>CANJKZ010000103.1:472500-1072500 GCA_947471745.1 Closterium sp. Naga37s-1
ATCCCTCCACCTCTTGCCCTCATCGCCTCCTCCGCCCATCACCCCTCCAGGTCAGAGCAGTGTCAACAGCGCTCTTGGACCTGTACGGTTTTTTTGAGAATTCTCAAAAAGAACCCTGGAGTTTTCATCGCTCACAGAGGATCAGATGTCAGCTGCCTCATTATTGATTCACATCACCCTTTCACCCTCTCCGTTGCAAATCCCTCCGCCCATCACCCCTCCATCAGGTGAGGGCAGTGTCAACAGCTCTCTTGGACCTGTACGAGGAGTTCTCACCACCCCCTTTCCCTTGTCACATCAACCTCTCACCTGTCACCCCCTCCCCTCCTCACCCACCACGCAGGTGAGGGCAGTGTCAACAGCTCTCTTGGACCTGTACGAGGAGTTCTCACCACCCCCTTTCCCTTGTCACATCAACCTCTCACCTGTCACCCCCTCCCCTCCTCACCCACCACGCAGGTGAGGGCAGTGTCAACAGCGCTCTTGGACCTGTATGAGGAGTTCTCATCGCTCACAGAGGATCAGATCTCAGCTGCGGTCGGCAAACTGCCCATGCGCCTGCCCTAGCTGCCCGTTCGCCTGCCGTAACTGCCCATGCGCTTCCCCACACCTGCCCTAACTGCCCGAGCACTGGTGTACTGCCCATGCACCTGCAACTGCTCCCATAAACCACATCTGCCCATTGGCCTGCCACTGGATGCAGCTTGCTACACAGAACGTTTCCTCCAGCCATGCGAATTGTTTTCCTCGCTCAGCACACGAACCCGTCTATTTGCTGCTACGGAGCTGGCATTATTTCAGAATAGATCTCTTCGCCTTTTCATGTACATATAAGGGTACGTATTCAGAGTCAAAGTGCCTCACTATGGCAAAAAGGCATCACCAGTTGTGCTCGTTATTACCGAATATGAGACTGAGATCTCTCGAAAATAAATTGGAAGTCACTAAAATGAAAGTCATTACTAAAATGCACAGGTTATAGGCTAGAGATTCTGCCTACCAACACATGCCGTCAGATTACTGCCTAGATACAAGCATGAAAGATGGATTGGAAGATGAAGTGTGGGTGAGAGAAGCAGCGGGCTTGATGCGCCTCAGAGTCGGGTAATATTCCTCCCCATTCCGACGGCTGAGGCGACTCAAGCTCGCCCTAAACAGCCTCGAACAGTCCTCTCGCCAACGATCGTTAGCAGAGAAAACGTGTCGCCAGGCCTTCGTCATCGCGACGGTAACACTGTAACACTGTAGGCTTCTTATCGCACGGACAGCACGGGCCGCTGATAACCAATAATGTCCACGCGTCCGGCCTTGGACGCGTCGCCGCGATGGTCGCCGCGACAAGCGCCAGTGTCATGCGCGCCGCGCGCAACTTCTTCTACCGGACGAACCTTCTGCGAAGCCTCCTTTTGAGCCGCCTGTCGCTCCTCTTCCTGCTTCAGCGACCGCTCGCGCCGCCAGGTGCGGAAGGTGCGGACGACGCTGCGGGGGCTCGCGGGTTGCGCGGGGAAGCCGAGGGGGAGCGCGAACCAGGGGTGCGCAAGCACCTCGTCCGCGGTCGGGCGCATGTGGGGGAGCGGCGACACCATCCAGCGAATCAAATCCTTCGCCACCTCCGAAACCTTTCGCCAGCATGGTAACTCCCAGTCGACCGCGTCGTCGAGGCATCGCGAGCGGTGGAAGGCGGGCCACGTGCCTGAAAGCATCGCGTAGAGAGTCACGCCGAGGCTGAAGATGTCCGCTGATTGGTCGTACGCCTTATTCGCGAGCACCTCGGGCGCCTCATACGGGAAGCTCCCCGCGTACCCCACCACGCGCTGCCCCGGTCGCAGCGCGAGAGACAGGCCAAAGTCCGCGAGCTTTGCGGAGGGCATGGTGGCGGAAGCGGAGGCGGCGGAGGGGGAACCGGGGGGGGAGACGGAGCGCGAACGCGGGCGGAGCGGGTTGAGCTGGAGCGAGGTGAAGGGGTGCTTGGGCGCGGGGGTGGGGCTCGCAGCGCGAGTATCGGCGGCAATGGCGGCGGTGGTTGCGGGGACGAGGAGGATATTTTCGGGCTTGATGTCGCGATGGATGACGCCGTTGTCGTGGCACTGCTTCACGCCACGTGTCACTTCGAGAAACAGCCGCTGGGCTTCCATTTCGGGCAGGAGACCTTTCTTCTGAATCAGGTTCAGCAAGTCCCCGCCATTGCAATACTCCATAACAACATAAACGGACTCCGCGTCCTCGTAGATCCCTTGCAGCGAAACCACGTTGCGGTTACCCGAGAGCGTCGCCATGACTTCGATTTCGCGAACGGCGGCTTTAACCCCCTTTTCGCCAAGGCCCGTGAGGCTGATGTGCTTGCATGCGAAGAGGCGGCCCGAGTCGCGCTCCTCGCAGCGCCACACCGTGCCGTACTGCCCCTCGCCCAGCATGTCGATCAGCTCGTACCGCGCGGAAAGCTCGCTCGCGGGGAGCACTTCGAGGCTTTCGCGATCCATGGCTGCGACTCGGCGACTGTCCGGCCAACAAGTTCGTCGACTGGCGATCGTCTGTGCGAGCGTGCGCGCGAGTATGGAGGAGGTCGTAGGCGTGGTGGGCGTGTCGCGGAGGTATGCGCGTTTATGTGCGCGGTGAGAGCGACGAACGGGGTGATAATGGTGACTCCGGTGGATGGTCGCGCGACAAGGGCGCTAATGGACTTAAAGATTTTCCACCGTTGCGGGAGAAGTCGCGGAGGTAAGACTTCGAGCAGCTTGAGGTATCTGAAGACGACGGAAGTTTTTTGCCAAACAAGTCGCGTTGGAAGAGGTTTTTCTGTGCCACAAGCTATTATCGGGTCGAGTGGAGTGATGAGAAACGGAAGCACTGCATCTGCCTATTCGTAGTAACGGTGTTGCAGTTCGGTGGGGGAGGATGGTGGTGGGTGAGGCACTCGGGGTGGAGTGGGCGGGTGGGTGGGGGCGGGGGAGGACGAGCCAAGCCCGATTGCACAATTTGGAGTGTAGCGGCTGGGTGCGTTTGAAAATAGCGCAGCGCGAGTACGCCTGCCAGGCGAGGCCCTGCGCTCTCGCGCGAGTGAATCAGCGCCTCGGGAAGCAGCCGGAGAAACACCAGGCGCAGTCGTTCAAGCAATCTGGTTCAAAAAACGACGACTGGGAAGAGAAACGTCGGTGCTCAGGGGGGGAACGTTGGGGAGGGGCGGGTGTGTGGGGCGGGGGAGGGGGAAATCCTGGCGTGGCGCAGCTGTTGAAACGCGTTTCCCGTCCCGTCCCGTCTCTTGTGCTGTTGTTCCTCGATCCCTTTCCCTCATGCTAGGTCGACAGCGGGCCTTCAATTGTGAACCCGGGGGAGCGAGAGGGGAGGCTAGGCGGGGGGGGGGGAGTGGGTAGGGGGGAAGAGAAGGGTTGGGGGGGGAGGATGATGGTTCTTGTCGGTGGTATGGCGAAGCAGTGGAGTCGACTGCTGCAACACGTTCCGATTGAACCAATCAACGATCACCGAAGCGAGGATGACAGCTCACAGTTGACACTTTCAAGCCGCATGGTGATGCCACTCGCGCACTCAATCCGCCCTTCAAACCAGCTTACTCGCGGGTCATGCGCGGTAAGGTGCTCAGGTAGGAAGCTTCTTCTAGGGAAGCAAGCGGCAAAAAACACTACCACGCTATTGGCTCGCCGAGGTGTAAATTTTGACCCGCGTCAACACCCACCTTCGCGCAACATCGTCTCTTGTTTTCGTAGCGCTGACTCGGTCAAAGTGAGCTGTTTGAATGGAAGGTGTGGCCCAGCCATTCTACGCATCGTTGGTCGGTCGGTCGGTGTACGATAAGATTCGCACTTGCTCCCACATCAAAAGAGATGTGGCCGTCGGAGTGGCCAATCACCCTACTGTACTGTACACTCAAAGAAGGGAGCGGGGGATCACCAAACGCACTCACAAATGAAACGAACTTCTCAACAAGACGACACGACGGTTGGTGGCAAGGGGACCCACTGGCCCACGGTGGCTTGGGTCGGTGTGAACCAGTTTGGAATTTGCATGCTACTGTAACTGAGTCAGTTAGCCAGTACACACCTATATTTTAATCAAATGGTCTCTATAATCCAGGGTTAGTTAAACTTCCAACTTCACCACACTATGGTTGTGCACGGTTGAGCCAACTACCGCCATGGAGAATCCTTCTTGTGGTCAGGTTGAGGCACCTACATGGCAGGCACCTACATGGTGCGCTTATATCCGGGGTAATACGGAAGCGCAGCTTATACCTTCTAACATTGCATGATAAGACTAGCTTCGGCATCCTTGTAGTGGTGTCATTCAAATAGTAGCAATCGTATATGTATATTGGATGACAGTATCAGTTATAGAACATGCCCCTTGTGAAAGATGCATGCCCCAATAATAAAACTCCAATTATTGAGTTATTTGTATGCGTTGGAGGCAGCTCGCTGGAAGCAGAACGCATAATATGTCGTCAGTGTCCCTCCACCACAACCAGACCCCCGACTGTTCAGCTCTCATCTCGTGTCGTGCGGCCTTGGTCATACCGACATGCACGGAACGAACATTCCTCGTTGCAGCTGCCCGCGAATGTTGCCCAGGAACTTAAACGCCGACACTTGCACGTAATAGTTGGCGGGGTTTAAATCAAGCTGCTTTAAAACGTTCGTAACCGTTTGCCCGTTGCTCGCCTTGGCGGAATCAGCCTGCTTGATCCACCCTACCGACTTGTACGTGATGCCATCGGCGCGCAGTGCGATCGTGGGCGTGCCGGGAATGGACAGAATAGCATCGCCGGTTGCTCCCGCGGGGCCGTAGTTGAGAGTTTTGAAGAGCGGAAAGTAGAGGTCGTTGGAGGTGAGCTCGAATTTGATGTCCGTGCCCTTGGTGCTCCTGTAGGGGGTAGACGGAGAGGGAGGAAGGGGTGTCAGCATAAGGTTCGGCGTGTTTCCCGCGGGACTGATCTTGATTTTACGCGAGGTGTAGCAAGAGAGGTAGGGCCACGCGAGGTCAGCATCAGATAAAACGCGGATTATCACAGGGAAATGGAAGAATTTACTAGAGCCACGCGTAGTATAGAGGAGGTTCTTACGAAAATACAGTAATCTTCAATGTACCGTCCGCCATTTGCGTTGTATCGGCCTTCTTCTTGTCGCCTCGCATCGTCGCCTGGATAACGCCTGCGCAATCCAGTAGGTTCAACGACCAGAAGTTAACACATGCAAGCAATAAGAGAACGGACGCGCGTAGACATATCAAAATCACAAAAACAAACAAGGACAGAGTCCAAACGCAGAAGACATCCATAATTGACAACACATATCAAACCAGGCATCAATACGGACTTTTCGTGTTGTGCAGTTCGGACTTTGGAATGTTTGGACCAAGGGCTTTGTACGGAATGTCAACAAATTTGGGAAGCATTACGGAGTAAGACTGTCGCAGAACTTACTGACGACGGGGTTGCTGAAAATCGCAGGGCATCGCACGAGCCACGAGTGCGACAGAGGGACGGTAGCTGACAGGAGTAATAGAACCGCAAGCGAGCCTGTGCGTCGAGAGTGGAGGAAAGAAGGGAGGGGGAAAATGGGGCAGGGAGGGAGAGGGGCTGAGAATGTTTTTGTACGTCAGGACGGAACTATCGGGGCTCGATGTTGTTTGCAGGATCACTGAAGCCTGGCATCGAGAGGGGTAGGAAGACGCACCTATGCGACGGTCCATTGGAACCGAGGATGAGGAGGATGAGAACGAACACGAATGACCAGGTACTCGATGTTTTCGGCGTATTGTATTTCCGTCGCTATTGTGCGAAGTAGCCTGGACAATTTGGTGGACTATGCACAGAGCTATTGAGCAGCTATGAATGATTCTGTCATGAACTAGAGAAATTGAATAGGTTATCAACATAGAGCAGGAGGCCTTTTTTAGTCTGGTGATGTGCAGCCATCATGCGGAAGAGAGCCGACAATTCTTTGATTCCCATTTCAATTTTAACGAACCGCACATTTTGTGGGTGAGAGCACAGAGGCGGGACATCACGAGCCGCGCCCTTACAGCTCCACGTAACCCTTCGGAAGGGATATTGCGAGAGGCGAAAGGGGTGTGCGAAGGTTGACGACTCTGCTTTTGGCATGGTGGTCGCCGACAGGACCTGTACCCAAACGCAGACAGACACGAATTCGCAGAGCTGTCGCACACATGCCATGAGGGTGGGGGGAAACATCAGAAATTGGGAGCACGACGAGATTGTCCCAGCAACAAACGACAGGCGTTTCTGACAACAGCCTGCTTTCCATTCTGTAAGATAATACCTTCATAGATCATGTACATGACGATTGATAGCAGCTAGTTCAGCATGTTCTAAGGAATTGTGAAAGCAATAATACCGTATGGAAAAAAATGCAACTGGCAAATTGTAAGAAACAAGGGCATCAGTAACAACTGTGGTTTAAAAAAAAAAACTTGAAAGATCACTATAAGGTTGATGCTCGATGCATCAGACTATAAGTATTGCATTCAGGGCCCAAAATATCATGGTAAAACGCCCTGATTACCCTGGGGGCCGGCCGCTTTTTCACGATTACCCTGCCAAAATCAGGATTGCACGATAGTTACCCTTTTGCAAAAAGAGCATGTTTTTTTTTACACTGATTGGATTTATGGTTAGCCTGACGGTGTCAGGGTAGGGTGTAGACTACCCTGATACTTAAACTTCTTTACCGCGTGGTGAAGAACTGTACCACACTCACACAAACAGTGTTACAGGGGGTTTTACTGTTCACTTTGCACAGTAACTCCCAACCCCATCCTTATCCTTATCTTCTTGGATTTCCTAGTGCCACGTGGCACTCTACTTTTCTTGCTTCTACTTTCTAGTCCCACGAAGTACTTTCCATCATTCGATCTTGCATGCAATATCAACCTTGCTTGTATTCCCCAATATCAACCAATTCTCATTCAACTCTTCAATTACTTAGTTACTTCTTCGCCTATTTCGCCAACACTCTCTTTCGCCAAAGTCTTCCGCCGCGTTTATCCTCGACTTAGTCGACCCCGCTAATCTTTAGCGGATTTAGGCCAATGGGCCACTTGGTATCAGAGCCTTCGCGGGGAGCGACTTCCAACGAGCGACCGTCGACGACGAGACTACGACGTCATCGTCCAGCGGTGCCGACTTGCAGACTTGGAGTCGTCGAGCCGATATGGATGAAACCATGACCGCTCTCCCCAACGACATGGGCAACACGCTTGCTCAGCTCATGCGCCAACTCGAAACGTTGACGCTGGAAAATCGTCAGGTACGGGCTGAAATGCAACAGCTTCGTGAATTCGCGTCAATTTCTCATGGTCATGCCGCACCATCTCCTGCACCCAACACGTCGACTGGCGCGGAAGCGCTGCCGGAACGTCGAAGCGCGCTCAAGCCGCAGAAGCCCAAGCCGTTCGACCCAAGTCAACGCGACGCGAACGTGCGGACGTGGATCTTCATGCTGAACAACTACTTCGCCGCGAGCGGGGTGCAAGAGGCGGACGCGCAGCAGCGGATTGAGTACTCCGTTACGCTGCTGAGGGGCCCGGCCTTGGAGTGGTGGCGCCAACTCACGCAAACTGCTGTAAGAAGGTCTCATTTGGACGGGCATCAACAGGGCGAGGGGCATGCAGCTGCAACTTCGAGCTTAGGGAGTTTAGCTTTGGGTGTTACCACGGTTCCGACGACATGGGAAGGATTTGAAGCGGCGCTGAAGAGTAGGTTCGACTTGGTGAATGCCTCCGAAGCTGCTAGGAAGCGTCTGCGTCATTTCCGATAGATAGGAAACGTCCAGGAGTACACACGACGGTTCTTCAGCATCTGCAACGAGATAGACGATATCACGGAAGCAGAGATGTGCGATCGCTACCTCGAAGGGTTAAAGCCGGACATAGCGGAGATCATAGCGATTCACGGATTGTCCACCTTCGAGTCGGTAGTCGCAGCAGCAGAACGCGTCGACGCAGTACGAAGCCGACGGGGTCGTGACGATCGCGATAGGGGATACAAACCGATCACCGACACTCGATCGAGGGACGGACCATCGCCCATGGAGATTGGTGCAGTTAAAAGTGACGGCTCACAGAAAACGGGTTTTAGGGGGAACTGTCACTACTGCAAAAAGCCGGGACACATGAAGCGGGACTGCCCACAGCTTAAGGAGCGGCAGCAGGGAAACGGAAACCACCAGTAGATAGCGGGTCGCTAGCTGGTGTGGACGCTTCCGAACCCGCCACGTCTACCAACGTAGAGGAGACGGCCTTAGAGCAGTCATCTACGCCGAACGAGGTAGACACTGTTGATCGTCCAGTCGTGCTTCTAGGGAAGCTTCGCGGTGTTCCAATCAAGATTCTCATCGATAGCGGAGCTAGCCACTCGTTCGTTTCATCTTCATTAGTTAGTCGTCTCCATCTCGAGGCAGATTCGGCAGTCAACTTCAAGGACGCTCGCATGGTAGATGGGACACCACTTCACATAGGACCAGTCATTCGCAAGTTGCGCGTAGTGCTAGGACCAATCACGGTTAGGCGTGATTTCGATTCTGCGACGCTGGACGGTTACGACTTCATCTTCGGTAGGGATTGGCTACGGACGGTTAACACTCAGTTCGATTGGGCTCAGGGAAGCTGCAGCGTCAAGGTAGATGGCGAGTTCCGGGAGCTGCCACAGTGGAGCGATGCGGCCACATCCTCCACAGCTATCATTAATGCTGTTCGTGTGCGACAGTTAGTGAAGCATGCAGCGCGGATCTTTGCGGTTTTCCTTGAGGAGGTGGAAGCTGAGGAGGGGAAAGGAGGGAGTGCAATAGTTGGTGAGAAGGCGACTCTTCCTGCTGAGGTGAGTGCACTGTTAGCAGAGTTCGCAGACGTCTTCCCCGACGAGTTGCCCCCAGGGTTGCCTCCCAGCCGAGCAGTAGACCATCGGATAGAGTTGGAGCCGGGAAGCAGACCAGTAGCGAAGCCGCAGTGGAGGTTGAGTCCAGCGGAGACAGAGGAGATGACGCAACAGGTTAGGCACTTTATCGCGCAGGGTTTCATACAGCCATCTAGATCACCTTGGGCAACACCGATCCTTTTCGCGCCTAAGAAAGACGGAGGCTTACGGATGTGCATAGATTACCGCGCACTGAACGCCGCCACCGTCAAGAATAGATTTCCAGTGCCGAGAGTAGAGGATCTTCTCGATGCAGTGCAGGGCGCTAGAGTCTCCTCAAAGATCGACCTTCGTTCGGGTTACCATCAGATTCGTGTAGTTCCAGAGGACCAGCACAAGACGGCGTTTCGTACGAAGCAGGGGTTGTACAAGTTTAGAGTTCTACCGTTCGGTTTGACCAACGCCCCAGCGACGTTTCAGACGCTCATGAACACCGTCCTTTCAGAGTTCCTAGGTTCGTTCGTTGTCGTTTACCTAGACGACATCCTGATCTTCTCCAAGTCGAAAGAGGAGCACGTGCAGCACTTGCAGAGGGTCTTTGAGGTCTTGCGGAGGGAGAAGCTGTACGCGAAGCAGTCAAAGTGCGAGTTCTTTCTTCCTGAGGTCGAGTTCCTAGGACACGTCGTATCCGCTAGTGGCATTAGGACCGACCCGAAGAAGATCGCAGCAGTACAAGATTGGGTAGCACCGACCTCAGTCAAGGAGTTGCAGAGCTTCCTCGGTTTCGCGAACTACTACCGTCGTTTCGTTCAGGGTTACGCAACGATCGCTAGTCCACTCACCGACCTACTTCGGAAGGGCGTGGAGTACGTTTGGGGTCCAGCGCAGCAGCAGGCGTTCGAGCAGATGAAGCAGTCGCTCACGCCTTCACCGACACTGTCGTACCCTGATCCCACTCGCCCATACGTTGTAGTGACCGATGCTTCAGATCAGGCCATAGGAGCAGTGCTTCTTCAGGACCAGGGACGCGGGTTGCAGCCGATCGCGTACGAGTCGCGTAAGCTTAGGGGAGCGGAGTTGAACTATCCCATACACGACAAGGAGGCGCTCGCGATCATCCATGCGTATAAGGTGTGGAGGTGCTACCTAGAGGGGGCAGATAGTGTTATACGCACGGACCATTGCTCGCTTCGCTTCCTCAAGTCGCAGCCGCAGCTGAGTCGTCGCCAGGCTAGATGGATGGAGTTTATGGAGGGGAGTTTCCACTACAGGATAGAGTATAAGCCAGGCGTGCGCAACCCAGCAGATCCGCTCACTCGCCCTAGTTGCCAGCTCGCTAGTCTCACAGTCACTGCCGGCCACCCACTTCCCACAGCACTCTTCGAGCACGGATACACAGCAGATCCCGACTTCACACCGCAGCCGCCCGCAGGAGCAGAGGTGCAGGGTAGTGTCTACATATGGAAGGGTACCACACGGATTTGGGTTCCAGCCTACCGCCCTCTTCGACAGCTCCTTCTCTCAGAGGCGCACGACGTAGTTAGTGCAGGTCACTTCGGAGCAGATAAGACGGCTAAGACGCTTAGTCGCACGTACTACTGGCCAGGGCTTGCAGCAGACGTAGAGGATTACATTCGCTCGTGCGACACATGTCAGCGTACGAAGTCCCCTCGCCAGCGCAAGGCAAGAATTTTGCAGCCGATTCCACCACCCGACCGCCCTTGGCAGGTAGTTACGATGGACTTCATCATGGCTTTACCGCGCACAGTTAGGGGTCACGACGCCATCTTCGTGGTAGTGGATAAGTTTTCTCGAGCAGCGCACTTCATCCCCACGCACGGCAAGGTCACAGCAGAGGAAGCCGCGACGCTGTTCGTAGATAACGTAGTCCGACTGCACGGGGTTCCAGATTCCATCATCTCAGACCGCGACCCTCGTTTCACTTCGAAGTTCTGGAAGCAGCTTTTCGCACTGTTTGGGACTCGCCTAGCCATGTCGTCTGCGTACCATCCAGAGACAGACGGACAGACCGAGCGTGTGAACCAGACCTTGGAGCAGATTCTTCGCAGCATCACGATGCACGACGCAGCCGCATGGGACAAGAAGCTGAGCATGGCAGAGTTCGCATACAACAACACGCACCACTCGTCCACAAGCATGTCACCGTTCTTTGCACTTTACGGTCAGCACCCCAATGTCCCCACTCGTGTCGATCTCACACCCACTGTCCCTCGTGCGGACAACTTCCACCAGCATCTCACCTTCATTCATGATCACGTGAGGAAGCACCTTGAGCTCGCAAATGCACGCATGGCACACACCACCAACCGCAGTCGTCGTGAGGTGTCGTTTGCAGTCGGTGACCGTGTTCTCTTGGATAGCCGCAACCTCCGACTGCCACAGGACAGCAAGCTTCGTCCACGTTTCATTGGTCCATTCGTCATTGAGCGCACACTTGGTCCAGTCGCATACCGCCTCCGCCTTCCCGCTCATTTCCGCATGCACCCGTCATTCCACATGTCGCTTCTTCGTCCTTACACCGATCCCAACGCCACCTTCTCGGGCCGTGACCGCAATCCACTGCCGGTAGCTGTTGACACCGACGAGCCCGACTACCAGATCCAGCGCATCCTCAGGCACCGACGCCGTCTCCAGGGGGGTGTCTCTTTCATCGACTTATTGGTTAGTTGGCGTGGTTACGATGCAGCCGACGACAGCTGGGTTCCTTCGTCCTCGCTGTCTCCCGACAACGCTTGCCTTCAAGCGTACCTTCAGTCTGCAGGCGCCGCGGACGTCGCCTCCTTGGGAGGGGGGTAGTGTTACAGGGGGTTTTACTGTTCGCTTTGCACAGTAACTCCCAACCCCATCCTTATCCTTATCTTCTTGGATTTCCTAGTGCCATGTGGCACTCTACTTTTCTTGCTTCAACTTTCTAGTCCCACGAAGTACTTTCCATCATTCGATCTTGCATGCTATATCAACCTTGCTTGTATTCCCCAATATCAACCAATTCTCATTCAACTCTTCAATTACTTAGTTACTTCTTCGCCTATTTCGCCAACACTCTCTTTCGCCAAAGTCTCCCGCCGCGTTTATCCTCGACTTAGTCGACCCCGCTAATCTTTAGCGGATTTAGGCCAAGGGGCCTAACAAACAGACACTTCCAAAATGCCTTGACAGCAAATTCGCCCTGACACGGTAGTTTCGTGCTGTCAGAGCACAGCAAATTCGCCCAATCACAGTTTTGCGCTGTCAGAGAGCAGAAACTTTGCCCAATCACGGCGGAATTACCCTGACACAAGAGCAGATTCGCCCTTACACGAGATTCGCCCTGTCAGACCCTGTTGTGAGTGCTACTTTATTATGTTAGTATAAAATACTTAGCTCACAAAATAGTAGCCGAAACAGGCTTAGCCTAAAACTACCCTGCTCAAATCAGGCTATAGGTTGATTTACCCTGCTGCAAACAGGGTACGAAAAATTTTACCCTAGGGGTCGGGCTAAGGAGGGGCTGGAACCCTGATTTGTAAGGGTAGGCCTAAACCAATTTTGGGCCCTGATTGCATTTCACGTGCATCGCCAGGGCGTGAATGGGAATGCAAACAATATTTTTTTTGCGCGTTGATCTTTTGTAGTTTTTTCACGTGTGGCATTACTCGATTGACCCTAGAAACACGAACTAAGCCCATGGTAAGCCTCTCTAATATATTTACCCTCGTTTTAGACATACCGTATTTAGGACACGTAGATTCTGAGTGAGAGAATTTAACTTCATTTGTGAAACCCGCATACTCGTAACGAAATTGACTTTAGTCTTTGCCTGCATCGCGCACTCTTCTCCACTTACGAGATTGCTGCATCCCAGCGCGCTCTCTCGCTACTGCTTGCCGCGACCCGCCTTCGATTTCTGCCCGTCGACCTACATCACGCACAGTCGCTGGCCCCACCCGCACAGCACACTTGGCACTCGTGGGTGCGTGTCATCCGAATTTATCATGCGCTCTTTGAGGCGCCTCAAAAATCACACTTGGCACTCGTGGGTGCGTGTCATCCGAATTTATCATGCGCTCTCGCTCACACGCCACATACCTCGGTGCAATCGGTATCTCTGCTATTCACTGCTCACATACTCTCTTTCCCCCCACTTGCCGCCCTCCTTCCCCCTACTTACCGCCCTCCTTCCCCCCACTTGCCGCCCTCCTTTCGCCCACTTACCGCCCTCCTTCCCCACACGTACCGCCCTCCTTCCCCACATTTACCGCCCTCCTTCCGCCCATTTACCCTCCTCATTCGCTCCTCTTACCTTCCTTCAGCCCTCGAATTACCGCCCTGACTCCCCTTTTTTCCTCCTTCCCCCAACTTACCCCCCACATTTCCCCGACTTACCTCCCTCCTCCCACCCCCTGGCCATCCCCCGTCGTTCTCCCCACTTACCTCCCATCATCCAACCTCAATTTACCCTACGTATTTCCCTGTCCCCATATCACCCTGCCTCCTATCTCCTACGCTTCTACTCCCCTGCTACCATGTCTCTCTGCCTCCGTATCTGCCGCCGTGCAGGGGAGGGGAAACCAGGACGAAGTGACTTCTGAGTGCAGGTAGGCAGGCACTATCGACTCAATACTCACCTCTGCCGACCTATCTGCCGCTGTGCAGGGAAAGCCAGGGTGGCGGAGAGATTCAACCAACTCTGCGCTGGGGCAATTGAAAGCAGGCGGGAAAGCAGGAGTGTGGGCGGCAGGAGGGGCGTGTGGTCGTCACGAGAGGAGTGCGGGCGGCAGGGGAGGCGTGTGGGCGGCGCAAGAGGAGTGTGGGCGGCACGAGAGGCGTGTGGGCGGCACGAGAGGCGTGTGGCGTGTGGGCGGCAGGAGGGGCGTGTGGTCGTCACAAGAGGCGTGTGGGCGGCAGGGGAGGCGTGTGCGCAGCACGAGAGAGTGGTGTGTGGGCGGCACGAGAGAGAAGCGTGTGGGCGGCACGAGAGGCGTGTGGGCGGCACAAGAGGCGTGTGGGCGGCACAAGAGGCGTGTGGGTGGCACAAGAGGCATGTGGGCGGCACAAGAGGCTTGTGGGCGGCACAAGAGGCGTGTGGGCGGCACAACAGGCGTGTGGGCGGCACAAGAGGCGTGTGGGCGGCACAAGAGGCGTGTGGGCGGCACAAGAGGCGTGTGGGCGGCACAAGAGGCGTGTGGGCGGCATGAGGCGGCGGCCGGGGGTGGCGGGGCTGCAGACGGCAGCAGCAGTGAGGGGGCAGTACCGGTCGCTGGGGGAGGATGTGGCCAAGCAGCGCCAGGAGTCCCTGCGGCAGCAGCTGGAGACATTCCGCGGGTTTCTCATGGAGTTTGCTCAGAAGCACAAGGTGGGTGATTTGTGGGGGTGCCATGTGCTGCCTGCCCTGAGTGGCGGGGCTGCAGACGGCATCAGCAGTGAGGGGGCAGTACCGGTCGCTGGAAGAAGAGAACAAACTACTGTACAAGATACGGGACAAAAAGTTGCAAGTCGTGCCGTGAAAACCCACTTTCGCTGCCAGCTGGCTCCTTCCAAGGACGAACGAACCACCATCTTCATTAGCTTTTTCTCCTGAGGGCCAAGTGGCCACCTCGCATGCACAGTTGAAGACTGATATTCATAATGTGCACCAGCTGTATCGGTGTATATTTCAATTACCAAAATAAAAAAACTCAGCTCTGCCCTCTCGCCCCTTCATCGCCCTTCCCCTCCTGTCAGAGCGATTTCCGCAGCAACCCGGCGTTCATGGCGCAGTTCCACGCCATGTGTGCGCAGTGCGGGGTGGACCCCCTGGCCTCGTTCCCCTCTCCCCATGCTCCCCTTGCTCCCCATCCTCCCCTCTTGCAGAGCGACATACGCAGCAACCCGGCGTTCAGGGCGCAGTTCCATGCCATGTGTGCGCAGTGTGGGGTGGACCCCCTGGCCTCCAACAAGGGCTTTTGGAACGAGCTGCTGGGCTTCGGTGACTTCTACTACGAGCTCGGTGAGGCGCTTCCTGAATTGACTCAAACCCCCCCTCGACTCCAACAAAGACTACAACCCTCAAGATTCTCGAGAACAAGGGCAAGAACAAGGGCTCCGACAAGGTGAGGCGATTCTCGAGTCGAACAAGTGCTTCAACAAATATCAAATATCCTCCTGGCGTCCAACAAGTGCTTCTGCAACCCTCCTCACTGCTGGGCTTCGGAGACTTCTACTACGAGCTCGGTGCGACCCTCCCTCCTCACTGCTCCTCACTCCGCTTGACTCATGCAAACTGTGTGCCGTGCATTCGTGGCATGCCATGTTATGCCAAGCCATGCCATGCCATGCCATGCAATCCCATGCCATGTCATGTCATATCATATTAAGCCATGGTTCTTTCTATCCCATGGCGTGTGCCCCTCCCCCTTCTCCTCCCCCTTCCCCTTCCCATTCCCCTTTCTATTCCCCCTCCCCCCATTCCCCTCCCCCTCCCCCCTCCAGGCGTGCAGCTGATAGAGACGTGCATGGCAACGAGGGCGGACAACGGCGGGATGATCAATCTGGAGGAGCTGCGGCGCCTCGTGGCGGGCAAGCGCCGCATGCCGCTGGACGCGCTCTCACATGACGACTGCATGCGCGCGCTCGCCACCATCAAGGTGTGCGTGTGTGCGTGTGTGTGTGTGTGTGTGTGTGCGTGCGTGCGTGCGTGCGTGCGTGTGTGTGTGTGTGTGTGTGTGTGTGTGTGTGACGCCTTTTGAGGCGTCTCAATACTCGTCTACTTACATGCGGATTCCATATCAATAGAGCGACGCATGCCTCTCAACGCGCTCTCACATGACGACTGCATGCGCGCCCTTGCCACCATCAAGGTGAATATATCGTGCCCTGCATGTGCGCTCTCGCCCTCGCCACCATCAAGGTGTGTTTGTGACGCCTTTTGAGACGTCTCAAAAGAGGTCTACTTACATGCGGATTCTATATCGATAGAGCAGTGCATGCCTCACATGACGCGCTCTCTCATGACGACTGCATGCGCTTGCTCGCCACCATCAAGGTGTGACAGGAAATCAACACGCCTCGAGTGGATGTGAAATCTGCACCACCCTTGTCGTCACGTGCCTGCCTTTCACCTTCAAAGGATTGCTGAAGTGTGGCGCCACTCTCTTGCCTCCACCCCTCCCGCTGCACCACCAGCCCATGTGTTACCACCTGGCCACAATCCCGTCACCCCCCACTCTCGGAATAGCATCCAACCATTTTACTGCTTCCTTTGTCATCCTCCATCGTCGTCCCAACAAATTGCTGTCATCGGCAGTCCCTAGGAGGAGGGTTTGCGGTGGAGAAGGTGGGGGCGACACATGTGGTGCGCTCTTTGAGATGTCTCAAGAAACCTCCCTTGCCTTCCCAACAAATTGCTGTCATCGGCAGTCCCTAGGAGGAGGGTTTGCGGTGGAGAAGGTGGGGGCGACACATGTGGTGCGCTCTTTGAGATGTCTCAAGAAACCTCCCTTGCCTTCCCAACAAATTGCTGTCATCGGCAGTCCCTAGGAGGAGGGTTTGCGGTGGAGAAGGTGGGGGCGACACATGTGGTGCGCTCTTTGAGATGTCTCAAGAAACCTCCCTTGCCTTCCCAACAAATTGCTGTCATCGGCAGTCCCTAGGAGGAGGGTTTGCGGTGGAGAAGGTGGGGGCGACACATGTGGTGCGCTCTTTGAGATCTCAAGAAACCTCCCTTGCCTTCCCAACAAATTGCTGTCATCGGCAGTCCCTAGGAGGAGGGTTTGCGGTGGAGAAGGTGGGGGCGACACATGTGGTGCGCTCTTTGAGATGTCTCAAGAAACCTCCCTTGCCTTCCCAACAAATTGCTGTCATCGGCAGTCCCTAGGAGGGGGGTTTGCAGTGGAGAAGGTGGGGGCGACACACGTGGTGCGCTCGCTGCCTCGAGAGCTCAGCACCGACCAGAACGACATCCTCCGCCTCGCACAGGTGACGTGGCGCAGGTGCCGTGGCGCAGGTGACGTGGCACAGGTGACGTGGCACAAGTGACGTGGCACAGGTGACGTGGCACATGTGACGTGGTGCAGGTGACGTGGCACAGGTGACGTGGCACAGGTGACTTGGTACTGGCTAGTTGGCGTAAAATTCTAGACTCGGTTGTCTCGACTCGGATGAATCACTTGAGGTGAATAGTCTCAGGTGATGAGCTTCAGGTGCATCGGTGTGGTGAATTGACTCTGAGAAATCTCCTTGGATGAGCCTGCTGCTGCGTTTTTGCGTGGTTGGATTCTTGGCTTGTTGACTTGCAGAATGGCTGAGTTGTTTACTTGTAGAGTTTTGTACTTGGGTCATCATTGCAGTCGGTATATCGTGGGTCAGAGAATCACTCCCTTGCGTGTGTATGCCTGCCTCCTCCCCCGCCCTCCTTCCGACAGGCGCGTGGGTGTGTGAGCATCGCGGATATTCTCTCCGCCACGGCATGGCAGCACGGCCGAATCAACGATGCTCTTGACGCCCTCCTCAAGGTGCCGTGCTGCTACTGCATTCTGTGAATAACTGTAGCATTAGCTGCATCATACAAAGCGACTGTGTGAGAATGCGAGGCACTGAGGGCTGCATGTTTTGTGGTGTGAGCAACCTCTGATTCACTCACGCCTCAGATTATGCACTGTCATACCATGGTTGTGCACTGTAGCACCATGGTTGTGCACTGTAGCACCATGGTTGTGCACTGTAGCACTATGGTTGTGAATTATAGCATCATCTGCACTTGGACATGCGCTACTAGCTTCCGTTTTCTCAATTGCCTTCCTCTCCCTCTTCTTCTTTTCGTCTTCCCCTTTTTCCTCTCCCCATGCTCTCCCGATTCTCTCCCGTTTCTCTTCCCATTCTCTCCCCATTCTCTTCTCATGCTCTCCCCCCATCCAGGAGGGCATAGCCATGGTGGATGATGGGGATCCTGATGGTCAACGGCGCTACTGGTTTCCATGCTTTGACATCGCTGCACCGGCATCTCTTTAATCAACAGGGCTTGCTCTTGGCCTTCCCTGCTTGCGTGCCAACAGGGAGTGGAGGGCCCTGTACATTCGCCAAATATAGTGCATTCTGGATGTGAATGCTCCGATACGCTACCTGTAAGGTTTCCATGTGACGAGACACTTCCTAGTGTGATACATTTGATGAGACCGTAATGTGCTCGAACTTCCCGGGGTTCAAGTGTGATTTGAACCAAGGCTGATGTTTCATAACAGTTGATTGATGCCTAACAATTTGACAACATTCAGGCCACACAGGAGTTATGTTATACATTTGTAAATAATGAAAGAAAACAGTTGCTGGCTATTGCCGATACATTTGCTTCGATACAAGTATAGTGGGCGAGTGCAATGGATCAAGCTGTCACTTCTGCCTGATGCTTCGCACCCCAGTGTTGAACTTGCAGCGTGGCAGTGTCATCGTCGCAGGAGCTGCCATCGTGCAATTGGGATTGGTGAGGTCGCATCATCACCGACATTCTGGTTTCACTTTCTCGCTGGCGACGAGAATCACAAGGAGGTGATGAGGAGGCAAGCTCCAGCGGCCAATTACAGGCGAGATTCGCGTCGTTTTCGCCGTCAACTCTCTTTCTCCCGTCGCATCGACTCCCCTCGTCTAAAAGTTGTGCCGACGGGCGACTAAGCGGAAGTGTCGAAGAAACTCTCTACGTCGTGCGAGGAAAACGCCAGCCTGTGCGACCCTGGCCAGGGATGATGGGAAAGGGGGCCCTATCGTGGAGTGGTCGGGTTCATTGCTCGGGGGAGGGGGGGGGAAGGGGGTTGCTGACGATGACAAGTCATCACAAGTCTCGACTAAACGGATGATTGCAAATAGTTTTCGTTCGGTTTAGCTAGGTGTGAGTCGACTAGGGGAAAGGGGCTGGATGAAAAAGGAGGCGAGTGAAGGGAGGAGCATGTGCGTGGAATGGAAGGCGCGGCTCGACTGCCGCCGAGAAAAGTCCATGGCGAGCCAGGCGACGCGGTCGATGCGGAACCTTGGAAGCTCACACGCATAAGTATGATGCTCGCTAGCTTGCGAGCATATTCACCATTGACAGCAGCGCTAGCTCGCTTGCTCTTAGCTTTAAATTGCTTACTGACTCACTGCGAGTTGCCGACTTGGAAGAAGCGCGCACGGTCTAAACAATTCTCTCAATTTCGCTTCAATTGTTTTCGTTTTCCTACCCCCACCTCAGCTCTCACCCTCTCATTGATTAGGCTCCTAAAGCATCCTATTAGGCCGTTTTCATCCTTTGTTGACCAATCTTTTATTCTCAGTCTTAGTACCAATCTGTCTGGCTACTTGAAGGAGCATGGGTCTCTTTAGCGGGTTCGCATCGAGGTCTTCAGGCTACCATCCAGCGTCCATTCTCGAGCACGAGTTCGACTTCTCGGGCGCCATAGGCCAGGGGCAGTTCGGCACGGTCTGGCGCTGCTCGTCGCGCGCGACAAACCAGCCCTTCGCGTGCAAACAAATCCACAAGTCGCAGTTCTTGTCGCACGGCGACCAGATGCGACAGGTGTCGCGCGAAATCGAGGCGATGCAGAGGTTACAGGGCCATGCGAACGTCGTCGATCTGCACAGCGTCTACGAAAACGACGCCTTTATTTTCCTCCTCATGGAACTCTGCCCCGACGGCGACCTCTTTAAACTCATCTCCGAGCGGAACGGGCTGCCGGAGACCGAGGCGCTCTACGTTTTTAAGAGAGTCGCTCTCGCCGTGCAGCACTGCCACCGAAACGGAATCGTCCATCGCGACATCAAGCCCGAAAACGTCCTCCTCCGCGATCCGTCCCCCCCATCCGATGAGTCATCCAACGCCCATTCATCCCTGGACGGGCCAATTTGTCCGCTTCCGCACGCTCACGACGCCGGTTCTTCCGCAGCGCTCGCCTGTGGCTGCGCGCCGAGCCGCGAGTGGGAAGTGAAGCTCGCCGATTTCGGCCTCTCGAGGCGTCTCGACGAGGGGTCCCGCGTGCGAGGCCGCGTCGGAAGTTACCCGTACGAGGCTCCCGAGGTGGTCGCATCTGAACCGTACGATTGGTCTGCTGACGTGTGGAGTCTCGGCGAGTTGCTGTACACTATGCTTGCTGCCAGCTGGCCGGAATTTAAGGACGGACGCCGCGCGCTGAATGAGGACGTTGATTGGTCGAGCCCGAGTTGGCGATTGGTCAGCGACGCGGCGAAGAACCTGATTCGTCGCTTGCTGACGGTGTCGCCCTGCGACCGACCCACGATCGACGAGGTCCTGTGCGACACGTGGCTGAGCGACGAGTCGTGCGTGAATGTGCTCTGCCCCGCAGCGTGCGACGGTTTGCTTGAGCAAAACGCACAGAATTTATGCGGCGACGGGAAGGACATCGCACCGCAGTGCTTGAAGGAATTCATGGCGGTTCGCTCAAGCCCGTCGTTGTCCACGTGGCTTTCAGTCTGTCTGACGTCAGCGCCGTCACTGTCGTTGTCTCTATCCTCCTGCTCCGCTTCTTCAACCAAGCAGGTTCCGTTCTGTGAGAGCCTCAGCAGCGATAGCAGCAGCAGCAGCAGCAGCAGCCGCGGCAGTGACGGAAGTAGCAGCGAGAGCAACGGAAACACTGGCAGTGGGAAGGGGCCGCATAATGTGCGTCAAGGTTGGGGTATGGCAGCTGAATGGGGATTCGGTGCGCAAAGCAGCAGCAGCGACGGCGAGGAGCAAGTAGAGTTGAACCCACTAGCACAGGAGGAGGCGGTGAGGAGAAGAGAATGCTGCGAGCAGGGAGAAAGTACATGCCGCGAGTGCAGCGGCAGTGGTAGTGGTGGAAGGGACAGTTGCAGCACCTCTGATTGGTGGCAGAGGTCCAGGCTGGCTGCTGTGGCGGCATGGGCTGTGAGGAACGTTTGGAGAACCGCACCTGCGGTTGCGTGCTAGGTAGCGGGTGTTGCCTGTGTTCTGCATCCGCTTCGCAGTTTTGGCTCACCAGCATACCCAATAACGGTGCATCCTTCAGGGACAGAGAACACTGATCTGCTAGCAGCCTATCAGTGGAAATGCTACAACTTTTGGCCCATGGGTTTGGGGCTCTTGTGTAGCTTCAATGCATATAGCTCGGCACCTAGAGCAGACAGAGCAGCCAGTCTCAGAACTGTGCACTCTTGCAGTGGCAGTTCTGTGTCTTACTGCTGCACACCAATGTAGATTTTATGCTCAGCCATGTGTATTATAGTTGAAAACTGTAGGGTTGGATTCATCTATTTATTAGTTTGTTTTGCATTGTATCCCATTACGACCATATCTGCAGTATTCAAAATCTCGCTCTTCTCTCGCTCGCATCAAATTGCCCCTTTCTGACAACGTCTCCCTGGTGAATGAAACACCTGAGTTGCACTGGTTCGACTTTGTGAGTTTGCATGGCCAGATTAATATCCGTTTATCCGCGCTTGGCCGTGCAATCTCGAAAAACCTGCCCACTCTTACCTACATTCTCGCGTTTGCACAAACAAGTAGTGGAATGACGCTCTCACCATTGGGAAATGATCGGCTGCTCAACCCCCTCTCGGCTGTCGCACATCCCAAACGAATTCAGCACCCTCTTCAAAGCTCCCACGTCTAAGGGTGCGTTTCTATCCCGTGTCAGACATCAAGTCATGCGGCCTTAGTCTCCAATTTGTCTCTTCCGAACTTCCAATCGCCCCAAAAACGAGCCACTTCGGGTCTTCCGAACCTCCACTTCGTGTCAAACCTAATGTCTAACACGGGATAGAAACGCACCCTAAATTCGTAAATGACAGACACGCCATAGCGTCAGATGCCGCCGAAGTTACAAAGTCCCACGAAGCTTTCAGGTTCTTGCTAACCGACCGTACCCGGCGAGAAGAAAGACAAGGTTGGGGTTTTAATGGAGGAAGACACGAACCTCTGACCATCAGCATCGAGCGGTCCCGTAAAGCTAAACAAAGACACGGAGAATTACCGCGTGGAGCGGAGCACTGAGAAGTTTCTAAACCGTCTTTGCCTTCTGACGACGTGGTAGTGGATACGACCGTTGCATCCTCTGAGACAGGCGTGCTCGCCGTGATGGATTCCTAGTTCAAGCTATTAGATCTGAAAAGGCTGCTGTGGTAGATACTCATTGAATAGTTACGTGATACGGCCCGACTTTGCTATCTTTGTTGGATGCTAGTTTGTTAGTATCCTGTCGCACGACAGGGTTCTGTCTCCCGGGCCCTGAGTATGGGGCGCTACATCGGTAGTACGAGCTATGGAGTAAGGTGGTCGCGCCTCGTAGTCCTTTGCCATAAATCTTTCATGTCACACAGTTCCTAGGTCATCAGCATAGCGTACAATGGACCAGCCACCGTGATCTTCCCGCCAATCTCTGACATGCCTCGATCCTGGATCCAGGGAACATAATGACTGGTGGAATCACGAAATCAGGGCTGAGTCACTGATATTCGCACCAACAACACTTCGCGAAAGCGAAGGAACAATGGCTACATGAACGAGAGGAAACTCTGGGTACACTAGCCTTCGCACTGGTGAAGTTACATCTGACCGAAATGCCATTTTGTGATTACAAGAGTCGATTATCTCGCATGCACACATTCCCTTCCCACCGCCACACAACCCACCGACCATCATGTTTCGCCCTTTTCCTCATGACGCTCATCTTCCAGGGCACGCTCTCAGATTCCTTCTAAGAGCGTCCTGATATAACATCCTCTTTCACTCACACTTAGTTCCAGGATCTTTGGTAGCGCCACTCGGCCCATTTCCCTCTCTCGCTGAATTTCCGCGACGTCGAGCTCGCAGCTTCGGGTCAGATCAGAGCTCGCCGCGCACGATTCCCCGTCTAACTTTTGTCCCTTGCGCTGTGAATCGCGCGAGTCCCAGGTTTATCTCCCAGCTCCGGTGGTAGAGAGCACTGGGATCTCTCGTAGAGTTGGAATCTGCACGCACACGATGGCATCCGCCACGTCAGCGCTCCACCTCTCCCCCGTCTCCACCGCCGCGGATCTACGTCCCTCCCCCTCTTCCTCCGCCTTCCCCGCCTCCGCTTCCGGCGTCTCCGCCGTCTCCCCCTCCTCCCGCCCAGTCCTTCCTGCCCGCTTCCGCCGCAGCAGCCATCGCCCAGTTGCGATAGCGCCTCTATCGAAAGGGACTGTATCGAAAGCACCTCATCGCACGCGAAGATTCCGGTGCGAGGCTGCGAGCAGCGGCGACGCGACGTCGCCCTCCTCTTCGTCGTCACCGCCAGAGGCGGCACCCGCAGCGACCCCAGCGGGCGGGGCGAAAGGGCACGCGTTCATCCACGACTTCTGCTTCGGCATCACATTCGGTGAGCGCCTCGTCAATAGTGGGCAGGTGGGCTGCGGAGGCCTACCTCCCATCAACTCGCGTGTTTGAGGACAACGAGAGCCACGCGTTCATCCACGACTTCTGCTTGGGCATCACATTCGGTGAACTGAGTACCACCAGCCGCCTCACCACTCCCGCACCCCCCTGCCGCCTCAGCAACCCCACCTCTCGGCAGGCCAGCTGTCTCTCTCATGCGTCTCAGCCGTCGGCAGTGGCAGCCATCGCACGCACGCACGCACGCCTGCACACGGCAATGTGTCTCGCCCTGCCGCATTTCTCTCCAGATGTCGGATCCTCGCTTCAACTCCCCTCGCACACCGTTCCAGCCTTTCTGACCCTCCATTTCCGGGTGTCGTTGAGCAATCTCTGCTATCGTACGGGGGGGATATCGTCAATGCGTCCACAACAGTTGTGGCGGGACTGGCATGGTTTCTGCTCTGCTCACCAGGAGCGCGGACGCCCTGCCGTGACTGCCGTACTTTCATTCCACCATTCACCTCCCCTTTCCCGTTTCTCTTCCCTGCCACCACAGGAGCGGCAGCAGCGGTGGCGGGTGTGGCGTGGTTTGTGGTGACCAGGAGCGCGGACGGCCTGTCGTGGCTGCCATGCTTGCAGTCCGCCGTTCACCCTCCCCTTTCACCCCTTCTCTTCCCCCACGCGTCCCGCTCTCTCATCACTGCCAAAACAGGCGCGGCAGCAGCGGTGGCGGGCGTGGCATGGCATGGTTCCTGCTCACCAAAGCGCGCACGGCACGCCTTGGTTTTCGCACAATCTTCACACCTCCACTCTCTCTGTCCCCTTTTCTCTTACAACAGGAGCGGCAGCAGCAGTGGCGGGAGTGGCGTGGTTCCTGGTGACAAAGAGCGCGGACGCGCTGAGGCTGACAGCGCTGTTCGGCGCCACCATTGCGCTGGGCGGGGTGGGCAGCCTGAGGGCGTGGCGCAAGGGGCAGTCGAGCACACCCTACATCCTCGGGCAAGCAGGTGCGTGCAAGGGGATGCCCAACCATACACATGCACGGGAATCCACATGCGCATGCACGCTCGGGGGTTTGGGCAGCCTGAGGGCGTGGCGCAAGGGGCAGTTCAGCACACCCTACATCCTCGGGCAAGCACGAGCGTGCAGGGAAATGCAAGGGAGGAGGCGTGCGGGGAAAAGGCGTGAAAGCTGTGTGGAGGAGCCGTGAGGGGCGTGGGCAGCCTGAGTGCGTGGCGCAAAGGGCAGTGCAGCACACCCTACATCCTCGGGCAAGCAGGTGAGCCACTCAACCATACACGTGCAAGTGAATCCACATGCGCTTGCGCGGTCGGGGGGGTGAGCAGCCTGAGGGCGTGGTGCAAGGGGCAGTTCAGCACACCCTACATCCTCGGGCAAGCAGGAGCATGGCACCCATGCACATCCGTCCGTACACATGCATGTTTATGCCCACCCCCGCATATTCATGCCCACGCATACGCATGCACGTAAATACCCATCCATGCACATCTGTACACATGCATGTTAATGTGCACCCCTGCATATTCATGCCACGCATACGCATGCATGTAAATACCCGCCCATGCACATCTGTACACATGCATGTTAATGCCCACCCCTGCATATTCATGCCACGCATACGCATGCACGTAAATACCCATCCATGCACATCTGTACACATGCATGTTAATGCCCACCAATGCACTTGCCTGCCCACGCACATGCATCTCACGGAAATACCCAACCATACACTCCGCTAACCAGTGCAGACACACACATGCATACGACCACACTCTCCCTCTCCCTTGCAAATCCAACCGTCATCCCCCCTTCAACTCAACCCTCACACCACCACATAGCCCACCAACTTCCACACGTAGTGACCTCGTCTGCAACTTCCCTTTCCCCTGACCCCCATCCACACCACCCCGTGCAGTGCTCGCTGCTGTCTTGGCATACCAGGCATTCGTGCGCCTGCAAGTGGTAAGCCCTCCAATAACATCTCGAACACCAGCTTTTTAAACAGCCCCACAAACAACAATCCAAACAGCCTTTCAGCATCCCTCAGCAATTTATGTGCTAGAGTCTAGCAGCCGTTATCGCTGTTTCTTCAGTCCTCTACCTTTGAGTTTTCCACCTGTTCGTAACCTCACCTCCACTTACTGTAGTGTCTGGTTCTTCTCCCCAAGCCTCTTCGCTCCTGCATTTGCCGGCCCTGCTCCCTCTGACTGCTCCCTCTGACTGCCCCCTCTGAACTGTGCAGTCTTATCATTCCATCTGGACAGGTCTTCTTTGTGTGTATATCTGATCCGGTGTGCACGCACGTGCTTGTGTATTGTTCTGCAGACGGGAGCTATTTTCCCTTTGGGTCTTGGCGTGGCGGTCAGGTAAGCAGGGCGCAAGGGAACAGCATACATCCTTGACACGTCACGTCGTTGTCCTATCATTCGTTCAGATCGTTGCTTGCATCCTGCCCAAAATGTGGTCGCTTATGTCACTAGCAGTGCGCAGTGCATGTGTGGCGTCGCACATTCCTGCTCTCCTCCTCCCTCACAGCTTTGCCCATCGCATCTCATCACATCCCATCACACTGCCATCCGAATCCGTTCCTGATGGGGAGTCTTTCTCCCTCCAGGAAGCAAGTGCCAGTACGTGCATGCAATCAGGTACTGTGAAAGCGTTTTTGGAGGCCCACTCTAATTCAAGCCCCGGAATTTTCCTCCCTCCTCCCCGTCACCTCCCCTCCTCCCCCTCTTCCCCGTATTTTCCTTGTCTCGCCCACAGCGCTGCCATGGTGCTGTTTTATATCTATGTGATCCTGGCGGGCGGCAATCCCCCCCCTAAGAAGAAGGCAGCAACCGCTGCTGCTTAGGAATAGTGCATTTGAGGAGGCGGCACTAGCCCATGCTCCTCGAACCATGCCAAAGCCTCTTTCTCCCTGCGTTCTTTGGTTTACCACTACTCCAAGCACTAGAGTTGGCGTTAGGAGTGCTGCACTTGAGAGACATGATACATCCCAAACTTGTTCGGTGTCACCGCAAGTGGTGACACAACTGCAAAAATCCATGCATTTTGCATGCATGGAATTGACGTACACGATTAACGTAGTGAAAGATAAGATAGTACTACAAGATGGCAGGCTTGGTTGTGCAATAGTGGAAGTTGGATTCAATCATTGTGCCGAATTAGTTTTTTTAAATTGTGATTATATACGGTGGCGTAAAAATGGCAGGTGCTGGGTGTAGCTGGAACTTCGATGTACAGGTTACCCTAAATCGTGTCATACGAGAATTTATCGAGCACCTTCATCGATTTCGTCGATGTACGGGGGACAACCGACGAAACCAACCAGTTCACACCCCCGCCTACAAAGTGGTCGTGGCGAACACCGCCCAACCAACCAATCCTCCCACCACCAGCACCAACTCCCTCGCTTCCACCCCACGACACGCTTGCTCTCCCCTCACATCCACTCCCTTGTGCCGTTTACGCAACGCGTTAGCTAGCTTCCCGTCCCGTCGCGTTAGCTATCTTCCCCTCTCGCAGATAGACCGGTCCAATCCCCGGCTTCTACTCCACCACATCCCCTTCCCCCGGTCTGTATCATGTCGGAGTCGGAGCGTAGTCCGCACGTGAGAGCCCGTAAGCGTGCTTCCCGACTGATTCCGCGCGCAGTCATTGGCCATGGCGGCTCGAGCAAGTCACGAACCGCACTCGTGTCCATGTGCCACTGGAAGTCCGACCTTCCATGTCACTGGTCTAGACCTTCCATGTCCCGGACCCGGAGAAAGCAAGGCCTATAAAGTAGATGCTCAGCCTCACCACAATCATCACAACTTCCGTATTCGCTTCCGCCATTCTCCCTTCGATCGCGCATACCGACCGCGGCGCTGCTCGCAGCATCAATTCTCGACTGTGCTTCGCTCTGAAACCATCGCATCCGCGAGCAAACTCGAGTTTTGAGACGTCTCAAAAGCATCCGCGTGCAAGCTCAGCTCTTCATTGCTGCTATTTTCTTCCAAGGCTATCACTGAGATCTGAAGGAGATCAAAGAACGAAACCAGCTTCCCATGGCTGCTACTAGTACCAATGCGGGGCTCCGCGGAGCGCGCAATCTGCTTCTCCTTCCGCTCGCCTTCCTGCTGCTCCTCGCCGCCAGCGCCGCGCAGCCCGTCCTTCACGCATCCCCCTCCGCCACCGGCTCACCGCGCAGCGTCGCCCGCCGTGCCCTCGCCCGCGCGGATTCCGCAGTCTCCCCGCACAGGGTGGAGCGCCGCAAGCTCTTCAGCTGGGACGGCGTGACCGTCGATCAGATCATTGCGGGCAGCCTGGGCACGACGAGGTGACGACGAAGATCGTGGAGATATTCATGAACGCGGGGTACAACGTGATGGTCATTCAGAGCGACCACTCCGTGCAGGGCGACCCGGCGTCCGCGCAGGTGGAGGCGTGACGCAAGACGGTGAAAACGGAAGTACCGCTGTGCACCGTCTGATATCGCTGTAAACCGCAAGGACTGAAGGATTTGCATGCGGTTACCCGGTTAGCGAACTACCGCGCCGCGCCGCGCCATAGCATACCACCTATCATCCGTTCGCCGTGGCAACTCCCTGCTTTCCTCCTAGCACTTCTCCGGCACCACCGTTGTTTGCGGCTGTTCTTCCGCCTTCCGCGCTACGCGTTTTCAGGCGCCACGTTTGCCCTTTCGCCCTCCCTATGGCCTCTGCGCCTCAGGTGCGCGCGGAATTATGGACTCCGCTGCTGCCCGCTAAACCCTCATTTCCCCCTTCCGCACCTCCCCCTTCCGCGCCTCCCCTTTCCGCGCCTCCCCTTTCCGCGCCTCCCCCTTCCGCCCAACCCCCTCCGCCGCTCCCCTTCCATCTCTGGCGACGCCGCCAGCAGCGCCGCGTGCGCTCCGCGTTCTCCGCCGCGTCTGGCGCGCGGAAGCAGTGGGACGCCGCCTCGGCGGACGGGCTGCGCGCGGCGACAGCTGTCGTGAACCGATTGGTGCAGCTGAAGTGAGTCCAGGCGTCGCGGCGAAGAGTTCTTATAGCGAGTATAACCATATCGAGTACAGATAATGAGCGCTGGAGTATCTAGCATAGGTTATGGCGCTGATGTACATAGGTGCTGAACATACCGTATCTCCGGATCCATTCCCCTACACCCCTCTCCACCCCTCTCCACCCCTCTCCACTCCTCTCCATCCTCTCCTGGCTGTGCGCAGGCAGCTACCCGGCAAGGACGTGGGGGCGGTAGGGAGCATGGAGGGCATCTTGGCGAGGGCAGCAGAGAAGATCCGACGCCTCATGGTGCTGAATCCTGATGCCACTGGAACTCGTTTTAGTGTGACTCGTTGCAGTGTGAGTACCTCTTCTGTTAAGCATCGTGATACACTACAAACAACGACTTTCCCCACACCTTCCCTTCCCTTTTTCCCTCGCTCTCATCCGTCACTTCCTCCCCATCCTCCGTTTTTTTCTCCACACCTCCCGTCTTTATCTCCTTCTCTCGCCCCTCAGTCTTTCCTCTCGCACACATCCCTCTTCTCATTCTCCTCCCCCTGCTCCACCTCTCCTCCCCCTCGTCCGCCCTTCTCCTCCCCTCCTCGTACGCCCACAACCATCTCCTGCGTGATGCTATGCTCTGGATGACGCGCATGGCATGGCATGGCATGGAATGGCATGGCATGGCATGGCATGGCATGGCATGGAATGGCATGGCATGGCATGGCATGGCATGGCATGGAATGGCATGGCATGGCATGGCATGGCATGGAATGGCATGGCATGGCATGGCATGGCATGGCATGGAATGGCATGGCATGGCATGGCATGGCATGGCATGGAATGGCATGGCATGGCATGGCATGGCATGGCATGGCATGGCACTCGATGCAATGCCGCAATGGCCCATCAGGAGGAGGATATACGCACGCTGCGCCGCTGCTTGAATGACCATGTGAGTTGGCGGAGGGGGAGGGAGGGGAGGAGGGATAGACGAGAGCTCTTGAACTTGCAATACTGCTCATTGCTCCCAATTCACCACCATTTTCCATCTTCCCCCCCCCACTCACTCACTTATTTCTTACCATCCCCTTTCTCCCTGCTTCTCTGCACGCCATCTACTCTGCCCCGTCGGCTACACTTGGTGCGACATTTGAGAATTCTCAGAAGTCGCACCCATTCACTGCACGCCTGCACGCCATCTGCTCTGCTCCGCTGGCTACACTTCCCGCAACCAGCCCTTACTCTCTCTCCTCTTTTCCCCTCTCCCCTGTCCCCCTCACCCTCATCCTTCCTTCAGGCTGCAGCTGTCGACGCCCTCGGCCCTGCCCTGCTGGCCCTCTGCCCACCCCCCCACATACCACCTCCCCCGCATGCACCTGAAGCAATGGCCCTCCCCACAGCAGCACCTGAATCCACAGTTGCGCCCTTCACTTTTGCCGCATCACTGGCGGCGCCAGTGCCCGCTTCAGCAGTGTCAACACCATCAGCAGCAGCAGCAATATCACCATCGCCAGAACAGTTTCAAACAGCATCAGCAGCTTCAGTGTCACCCTCCCCGTCAGCAGTAGTGTGGGATGCAAATGAGGCGTGGCAGGAGGCATGGCAGGAGAGAGACATGTGTCAGAAGTAGTAGTAGAAAGAAAGAATGAAGAAAGGAGGAGGTTCACTAGCAAGCAGTTGGACACATATAGCAAACCCTAATTGGGCTGTACTCAATATGGAGTACCCCACTGCAGGCTAGACAATTATAACATTCTGACACACCCCCATAGCCAAAGTGGGGTGTAATCAGCACAACAAGCAAGCATAGTAATAGTTCACAATTATAAGCAAAGCTAGAGGTAATCACAGCGGGCAAGTGAGGAGGAGGAGAGACTGTGAGAGGAGAGAAGATGAGAGACGGCGGCTGAAGCTGCAGACACACGGGCAACAGGAGCTGCTGGCACAGTGGCTACCGGGACAGTGCGCCCCGGACTACTGGAGTAACTGGCTCACGGGCTACGACGAGCTACAGGAGCAACGGACCCTCGGGCGACAGGCGCAGCAGACTCTCTGGGCTACCAGGACAGTGCGCCCCGGACTACAGGTGCTGCGGACGACAAGACAGCAGCCTCCGCTCAACCTCCTCCAACTGTCCCACACACCCCCCACACACCCACTGCTTCACTCCTAACTCCACTTGCACGTCACCCCCCTAGTACCACTCCTTCGGCTCCCACACACCCACCCCCCTCAGCGGCAGCTGCAGCACTGGGAGACGGAGGAGGAGGAGGAGCAGGGGACGACGCACAGAAACTGCACCCCCATACCTCCCACCCCCAAACCCTAATTCAGGAGAACGGGCAGCAGCAGGGGTGGGGCGCCGTCAGAAGCACGGGGGACAGCGGGCAGCGCAGGGGCAGAGAAAACAGGGCGCCCACGGGCCTGGCGCAGCCCGTACGAACCGCGTGCGGGCGGCCCGAGGCGCGCCCTGGCCTGGCGCAGTCCGTACGGGCCGCGCGCAGGCTGTACGGGCCGCGCGCGGGCCCTACGCAGGTCGCGCAGGCCGCGACGGGCGACGGGGGGCGACGCGCGGGTCCCCGTCGCCCGTCGCAGCGCCTCCCGGGAGCGACGCACGGAGTGACGGGGCAGAAAGCCGCCGCGCGCCTCGGGGCGCACGGCGGGCAGAAAACCGTCGCGCGCCTCGGGGCGCACGGCGGGCAGAAAACCGCCGCGTGCCTCGGGGCGCTCGGCGGGCAGAAAACCGCCGCGCGCCTCGGGGCGCTCGGCGGGCAGAAAACCGCCGCACGCTCCGAGCGCGCGGCGGGATGAAAAATCCGTCGCACGCCACGGGGCGTGCAACACACAGAGTAGCAGTAGCAGCGGAAGCAGTGAGGTGGTGGGCCCACCCAGAGGATCGACCCAAGGGGATCGACCTGCTCTGATAGCATGTCAGAAGTAGTAGTAGAAAGAAAGAATGAAGAAAGGAGGAGGTTCACTAGCAAGCAGTTGGACACATATAGCAAACCCTAATTGGGCTGTACTCACTATGGAGTACCCCACTGCAGGCTAGACAATTATAACATTCTGACAACATGTACCCTGACGAACCCATCTTCACTGCTCTCCATCTCTCTGTTTTTGGTTTGTTGCCTTTCACATCAGTTTCTCATCGACGTCTCTCCTATGCATCTTCTCACCTGCCCTTACTCATCTCACCTCCCCTTGCTCCCTGTCAGCTTTTTGCTCTCCCCTTTATCCAGGCCTCGTTTTTCATGAAGCATACTGATATCTTCTCAGTCTCTCCTCACACGTCTCCCGCACATGTGCACCGGAGAGGTGCGCGGTGGACGTGGCAGCTATGTTTCACAGGGAGCTCCTGGTCAAGGTGAGAAGAAAGGGAACACTTGACTAAACAGTGAAGTTTTATTGAAGTGAGAAGCACTCCAGGCTTGTTCCAATAGCCTGAGCATGTGACAGGAAAAAGTCGTCGCCTGCCTCTTTGTACCAGATTCTTTCATTTTCAGCTCTCGATTTCTGTATTTGTATGTGCATCACCGTACCATCACTATACACACCTTCTCCCATTCCTTCTTCCTTCTTGTGCACCCCGTTCCTCCCACCAGAGGCTCATAGTTTCTTCACTCAACGCAGCTGTCAGCCTTGAAACCACCACCGCACACACCACTGCCACCACCGCTCCAAGCACCACCGCCCATAGCCCGCTCGAATTCCCGCTCAACATCCCTCCATTGTGCCTGCCGTGCCCCGACTCTTCACTTGCTATTGTCCCTGCTGCAGCTGCTGCACATGTGGCTGCTGCACTTGATGCTAGTGCTGTTGCGATGGAACAAGGAGGCAGGCTGGGAGCAGCAGGATCAGGCAGTGATGCAGCCACATCAAGACATGAGGATGGCAGCGGAACACCCGCAGCAAAAGAAGAAGTGGCAGAGAGCGAGGCAGCAGGGAGCTTGCAGGGAGAGGGGATGAGGATTGGTAGTGGGGATTCAGAGGCAGTGTTCGGTGGAGAGAGTGATGGGGGGCGTGTTCAGATAGGGGCTGCAATGCTGGAAGGGCAGAATGGATGGAAGGGACAGGCGTGGGCATCAAGGGGAGGCGAGTGGGCGGCTGTGAAGCAGCAGTTGGAGTAGTCGGGGTTGCTTGCCCGATCACCCACGCCACAACAGCTACAGGTTCATGAATCCTCAGCAATATTTTATCTCTTTTCCTGTGATCTGCGACCAGTGCAGGAGAGGCAACCTCTAAATTGTGTCAGCTGTTTTGTATTATTCTGCACACTATATTTTCATCTGTGCCTCTGGCAGGTGTGTCTGGTGGCGTGGCTGGTGGAGATGCACATTCACTCTCGGCACCTCTCCTCCATCTTCGCTGCTGTCGACGAGGAAGTGAAAAGTGCAGCAGCGTAAATTACTGCGGACTGGCTCGTTGAAATATAAGTCATGATGCTTAATTGGGTTACCGGTACAACCTACCACAGCTTCAGAGTCATCGCGCCCATCCTGCCTAAGAGGCATGGGGTCACCAACTACCAGCTATGACACCACCACTCCACAAAACGAATTCATACGTCTTGTCTGGATGGGTACACAATGAGTCGCATAGTCGAACCTGCCCGCTGGTATTGTTCGTTGTGTGCAGCCATTCAGAAGCAATGTGTAACAAATCAAGTATGGTTATGCTGGTACTTCTATGTCAAATGTTGTAGCCTGTAGTGAGGTTTGTCTTAGGGGGTACAAATGTTAGGGTTTGCTATATGTACCCCAACCCTCATCAATAACACAACACTTTCATTCTTGACATGGTATCACCTAGGTTAGGATCCTGTGGGATCCCGCACCTCTCGTCCTCGTTCGTTCCGCCCGAGCCTGTCTCGCTCTCTCGTACTAGTCGTACCCGTCTTGCCCGAGCCTAGCGCCGGCCCGATCCAGTCTCGCTCGTTCGTTAGCGCCGGCCCGATTCAGTCTCGCTCGTTCGTTAGCGCTCGCTCCGCCGACCCGCTTTCCGCGTAGCGTAGCGCCTTCCCCCCCTGCCCGTCGCGTCGCGCTCTCCCCGGCTTCCCGTCCCGTCACGCCCTCCCCCGCTGCTCGTCGCGACGTGCCCTCCCACACTGCCCGTCGCGTCGCGTCCTCCCCCCGCTTGCCCTAAACGCCCGCTCGTCGTCGCCGCAGCGCCCCGCGTTTCGTCGCCGCGGCGCCCCGCATTTCGTCGCCGCGCCTGCCCGTACCGCCCGCCGCCGCGCCTGCTCGTTAGGCCCGGCCGCGGGCCCGCTCGTCCCGTCGCCGCGCCTGCTAGTTAGGCCCGCCGCGGGCCCTCCCTTACAGCCGCCGCGCCTGCTCGTACCGCCCGCCGCCGCGCCTGCTCGTTAGGCACGCAGCGGGTCCTCCCTTAAAGCCACCGTGGGCCCTCCCTTATAGCCGCCGCGCCTGCCAGTTCAGCCAGCCGCCGCGCCTCCTCGTTAGGTCCGCTACGGACCCGCTCGTTAGGCCCTTCCTTCGCACCGCTGCGCCTACTCGTTCAGTCCGCCGCCAGACCGCCCCTAGCCCCGTTGCGCCCGCGTTTTGCGCCCGTCACACACTTGCCCTAACCGCCCACCGTCCCTACCAGTGCCACCCACCGCTGGACTTGTCGCTTCTACTTACACTATGGCGACCCCTAGGGTTCTTCGATTTGACGCTGATGGTAGACCGCTCGAGTTTCCGGTCTGGCTCCTACGCGCGCGTCGCCTTTTAGAGAGTCAGGTTCAGGCAAGCGAGTCCCTTTGGGCGCACGCTACTGGTGACCTTCCAGCGCCCGACGACCCTACGCCTTTAGGCACCGCCCCTGACGACGCAGCCAGGGACCGCTTCACCCGCCAGCGTGCTGACCTGACAGTGTGGAAGTCGCGTGACGCTGCGGCCTGCATCGCTCTTAGCAGCCTCCTCCCTGAGTCTGAGGAGGCCCACTTCACTCAGGTTCGCACTGCTAGTGAGTTCCTGACTGCGATTAAGGCCCGCTACGCTACTCCCACCACTGTCTCTCTTGGCCGACTCTTCCTACCGTTCCTGTTCCCTGACCTCGCCTCGTTTGAGCGCTATGCTGACTTGATTGCTCACCTCGCTCGCTTGATTCTAGCTACCGCGCTGCTTGCACTGAGGCACAGCTTGCACTGGTCCCTCCCCCCATGGCAATTACTATCTATTTCATCGCCACTAGCCTCCCTGACCGCCTTTCCTCAGTCCGTGACACGCTTCTTCTGAAGCACCCTAGTGAGCTCACTATCGAGGTCCTTGAGTCTGCGCTCAAGGACGTCGAGAGCAACCTCCGCTCCGTAGCCTCCGCCTCTGGTGCTGTGCCCCCTCCACTGTTCCACGCGTGCACTGTCCCTCAGCTGCCCACCTTTACAGCCTCTCTCGCCACTGCTGCTACTGACGTGACCGCAGCTGCTGTTACAACTTCTTCGCGGTCTCGAGGTAGAGGTGGCAAGAGGGGCGGTCAGGGTACAGGTGGCGGCGGCGGTGGAGGCGTTGGTGGCGGAGGTGGCGGGGGTGGCGTGCCGACTGGTGGCGGCGGGAGTGCAGGGCCTGGAGAGGCGTCTCGTGCAGCGGCCGGTGACTCCGCTACTACAGCTGGTGGAGGCGACGCCCGGGCTCGTCAGCCACCTTCTGGTCTGCCGGCCGCGGCGGGTGGAGCAGCGGCGTGGTACCTGGCCCAGCGGCAGCAGCAGCAGCAGCAGCAGCCCCTCCCCTTGTAGCAGCCCCCGCAGCAGCAGCGGCAGCAGCAGGTTTCGGGGCCAGGACAGCGTCAGCCTCAGCGAGGTGTTGTTCACCCTTCGTGCACCTATCAGCTTTTGACAGGTGCTCGCCGAGGCCAGCCTTGTGGCCGCACCCACCCTCCTGGTCAGTGCTTTGCTCAGCTCACTGACACAGTTCGCTTGGCCTTCGGCGTTGGCGGCCCTGCCCCTGACTGGTTTCCTCTTGTTCAGACGTACGGCTCCGCTCTTTGGGGCATGTCAGCTTATCAGTTGGTTGATCTCTTAGGAACTCCTCATGCGATGTATGCTGTTGTTAACTCTAGTGCTTCTGACTCTGTTTACTCGAGTGTTGTTAGCTTAGGTGCTAGTCTTGCTGAGTTGTCTGTTGCTAGTGTAGGCACTTGTGTAGACACCAGTCCAGGAGCTACTTCGGAGGACACTTCGCTGTCTTTCACTTTGGACTCTGGGGCTTCGCACTGCTTCTTCCGGGACCACACGACACTTACTCCGCTTCCGGAGCCGGTCTCTGTGGCTCTGGCTGATCCCACCTCGGGACCAGTCACTGCTCGCTACACTACTACTCTTCCGTGCCCTGCTGTTCCCTCTGGGTCTCTGACTGGCTTCCACGTCCCCTTGTTCTCGCGGAACTTGGTGGGCGTGAGGCCTCTTGTAAGTCAGCACGTGGGTGTGTGGATTGAGCCCTCTTGTGAGACGGCGGTTTGTGTTGACGGAGACACTTACACGCCTCTTGCCACCTTTACAGCTGAGCCGGGCTCTGGTCTCTACACATTTCACACTAGCTCTGGTGGGCAGCAGCGACTACTGCCCCCGGCCCCTGTTCCTTCCCCCAGTCTGGTCCCTGCGTCTCACCAGGTTGCTGCGTCCCCCCAGGTAGTTGTGTCTGGTCAGGTTCCCGTGTCTTGTCCAGTTGCTGCGTCGTGCTCCTGCCGGTCACTTGCCCACCCCACCGTTCTGTGGCACCACCGGATGGGGCACCCGTCTCTCCCTCGTCTGCGCACTATCTCTCGTCAGCGTCTTGTCTTAGGTCTCCCACGTGTCTTGCCGTCGCTGCCGCCTTCGCTTGCACCACCGTGCTGTCAAACATTATACATGTTTATATTCTGTAGGCTATAGTGGGTTTAGCCTTAGAGGGTACTGTCAGAATGTTATTGTTCTCTAGCCTGCAGTGGGGTACTCTATAGCGAGTACAACCCCCTAGGGTTTCCTATATGTATCCTGCTGCTTTCTAGTGAACATCCTCCTTTGCTTATTCTCTCTTGCCTAGCTAGGGCTTACCTAGCTATGGCTCTACTCATGCCTACGATTCTAACATGGTTTCAGAGCACTCACGCTCCTGGCCTGTGGGCCCTACTGCTGCTTCCGCTGCTACTCTGTGTGTTGCACGCCCCGTGGCGTGCGACGGATTTCTCTTCCCGCCGCGCGCTCGGAGCGTGCGGCGGTTTTCTGCCCGGCGTGCGCCCCGAGGCGCGCGGCGGTTTTCTGCCCGCCGTGCGCCCCGGGGCGTGCGGCGGTTCTCTGCCCGCCGTGCGCCCCGAGGCGCGCGGCGGCCTTCTGCCCCGTCGGTCCGCGCGTCGCCCCCGGGGGGCGCTTCGACGGGCGACGGGGACCAGCCCGTCGTCCCCCGTCGCCCGTCCTGGCCAGCGCGGGCTGCGCCAGCCCTGAGCGCGGCCCGTACGGGCTGCGCCCGGCCCGCGCGCGGCCCGTACGGGCTGCGCCAGGCCCGCGCGCGGCTCGGGCCGCCTGCGCGCGGTTCGTCGGGCTGTGCCAGGCCCGTGGGCGGCCCGTTCCTCTCTGTCCCTGAGCTGCTCGCTGTCCCCCGTGCTTCTGACGGTGCCCCACCCCTACTGCTGCCCGTTCTCCTGAATTAGGGTTTGGGGGTGAGGAGTGTGGGGGTGGCGGTTGTGTGTTACTCCCCTTGCTCCTCCTCCTCCCTGGTCTCCCACTGCTGCAGCTGCCGCTGAGGGGGGTGGGTGTGTGGGAGCCTAGGGTTTAGGGTTTAAGGGGGGTGCTATAGGAGTGGAGTTAGGGGTTCAGCAGGGGGTGTGTGTCGAGGGAGGAGGTTGTGTGGAGGTAGCGGTCGTGTCGCCTGCAGCGCCTGTAGTCCGTCGCCCTTGCTTCGGTAGCCAGTGAGCCTGTTGCACCAGTCGCCAGTGGGTCCGTTGTTCCTGCCGCTCGTCTATAGCCGCGGAGCCAGTTACTCCAGTAGTCCGTCGCCCTTGCTTCGGTAGCCACTGAGTCAGCCGCTCCTGTGCCCGTGCCTCTGCAGCTTCAGTTGTTGCCTCCCATCTTCTCTCCTTCCACAGTTCCTCCTCCTCCTCACTTGCCCTCTGCGACTGCCCCTAGCTTTACTTGTGCATGTGAACCTGCTCTAGGACTACTTGCTCTGCTGATTATACCCCACTTTGACTATGGGGGTGTGTCAAAATGTTATTGTTCTCTAGCCTGCAGTGGGGTACTCTATAGCGAGTACAACCCCCTAGGGTTTCCTATATGTATCCTGCTGCTTTCTAGTGAACATCCTCCTTTGCTTATTCTCTCTTGCCTAGCTAGGGCTTACCTAGCTATGGCTCCTACTCATGCCTACGATTCTAACAGGTACAACATTGTTAGGGTTTCCTACTTGTATCACCCTGCTGCCTAGTTTCACCCATTCTCGTTCTTTCTTAGTTTCTAACATGGTATTACGAGCCTAGGTCGTAACCTAGGACCGACTGATAGGGCCCACCGTTTCCGTTCGTCGCGCCCGAGCGCGCCTCGCCTAGTCGCGCCCTCGAGCGCCCTCCTCTCACCTGCACTGTCGCGCGCCCTAGCGTGCCCCTTGCGAACCGGCCCCGCCCAGCCCGCACGCCCTAGCGTGCCCCGCGCGATCGGCCCCGCCCTCCTCGCACGCCCTCGCGTGCGACCCGCGCAGCCCCACGCGCGTCGCCTGCCCCGCGCGCGCCCTTGCGTGCCTCGTGCGGCCCCGCGCGCTCGCTGCCCCGCGCGCCCTTGCGCGCCCCTCACGAACCGGCCCCGCCCTTCTTCGCGCGCCCTTGCGTGCCCCGTGCGACCGGCCCTGCTCCACCCGCGCGCCCTTGCGTGCCCCTCGCGTACCGGCCCAGCCCCGCTAGCCCGCCCTTGCGTGCCCCGCGCGACCAGGCCCCGCCCCGCTCTGCACGCCCTCGCGTGCCCCTCGAGTAACGGCCCCGCCCCGCTAGCCCGCCCTTGCGTGCCCCGCGCAGCCCGGCCCCGCTCTGCCCTGCACGCCCTCGCGTGCCCCAACCCGCGCAGCCCTGCCCTTGCAGCCCCGCTAGCGCCCTGCCCCACCCGAGCCGCGCCGCCCAGCTGAGCTGCGCCGCCCCACCGAGCCGCGCCGCCCTGCCCGAGCCGCGCCGCCCTATAGAGCCGTGCCGCCCTACCGAGCCGCGCTGCTACTACTGTCACTGCTACTGACGCTACTGCTGTTACTGCTCCTACTGCAACTATGGCTAGCCCTGCTGTGCTCGCTTTCGATGCTGAGGGCCGCCCGCTGAAGTTTGACACCTGGCTCGATGACCTGCACCTGTTCCTCCAGCTCACTGCCAAGGAGGATATTTCGCTGTACGATCACGCGCTAGGCACGCTACTGCCCCTGCTGCTACTGCTGACAGTACTGCCCGCTCACAGTGGCAGACTCGTGACGCCCACACTCGCTTTGCTATTCGCAACTCCCTGCCGATAGATGAGCGCGAGCACTTTGGCCAGCACAAGACTGCGCAGGCACTGTACACTGCTGTCGTTGCACGCTACTCCTCACCTGCCTCTGCTGCGCTAGGCCGTCTCTCGCTCCCCTACCTGTTCCCAGACCTGTCCACCTTCTCTACAGTTGCTGACCTCATCACGCACCTCCGCACTAGTGAGGCCCGCTTCCGTGCCGCTATGCCCGCTGAGTTTCTTGCCAAGAACCCCCCCCCGCTGTGGCTCACTCTCTACCACCTGGTCACCCGTCTCCCTGACTCTCTTCGTGCGGTCAGGGACCACTTCCTCGCTCGCTGCCCCACTGAGCTCACCGTTGATCTGCTCGAGAAGGAACTGCTTGCAGCTGAGACTAGCATAGTCGCTGTAGGTGCCTCTCGTGGCGACCCCCGCACCCCTTTCTTCGAGGGGTGTTCCCCTTCCCCCCTTCTCCCCTCTGTCGCCTCTGCTGCTGCTGTCGACCTCCTTGGTACTGAGCAGGTCGGGACTGCGTCCACTCCGAGTTGGCGCCGCAGCGGCAAGGGCAAAGGGGGCAAGGGAGGCGGCGGTGACGACGGGGGAGGCGGTGGTGGGGGCGGTGGCGGCGGTGGGGGTGGTGGCGGGGCTGGAGGGGCTAGTGGCAGCAGCGGGGGTGGTGGCGGCAGCGGCGGGGGTGGTGGCGGCAGCGGCGGGGGTGGTGGCGGCAGCGGCGGAGGAGGTGGCCGGGGTGGGGGCGGTGGTGGTGGCGGCAGTGGACGCGGTGGCGGCAAGGGCGGTGGTGGTCGAGGTGGTGGCGGCGGCGGTGGAGGTCGTGGAGGCGCTGGCGGTGGCCAGCGCCAACTGCAGATCCCGTCGTCCCAGGAGCTTCGTGAGTGGTACTCTCAGCATGGGGGGGGGGGTGGCCTTAGCTGCACGTACGTCATCCGCACAGGTGACCGCACTGGTCAGACGTGTGGGAGGGCGCACACCCAGCAGCGCTGCTTCTCCCGCCTCGACGACGCCTGGCGCACTCAGTTTCCTGGTGCCACTGAGCTGCCCCGCTGGGCTGATCTGCTGAGGAAGAACATTGATGTCTATGCTCTTGACTTTGATCTTATTCTTGGTGCCATGTATGTGTTGTCTGCTAGTGGAGAGAGTGACCAGTACCTGCGTGTTCCGCCCGATCCGGGCATTCGGACCAGTGAGGCTGCCGCTCTAGGTGCTAGTGCGTCTGTTGCCCCAGGTGCTGGTGAGGCTGCCGCTCCAGGTGCTCGCGTGTCTGCTGCCCCAGGTGCTGGTGAGGCTGCTGCTCTAGGTGCTAGTGAGTTTGCGCCCGCTGGTACTGCGTCTATTGAGGCACTGCACACCTTCACACAGGACTCAGGTGCTTCCCGCTGTTTCTTTCGTGACCGCACTGCCCTTGAGCAGCTTGCTCGACCGGTTGCAGTCTCCCTTGCTGACCCCTCTGGGGGTCCGGTCATTGCGACCTCCTCCACTGTTCTCCCTTGTCCTGCGGTCCCGTCGGGCACACTGTCAGGTCTCTACCTCCCCTCGTTCTCTACGAACTTGGTGGCGGGTAGTGCGCTCCAGGACGGGGGTGTCCACCAGTTCACCCCTGCCTACGAGCGCGTGACACACTACACTTGTGCTCGGACGGGTCGCCACCTGGCTACCTTCACCCGGCAGCCGGGGTCGGACCTGTACACACTGACCACTGAGTCCCCTCAGGTAGCTGCGTCTGCGTCTGCGTCAGGTCAGCTGTCGGCCCCCTGCTCGTGTCGCTCCCTGTCGCACCAGACCGTCCTCTGGCACCACCGCCTTGGTCACCCGTCAGTGCAGCGCCTTCGTGGCATGCACTCCCGGTACCTTGTCTCTGGTCTTCCCAGGGTTCTCCCTCCCCTCCCACCCTCGCCTGCTCCTCCCTGTCTTCCCTGTGTCGAGGGGCGGCAGCGTGCCACCCCTCACTCCTCTGAGTTCCCCCCGACGGAGGCTCCTCTGCAGACCCTTCACATGGACGTGTGGGGCCCAGCCCGCGTCCGTGGACAGGGCGGAGAGCGCTACTTCCTGCTGGTAGTTGACGACTACACGCGTTACACCACGGTCTTCCCCTTGCGCACCAAGGGAGAGGTCCCTGCTGTCTTGATCCCTTGGATCCACGCTACCCGTCTCCAGCTGGAGAGGCGCTTTCGCACGGACCTTCCCGTCCTGCGACTGCACTCTGACAGAGGTGGTGAGTTTTCCTCCGGCCTCTTGGAGGCCTTCTTTCAGGGGGAGGGCATTGAGCAGTCGTTCACGCTTCCAGCCTCTCCACAGCAGAATGGGGTTGCTGAGCGCCGCATTGGCTTGGTCATGGAGGTCGCTCGTACCTCCTTGATCCATGCGGCTGCCCCCCACTTTCTGTGGCCGTTTGCGGTCCGATACGCTGCGCATCAGCTCAACCTCTGGCCCCGTGTCTCCGTTCCGGAGACTTCGCCGACACTGCGTTGGACGGGAGAGGTTGGCGATGCGTCGGTGTTCCGGGTCTGGGGATCTCGTGCTTTTGTCCGCGATACGTCCGCGGACAAGCTCTCCTCCCGCGCTGTTCCTTGTGTCTTCCTTGGCTTTGTCCCTGACGCGCCTGGCTGGCGGTTTTACCACCCCACCTCGCGCCGTGTCCTACCCTCTCAGGACGTCACTTTTGACGAGTCGGTCCCCTACTACCGCCTCTTCCCCTACCGCACTGCCCCGCTCCCCCCCCCGCCTCTCTTCCTCGCACCAGGTGCTGCTGTGGTAGACCCCCTCCCCCCTCAGGGTGCCGCTCCCTCAGGTGTGTCCCAGGTAGACCCGGTTGAGCCTGTTGAGGTAGCTGTCGACTCTCGTCCTGCTAGGGGTGCGGAGCCTGGGGGTGCTGAGCCTGAGCGTGCGGAGCCTGGGGGTGCTGAGCCGGAGGTTGCTGAGTCTGGGGGTGCTGGACCTGAGAGTGCTACGTCTGAGGGTACTGAGCCTGGGGGTGCTGCGACTGAGAGTGCGGCGCCTGGAGGCGCTCCCTCTTCACAGCAGCTGCGTGAGTGGTACTCGCGGTACTCCAGCCTCAGGAGGGGCGCTTCTGGGGCTAGGGGTGCTGCTGGAGCTGGTGCTCGTGGTTCCCCGCCTAGGCGGGAGCCGCCCTCTCCCCAGCGGCTCCAAGAGTGGCACGCTCGGCGCTGCAGTCTCCGGAGTGGCGCTGCTGGTGCTTCGGACCCTGGAGTTGGAGCTTCTGCTGGTGCTGAGGACCCTGGAGTTGGAGCTGCTGTTGGCGCTGCGGACCCTGGAGCTGGTGCTGCTGGAGGTGCTGCTGGTGCTGGAGCTACTGGAGGTACTGCTGGTGCTGGAGCTGCTGGAGCCGCTGGTTCTGGAGGTGCTCGTACTGGAGTTACTGGAGCTGCTGGAGCTGCTGGAGGTGCTGCTAGTGCGTCTGGAGGTGCTGCTGGAGCTGGAGCTGCTGGAGGTGCTGCTGGTACTGGAGCTGCTGGAGGTTCTGGAGCTGCTGGAGCTGCAGGTGGTGCTGCGGGAGTTGTAGCAGGAGACACTGGAGCTGAGGGCGCTGGTGCTGTCTCTGCTGGCTCAGGAGGAGCTGCGCCGCCGCGGCCGTACTACGTTCTGCTCCTTCAGCAGGTTCTTGGCCTCCCGCCCCCTACTGGTCCTACTCCTCCCCTACTGAGTCCACCGCCTGTCCAGTCGCATTCACAGTTACAGCCTGCCTCTCCGCTGCCTAGTCCTTCTCCTTACGCTGGGCCGACTGGAGGTCTTACGGAGCGTCGTGAGCCCGAGTCTCGTCCTGCGTCGCGAGAGTCTCGTCCTGCGTCGCCTGAGTCTCGTCCAAAGTCGCGTGTCCGTGCTGTCCGCACTGGTCGTCGTGTTCCGCGTGAGCGTCCTCCTCCAGTCCCTGGCACTCACTATATGGCTCTGCGTCCTTCTACTGCTCCACAGCGTGTCCCTCTTCCGTCTCCTCCTGCGTCCTCTCTTCCTGCTCTTGCTGACCTGGAGTCTGACTCCCTTCGTGCTGCCAGTCCTACAGTCACGCGTCTCCTCGCCACTGTTGTCACTGACCCTTCCTTTGAGTCCACTGCTGCGTCTGCTCTAGTCGCCGAGCTTGTTGACTTTGCTGCCGCCTGTCGTCTAGACTACGCTGCTAGTCTTGTTGCTGAGTCTGAGTCTGTCCGTCCTCCGTCCGTCGGGGGTGAGTGTGCTCTTGGCACTGACGTCCTTGAGGACAGACAGGAGGAGTTTGAGTGCTTTGCCGCTGCTTTACCTCATCTCGTGTCCATGCTGGTTGCCCCTGAGGGAGACCCGGATGCACCAGACATCCCGACCCCGCGCTCTTACGCAGAGGCGATAGAGGGTCCCTACTCCTCTCAGTGGCAGTCAGCCATGGACGCAGAGATGGCTTCCTGGAAGTCCACAGGCACCTACGTCGACGAGGTTCCCCCGCCTGGGGCGAACATCGTCAGTGGCATGTGGATTTTCAGGGTGAAGCGGCCGCCGGGTTCTCCGCCTGTCTTCAAGGCGCGTTACGTTGCACGAGGCTTCAGTCAGCGAGAGGGGGTTGACTTCTTCCAGACCTTCTCCCCGACCCCGAAGATGACCACTCTTCGGGTTATGCTGCACGTCGTCGCTCAGCGTGACTACGAGCTCCACTCTCTTGACTTCAGCACTGCTTTCCTACAGGGCAGCCTGCACGAGGAGATCTGGCTGCGCCGCCCACCTGGCTTCACTGGGTCGTTCCCTGCTGGTACCCAGTGGAGTCTCCGGCGGCCAGTCTACGGTCTCCGCCAGGCACCCCGTGAGTGGCACGACACACTGAGGACTACTCTTGCTGCTCTTGGGTTTGCTCCTTCTACTGCTGACCCGTCGCTGTTTCTACGCACCGACACCACTCTGCCGCCGTTCTACGTTCTCGTGTACGTAGACGACTTGGTCTTTGCTACTGCTGACACTGAGGCACTCGCCCACGTGAAGTCGGAGCTGCAGAAGAGACACACGTGCACAGACCTGGGTGAACTGACAAGCTATCTTGGCTTGCGGATCACCCGGGACAGAGCACAGCGCACCATCACCTTGACTCAGTCACACATGGTGCAGCAGGTCCTTCAGCGCTTCCGCTTCACGTACTCCTCGCCTCAGCCCACTCCTCTGCCTACTGGTCACTCGCTCTCAGCTCTGCCTTCGGATGAGTCCGTAGAGCCGAGTGGCCCGTATCCAGAGCTTGTCGGCTGCCTCATGTACCTGATGACCTGCACTCGACCTGACCTTGCATACCCTCTTAGCATCCTAGCACGCTATGTCGCTCCTGGCCGTCACCGGAAGGAGCACATGGATGCCGCTAAGAGGGTGTTGCGCTACTTGTGCAGTACGTCGGGCATGGGGCTTGTGCTTGGAGGATGGAGCGACGTTGTCCTCACTGGGCACTCAGACGCTTCTTGGGCTGACGACCAGGCTACGCAGCGGTCGTCTCAGGGTTACACCTTCAGCCTTGGCTCTGGCTCAGTTTCTTGGCGTTCTACACGCTCGTTCTTTCTTAGTTTCTAACACGTGCGGTCCCTGCGTCGAGGGTAGGCTGCGCGCCACCCCTCACTCCTCCTCCCTTCGTCCGGCCACCGAGCCTTTTGAGACGCTCCACTTGGACGTCTGGGGCCCCGCCTCTCGCCTTGGCCCTGAGCGTGAGCGTTTCTTTCTGGTGGTCGTTGACGACTACTCCCGCTACACCACAGTGTACCCCCTTGCGAAGAAGTCTGAGGTGACTTTTACGCTAATCAGGTGGTTGCTTACCACTGAGGGCACTCGTGGTCGTCGAGTCAGCTGTCTTCACTCCGACCGTGGGGGTGAGTTTCGCTCCGGCATTCTCGCTGGATTCTGTCGCGAGCAGGGCATTCGTCAGTCCTGGACGCTTCCAGAGTTCCCACAGCAGAATGGGGTTGCTGAGCGCCGCATAGGCTTGGTCATGGAGATCGCCCACACCTCCTTGACTCACGCCCGTGCCCCCCATTTTCTGTGGCCCTACGCGGTTAGGTACGCCGCTCACCAGCTGAACCCCTGGCCACGTGTCTCTCGGCCAGAGGTTTCACCGACTAGTCTTTGGACCGGGTCCCCTGGTGTTGCGTCGCGGTTTCGTGTCTAGGGTTGCTTGGCTCTTGTTCGCGACACCTCCGCGGACAAGATCTCGCCTCGCGCCGTTCCTTGTGTCTTCCTTGGTTTCCTGGAGGACTCCTCTGACTTCACCTTTTACCACCCTCCCCTTCACCGGTTCTTTGACTCCCGTGACGTCAGTTTCGACGAGTCCGTCCCCTACTACGTCAGGTACCCCTGCCGAGGTCTCCCGGTTCCTCCTCCCCCTCTCTTCCTGACTTCCGCTCCCCCTCCTGCTCCCCCGGTACAGCCTCCCCCCCCTGGTCCAGCCCCGTCAGGTGTGTCCCACGCTACCCCTCCCCCCTCGGTAGCCCCTCAGGTACAGCCTCCTTCCCCGCAGTCCTCCTCGCAGCCTGCGGCAGACCCTGCGGAAGTTGGTGTTCGTGGCGAGGACCCTGTCGGTGCTAGCTCTGGGGGTGCTGGAGTTGGGGCTGAGCCCGAGGCTGCAGGAGACTCTCGTCTTCAGGGAGCTGGTGTAGGTGGTGCTGACTCTGGGGGTGCTACGTCTGGGGGTGCGGGTGCGCCCCCTTCGGGTCCTTGTGAGCATGGCCGTGTTGTTGTTGGTGGTACTGCCTCTGGGGGTGGTGCGCCGGGTGATTTGGAGGGTGGTCCTGGGGCTGCCGCGGCCCCGGACACTACTCCTCCCCCCCACCCCTACCCGACCCGGCACCCGGCTCGTGTTCGCCGTGCCCGTGAGGAGCAGCCGGAGTTAGAGAGAGAGGAGAGAGAGTTGCAGCGGCTGGAGGTGGAGCAGCAGCAGCAGCAGCGGCTGGAGGAGCAGCAGCAGCAGCAGCAGCAGCAGCCGCGGGAGCAGCAGCAGCAGTCGCAGCTGTCGCAGCCGCACCAGGAGCAGCAGCCTCTGGTCTTCGGACCCTCGGTCTCCCCTCTCCCTCTCCTTCCTCCTCCCCCTCTCCTCCTGTCTACGGTCCCACGTTTCCTCCTCCTGACTCCTCCCCAGCTGTTCTCCCTCGTTCTCCGACTCCGTTGTCTCCCCCTCCTTTGCCCTCCTGGCCCTCTCGTCGCTCTCCTCGTGCTCGTCCCTCGTCCCCTGTCGCTCTCACTGACCTTCGTACTGCCCTGTTCCGTCCTAGTCCGCCTCGTTCGTCTCAGTCTGTGCTTCCTTCTCCTCCTGAGTCGGCCTTCACTGCTTCACTCTCTACTCCTGTCACTGACTACTACCGCACGTACCGACCTGTTCTCCCTCGTGTTCTCGCCTCTCTTGTTACGGACCCTCGTGCCTCTCTGTCCTCTGTCTCCGCCCTTACTGTCGCCGTCACTGAGTTCGCCACTACTCGCCGCCTTGACTACGCCACTTGTCTCGTGGCTGCTCCTCCTACCAGTACTCTGGCCGTCGGGGGTGAGTCTGCCCTTGGCTGTGACGCCCTAGAGGACAGGCAGTTTGAGCTGGAGTTCCTGGCAGCCGCTTCCCCTCATCTTTGTGCCATGCTGCTCTCCCGTGAGGGAGACCCCGACGCCCTTGACATACAGACTCCTCGCACTTACGCTGAGGCAGTGTCAGGGCCTTGGGCCTCTCAGTGGAGAGCTGCCATGGACGCAGAGATGGCCTCCTACAGATCCACAGGCACCTACGTCGACGAGGTTCCCCCCCTTGGGGCGAACATAGTCGATGGCATGTGGATCTACAGGGTGAAGCGGCCACCGGGATCTCCTCCGGTCTTCAAGGCGCGCTATGTGGCTAGAGGTTTTAGTCAGCGCGAGGGAGTTGACTTTTTTCCAGACCTTCGCGCCTACCTTGAAGATGACCACTCTTCAGATGTTACTACACGTAGCAGCACAGAGAGATTACGAGTTACACTCTCTCGACTTCTCCACTACTTTCCTGCAAGGTAGCCTTCACGAGGAGGTCTGGCTGCGTCGTCCCTCTGCCTTCACTGGCACTTTCCCTCCTGGGACCATAGCTGAGGCGACCTGTCTATGGTCTCCGTCAGGCTCCTCGTGAGTGGCACGACACTCTTCGTTCTACCCTCTCTGACCTTGGTTTCCAGCCGTCTTCTGCCGACCCGTCGCTGTTCGTCCGTCGTGGCTCCACACATTTCTTTGTTCTGGTTTACGTCGACGACCTGGTTTTCGCCACTGCTGACAGGGTTGCCTTGGCAGACGTGAAGTCCGAACTGCAGAAGAGGCACACGTGCACTGACCTTGGTGAGCTGCGCCACTACCTTGGCCTGCAGATCACCAGGGACAGAGCTGCTCGCACCATTACACTCTCACAGTCACACATGGTGCAGCAGGTTCTTCAGCGGTTCGAGCTTCAGCACTCCACAGTACAGCGCACACCTCTTGCTGTTGACCACAGACTTACTGGACCCTTTCCTGACGAGCAGTTTGAGTCTAGTGGTCCCTACGCAGAGCTGGTGGGCTGCCTCATGTACCTGATGACTTGTACTCGCCCGGACCTCGCCTTCCCTCTCAGCATCCTTGCTCGCTTTGTTGCGCCAGGGAGACACCGTCCTGTTCACTGGATGGCAGCTGTGAGGGTGGCGGAGTACCTAGCGACGACATCAGGCGTGGGGCTAGTTATTGGAGGGCAGCAGTCTGTCATACTTACTGGTCACTGTGACTCTTTTTACGCTGACGACGCTGAGACTCACAGGTCTACTCAGGGGTACTGTTTCTGCTTGGGTTCTGGAGCTGTTTCGTGGAGGTCCACGCGCTCCTCTTCGGTCTTGACCTCTACTGATGAGGCTGAGATCTACGCTGGTGCCATGGCGGCACAGGAGCTGCGTTGGTTGACCTTCTTGCTCGCCGACCTTGGTGAGCGGCTGAGCTCTGCACCGACCTTGTTCACTGACAACAAGGCGTCGATTCTCCTCTGTCGAGAGCCGCGACTGGAAAGCAGAGTGAAGCACATTAACGTCAGGTACTTTCTTCTGCGTGAGTTGCAGAGACGTGGACAGGCTCGCTTCGAGTTTGTGGAGTCCGAGGCCAACACTGCAGACATCTTCACCAAGGCGCTTCCGCCTTGTGACCACCAGAGGTGTTGTGTGCAGTTAGGTCTTGTTGACACATGTTCTAGTCGTGTGTAGGCTTGAGTTTACCGTTTGCTTTGCTTGTACTCTTGCCATACACCTTTGTGAACTCTTGGACTGGCCTTGTGACCCCTGTTGCTTGTGCTCAGATTGTGTGGTGACGTTGTGATCCACCCTGAGCTTTGTTTCTTTGTGACTGGTCTTGTGACCGTACACTTTTGGTTTTGCTTGACACCCCTCACTTAAGCTATGGGGGTGTGTCAAATGTTGTAGCCTGTAGTGAGGTTTGTCTTAGGGGGTACAAATGTTAGGGTTTGCTATATGTACCCCAACCCTCATCAATAGCACAACACTTTCATTCTTGACATTATAGTCCATGTGGGAAGAAACAAGCACGTACAGGTGAGTCATTTCCTGAAGTGCGATGTATTTGATAGTTCTGATCTCGAACGCACAGTTACCCTTTTTCGCTCCAGGCGAAGATTACTTCAGCAGCTTCGTCGATTTCGCCAACAGAAAGACCAGCAGACCCTCCCGTTCCATTTGCAACGAAGCAACCACTTCCTCCCCAATGCACGCCGACCCGCTCGCTTCCACCCTTCGACACTCATCTCACCACACCCACTGCATTCAGTGGCGCAGTTCTGCTTAGGGCGCGTGTCCTTGAGGTCGAACTTTTGCCAAAGTTCGAACTTCTAGATAGGCTGTACACGGTAGGATACAGTTGAGAGACGTGTCTCCACGGTACAAAGCGGTATTAGGCTCGAACTTTGACAATCTACACCAGAAGACACGCGCCCTTACCATTCCCGTAGTAAGCTTCTCCCGTTAGCTATTCTGGTTAGCTTCCTATCTCCGTCGCTGACCCCCTTTACGGACCGAGAAACCCATCCTCCCGTATTGAATAATAAATTAGACGCGCAAACTTACAGTACTCATCACAACTTCTCCCTCCGCTTCTTCCATTCAACCGTTGATCTTGCATACCAAGCACCTCGCAGCTTCCAGATCTGAATTTTCGCATTGACATGCAAGATCAGCTTGGCATCGCTTATTTTGACTCTCCCTCTGTCTCTCAAAATCGTACAGCAAATCTTTGACCATCTAATAGGTTTCTCAATGGCCAAGGCATGGTTGCAGTCGGCTCGCAAGCTGGCTCCTCTAACTCTCTCCCTCCTGCTCCTCCTCGCCGTCACCAGCGCCAGTGCCGCGCGGTCTAGCCTGCATGCGTCCCCCTCCATCACCAGCGCAACCCGCAACGTCGCCAATCGCCGTGTGCTCGCCCGCGCGGATTCCGCGGTATCTCCCCACGAGGTGGAGCGGAAATTGTTCAGCTGGGACGATTTGACTGAGGAACAGATCATTGCCGGCAACTTGGGCACGATTGACGGTCCAAGAGACGACGCGGTGTCTCAGTCGGTCGTGGAATTATTCTTGAACGCGGGGTACAACGTGAGGGTCATTCAGAGCGACCACTCCGTGCAGGGCGACCCGGCGTCCGCGCAATTGGAAGTGCGACATTTGGGGGATGTATCGAAGTTCACCATGTATCATAAGAAGGGTCGTTTCTGTGTGAAGAATCTTGGCAATGGCGGGTACAAAAACTGGGCGTTCGGAGGCGTTTGGGAGCGGCACGGCGTGGATAAGAAGGTTGTCGTCTTTTCCTGATTTGGTTGTTGCTCTAGAGCCTTGGCGTTCAGGTTTACGGTAGTTGAAATGATGAGGTGACCTCATCAACGGTGCTGGTGTTGTTGTTATGCTTGTTGCTGTGAAATGACGCTGATCCACAGAATGCACTGATCATCTGTACAATTTCACCTGTACCTTCACAATGCCATTGTCAAGGCCTCGTGGGCTAAACCTACTGCTCTTAATGTGCTTCAATGGGTACTTGCGTAGGGCACATACAGAGCAATCCCACAGTATGTTTAGTGACAAAAACCATGAATTGACAGACAGCCATTGCTTATAGCACACCATAGAACTGTTTGTTACAACCACAGACATCATTGAAGGCTGGAAATGCGAAGCGAGAGGCCCACACCTAATCATTGTTGAGCCTGCTGACGTGTACGGGCTGCACCGCTATCGTTATAGGTGATACAATCTGAACCGTCTTATAGGATCGTCTCAGGTTGATCGCACGGAGTGTAGCAGCGGAAGATTGCTAGGTAATGTTGGGTACGGACTCTGTCAGTAGAAGGAGAATTGGATCTCGACAGAAGTGAAATAACAATTCGGTACAGGGGTTTATATAGGAATACAGTGGAATACGAAAGGTCCTAGCTAGCCATGTACTCTGAGGGGGTGCATTCCCCTTAGGGCTAATCTAGATGCAGCATCGCAATAACCGTGCGGTTCGGTAACCGTACGCGGTCCGGTAACCGTTTGAACTTTTCCCGCGCTTTGCACTTCAAACTCCTTCTGCTTGTAACTGTCTCGATAACTGTCTCGTCGCTTGGTCTTTCGTCCTCGCTGCAGTCATCTTCGCGTTAAGGATTTGTTACTCAGGAATGTTTATTCAACTATTCCATATCGTAACACTCCCCTTCATTCCTGGAGGAGCGAAGTCTTGACGCGCTTGGTTATGCCGCAGATGTTTCCGCAGTGATGATACTACTCACGTGGCAGCTTCTTGGTGAGGAAGTCGGCTGCCATGTCACCAGTGGGGCAGTAAGTCAAGATGACTTTGCCTTTGTCAACTTCGTCTTTGACGAAGAAGTAGCGGAGCGCGATGTGCTTGGTGCGGTTGACGAAGCCAGGCTTGTTCGCGATTTTTATCGCGCTTTGGTTGTCGCAGTGAAGTTTGAAGCTTGCGGATGTCGCAATTTTCGCCTCTTGAAGCAGCTCCTGAAGGTAGAGGCCTTCGCGAACAGCTGATGTGGCAGCGATGAATTCGCCTTCGGCGGAGGAGGGCGCCACCATTTCTTGCTTCTGGAAATTCCAGGAAATTGGTCCGGTGGGCTCGAGGCGGAAGAGGAAGCCGGTTCGGGACTGTCGATTCGCAGGGTCGGCGGCATGATCTGCGTCCACGTAGCCAACGAGGCTGAAGGAGCGGGTCGTGAGAGTTGAGTAGGTGAGGCCAATGTGTGGCGTGGAGATGAAGTACTGCAGAGCGTGCTGCAAATCCAGCATGTGCTCCCCTTCAGGCCGCTTGGCATACTGAGCGAGTTGGCTGGCGATGTAGGACAAGTCAGGCCTGCACGTGACTGCCGCGAAGAGGAGACAACCGAGTTGCTGCTGGTACAGCTGATGACCAGAGGGGTTGAGTGGGGTTGTGTTGGGGAGATGCGGTGTGGCTGGGTTGCGATAAGGAGTGGAGAGGTTGGCGGGGTGGATGTTGAACTTGGTTGCGAGGGTCTCAGCATACTTGGAGGCGGAGAGGTGAATGGCGTCAGTGGAGTAGGAGATGTTGAGACCCAGGAACTGGGTGACTTGATCGGTGCTGGTGATTTCGACGCGGTTGCTGAGGTTCTTCTCAAACTGAGCGAGGAGATCATTGCTGGTGCCGGTGTAGAGGAGGTCGTCAACGTACGCCGTGAGGAGGATGTAGTCCCCGTTGTGTGCGCCAGGTCCCGTGTAGCGAGTGAGGAGATCGAGGCGATCATGGACTGTGGGGTCGTCGCGAGTCCTGCGCGGTTGGAAGATGGTGAGTGCTGCAGCAAGTTCTCCATCGCGCATGCCAGTTGGTTTGGGTGTCTGCCACTCTGCTTCCTCAATGATGTCCATGCCGGCGGGCTGGATGACTGGTCCAGTGTCCTCAGTGGGCTGTTCTGACGGTGTTTCTGTCTGTGCTGCTGCTGCAGTGAGGCGTCGTGCTGCTGCAGCAGAAGATTCTCCTTCGTCAGCCGGCTCTTTTCCTCTGTTAGGAGGCGGGCTGGCTTGGCTTGTAGTTTGCACAGGTCTGTCTGTAGTGTCGGTTGTGTCTGCTGTGTCTGTTGTGTTTGTTCTGGAGGCAGTTGGGGTTCGGCAGTTGCGGCAGAGACCATCAGGTCCAGGTGCGTGCAGATTGATTTCTCTTGGGTGAGCATGATGCTTGATCCAGGGGCGTCCGTCCGGGTGCTTGGGCTTGCGGTTCCATTTAATATCTTGGGGCTGCAGGTCGATGAGGTCTCGTGAGTCAGCTCTGCAGTCAGGGATGTCAAAGTCGAGTACGTATACGCCGACTTCGGAGTGAGCTCTGCCGATGTAGTGCAGTTCGCTGTCAAGGTTGCTGTAGTCCTTCCAATGCATGAGGATGTCCCGTGTATCGAGATTGAAGGCCTCCCATCCACTCGTCCCGATCGCGCGCACCTTCACGGAGCCGCCCTTGCATGCGCGGCCCGTGCAGGAAACCTCGTAGCACGTTCCGCAGCCCTTGTTGTTGTTGAACTTGCTGGCAGGCACCTGCGCAACCTTGCCGAAATAAGGACTGCTGCGGAAGCGACCTTGGAAGTCGCGGTAGCACGTGCCGTCGTTGTTCAGGTCGGAGGAGCTAGCAGGAATGGCGACGGCAGGAGTGAGTGCGGAAGCGAGCAGGACGATTCCGACGCACAGCAGGCTGGCGACCTTGGAAACGCGAGCCATCAGAGAAAAAAGAGCAGCGAGAAAATCAAGGTTTGAAACCGACTTTGGGAAAAGCGAGCTTGAATATCAGACAGAGGATGCTTGGAAGGTGGTCGATTTGAATGATGATGTGGTGCAGAAGCAGGAAACTAATATAGTTGCGTGACTGGGGAGAGATTCAGGAGTTGCGGTTTGGGGGCCTAGCGCAAAGTGCGGCTTCGAGTCGCATGTCGATTTCCTCCCGTTTCTAGTAAATTGGCCATGTGCATTGGAATGGCAATAATTTCAAAATCTTCGCGAGCTGACAGTGGCGACGGTAACGTAAGCTGTAGGTCAAACAGTGATGGCGAAGGGCTCAACGATACTTTTCGTTGTTTCGTCGATTTATTGGTGGGCAATAATTTTCCAGGATAGTGGCGTGGTAACCGTGGTTCCCGTCGGTTGCGGGTAAGTCCGACTTCCAGTAAGGCGAGAGGCTCGACGATTATTGGAGCGTCGCAACTGTCGTCTTTGGCCGTGAGGCGGCTTACGAGGGAGATGTCATTGTTCAACCCATACGAATTTCGAATTCTGGTAACTCCGCACGTTTGACGACCCACATCCACGGTGGTAACACGTAAATGGCCTTGCTGAAGAGCAATTCGCCGTTCCACTCCCATGCAAACACCGTTGAGCCCCTCGCCAACACACCCTTTGACCTCCAACCTCCGTCTTCGTTACCGTCGCCACGAGGTCGGTTCGCGAAGGGCTCAAAATTATTGCCATCCCGCAGCACCAGCCCAGGTAGGAAATTGACGACTCGAATCCGCACTTTGCGCGGAATCCCCACCAAGTCCCAACTCACTCCCAGATCTCTCCCAGTCACGGAACTTTATAATCTCCTGCTTCTTCACACTATCATCATCGAAATCAACCACTACCCTCCAACATCCACTGCCTAATATTCCATCTCGCTTTCGCTGCTCCTTTTCCCCATGGCTCGCGTTTCCTAAGGTCGCCAGCCTGCTGTGGGTCGGAATCGTCCTGCTCGGCGATTTCGCCTCCACCCCTGCCGACGCCGTTCCGGCTACCTCCTCCGACCTGAGCAACGAAGGCACGTGCTACAGCAGATTTGAAGGTCGCTTCCGCGATAGTCAGTATTTCGGCATGGTTGCGCAGGTGCCTGCGAGCAAGTTCGACAACAGCAAGGGCTGCGGAACGTGCTACGAGGTTTCCTGCACGGGCCGCGCATGCAAAGGCGGCTCCGTGACGGTGCGCGCGATCGGGCAGGCCGGCGAGAACTTCAACCTCGACAATACCGCGTGGAATAAGCTCGTCGGCGGACAGAGCGCGCAAGTGGAGGTCACGTACGATCAGGTGGATTGCTCTAGCAGCGGCGGAATGGCGGTAAGACTTATGCCCGATGCCGGCCAAAACTACTTCGCGCTTCAGATTTTCGGAGCAGCGAGGCGCGGGCGAGTGGAGAAGGTGGAGATATCGAAGGACGGCAGCGACTGGAAGAGCATGACGAACAACGGATGGGGCGCGACGTGGGTGCTGAATCCCGCCGCGGGCGTCGTGGATGCGGGGCGCGCGGTGAGCGTGCGCGTGTCGGGCAGCGGGAAGCAGGTGGTGCTGGACGGCGTGATTCCGAGCAAGTGGAGCGCTGGGAAGATCTACAAAAGCAGCAAAAACTTCTAGATGTCGATTTCTGCTGCTAGTAATGGAACGCGCTGTAATGAGGTGGTGCTGGACGGTGTGATACCGAGCAAGTGGCGTGCCGGGGAGATCTACAAGAGCAGCAAAAACTTCTAGACGTTGTGGCGACATGGGTTGCGCACAGGTTGCGATAGTTGCGGCTAACGGGATGCGCTGTATCAAGGTGGTGTGCGCATGAGAGTGCGTGCTAATAATGCAGCTACCGTGGCATGATAGTGCGTGGTAAATAAGGCAGTGAATACAGGCTAGCAGTGCAAGTGCTATAGCTGCATGCTTTCTGTTTTCTTGCACTGTTTTCGAGATATAAATATGTGATTACTGCACTGCGCAATGAATGCTGTTGCATTCTATCAATGTGCTGCAATGCCCCATATTGGACTACGTACATGCAGATTATAGTACACGGAAATCAGGCACAAGCTAAGTGAAGCACCTAGCATTCCTTCCTTTAGATCTGATTGAGACTGTTCCACCAGCACCCACCATTGTCTCCAACCCTCTCGATCAAGCAGTTGCCTGCCTGTTCCCTACTCGCTGTCCATCACACCGTCCTCCCTACGCTGCTGCTGCCTTGTGCTTCTCCCAATGCCTTCCCGCTGGAATGTGACAGCCACAGCCAAATCTCCACGCCTAACCTTCTCCATGCAGCAACAGCGTCAGCTGCTGCTCTTGGCTTGGCACGTAGCAGCCTTCCAAGTGCCATCACCACTAAAAGTGGATTGAATATACGGTAGTGCTGCACGCGACATACGTAGTGATTCTGCGTACATTGAGTTGTAGGACAACACAACTTACGAACACATGCATCTACCTAGAACACTCTACAACACAGGATATCTTCACACGCGAACTGCCTCAAACGTTTCCTTCACGACCCCTGCAGGTGAACAGCCAGAAACTTGATGGTGAGGCAAACACAAATGCGATAGCAGATGGTGCCCATTAATCATGACATTTGTTCTGCCTCACACGAACACCTTCACTGAGCTATCTATTTCGTCTGATCACACCTTGTGCTCTTGTTGGAAAAAGCGATGCCGAGAGACTTCAGCCGCTCCAGCTTGGGCAGCGGAATGTCTAGTGTCTCGTAGTACAGAATATCGGCCATCTAAGGTTCAGGGAAATCATGAAACAGGAGAGATGAAATGTTTCTCAAAGAAGCCAACTGCACAAATTGCATTTGGGAAAATGGATGGAAATAGAATACAGGAAGAACATATGTGACCGACAGATGAATCATCAGTGGCTCATGAAGCGAGAAGGGGATGCTTCTCTACCACACACTTTTGGAGAACTAAAGTTCCTCATATGATGCGAGAATGGGCTGTGTACAGGCAAAACCTAGAGCTTCTCGTTGGGTTGAGCACAAGCACGGATATCTTTGGCACAATATTTCTCTTCATGAGTTCACAATCTTGTTTATCTACACGTAGTCAGCCTCAGTACCTGGTCGTGGTGGGCGAGCAACTCTTCGAGGCAGTTGACACTGCGGAACTTGACAGGAGACTGCCTCGGCTGCTGCAAGTAGCAGTTGTGCCTAGTGAGGCGGATCTTGGAAGGGTCGGGTAGCTCAAGCTTCTCTGCCAGCTCACGCACCACATCGTCGTATGTGTCCTCCTTGGAACTGCAGGAGGGCAGGGGAGGAGGAAGTGAACGAGGGGGGTTCACTACGTGCAAATTCAGCAGGTGCAATTTCAGATGACGACCACGCGACATTGGACTTTGAACTTCAATGATGCAACCACGAAGTTTAATCCTCATGCTCATCAGCAGCATGAGGAACAATTTCTTACCTCCTCTTCCCCCCCACACCGTTCCACCTTCGTCACTAGCTCGTTCTCAAACTTATACCTGATTGGAATGGAAGTATACGGGAAGCGAGAGAGCAGCAAAAAATTAATTGGACCTAAGAGAGTCGAGACAAAGGGAGCAGATATGTGCCGAAAGGCGACTGTATGTTTCCAAAACCGGTCACACAGACAGAGCCATCATCGGCTGAAGAGAAGGCATGAGCGGGTGAGACAATACAGGCAACATGGATACCGCAACCCTAAACGCAGGCGATCTCTCACCACTGGCCTGTGAGATCCGGTCGAATGAGGGTGTGATATTGTCCGTCAGTAGCACTGCCAGTGTGGACCACAACACTGAGGACGGGTGTGAGTGTGCGGGTGGATGTGGGTGTGTGCAAATGAGGGTGGAATGCGCAGTGGGGGGAAACGGATGGGGAGAGAATGGGTAAACGGAAAAGTAAGAGCCATCATGAGAGGTCAAGCATGCCGACGCAGATGGGGTGGAAGAGAGGAGAAGTCTACATAAGGAGAGGATAAGGGAGAACACTACATGGAGGAGAGGGAAGGGGGGAAGAAGGGACGATTGAAAATAAAACCAAAGTAGGCAGAAAGAGAATTAGGTATTCAGTGAAAACGACTGCAGTAGAATCTTTATAATGAGACATGCACGACGGAATGGTAATCAAGTTAGGGCATGATGATGGTGCCCTAACTTACGTTGTTGCCCAGTGAACGTACGTTGGGGTAACAAAACTATTCCAGCACTCCACACATTGAGACACAGATTGACATTCCAGATGTGGAATACGAGGACTACCTGGTCACTAGACGAGCAGCTCCAGGCAGTCCGGACCGGAAATATACCCATCCCACAAAGCTCTAGACTTGGACACCATGAAACAGCTCACATTGAGACATGTGTACGATTCCACTGCTTTCAGCACCAACTTGCCCCCATCAACCTCAAACCGCCGCACCATCAACCTAGAGCCGTGCCCACCTGTGCAGCAGGTAGAGGTTGCGCACACTTGTGTCTGAGAGCGGGCTGAGGTACTTGTGGTTGCCCGTGTCCATGTCCAGCTCTTGAGGGAACTCGAAGCGGTCGTTGAGCTGAGGATGGGGGAGAAGAGACAAGGGGAAGGAACAGGGATGAACAGGAGAGACGGACGGCACTCCAAAAAAAAAACTCTTTGCAAAGCTGAAACACGAAATACACCTGTTAGTAAAGCATGGTGCAAGGATAACGATTGCCTCAGGATGGTGCAAAACTTTGTCCAAAGAGCACCACACAGACAGCAACGCTTTCAAAACCCGACGTTAATAGTTAAAAGTAAGGCACGTGCCAGTAGAATACCTTGACCACAGCATCGGTGGTGGCATCATACTCGAACCGCTTCATGTGCAGCTGTAGCACCGGAGGGAGGTCAACAAACAGCACCCGCATCCTGGCATCCTACGGATGTGCAACAGGGGGGTCAGCATAGCAACGAGAACAACAGGGGCGGGAACTGTGGCATGCACACAGATGAAAGATTTAGCTTTTAAGAGGAGCAAAGAGATAGAATCCTTCGATTGAACCGCAAAGCCTTCCATCCCATACAAGCATGCAACTAGAAACAGGCTTTATAACAAAGAAAGAGCACCTACCTGGAATCCATGCTGTTCTGCATAGAACTTGTTGTCACCTCCTAGTTCCTCCACCTCCACATATTTATCCAAACTCGCATACACATCCCGGCACCCCTTCACGTCCAGCTGCACATCTGCATGAGAAGACAAGGTCATGTCAGGCCAAGAGACAGAGAAACATAGCCCCAAGTCCCATAATAATGCTGAAGTGGTAGCTTAACTGCTGGGCAAACATTTGAAATAGCAGATTACACAGATCTTAAACACTCTACTCACCCAAAAACGGTTCCTTTCGAGCGGACATGCAATCCATGTGGGTACAGTCGATAAGGCTCATAGCATGGCCACCAAAAAGCTTCTTCACAGTGTCTGCCACAGCCATACCTTCCATCTTATCCTCCACTTTCGCACACAGCACACGGTTCAACTCGTGCGCATCGTGCTTCAGGAACGAGTCATACGTGTCCCACCCAAAGCTCCGAGTCAAGTGCTTGGTTGAAACACTGGAATCCGCGTGCTGGAGCTTGTAAAAGATGCTCTGAAGTGCCAGGGGAATGCTGCTGGATGGGGGATCGTCCTCCGATGTCGGTATGCGGTAGACAGCTGCCTGGAAGAACGGGATGTGGTACAGCATTTGCAGCACCGCATTCAGGTAACACGTAGCCCCCTGGTTCTTGAGACCCACGAATCCTGTCTCTTTCCTTGAGTCGTACGGATCGGCAAGCACATTCACCTCTACCTCGACAACGAGTGTGTCGTTAATGAGGTAGCCTTTAGAGGGATCGTTAAGGTCCTGCAGCGACATGAAGGATGTGAATCCCCAATCGCTCTCCTTCTCATTGAACTGGTGGCTTGTATCTGCGACAGTCATGCAGAGGATGGGGTATGGAAAAGTTGGTAAGGGATGGACACTAGAGACTAGTAAAGCGGTGTGAGAAGGGAAATAAGGCTGCGGGTGCAGATTCATACCTCTGCGAACTGACATCTTCCTGTCATAATGGTTGATCACACACAGGACAAAGTGCGCGCTCTTGTTCCACCCTGACGGCAGACTGGCAGCGTCTGCCACGTCAAGGTACAGAGACAGTTGCCCTGACTTCGTATTCCCGCGTGGGAACAACAGCACACGCCTGCAATGGAAGGCAGGGGGGTCGAAAAAACGACTTAACGAAGAGAAGGGGTAGGGGTTGAGGAATAGGAGACGGAGATTTGCATGAGGAGAATGGGAAGGTAATCTATCTGTGAGGATGGGGATCTATGGCGCTGAGAGTTTGGTTTGGAGTTTGATGGTTGGGAGTCTGGTCTGGGGATAAGGCGGAAAGGCCGAGGGGTGGACAGGAAGGAGAAGAGGGCAACTGACGCACACGTGATTACCCGGTAGTTGTTTTCAGATGCTTGCATGTAAATTTGGTGACTCATAGAACTTCTAAAACAGCACTGAAAGACACCAGTTTCCTCACTGCTCCCGCCTACCAACAAGCACAAGAAACACCTATGCGCGCGAACATGCACACACACCAGTTGTACCCCCCAGCCAGGAAGGCGGGCTTGCTGAACATTTTATCTTGTGCCAAGCTCGAGAATTTGTCAATTTCCCAACGAAAGGTCTTCGACAACGTTTTGTCCGCTGCAATGGAGATTCAACATGGGGAGAAGAAGATGCAGATATGGATGAGTAAACAGTGAACCTCAGATGGCTCCAGAAAGTCAGCCAGGTGATGATCCGACTGTTGTAAATGTCAAAGTTGAATTTGAAACAACATCGGTTAGAGCAGCTGAATAGAAATGATTCCCAGATTCTTTTGTAACAATATGCAGGGTAGGCAAAGGGGGATGTTGCTGAGAGGGGAGGGGGGGAAGCTTAAAGGACAAGATACAAAGGCGATTGGGTAAAGAAAAGAAAATCGAGAAGAAGACCAGGAAGGATGTGGAAGGGAACGGAACGGAGGATGGGGAGCGGGGAAAACCCTCAGGAGCATAATCGTGTTAAAGTTGAATGCGCAAAGGTAAGGGAGAGGGGGATGAGAAGAAAGGGGAGAGCACAAACGACAGCTTGTGGTGGCGTCTACCTGCCATGGCACCTGGACCACGGAAACCGAGTGGCTACTTTGGCTTCCTGCCTGCCTTCTACACACATGAGTTCCGGAGGAAGAGAAGGGAACAACGAGCGAGAACGTGGCAGCAAGAGGGAAGCGGAGGCGAGTAGGAGAATGGCCAACAATAACGCGGACCAGAAGGATAGAAATAGTTGAGATACTCTTTACTGAAAATGGACTTGGAAGTAGTCAGCAGCAATCTACGAAACAGATACGAGATATGAATGAAACGAATGACTTGCTAGTACCACGTTCGGAGCCCTCGCTTGAAATTCCTGCAAATTCAGACTGTCAGAGGAGCGGGACGCGTCCTTATCTGGCTGATTGCAGAACTCGAACACTTGCTTGAATACTATTAGCAGGCTACACGGACAGTGAGCTCAAAACCTACACGGGCTGGAAATTCCGAAGCTCTGGAAGCACCTTCGCCATGGTACTGACCTGAACATTAAACGAAGCGACTCGAGGTGGAAAACTGGTGAGCGAATAGAGACGCTTTCCGCGCAGCGCCGCATGCGCAGATGCGATGCAGCACGCATGTTGATTATCCAGTTGCGCTGAAACGAAGCGGCTGCCATTGGTCAGCTATCGAGGCTGCTTTTACTTAGACTGCTCATCATGTCGTGCCAGGTGTTACTACTACTACTAGCAGCAGCAGGCCGAGAATTCGCCGGCAGCTGTCTCATCCAGGCATGCGCCAATTCTGTCGTGACCGAGGACCTGAAAGAGCAATCCTTGACGAGGGATTGATGAGGGGATTCATAACGTCGTTTTCTCCGAGCTGCTACTGCGTTCCTAGTACCTGGCCGCTGAAAAGTCTGTGCGATTTCAACGAAAACAGCCATTCCTGGAGGGACGCACTGGAGCGACTTGGCTCCGCAGCTGCAATCAGCGCGTTTTGGGTACCCTGAACTGAACTGAACCAATTCGAACTTTAATAAACTTGCAATTTCCGTTGCACACGATTGATCTAAAAACACCCTTCAGCAGAGTTACTGACAGTTCCAGTTCCAAAACACTACACACCACCGCCTTGAACCGTTGCTTCACCTGTTCAAGTGACACGTGACATGTAAAACCAGCTCATTTCAATCCCAGCCTTGCTGACTCGTACCCTCGTCAGAAACCACATTCTAGAAACCGTTCCCTAGGCGAACAACGTGGAGAGTGTTCGCCGCGCCGCAACCACACGTGACATGCTCGTGCGTCGGCGCCGCTAGTCTGCTCTCACGCTGAAACCAACGGCAATGGAGCGCCGGAAAGGCCTGTTTCGATTAGCTCGTAGCGCGGCGGCTCGTCTCGTCGGGCCCCATCTTGATCGGCCGCCAGTTGCGCCGCTGCCTTGCCTGCTCTCTCGTTCCCCGCCCGGTGCTGCCCTTTCGTCCACGTTTGCCTGCGTGACCTATCAGCCCTCGCCTTTTTCTCCCGATGGCGTAGCACTTCGCGATGTGAGTGATTGGAGTGATTCGAGGAATGCGAGAGCCACGACTGCTTCCCATTCCCCCTCGGAGGAGGCGTTGCGGCGATCCGTAGTTGCCAGTCGGGAAATTTTCGTGAGTGGGACGCCACTCGCATTCGCGAAGACGCGGGGTGCTAGGCTAAGTTTCGTGGAGACGGTAGCAGTTGCGCGGCTGACGCGGCTCGGAGCCGAGAGAGTCGTTGACGGCGGAGGCGGGAGCAGGTTCTCGCACAGCCGCGCGACTCGCCGCCATTTCACCTCCGTTCCTACGACGCCGTGCGACGAGGCGTCGTCACTCGCGTCGCACGAGACAAGGCAAACCAGATCAGCGGCTTGCGACGACCCGATCGCGAGTCACGATCCGTCGCCTGTCGCAGATGCGACGACGTCGCATGACCCGCAATCGTCGTTCACCACGATCGTCTCGATAGACAAAGTCCCAACGGACCTGCTGGATCTCTTCCGCGGGTGGGGGATGGACGACCGCGAAGTGCGCCGCGTTTTGCGCTCGCGCCCGGGGCTCGCGCGGAGCGGCATGGCGGAGAAGATCCTTCCGGGTGTGCGCGAGCTGCTTGCGTGCGGCGTGGCTCCGCGCGACATGGCGCTCGGCGCGCTGTACGATTCAGTGTGGCTCGGGCAGCCCGCGGAAAAAATAACGGAGGTTTTGCAGTACCTCAATGGGCTTGGGCTGGCCGACGGAGAGATTATCGGAATGGTTTTGAGGAGATTTCCGCGCGCTTTCGCGTTCGATGTGACCACTCAGCTGCAGCCACGTGTCCAGAAGCTGTTGAACATGGGGATCAAGGACACGTCATACATCATCAAAGCCTGTCCTCGTCTGCTGCAATTATCATCAGAACGGGTTCAGGAGAGATTAGATTTCCTCGCACAGGTGGCAGGCGAGGGCCACGTCAGCACCATCGTGCAGCGCCAGCCGTACATCCTCACCCAGCCAATCTCAGAACTCCAATCCAAGCTCGACGCCTTCCAATCAATCCTAGGGTCAGAAACGCTCGCACGGAAGGTCTTCCGGCAGATCCGACGGCTGCCAGCGCACTCAGCCAGCAAGATGATCTCCACCTTCCACACCCTCTGCGAGATCGTCGGCGGGCCGGTCAACGCCCAACAGGTGGTCGAGAAACGCTCGAGCATCCTCGCCACCAACTCCACCACCATGCTTTCCAATTTCAACCACTGGCGAGCACTGCTCCCGCAGCTTTCCCCCTCCGAACTCTCCCACCTCTTCGTGCGTTACCCCGCTCTGCTGCACCTGAGCTGGAAGAGCAACATTGCTCCCAAGGCGGAGTTTTTTCGGCGCGAGCTGGGGTTGTCAGAGACGGCTGTTGTGGCGGTGCCGCTGGTGGCATGCTATAGTTTGGAACAAAGGATTCGGCCGAGGATAAAGCGGGTGCGGGATGCGGGGGTTAGGGTGGTAGAGCGAGGTGGCGGGATTGTGTGCCTGCCTCGTTGTGTGGTTGATGGGGAGAGTGAGGGTGGTGGTGATGGTGGGGTTGGTGCTACAGAGGAAGAGAGGAATGACGGTGGGGGTAGAGGAGACGATGTGTGTGAGGGCGAGGTTGACGCTGGTGCTGGTTGTTTAGACAGCAAAAGAAACGATTCTTTATCAGCTGTGGGGAAGAGGGACAGAAAGGGGCTTGAGGATGGGCCGAACGTTGCGGAAATCAGTTTAAGCACTTTGATTCAAGTGAGTGACAGCAAGTTTGAGCAATTGTTGGACAGGCTAGTCAACGCCCCCCCAGGGCTTCAGATTCGTTTTGGGCCAGCCTTAGTAATCAGGGTTCTAGGTATAGTCAACCCTGATGTGTAGGGTAAACTTTTAGTTTCCCTGACAAAAGCAGGGTAAAAACAAAGTTAGTCTGTTTAGTCAGTGTATTTTCTCCTTTGGGTTATTGATTTGCCAAAGTAATGAATATCAGCACTTAGTGGCTCAGTTTGTTCGATTACTCGTACGATTCGAAAGGTCGCAGGTTCGAATCTTGCTGGTGGGAGTACTTTGCAGGGGCCCGTATAGTGTTTCGTCTCGCTTCGGAGCATTCCGTAACAGTATGAGTGAGATTGTATAGTGTACAGTCAGGGAAATAATTTCCTTACGCTGTTTTTCAAAGGGTACAAAAACAATTACACTTTCTGGCCTAGGGTAAAAAATCCATTACCCTGCCTGTGAAAGGGTAACTGAAAAAAAGCGGCCGCCAGTCAGTGCAAAAAGGGTATTTTACCCTGATAACGAGAGCCCTGCGCCCCCCTTACTTCCAAAAGCTGTAGGGAGCGGTGAATTCTGATGGCGCGGGGTGATGTGGTATAACTAGTGTATGTCAGAAACCTATTACTGCTAGTTGGGGTACATACACTACAGGCTACAACATTTGACAGAAATCGTCATTATCGTTCAGTGTCACCACCACCAGTCTCAACTGGATGTAACTACGGTATTGCTCGTCTGAAGGAGCCCATAAATGATAGGCAGCCACGATCCAGCACAGGCTCAGACAGGCGAGAGTGTACTGTAATCTGAGTATTAACTAGGCTAGGCTAAAGTGAACCCATTGTTTGAGCGGACTTCCGCATTTTTCTCTATGCACGCTGTCTATGACACCTAGGACATCTGGTTGTACGGACTGTAACCGGCTAATAGAAAGATAGCGGTGTAGTTTGTATGATGACCCTGAAACACTTTCCAGAGCCTTCCCTGCTGCAGCCTCGCTACCAGGATGCAGTGACGGTCACGAAGTCGAAACAGCACGTACCCACCGTGCTTGCGAAAAGCTTCCTGCGCGTGACGAAACGCCAGCGACAGCTTATGAACGTTGTAACAAGGAGTAACAGCCTTTTGAGTTCGCCCCACAGCTTCACCCTCAGCCGTGGCGCGTCCGTCCCGTTCAGCCATGGCTTCCCCTATTGCCTGCGGCTGACTCCTCGGGTTGACCCGCCTTTTGAGCAAGGTGCATGTGGTACTGTAATCAGTTCGTACATTTCCTCGAAATCTCCGCCTCTAAACGTCACCTTCGCCCTTGCTGAAGCGTGTTATTCTGGCAAGCTCCTTGATAAGCAGACTCACCTGCTCACCAGCGGCATCTGATTGGTTCGTAATCTCACCAGCTGGTGCTCTCGTCGAGCTTCACCGTTGGATAGACCTGCGTTAAAAAGCTTGCTAGTGCATCACATGCAAGTCACTGCGTCGTCCGACGTTCCGACTCTCCATAGTAGTAACTTGCCGTGGTGGTAGTGAAGACAGTGAATACTAGTCAGCAATTGGCGTGTCTCTTATGGCGCGTCTTGTTTCATTGGCTGATGGTATCTGAGGCGTCTTGTATTAGGTTCGGCTTGGTTCGGTTCGGAGTCTATTCGCCGTTCTACAGATGCCGTTCAATTCGCCTCGCTAACCGGATCTCTCCCTTCGTCATCGCGTGTGAGGTCCTCGATAGTAGCTCCACCGTTATAGTCACAACGCGCGTCTGACCTCCTGTTTGAATCCGACAGGCTTCGTGGCTTCATCATCCAGGCGAACAATGATAATAAGATCAGCCATGGAATACTCGTTATTAGATCATCCACGCTAGTGGGGACTCGGATCAGCAGTAAATCTCAGTCGTAAGGTCTCTGTAATTCACCATCAGGTCCGTTTGTCACCTTCTGGGGTTCGCTTTCCGTGAATCCGCCACGTGGCGTTGCGTGCTCCTGCCACGTTCCACCTTATCCTCCACGTGTCACTCAGTCATCCATGGCGCAGCTCCCCGTAGCCATCGCCGTGAGCCTCGCGGGAGGCGTGGCTCTCCTCCTCCGCCGCCGTGGCCGGCGGAAGCGGGACGACGCGATCAGCGAATCAGCGGAGGAGGTCGCGGAGGCAGGGGAAGGCGGGGAGGGGGAAGGCGGAGACAGAGAGTATGGGGACCCGGCGGAAGACGACGAGGAGTTGGCGGAGGGGGACGCGGGGGACGAGGCGGAGATGGGGGAGGAGGGGGACGCGGGGGAAGCAGCGGAGGCAGCAGCGGGGTTGAAGCTGCTGAGGGAGGAGTTTGAAGCAGCCATGTTCGATGGGAAGGAGTTTGATATTGACTGGGATGAGTTCCCGTACCACATCAGGTATGGCGTGCTTGCAGACAAATCTCCGTACCACATCAGAAACAGTGTGCGTGCGGACAAATATCCGTACCACATGAGTTACGGCATGCCTTTGGAAAATAAACCCTTTGCTCAAACCACCCGAATTTTTTACCATCCATGCTCCCCCCCATCCATCCTGCTCTCCCCGTCCCCTCTCCTACCCCTCCCCCCTCCTCCTTCCCCCCCCCCCCGCCTAACTCCCTCTTCCTCCCCCACTTCTTTCGCAGCAACCAAGGCAAGGAGCACCTTTTGCGTCCTTCGCACATCTCATTACTGTACTGTTCCAATGCTCCCATTCAAATAGTGCCCTTCTCCCCTCTACCCTACTCCTCTCTCCGCCCCGCCAGCAGCAACCACGGCGAGAATCACGTGCTGTGCTTCTCCTTCCCTGTTGCATCTCATTGCAAAATCCTTGTTCTGTGCTCTCTCCCATCCTGCCTTCCTCTCCTCCCCCCCCCTAAACCCCCAATCCAACCCCCCCTTTCCTGTTCGCCGCAAGCACGCCAGGGAGCATCTGCTCTCGCCCTTTTTCGTGCATCTCATCACCAGATTTTCTTTCCTGCGCTTCTCATTCCCAATCTCGTCGTGTAATTCAGCCATGAGACTAGGCGAGCTGCAGCTTAGGAGAATTCTTTAGCAGAAGAAAAACAGTAGAGTTTAAAACTCTTGTGTTGCCAGTTCAAAAAACAAGATCGAAACTGAGCTCTAAGTGCACTACAACGATTAAAACGCAAACATGTTTCGGACGACTGGGACAGACCCCCGTCAATCCTTCATCAGTGCTAGCGGAACAAGAAACTAGAGCAGAAAGAGCAACCCTTAAGCAAGAACTACCCATCAAGAAACAATCGAGGTTGGGTACAACCGTGGCTGAAATCTGGGCAGCCAATCCACAACACCCTGGAAAAAACCGAGGGGCTGAGGTCTTCACTCCTCGAGGCGTAACGTTGTTGAATCACAACTCACCAGCTGGTGTTTCGGAAGCCTCGCACGAACAAGTAACTTTTGCAAGTTACAACCTGTTTTCCAAGCAACAAACAATTTCTCCATATAAAATCCGCGGGAGAGTAAGCGTGTTTTGAGACGTCTCAAAGCTACCCCTAGCCCGAGTCGAGCCGACACAGGTGTGTAGGTCGCCTTCAAGACTAGGGGCCCGCGTGTAGGAGGAGATGTTCGTCGTTGTAACTGGTTAGCGAGGGTGCTGGTGAGAAGAGTCGCACGTTGTGCGAAATGGACGCCGTTGAAGATCGGTCGTAGGAAGACTGGCGGGTAACCGCGGGCACGAAGTCGCTGGAAGAAAGCGACCTTCGTCGTTCGGAAGGCCGTCGCCGAGGTCGAGCGTAGCAAGTAGCGCTGCAGTTCGGCGCGGATGAACCCCTCTTTACAGTGCCGCGGGTGGAAGGAGGAGAAGGGGAGATATAGGTACCTATTCATCGGTTTCTGGTAAGTACCGAGGTCTAGGAAACCACGTTCGTGGAAACGAGGCCCTTTGTGAAGAACCACATCCAGAAAATCCACGGAACGTTCCGAGATGTTCCACGTGATCCGAATGTTCGGATCCAAGCCGTTGAAGGTGCGCAGGTACTCCTCCAAATCAGACTGCGCGCCTGGCCAAATGATAAGGCCATCGTCAATATATCGGACGTGGTAACAAGGTGACACCCCGGTCCATCTCTCCTTCAGCAGCTCATCGAGACGACTCATGAACAGGATGGCGAAGCAAACGGCGACAGGAGTTCCCATCGCGGTCCCCTGCACTTGGTGGTACATCCGGTCGTCAAATTCCACAAAGGAATTTCTCATAACCCAACCCAGAAGGGCCATGAGCGGTTGAGCGAGCTGCGGGTTTTCTCTCGTCAAGAAACTGCTAACTGCTTCAAGTCCTCGGTCGATGGATATGCTGGGGTAGAGCGAGGTAACATCGTAGGTAGCTAGGAGGATATGAGGCGGGAAGGCCGTTGTCTCCAGCTTCGCTAGCAGTGCGAGAGAGTCGCGCAGGTAGGTAGCTCGTTTTAAAACTAGCGGTCTGAGTTGCGCATCCAGCCATCGACTCGCATTAGTCGTCACCCATGAATGAGAAGCTGCAATCGGACGTCCCACGGGTAACTTCTTATGGAGTTTAGGCAGGATGTAGAACGCCGCTGGGTGCCACCCTCCTGGCGGTTTGTCAAACAGAAATTTCCAAATACTGTCTGGGAAAGCAGGCCCCCATGTCGCCTTCAGCTCACTCAGCTGCTGCAGAACTCGAGGAGTCGGGTCGTGACGAACCGGTCTGTAGACATCCGCGTCGTTCAGGTGTTCCATGCACATCGCGACGTAGTGTGCTCGATCCATCACGGTAACTCCTATATTCTTGTCAGCTGGCTTGATGACGATGCTGCTGTCGAGCGATAGGGAACGTATAGCCGCACATACACTCCGTGAAAGGTTCTGTCCACGCAGCGGCTTACACGTCTTCAGCAGGAAAGAAAGGTCGGCTCGCGCCTCCTTGAAGACTTGCTCCGGGACCTCGTCCCGATCGGGCCACCAATTAGGATTCTTCACCCGGAAACGTGATGAAGCTGATGGTCCTTTCCCCTTGAAGAAAAAGTCGAGGGAGATCTGTCGATGCAGCTGATGCAAATCTGCTTCGATGGAAAAGTTCCAGGCTGGCGTTGGTATGAACTTCAGTCCCATCCCGAGCGCTTTGGTCTCGTCGCGAGACAAAACCTTAGCGCTCAGGTTGTGTACTCCCCGGTTCAGAATGCGTGACTGCGCCTGTCGTAGAGTCAGCTTCCCGAACCAGCGGAGCGCGAGGTCCCGAGGTGTTAGTTCTTGCGCGGCCCTTTTCCTGGGCCGCCGCCGCCGTTTTTTGGAACCTGGGCCGTAGTTGAGGAAGTTTGTTGGCCCTTCCCTCCGTCGCCGCCTGAAGACTTCGCTTTCTTCTTTCCTTTCCCGCGACGCCGCGTAGCCTTCGGTACATCTGCCTTGGAGCCAGTGTTCGTCTGGCTCTTTGACGGGTCCGCCTTGGGCTTCGCTGCTGCGGGGGCCGACTTGGAATCCTGCGATCCCATCGACAAGCTCTTCTTAAACTTGGCAGTAAGCTTCGCTTCGACGCTCGCCGTAATCTCCTTGCGCATCGTCTCCGCGTACTTCTGAGTAGCTTTTCGAACAAGCTCGTTGATCGTCGGATCCGTTTCCAGGTGCTCCATCTCTTCGGCAGCGGCTGCTTTCTTCAAATCTTCAGCGTCCCTGATCCTCTGTCTCTCCAGCTCCTTGATGATGATATCATCTTTGGCTGCAGCAATCTCCGACTTGGCTTTCTCGATGCAGATCCCTTTGATTTTCCGGATTTTTTCTCTAGCCGCATCAGATACGGTTAGATCCGGATCCGCAGTCAAGCTTTTGATGTAGTCTTCGAGCTTAGTAGCCAGAGTGGTGAGATGTGAGGAGGACGCCGCCAGGATTTCCTCAACCTCCAACTCCTTAGACTTGATGAAATCCTCCTGAATGCGCTTCTGGTTCTCGAGATGAACCGAGGCGACGGACGCGGCAGATTTCTCCCGAGTAACCGGGTACTTCGTCTGGAACTCCACGACCTTGGTGCGGATGCTGTGTAAGATCACACCTTGGCCGTTTAGCGTGTTCATCTTCTTCAGTTTGGACTTCGCCTTGAGGAGCGCCTTAAAATCCTCTCTGAAGCCCTTGACAGCAGCCGTCGTCCAGCCTTTTAAAAGCTCCGGAATCGTGACGGACGTGTTAGTGGCAGCTGACGGGTTGACGGGAGCCATGTTGACATCCTCGTCGTTCAGAGAATCCATGTCGGCAGCGTCGGGAGAAATTCCTGTCTGCTTGTTATGCTCGTTGTCCTCGTGAATTGGTGCAGATGCGCCAGCGATTCCGTCAGCGTTGCGAGAACGTTTGTAACCCGCGTAAGTTTTCGGGAATGGGCCTGCTTCACGGGGAACTAGTGCGAAACTCGAATTTCCTAAGCCGGCGTCACCCGTAGAATTTGGGAGACCCCAAGTACCTTCAGCCATGAGACTAGGCGAGCTGCAGCTTAGGAGAATTCTTTAGCAGAAGAAAAACAGTAGAGTTTAAAACTCTTGTGTTGCCAGTTCAAAAAACAAGATCGAAACTGAGCTCTAAGTCCACTACAACGATTAAAACGCAAACATGTTTCGGACGACTGGGACAGACCCCCGTCAATCCTTCATCAGTGCTAGCGGAACAAGAAACTAGAGCAGAAAGAGCAACCCTTAAGCAAGAACTACCCATCAAGAAACAATCGAGGTTGGGTACAACCGTGGCTGAAATCTGGGCAGCCAATCCACAACACCCTGGAAAAAACCGAGGGGCTGAGGTCTTCACTCCTCGAGGCGTAACGTTGTTGAATCACAACTCGCCAGCTGGTGTTTCGGAAGCCTCGCACGAACAAGTAACTTTTGCAAGTTACAACCTGTTTTCCAAGCAACAAACAATTTCTCCATATAAAATCCGCGGGAGAGTAAGCGTGTTTTGAGACGTCTCAAAAATCATTCCCAATCTCGTCGTGTAATTCATGCGCTCTTTCCCATCCCGATTTCTCGCCCCCCCCCTCGGCCCTACACCAACCCCCCTCCTCCAACAACCCCCCCCCCCCCCCCTACAGCAACCACGCCAAGGAGCATCTTCTGGCGTCCTTCTTCGTGCGTCTCATCACCATACTCCCTCTCATTACACCCTTCCGCCCTACTCAACCCCTCTGTCACCCCACCTCTCCCCCTCGCAGCAGCAACCAAGCCAAGGAGCATCTACTCGCGCCCTTCTTCGTGCATCTCATCACCGTGCTCCCTCTTTTCTCCCATCCTTCCCCTTCGCTTCCGCCCACCCACCCAACCCTCGAACCTCCCTTTTTCTCACAGCAACCACGCCAAGGAGCATCTACTCGCGTCCTTCTTCGTGCATCTCATCTCATCACCAAATCCCATGTGGTGCACTTCTTTCCGCTCCCCTCTCCCCCCCTCCTCCCCCCACCTCCCCTCGCAGCAACCACGCCAAGGAGCATCTACTCGCGTCCTTCTTCGTGCATCTCAAGCGCACGCGCCTTGCCAAGTTCGTTGCATGCTTCCCCAACCTCAGCAACTGGATCCTCCTCTCCGGACCTCACGGTGAGCCTCGGCCCGCACCACAGGACTAGGTTCGGGCGCAAGCAGGTTCGTGCATCACAGCGCTCGCATTGGTCAATATTTCTGCCGCTACAACCCCAAAGGGCACTCACACGAGTTAACACAAAGTCCTCTTGAAGTTCATGTCATGGTCAAGTGCTGTGGCACTTACAAGTAACACGACAGAAGAGGCCTGTATACATCGTCGTTTCCTTGTCCCACCTGCAGGCAGCGAGGTGAATCAGGTCACGTTGGTGAGGGCCATCGCCAGGAAGCTCAACGCGCGCCTCTTGTTGCCCTCTCTGCTCTCGCAATTCTCCCATGCCCACCCCCCACTTTCTCTGTGATGTGCGAGCAGGCAGCGAGGTGTATCAGGACACGCTAGTGAGGGCCATCGCCAGGAAGCTCAACGCGCGCCTCATTGCTGTTGATGCTGACAAGTTCCTCTCGCCTGTGAGTGCTGCCTGCCCTGCGGCGCCTCCTTTTGAGGTGCATCATTTATTTTTTTTAGGCGCCTCAAAAGTAGCTCAATGCACCGCTCATCGCTGTTGACGCTGACAAGTTCCTCTCCCCTGTGAGTGCTGCCCTGCTGCGCCTCCCCGACTGGCGCGCGCGCACACTTGTCGCTGCTGCGTAACGTAACCAAACCAGCAGAAACGGTGGAGTTTTTCAAGCAAGTGAGGCGTGCGTTAGAGTGTGTTTCAATCTCCCGCTCCTTTCCTCCGTCCTGTACCCACTGCCCTCCCCTCACTGCCTGCCTCCACCTCCGCCTCTGCCCGGTCACCCCGCCTTTCGAGTTTCGCTGTCCCTATGACCACTGTTGCTGTGTGCCGTGGTGCGGCATGGCATGGCATGGCATGGCATGGCATGGTGTGTGCATGGCATGGGGGGCAGGCGGACATGTCATCGGTGCCAAAGAGGAGGCCAGCAGCAGACAAGCCGCGCGACTCTCTTGACTCCGCAGGCCTCTCCGACTCGCTCGACTCGCCTCTCGTAAGCTCCTCTCCTCTCGGTGCCCCCCTCTCTGCCCCCCCCTTGCCCCCCTCCCTGGCCACTTCCCGCCCCCTTCCTCTCCCCTCCCTGCCTTGCTTCTCCCTGCCTCGCCCCTCCCTGCATCCCTCCCTGGTCCCTCCCTGGACCCTCCCTGTCCCGGCCTTCCCTGCCTTGGCCCGTCCCTCCACCCCCGCCCCTCCGCATCCGTTTTTCCGCTCCATTCCCCTTGTGCTGCTGTTTCTAGTCCTCGTCTCCCTTGCTTCGCGGCCCTTTTTTCGTCGCTCCACGCGCTCACCCCATTCACACGCTGTCTACCAAAGTCGCCCCTTCCCCCCTCCTGCCCTTCCATCACCCCTCACGCCCTTCCATCACCCCTCACGCCCTTCCATCACCCCAACCGCCCTCCCGCCCTTCCATCACCCCTCCCACCCTCCTCCGCAGTATGCGAGTTTGGCGAAGCATCTGGTGGCGATGGCAGGGTGGCTGTGGGGTGTGCAACTTTTGAAATTTCTCAAAGGCCTTTCTCCCCCTCTTTCCACTACCTTCCTCCACACCCCCCCCCTCTCCCCCGTCACCCTCGCTCTTCCTCCTGCAGTATGCGAGCTTGGCAAAGCATCTGGTGGCCATGGCAGCAATGATGGCTGTAGGAGTGGCAGTGGGGAACACACGATGCACACCCTTTACCTGTCCCACCTCTTCCCGTCCTCCCCCCCCGTCCCGCCTTGCTCCCCTCGCCTCTCACCCTTGCAGTATGCGAGTTTGGCGAAGCATCTGGTGGCGATGGCAGCAATGATGGCCGTGGGGGTGGCAGTGGGGAACACTCTGGGTACAGGCAGCGGCAGGGGCACAGGAGGCACGGGGGCAGGCGGGGACAGCAACAGTGGCGCTTACTCTCAGAGCGGCGAGGGGGAGGGGGAGGGGCGGGGCGGCGGGGATGACTACGGGTTTGGAAGTGGGGGAGGGGAGGAGGATGGGGCGACCAGGGCGCTGAGAGTGGGTACGTGTTTGGGTGGGGAGCGGTGGAAGGGGAGTCAGAGTGGTGGTGGAGCTTTGCTAGTGAGACGAGTTTGCAGATGGAGAGTATTGTGAATTGGGGAAGACGAGAGGAGAGGAGAGGAGAGGAGAGGAGAGGAGAGGAGAGGAGAGGAGAGGAGAGGGGGGAGATGAGAGGAGAGGAGGAGAGGAGGAAAGGAAAGAAGAGGAGTGGGGAGGAGAGGAAGATAGAGGAGAGGAGAGTTCTTTTTAGTGGTCGGGTGCTTGGGCGCACATTTTGACTGCTTACATGGCTCAGTGATGTCTGACCATTCCAACATAGCTCCCTCTCTATTCCTTGCCACTGCACTGAAATAGCTCACGCTTGCGAATTTTAGAGCCCCACAATTTCTTCCCGAGGGTTTCAAATTTTAAGCTCCGGCGGCTCAGCAGCATATCCGCATCCGTTAGCGATCTGAGGAGCTTCAAGATTCTGGTTATATGGGAAAGCAGCGTGCTGCGGTGGCTTTCAGACTCCCTGAGTCTGCTATCGCCGCTCGAGCCGCTAAGAAATTGTGGTTGCTTTTGTATGCCCTCAGAATGCAGTTGTCCTTTTTTCAGCAGCTCGAGAGACGATAGTAGACTCAGGGAGTCTGTATGCCGCCTCGGCACGCTGCATTCCCCTATGCTTAGCTCCTTGAGGCCCAATTGATCGCCAAGGGATGCGGGCAGGTTGCTGAGTGGACAGAGCTTAACTAGACACAATATCTCCAGGGAAGCCAGCTGCCCGAAATCCTCGGAAAGAAAGTGTGAGGCTCCAAAATTTCTAAGCGTGAGCTCTTTGAGTGCGGTGGGACAAATTACGGAAAGAGACAGGTGGAAGAAAATCTTAATGTGATTTTCAGGGAGGAGTTTTCGGTGATTATTGAGTCTGCTTTTCTGTGATTTACAAACTGTTCACGCGCCTATGTGACATGCTGTGTGTGTGTGGTGTTGCGTGTGTCTTGTCTTGTCGATGTGGCTCACCTTGCCAGGGGACCGTGTCACCTATGTCAATGTGGACGGCTACAGCACAGACGTGCCCGTCCCCAGGTGTGTGTTTCTCAACTGCCGCTCGGAACCCCAGTTACAGTATAGTATCTCTCAGTTGTTGCAGTAGCAGCGTTAGTGTGCGCAACATTTGGGAGATCTGGTTGGTGGTGTGGCGTTCCCTAGATGGTGCAGTGACAGTGTTAGCAGCAGTGTTAGCGAGCACACTCTGCTCTTCTGCACCATCGCACACCTCTCCAATGGTCCCTGTGTTGATATAATATATGTTGGTCGCTCTCTCACTCGTCCACTCCCCGGTCAACCTGTGCGCCTTTTTTAATAAGTCACCTCTCCACCTGGAAGGACCCATGCGTTCTGCTCTTCGTTCTCCCCGAACCGTTCTTTCCCCCACTCGCCCCACTAGTTGCCCCTCCGGGGAGCCATAACGGTGGGTGGGTGGGTGGGTGGGTGGCGGTGTATGAGACGAGACGGTGGGGATGCGGTTCGAATCGCCTGTCAAATTGCACCATCATCTCGCACATCGCCTGTCAAATTGCACCATCATCCCGCACATCGCCTGTCAAATTGCACCATCATCCCGCACATCGCCTGTCAAATTGCACCATCATCCCGCACATCGCCTGTCAAATTGCACCATCATCTCGCACATCGCCTGTCAAATTGCACCATCATCTCGCACATCGCCTGTCAAATTGCACCATCATCCCGCACATCGCCTGTCAAATTGCACCATCATCTCGCACATCGCCTGTCAAATTGCACCATCATCTCGCACATCGCCTGTCAACACCCGAGGCGCCGATGCACTCACCTTGTCCTTTCTCCCCTGCTTTTCCCTCCTTCCTCACCCTTCCAGTCTGCCCCCCAGGGGAGCAACGGGGCAGGTGGTGGCAACATACGAGACGGTGGGTGTGCCATGTGTCTTGCTGCTTGTGTCCTCACAACTCTCCCTTGTCTGCTGCTTTCTCTCTTCCCACTCCTCCCAGTCGCCCCCCTCGCGGAGCAACAGGGCAGGTGGTGGCGACGTATGAGACGGTGGGGGTGCGCTTTGACTCGCCCGTGCCGGGAGGGCACTCCCTCAGCGGCCTCTGTGACGGGGGGCACGGCCACATCTGCTATGGTGCGATGCGGTGCTCTGCGGTGCAGTGCAGAGTACTTGGATGGATGGGGATGGGGTGATTGATGATGGGGATGGGATGGTTAATTAGTGCGAGTGTGTCGAAGCGGGGGGGGTGTGGCAGTTGTTTCCGACGGTAGTTGTGTGCGCATGTCGCTTTTTCGTGTGTGGTGCACATGGGTGCGCATGGGTGCACATGAGTTAGGTGCTTAGTTTATTGTTGGATTGTTCTTTTCTGATTACCTTTGGCTGCTTGGGGCGTCCCGTTCATATGCCACGCTTGCTTGTTCCCTCAGTACCTTCTTCGTACACCCTACATCCTCTCCAGTCATTTCAATATTTCAACAAACATCCACCTCTCACTCTCTCCCTCCCTACATTGCCCACACGTCTCTTTCCCTCCCCCCTCCTTCCTTTCCTCCAAATCTACCTCACAGTGTTTCTGAATCTCACTTCTCTCTGCACAACTCTCTGCACCGCTCTGCACCTTTGGTGCTCCTCTCTCCACCCTGTCTCCTCCCTCTTCTCGTTTCTTTCCTGACTCACCATGTCCCTCCATGCCACACCCCTTTTCTGTTCTCTCCCTGCCACGTCAGCATCTGAGCTGCTATTGGAGGAATCATCCAGCAGTGTGAAGGAGTGTGCAGCCACCGTGGCTCTCATGCAGGTACGGTACCATGGCAGACATGGAGGCACGACGGTACTGTGGCAGACAGATAGGCACGGTATGGTACCATGGCAGAGACGTAGGCATGGTACCATGAAGGAGAGATTGTCACAGTAACGTGGCAGACAGAGAGGTGCAGTGCCATGGCTGGGGTATTGCAGTGTGGGGATGAGTGTATATTAAAGTGGCAGGAGAGTAGCAAGGGATTTGGCAAGTGACGTGGTTTGCTTGCACTGCAATGCAACTCGATCGGTTTTCTAAGTGCAAGTCAACATGCGTGCAACTCAACGCAGTGTTTCTCGGCGCCATTCATCTCGCCATTCATCTCGCCATTCATCTCGCCATTCATCTCGCCATTCATCTGGCCATTCATCTCGCCATTCATCTCGCCATTCATCTCGCCATTCATCTCGCCATGGTAACCCACTTCAAGCTCGTTGTTGAATTGCGATCCCTGAAATACCAATCCGCTCCTTGCACGCTTCGCACACTCACGTCGTCTGCATCTGTTTGCTGCCCACCCAATCAGGTGCTGGAGAAGGAGCTGCCACGTGGACCTATCATTGTCTTCATCCGCGACGCATCCCGATTGGCCGAGGCCTCCTCGAGTGCCGCCCAGTTTGAGTCCCAAATGAGTCGGCTGGTGGGGCCCATCGTCTTTGTCGGCTCTGTTGCTCGCTCCGAATCCTCCTCTGCCGCGGCTGCGAAAGATGCGGTGAGTGACTGGAGCGTGAGGGAAGAGGGAATCTGCATGCCCTCTTGCATTGTCTGTTTGAGTCTCAAATGAGTCGTCTGGTGGGGCCCATCGTCTTTGTCGGCTCCGTTGTTCGCTCTGACTCCTCCTCTGCTGCTTCTGCTGCTGCGAAAGATGTAGTGAGTGATTGGGGAGTAAGGTGATGGGGGTGACAACGAGGGTGACAGGGTAACAGGGGGTGTGGAGGCTGGGTCAGGAGGCGGCGGAGGGGTGGAGGGGTGTGAAGGTGCGAGTAGTGAGGGGATTCCTGGAATCGTCTTTGGCGACCCCTTGTGTTTGTCTCCCTCACCATAGCACTTTGTGTCTGGTGCCTCTTCCCTTACTGTTTCCTTGCCTCTCCCACTTCTCGTCTCCCTGCCTCTCTGCCCCCCTCCCCCCCCCCTGTGCTGTGACTCCAGGATACAGCAGAGGGGGCGGCAGGGGGGGCGGCAGCAGCAGCGAGGTTGTGTTTGAGGCGCCTCAAAAACAACCCCATGCCTCTACCTCAGCAGCAGCGAGGGTGTGTTTGAGGCGCCTCAAAAACAACCCCATGCCTCTGCCTCTCCACTCCCCTCCCTCCCCCTGTGCTGTGACCCCAGGATGCAGCAGAGGGGGCGGCAGGGGGGGCGGCAGCAGCTGTCGGGCCTGCCAGCACGGCTTGGGAGCCGCTCAGCGACATGTTTCCGAACCGCTTTGTGGTTCGGCAGCCCAGGGCAGGTCCGGCGGCGGAGGTTTGGGCGAAGCTGATGGAGAGAGACGCGCAGCTCATGCAGATGCTGGCCAACCGGCGCATGCTGGAGAAGGTGGGGTCTGGTGTGGGGGAGGTGGGATCTGTGGAAGGTGGGGTTTGGGTGGGAACTGAGGGAGGTGTTGAGCGTTCTCAAAAGAAATGCGCAGCTCATGCAGATGCTGGCCAACCGGCGGCTGCTGGAGAAGGTGGGGTCCGGGGGAGGTGTGGTTGTGCCAGCAGAGTTGACTATTGAGTCGACTCAAAAGTCGACCCAACCGGCGGATGCTTGAGAAGGTGGGGTCCGGAGTGGGTGTGGTTGCGCAGGCAAGTGGGTGCAGTTTGCAATAGGAGCGAGGGATGGGAGGTCCGAGGATGGTTGAGGAGGGGTGGACGGAGCATCAGAGCTGGGTGTGGGGTGAGATGGAAGTGAGCGCATGAAGCAGTGACATCACCTCACCTGCTCATGATGGGGTGAGGTGGTGATACCTTTCCTCATTGTCTCGTCTCCCCACTCTCTCGCCATCAGGTCATGGCCAGCAGCGACCTCACCTCACCTGCTCGGACCTGGACAAAGTGTGTTTCGAGTCCGCTCAAAGGCCACGTGACAGAAGTAGTGTTTTGAGACGTCTCAAAAAAACTCCAGTCAAGGCATGCCCCACCTCCTCCTCTCCACTCCCTCCCCCCTCTCCTCTCCTCTCTCCCCTCTCTCTCCCCATCAGGTCATGGCAACCAACGACCTCACCTGCTCGGACCTGGACGAAGTCACTTTCGCCGAGCCGCTGTCAGAAGAAGGTGAGGATGGGTGGGTGGGTGGGTGCGGGTGTGTGGAGGGGGGAAAGGGGGTGTGTGTGGGTGCTTGTAAAGCAATTTGGGTGGGGGCGCGGGGAGCAGTTGTGCTGACATGGACAAGGTCACTTTCGCCGAGCCGCTGTCAGAAGAAGGTAAGGGTGGAGCATGGGTGGTGGGGGGTTACATGGTTTGGTTAGCAGCAGGCATGCATGTGCTGATCTTCTGTGCGTTGTTCCCTGCCCTGCAAGCGCAATAGCGGAGAGAGTGACAGGGCTGTCCCTAAACCGTAAGACCTAAACGATGACCACAGGGGAGAGAAGTGTTGACTTTACTTTTTCTTCCTCCGGTCCTTCACTCCTTTCCGGTCCGTAACCCCTTTCCGCTTCCTTTCTCCCCGCTCCTTCCCTCCCGCCATGCATCATCAGAGGCGGAGCAGGTGGTGGGATTGGCAGCAGCACACGCCATCATGCAGGGCGCAGCAGAGGGGGGGAAGGGAGGAGCTGAGGAGGCGGGCACAGGAGAGAACGAGAGAAAGGCGAAGGCAAAGGAGGGGGAGGCGGAAAAGGGGAAGGACGAGGAGAGGAAGCAGGGGGAGGGGGAGAGGGAAGGGAAGGAGAGGGGTATGGAGGAAGGGGAGGAGGAGAAAGAGGTGGATGAGGGAGAGAGCGACGGAGGCGAGCTTGGGATCTCAGCCAAGAGGTGGGTGCTTGTATGTACTGATGAAGGTTCGCGAGAACCGAAACTAGTTTACGCAAGTGCTGGATTAAGTTGACGTTCTGTTTAAACTGGCTCTCTAATACAACGCTCTAAAGCTCACAGTTAACCGGGAATTCCATCCATCCCATGGGGTTTGTCTCGTCGTTTTATTAACCATAAGAGTTGATGGACATAAGACCTCCGCAGCCCACCTGTCTGCGTTCGACAACTCCTGCGACGGAGGCGAGCTTGTGACCTCAGCCAAGAGGTGGGTGCTGGAGAACCAGCGCTGGAGTAGCAGCAGCATTACATTGCAACGCCTCCTTTTGCTGTGTGATTTCTATTGTCAGCATGGAGGGAGGAGGGGGAGGGGAATGTGTGGACATGGGCGAAAAGGGGATGTGACACACCTCGATGCACACACACACTTCCCTTTCCCCTACCTACTTCTGCTTTTGCTTCTCTTCCCCCCCCCCGTCGACCTCCTTCTCCTCCCCCTTCCCTCTGCACCATCATGCATGGCATAGCAACACCCTACATCTCCTTCCTCACATCCCCTTCTTTCTCCCCCCTTCTGCCCCCATTCCCCCCCCCCTCCTTCACCCCATTTTCCCTCCCTCCCCCACAGCATAATGCACGGCATAGCGCTACACAGGGGGCTGCAGGAGGAGGCAGCAGAGGTGAAGGCCCCCCCCGCTGCTGCCAAGGTGGGTGGCACTCTCATTCTTATTGGGGCTTGGGTGTGCTGGGCTTGGGTGTGCTGGGCTTGGGTGTGCTGGGCTTGGGTGTGCTGGGCTTGGGTGTGCTGGGCTTGGGTGTGCTGGGCTTGGGTGTGCTGGGCACGAGAGCAAGTATGCAGTAGAAGAGAATGACGGCAGGGAGTTTACATGACTGACTGACTGTATGTACGCGACTGTATGCACATGACCGTACGTGTTGCGTTCCTCGCTCCAGCAGCGTCTAGGGGAACAAGCATGCCAAGCAGCAGGAGAGGAGCAGGGGGATCTTAGGAGCCCGCAGCCAGCTCACCTTGCATCCCACTCTCTCCCCTCCCCTCCTTTCTTCCCTCTTTCCCCCCCTTCCCCAATGCAGAAGATCACGTCAGCCAACAAGTTCGAAGAGCGGCTACTAGCAGAGGTGGTACCACCAGACGAAGTCGGTGTCACGTTCAGCCAGATCGGAGCCTTAGAAGCCGTGAAGGACACTCTGAAGGAGCTCGTCATGCTGCCGCTCAGGCGGCCAGAGCTGTTCACGCGCGGGCAGCTGACGCGGCCGTGCAAGGGCATTCTGCTGTTCGGCCCGCCCGGCACCGGCAAGACCATGCTGGCCAAGGCCGTGGCCACCGAGGCCGGGGCGAGCTTCATCAACATCTCCATGAGCGCCGTGCTGCACAAGGTGGGGTGAATTTAGTGTTGCATCAGGTCGGGTGGCTGGTCCAGAACGGATAGCTAGCGTAGAAACAGAGTGCATCCCCTCGCCTTTCCTTCTCTGACATCCTTCCCTTCCCCTCCCTCCCGTCTTTCCCTCTCCTCCACCAGTGGCTGGGCGAGGCGGAGAAGTCAGTGAAAGCAATCTTCTCGGTGGCCAGTAAGATGGCGCCAGCTGTCGTGTTTGTGGATGAGGTGGACAGCCTGCTGGGGCGGCGAGGGCAGTGGGGGGAGCACGAGGCGATGCGCAAGGTGAAGAACGAGTTCATGGCGTGCTGGGATGGGCTGCGCACGCGGGCACATGAACGGGTGCTTGTGTTGGCGGCCACCAACCGGCCGTTCGATCTTGACGACGCCATCATCCGACGGTTCCCACGACGGTACGAGGCTCCCACCTTCTCTCCCCTTCTTTTTTGGCCGTGGGGAAGGGGTCTTGCTGTGGGGTTGCGGCAAGGGCAGTGAGTGGGGGGCAGTGGGGGGAGCACGAGGCGATGCGCAAGGTGAAGAACGAGTTCATGGCGTGCTCGGACGGGCTGCGCACGCACGAGACAGTGCTGGTTCTGGCAGCGACGAATCGACCGTTCGATCTGGATGACGCCATCATCCGACGGTTCCCACGACGGTACGGGTCTCCACCCTCTCTCCCCTTGTTCTTTGGCCGAGGGTTCAAGGCGAGAGGGGCGTGAAGTGCAGTGGCAATGGGGACAGTGGGGGTCAGCAGTGGGGGGAGCATGAGGTGATGCGCAGCGCAAGGTGAGGACTAGACGCAGACAGCAGGGAGAAAGTCTTCCAAGTGCCATGAGTCGTGTTTTGAGTCGACTCAGACGCAGACAGCAGACACAGACGCAGACAGCAGGGAAAGGTCTTCCAAGCCATCCCCTCCCCCTCTCTACTCTGCTCTTCTCTGCTCAACCCTGAGCCATCTACTCCGTTTCCTCCGTCCCCTTTTCCCTCCTCCCCTCCCTCTCAGCCTGATGGTGGATCTACCAGACGCGGAGAACAGGGAGAAGATCCTGCGAGTGGCTCCCTGCTCTTCTCAACTTAACCCTGAGCCTTTCCCACTCCCTCTCCCCCATCCCACTCTACCCTCTCGTGTGCCTCTTCCCTCAGGCTGATGGTGGACCTACCAGATGCGGACAACAGGGAGAAGATCGTTAGGGTGATTCTAAAGGACGAGGAGGTGGAGGAGGGGTTTGACTATAAGGAGCTCGCTGCCATGACCGAGGGGTACTCTGGGAGTGACCTCAAGGTGAGTGATTATATGGGGGGGTGGTGCTACTGATACATGCACCGGAGGAGGTTGGTGTTAGCGTGATTTCACACTTCTCGTTTGTGACACCAAGGCCCTCTGAATCTCCTCAACGCAATCGACCTCCCGTTTCCTGCGCTCCTCTCTCTCTCCTCCCCTCCCCTCCCCTCCCTCATCTGTGCTCCCTGTCTCCCATCAGAACCTGTGTGTGACGGCGGCGTATCAGCCCATCAAGGAGATTCTCAAACAAGAGGAACCCTCCCCTCCCGTGCCCTCCTCTCCCGTCCCCTCCCTTCCACTGCTCTCCTGTCCCCTCCCCTCCCCTCCCCTGTCCCCCATCAGAACCTGTGTGTGACGGCGGCGTATCAGCCCATCAAGGAGATTCTCAAACAAGAGGAACCCTCCCCTCCCGTGCCCTCCTCTCCCGTCCCCTCCCTTCCACTGCTCTCCTGTCCCCTCCCCTCCCCTCCCCTGTCCCCCATCAGAACCTGTGTGTGACGGCGGCGTATCAGCCCATCAAGGAGATTCTCAAACAAGAGGAACCCTCCCCTCCCGTGCCCTCCTCTCCCGTCCCCTCCCTTCCACTGCTCTCCTGTCCCCTCCCCTCCCCTCCCCTGTCCCCCATCAGAACCTGTGTGTGACGGCGGCGTATCAGCCCATCAAGGAGATTCTCAAACAAGAGGAACCCTCCCCTCCCGTGCCCTCCTCTCCCGTCCCCTCCCTTCCACTGCTCTCCTGTCCCCTCCCCTCCCCTCCCCTGTCCCCCATCAGAACCTGTGTGTGACGGCGGCGTATCAGCCCATCAAGGAGATTCTCAAACAAGAGGAACCCTCCCCTCCCGTGCCCTCCTCTCCCGTCCCCTCCCTTCCACTGCTCTCCTGTCCCCTCCCCTCCCCTCCCCTGCCCCCCACCAGAACCTGTGTGTGACGGCGGCGTATCAGCCCATCAAGGAGATTCTCAAACAAGAGGAGGTGGAGAAGGTGAGGGGCAAAGGGAGGGGCAGTGGGTCAGAAAGCGGAAAATAATGTCGGCGGTGCTGCTTGCCCTGTTCACCGAATGACTCCCATCCTGTTTCTGATTTTGCTTTTGCAGTTTTCATCTCTTTGAAAGACAACAGAGTAGAGGGCATGTACTCTGTTGTTTTTTTACAATGTGTCTCTTCCGGCCTTTTTTCTTGCCAAACTCGTTTCAAGCAGAAGAGGCTGCAGCTGGAGGAAGCTTCCAAGAAGGCGGACAGATCAACTGCAGCAGCAGCAGGAGCGGTGCCACCACCACCACCCGCTGCTGCTGCTGGGAGCAGTGAGGGTGATGGGGGGGTAAGAGAAGGAGATGCAGAAGCGACAGCAACAGCAGCAGCAACAACAGAAAAGACCAGCCAAGAGAATCAGCATGGCTCTGCGGCTCCTGCTGCTGTTGCTGCTGCTCCTGTTTCCACTCCTGCCGCTGCTGCTGTTGCTGATGATGCCACTGCCTCACCTATTGATGCCACTGCCGCACTTGCCGACACCACTTCAGCACCTGCTGACGCCACTTCAGCACCTGCTGACGCCACTTCAGCACCTGCTGACGCCACTTCAGCACCTGCTGACGCCACTTCTGCACCTGATGACGCCACTTCAGCACCTGATGACGCCACTTCAGCACCTGATGACACCACTTCCGTACCTGCCGACGCCACTTCAGCACCTGCTGATGCCGCTGCAGCAACAGCAGCAGACAAGGAGAGTGGCGAGGTTAGTGTGCGTGGGGTGCAGCAGCGCGAGCAGCAGGGCGTGCAGACAGGCGTGTCAGGGCGTGCTCAAGTGGAGGGTGGTTCTGTGGTGTCAGGCAATGGTTTGACCCCGGGACAAGGTGCAGAGAACGGTGATGGGGTGGGCGGCACTGAGGTGGGCGGCAGTGAGGTGGGCGGCAGTGAGGTGGGCGGCAGTGAGGTGGGCGGCAGTGAGGTGGGCGGCAGTGAGGTGGGCGGCAGTGAGGTGGGCGGCAAGCAGGTTCTGTTCATTGAGGGCGATGAGGCTGGGGAGAAGAGCTGCTTGGAGGTTGCTTGTAATGGGGATGCTTCTAACGAGAAAGTGTGCGGGTGTGAAGACAAGCAGGAAACAGGAATGGACGGGAATGGGAGAAGAGGAGGGAGAGGAGGAGAGGAGGGTGTGAGTGTGAAGGGTTGTGAGAATGGCGGTGTTGCTGTGAAGGTGGGAGAGGAGCGGGTTGTTGCAGTGAAGGAAGGCGAAGGTGGACTGTGCGTTGGAGAGGTGATCATAATGAATGGCACTGTACCGAGTTCCGCTCTAGTAGACGGTGCTTTAGCGAGTGACTGTTCGATGAATGGCATTTCGGAGAGTGTGACTGCAGGTGGTGTGAGTGAAGAGGATGTGATCTGCAGAAAAGATGCCAGGTCAGGTGAGATTGAGAGCAGAGAGAAGGAAGAGAAAGAGGAGAGAGCGGAGGTGCGAGAGGGAGGAGGGATGGCAGAGCAATCACGGATAGATGAGAGTGATGCTAATGGGGGTGAATCTGCAGCAGCTGAGGCTGGGAGCGACAGGGACAGAGGGAATGAGAGGGCTGCAGGGGATGATAGTGCTGCGACCGCAGAGGGCAGTTTGGTTGCTGGGGACAAAGCAATTGCAGGGGAGAGTGAAAGGGAAGGGGTTGCGGAAGGGAAAGAGGCTGCAACTGCAACTGCAGAATCACAAGGCAAAGTGGCAGGTTCATTGTCCAGTTTACGAGATAACGAGGACGGAGGAGGTGAGAAGGGGCGGAGTGAGAAGGTGGAGGGAAGGGAGGGAGAAGCCGAGGAGGCAGCAAAGGAAGCTGCAAAAGAGGCAGCAGAAGAAGCGGCAGACGAGGCAGCAGAGGAGGCGCTAGTGAGGGGCATCGTGGAGGACATTTTGAGGCGCGGCGCTGATGACAGCACCAACCCCTCCCCTGCTGACCTGTGCGCTGACATGGCAGCTGCGCTGGAGATGGTCAAGGAGATCACATGTGAGGACGACACGTCAGCAACAGATGCCGGGGAGAAGGGAGGTAGTTCTATCACAGAGGCTAGAGAAGGTGTGGGTAAATCAGAAGGTGAAGCAGAGCGGAGAGACGGGGAAGGCGGTCCAGGGGGCACTGAAAACGACACTCAGAGCCAAGACCAGCAGCAGTCACAAGCACCGGATTCCGCCACTTCTCTCCCTCGCCCTCGCAGCGTCTCGCTCCTCCAATTAGCCGAGGACAGCTGGCGGGAGCGCACTGGTGTAGGCCTGTCGGGGCTGGGCAAGGCAGGAGTAGGCGGGGCTGCTGGCAGCGGCGGCAGCGGTGGTGGTGGCGGTGGTAACCGCGTGTTACGGCTGCGGCCAATCACGATGGCGGACATGCGGGCGGCGAAGCAGCAGGTGGCGCCGAGCACGGCGGGGGACAGCAGCAGCATGGCGGAGCTCAGGCAGTGGAACGACCTCTATGGGGAGGGCGGCTCACGCAAGAAGGAAAAACTCACCTACTTCCTCTGAGGCGCTGCCATAAGGAGGAAAGATTTTATTTCCTTCGGCTCTATCTTGGTTCTTGAGGTGTCATGAGAAAGGAAAGCCTTGGATCTGCTTCCTGCATACTCCATCCCGCTGTGCTTTCTCGGACTTGCACATTCCCTGCATTGCGTACGCATGCTACATGCAAAGCGAACGAGCTCTGCTGCACAATCCAGCTAGCCAGAGTTAAGAGATCAGTCAAGGTTGTTGAAATCAGCCGTTGGCAATATGGAGGAGATGGTGGCTGGGTCTCCTCACCACCACCATCAGCGAAAACTTGTGCATTTTGGGGGGATGGGAATGTACTGGTAAGATACGATCTGCCATATGTACCGCCGATGTGTTTTTAACGTCGTTACCTCTCAAACCATTTTAAAGATTGTTTTGATTCCATGTTCTTAGAACAAAACGATTTCTATCCGGTGCAATTCATTTCTTTGCTAGGAACTTCTGCGGGAGCACAATTAGTGTAAGGAATTTTCCCGAATTCCTTATCGGGGTTGACTGCTACGCGTACAGCCCGATTTTCGGACTTTGCACGTTCGGCCGATTTCAACGCTGCCGAGGCTCCTCGCGTCGCCTTCGGCTTTTCCCATCGCCAAACCTGCACCCCAACCTCGCTCGTCCGAGGTTTCCTCCTAGCTAGGCTAGCCCCTACATTAGTCTGTGCCTTCATTGTATTCTCAGTTGAGTTAATCACAGTCTCGTTATTCGTTTACCTGCGCACTCCCTTTTACAACTCATAACACCTGGTATCAGAGCTACTTTCCTAGTTCACCCCGCTTTTCCGAGGGTAGTTTGGTGGCACGGGTGTGGTTGGTTTAGTGACTACACGACGGTTGGCTGCAGGGATTGTTAATTCAATCCTGCCCGACTCCGATAGTTCGTGTTTTCACTTGCCTGGAGGCCACGGGTACCCGACTGCCCACCAGACGTAGCGCTAGGCACATGGATCAGGAGGAGGTTAACAAGATGATGGCGCAAGTGGCAGCGATGCAGGAGAGCATGAAGACATTAATGGCGGAAGTGACAACACTACGGGAGGAAAACGCCGAGCTACGCCAGACGCGAGGTGAAGCGCGTCAGGAGTCGCCTGTGGACGAAGGCGAGGGCAACAGTCAAGCGATGAGCAATCCGCTGGATGCGCTCACACGTGACTTCGAAGAAGAAGATAGGCAGCGAGCGGCAGCAGCGCCAGTTGCAGTAACGACGATCAAGATCAAGCCCGTCAACCCGCCCCCGTTTAATCCTACAGACAAGACAGTTACGGTAAAAGGGTGGCTGTTCGGGGTCGAGGTCTTTTTCACTGCAGCCGGAGTTAATGACGACGCCACGCGTATTAATTACGCAGTCTCGCTTCTTCGAGGTGCAGCGCTTGAGTGGTGGCGCCGGACCTTGGAAACAGGGACGCCGACAGGTGTGACACATGCGGCAGACGGGACCTCTACAGTGGTTAATCAAGTGGCAGAACCGATCTTCGGTGTGACCAAGATACGCACGTGGAAGTAGTGGGGCGCAGCCTTACGAGATCGCTTCGAGCACGTATCCGCCTCGGAGCAAGCTCGCATGAAGCTGCGTGCATGGTCGTAGATGGCTTCTGTCCAAGACTACACGACGTCATTTATGGGCTTCGCCGACCAAATCGATGACATGTCGGAAGCAGAGCGGTTGGATAAGTACGTCAGCGGCCTTAAATATGAGATACCGTTTGAGGTTCGCAGAAGCCGCCCGACATCGTTCCTCGAAGCAGTACGAGTGGCGGAGTCAACTGATGCGCTGATGCAGTACGCGAGAGCAGCTTCCAGGGATGGGAGAAGCTTTCGTGGCCAGACCCATCGGGCCACGATCAACGCCGTCCATACACCCGACCGCCCTCCTAAGGGTCCGTGTTTTCGGTGTGGGAAGGTGGGTCACTACAGGAAAGACTGCCAGGAGAAAATGCCGCTGACAGGGGACGACAGGAAGGAGCAGGGAAATGGGAAGAGTCGGTAATTAGCGGGCCCTTTACTGACTGTGCTCCGTCGCCCGAACACCATCATCCCCACCGAGTCGTGGTTCCGATTCATGCAATCGATCGCACTCGGCCGAAGAACGGGGATACTTATGTGGATCACCCTGTGCTGGTCGCTGGCAAGGTGTTAAAACATAATTTGAAAATGTTCGTCGATGGGGGGGCCAGCCATAGCCTCTTCAACTTGGCGAGCGCAAAAAAATGCAAGCTGCAACTTGACAGGTGTCTGCCCGAAATTGACGCTCGCCTCGTGGATGGGACGCCTCTGGCGATAACGGAAGAAACACGGACGGTCAGGATCGACTGCGGCGACGATTTCGGCTTCAGCATGAAGTTTCTCGCGACAACATTGGATGGCTGCGACGTGTTGCTGGGACGTGATTGGCTGCGACGGCACAACCCCGTCATCGACTGGACAACGGGATCGTGCAGCATCAGCAAGCACGAGGGGCTAATTAAACTGCCTGCATGGACACCTGACTACATCCAAGCCCCGTGCGTCAAAGCTATCACTATAGCTCGCCACTTCAACAGGGGCGCGCAGCTATTCGCTGTTTGCTTACGCGAGTTGGCAGTTGACACCGAGGGAAAGGACATCGAGAAGCTGTGTGCAGCTGTACCACCGGATTTAGCGGAACTGATTCGGAGGTACCCGGACATTTTCCCTGACGGCCTGCCACCTGGACTGCCACCCGAGAGACCTGAGGACCACAAAATCCAGCTGGAACCTGGCGCGCAGCCGACTGTTCGGACACAATGGCGGTTGACCCAGCCGGAACTCGAGGAGCTGCGAAGTCAAATTGACGCACTGTTGGAGAAAGGGTTCATTCGGGCCAGCACATCTCCCTTCGCAGCACCAATCCTGTTCACTCCGAAGAAGGACGGCGGGCTTCGCATGTGCATCGACTATCGCGCGCTGAACCGGGTCACCATCAAATCTCGCTATCCAATCCCACGCACCGACGACCTCCTCGACCAACTTCGCGGCGCTCGCTATTTCTCGAAGATTGATTTACGTGGCGGTTACCACCAGATTCGAGTCTTCGCCGACGACTGTCACAAGACTGCGTTTCGCACACGCTACGGGAGTTACGAATTTACAGTGATGCCTTTCGGCCTCACGAATGCGCCCTCGACATTTCAACTGACCATGAACAGGGTTTTCCGAGATCTTCTAGACCGATGTGTCATCGTCTACTTGGACGATATCCTGATTTTTAGCAAGACCCGGGAGCACCACCTCCGAGATTTGGACGCAGTGTTTAAGCGGCTGCAGGAGAACCGACTCATCACCAAGGGCTCTAAGTGCAAGTTTTTTAAGCAGGAGTTGGAGTTTTTGGGGCACGTCATCTCGCGTGACGGCATTAAAATCGACCCGGCGAAAATCAAGACCATACAGGAGTGGAAGTCCCCGACGAATGTCACGGAACTCCAGAGTTTTCTCGGATTCGTGAATTACGTCAGGCGGTTTATCCTGAATATGGCGGGAATAACCGGCCCGCTGACCGACCTGCTGCACAAGGACAGAAATTTTGTGTGGGGGGAGGAGGCAGAAGCGGCTTTCCAGGAACTCAAGAATTTTCTCGTTTCCCCTCCTGTGCTGCGCATCGCCGACCCATCGAAGCCGTTCGAAGTTGTAACCGACGCCTCAGATTTCGCCATCGGAGCTGTGCTTCTCCAAGACTTCGGGAACGGGTTGCAGCCGATCGCCTACGAATCACGCAAGCTGCAGGCAGCCGAACGCAACTACCCGATTCACGACAAGGAGATGCTCGCCATCATACACGCGTTTAAATTATGGCGATGCTACCTGGTGGGCGCCGACGTCACTGTTCGCACAGACCATAAGTCCCTACAGTACCTGCGAGCCCAACCCAACCTCAACCCACGACAGATTCGGTGGTTGGATTACATGGAGAGCCATTTCACCTACCGCATCACGTACAAAAAAGGGGCGAATAACATCGCCGACGCCCTGACCCGACCGACAGTACAATCCGCTGCAGTACTCATCACCCATTCAAACCCACTACTTACAGGACTATTCACCCACGGCTACACTACGGACCCGTTCTTCACGACTGGGAACCATCAGCAGGCCACGACGCAGAAAGGGGACTATTACCTAAAGGCCGGAACCGACCGGATTTGGGTTCCCGCTTACAGGCTGCTGCGTGAACTCCTTATCCAAGAGGTCCACGATTCGAACTTCTCCGGACACTTCGGGGTTGATAAAACCCAGACATTACTGCACCGTCAATATTACTGGCCTGACTCCTCTAACGACGTGCAGCGATATGTGTCCTCATGCAGGGTGTGCCAAGCTATGAAATCGACACGTCAACGACCAGCTGGGCTGCTGCAACCCCTCGAGCCACCCGAACGACCGTGGCAACAAGTGACAATGGATTTTGTCACGGGGATGCCAGCTGGGCCGTCCGGCAACGACGCGGTGCTCGTCGTCGTCGATCGCTTCACGAAAATGGCGCACTTCGCCCCATGCCGAACGACAATCACAGCCGAAGAAACTGAGCGCCTCTTCATCTCAACGGTCGTGCGACTGCACGGCATCCCTTCGGCGATCATCAGCGACCGAGACCCGAAGTTCACATCAAAGTTCTGGAAGGAGACGTGGGCGCAGTACGGCACGAAACTACAGTTCTCATCGGCATACCACCCACAGACGGACGGACAAACGGAACGGACCAATCAGACCATGGAGCAGCTGATCAGGACAAACTGCCCCGACCCGTTGGGAAGAATCCCTCGCAATGTTGGAGTTCGCTTTCAACAACGCACCGTCCAGCACGACTAATCACTCCCCGTTTTTCCTGAATTACGGGATGGACCCGACGGTGCCTACGGCAACCACTCTCGACAACCCGGTCCCGCGGTCACAGACTTTTGTGACGGAGCTACAGGAAGTCCGAGAAAAAGCCGCAGAAGCAATTCGCAAGGCGAATATCACATCCCGAAAATACACCGATCTTCTACGCCGGGAACTCGTCTTGACGACAGGGCAACTAGTGTCAGAACGTTATAGCTTATACTTTTGTGTAGGCTGTAGTGGGGTATCCCATAGGGGGTACAACCCAATTAGGGTTAGTACTTGTACCCACTTCATTCATAGTTCATCCACTCTTGTTTCTTCTCATGGTATCGAGCAGGTTCCCTAGTGGGAACTGATCCTAGGGCCCACCATCGAAAAATTTTTTTCTGCCCGAAGCGCGCTCCGCTTAGGCCCGAGTCGCGCCTCGGGTCCTCTCTCTACCGTCGCGGCCTCCCTCGAGCCGCCCTTGCTCGGCCGTCGCCGCCCTTAGCGGCCCGTCGCCACCCTACGCGGCCCGCCCGCCGCCCTTTTGACGCCCGCCCCGGCCACGTGAGCCGCCCGTCCCGTGCGACGCGGCCCCTGCGCCGCCTGTCCCGGCCCGTCGCCACCTGACGCGGCCCGACGCGGCCCGTGCGCCGCCTGTCTCGGCCCGTCGCCGCTCGTCGCGGCCCGTCGCCGCCCGGCCCGTCGCCGCCCGTCGCGGCCCGTGCGCCGCCTCCCCCGGCCCGTCGCCGCCCGTTGTGGCCCGTGCGCCGCCTGTCCCGGCCCGTCGCCGCCTGGCTCGTCGCCGCCCTACCCTACCTGCGGCCCCGCCGCCCTACCTAGCGGCCCCGCCGCCCTACCTAGCGGCCCCGCTGCCTCACTCGGCGGCCCCGCCACCCTACCTGCGGCCCCGCCACCTCGCTCTCGGCCCCGTCACCTACTGCAGCGCCGCCCGCCACCCTAGCCGCCCGAGCCGTCTCACCCGGCCGAGCAGCTGACCGCCGTGCCGCCCTTCAGCAGCACAACCGAGCCGCCCGACAGCAGAGCGGCCGAGCCGCCCAGCAGCCGAGCCGCCCGGCAGCCGAGCCGCCCTGCAGCCGAGCCGCCCAGCAGCCGAGCCGCCCTGCAGCCGAGCCGCCCAGCAGCCGAGCCGCCCAGCAGCCGAGCCGCCCAGCCGCCGAGCCGCCCAGCAGCTGAGCCGCCGAGCCGCCGCGCCGCCCTCCTTCCGGGCCGCCCGACCTGCCTAGTCTGGTGAGCACAGCGCCTTTTCACTGCACTGCCCTCACCCTACTGTTTGCGCTGCTAGTCGTCTAGGGTCATGGCTACCCCTAGTGTTCTCGTCTTTGACGGTGAGGGTCGGGCCATTGACTTTGAGGTCTGGGTAGATGACCTGCAGCTGTTCTTACAGTGCGATAGGGCAGACGGCCTCTCTCTCTTTGACCTCACCTCTGGCGCCTCCACTGCCCCTGCTGCTGATGCTGACGCCACTGTTCGCTCCCAGTGGGCCATGCGCGACGCTGCTGCACGTCTTGCTGTGCGTCGCCACCTCCCTACCTCCGAGCGTGCGCACTTTAGTCAGTACAAGAGTGCTCAGACCTTGTACGACGCTGTAGTTGCGCGCTACTCCTCCCCTGCCACTGCTGCACTGAGCCGTCTCATGCTACCGTACCTCTTTCCTGACCTTGCTGCCTTTCCCACAGTCGCTGACCTCATTACGCACCTCCGCACTAGTGACACTCGCTACCGCGCTGCACTCCCTCCTGACTTCTGCGCCAAGAACCCCCCCCCCATGTACATCACTCTTTACTACATCGTCACTCGCCTTCCTGACTCCCTTCGCGTAGTCAGGGACCACCTTCTCTCTGTCTGTCCCACCACTCTCACTGTTGACCTCCTCGAGAAGTCCCTCCTAGCGGCCGAGAAGAGCATAGTCGCTGTAGGGGCCTCTCGTGGTGACCCGCGCACCCCCATCTTTGAGGGGTGTTCCCCCTCCCCCCTTCTGCCCTCTGTTGCCTCTGCTGCTGCGGCCGACCTCCTTGGTCTTGAGTCGGTCGGTGTGGCGTCTGCCCCTAGCGGGAGACGCCGCTCTGGCAAGGGCAAGGGGGGCAAGGGCGCTGGAGGAGCGAGCGGGGGCGGTGGAGGTGGAGGTGGCGGCAGTGGGGGGAGTGGGGGTGGCGGTGGGAGTGGAGGTGGGGGTGGAGGGGTCGGTGGCGGCGGTGGAGGCGGAGGTGGCGGCGGCGGTGGCGGTGGGAGCGGAGGTGGCGGAGGAGGCGGCGGTGGAGGCGGAGGCGGAGGCGACGGCAGTAGCGGAGGCGGCGGAGGCGGCGGGGGTGGCGGTGGTGCTGGTCGCGGGTCTTCGCAGAGGAGTGGCTCCGGTGGTGGCTCGCGCCAGCAGCAGCAGCGTGGTCGTGACACCCTGTCCCCTCAGCAGCTTCGTGAGTGGTACACTGCGCGTCAGCGGGGTGGGGGTTTTGGTCCGTGCTCCTACGTTTTGCGCACCGGCGACCGTGCGGGTGAGCAGTGTGGGGGTGCCCACCCCACCCAGCGCTGCTTTGGCCGCCTGACGGACGCGTGGCGTCACCAGTTCCCGGAGGCCTCAGAGATCCCTCGCTGGGGCGAGCTGTCCAGGGCGGGTGTTGCCATCTATGATCTTGACTTTGATGCTATTCTCTCTGCCATGTATGCTGTGTCTATTAGTGATGAGGGTGACTGTTACCGGTGTTTTCCGCCCGACCCGGGCATTGAGACTGCTGCTCTAGGTACTGGTGAGGCTGCCGCTCTAGGTGCTAGCGAGGCTGCTGCTCTAGGTGCCCGTGTGTCTGCGTCCTCAGGTACTGGTGAGTCTGCGCTCTCAGGTACTACGTCGGCTTCGGCCTCCCTCACCTTCACCCTTGACTCTGGGGCGTCTCGCTCCTTCTTTCGGGACCGCACCACACTCACACCGCTGAGTCGGCCGGTTGCAGTGTCTCTGGCTGACCCCTCTGGGGGTCCTGTCCTGTCTCGCTTCTCCACAGTCCTCCCGTGTCCAGCGGCTCCCTCTGGCACCCTGTCTGGTCTCTACCTCCCCTCGTTCTCTACGAACCTGGTGAGTGGTGCTGACCTCCAGGATGCGGGTGACCTCTACGTACACCAGTTCACTCCTGCGCGTCAGCGGGTGACGCACTGTACAGAGGCTAGCACAGGCCGACACCTGGCTACGTTTACCCGTCAGCCGGGGTCGAGCCTGTACACACTGACCACTGCGTCTCCTCCCGTTACTGAGTCTGGTAGAGTCGCTTCGTCGGGTCGGGTGTTTGCTGGAGCGTCCAGGTCTGGTCCTGAGTCTGCCCCCTGTTCGTGTCGTCTCCTGTCTCACGAGACTCTCCTCTGGCATCACCGTCTTGGTCACCCCTCTCTGCTTCGGCTCAGAGGCATGGCCTCCCGTCTTCTAGTGTCTGGTCTCCCCCGGTCCCTCCCTCCCCTTCCTCAGGGCCCTGGCCCTACCTGTGTCCCCTGTGTCGAGGGGCGCCAGCGTGCTGCCCCTCACTCCTCCCAGTTTCCTCCGACAGAGGCCCCGTTGCAGACGCTTCACATGGACGTGTGGGGCCCAGCCCGCGTCCGTGGGCAGGGTCACGAGCGCTACTTCCTACTCGTTGTTGACGACTACTCGCGTTACACCGCAGTCTTCCCCTTGCGCAGCAAGGGTGATGTCACTGAGGTGCTGATCGACTGGATCCGCGCAGCTCGTCTCCAGCTCAGGCAGAGCTTTGGCTCTGACTTTCCTGTTCTGCGTCTGCACTCGGACAGAGGCGGGGAGTTCTCCTCTGGCCTTCTGCGAGCCTACTGTCGTGCACGAGGCATCCGTCAGACCTTCACGCTTCCGGACTCTCCGCAGCAAAATGGGATTGCTGAGCGCCGCATTGGCATGGTCATGGACGTCGCTCGTACGTCTATGATGCATGCGGCTGCCCCCCATTTTCTGTGGCCGTTTGCGGTGAGGTACGCGGCGCATCAGATCAACCTTCACCCTAGGGTCTCCACGCCGGAGACCTCCCCAGCCTTGCTGTGGACGGGGAAGGTTGGCGATGCGTCGGCGTTCCGGGTCTGGGGATCTCGGGCGTTTGTCCGCGACTTGTCTGCGGACAAGCTGTCCCCTCGTGCTGCTCCTTGCGTCTTCCTGGGGTTCCCCCCCGACGCGCCTGGGTGGCAGTTCTACCACCCCACCTCTCGCCGTGTTCTGTCCTCCCAGGACGTCACGTTCGACGAGTCGGTCCCCTACTACCGCCTCTTCCCCTACCGCACTCCGTCCCTCCCCCCGCCCCCGCTCTTCCTTGTACCAGGTCCCCCCCCGGTAGACCCCCTCCCCCCTCAGGGTCCTGCCCCTTCAGGTGTGTCCCAGGTAGACGCAGTCGAGCCTGTCGAGGTCACTGGTGACTCTGGTGCTGCTGAGGGTGCTGAGCCTAGGGGTGCTGAGACTGGGGGTGCTGAGCCTGGGGGTGCTGAGCCTGGAGGTGCTGAGCCTGGGGGTGCAGAGTGTGGGGGTGCTACGCCTGGGGGTGCTGGGTCTGGGGGTGCTGAGCCTGGAGGTCCTCCGCCTGGAGGTTCTTCGCGTGCTTCGTCTCGTCGGGAGCCACTCTCTCCACACGAGCTGCGCGAGTGGTTTGCCCGGCGCTGGAGCCGTGCTGCTGGTGCTGGTGGTTCTTCGGCTACTGAGGGTGCTGCTGTTGCGGGTCCCGGAGGTGCTCGTACTGGGAGTACTGGAGCTGCTGGGCCTGCAGGTTCGACTGGAGCTGGTGCTGCTGAGGGTGTTGGCGCTGCGACTACCACTGGTGGAGCTGCTGGAGGTGCTGCTGGAGCGGGTGCTCCTACTGGGGGTACTGGTGCTGTCCCTGCTGTTTCAGGCGTCGCTACGCGGCCTCGACCGTACTTCGTTCCACTCCTGCAGCAGGTTCTTGGTCTTCCGCCTTCTGCTGGTCCTCCTCCTCCCTTGGAGGGTCCACAGCCTGTCCCGTCGCAGTCACAGCTACAGCCTACCTCCCCTTTGCCTGCTCCTTCTCCCTACACTGGTCCTACTGGAGGTCTTACTGAGCGTCGTGAGCCTGCGTCTCGCCCTGCGTCGCCTGTCCGTACTGCTCGCGCTAGTGGTCGTGGTTCGCGTCCGCGTCCTCCTCCTGTTCCTGGCACGCACCGGATGTCTCTGCGTCCGTCCACTGCTCCTCTGCGTGCCCCTTTGCCTTCTCCTCCTGAGTCCTCCCTTCCTGCTCTTCCCGACCCGGAGTCGGACTCTCTTCGTGCTGCCAGTCCTACTGTCACGCGTTTCCTTGCTACTGTCGTCACTGACCCTTCTTTCGAGTCTACTGCTGCGTCTGCCCTAGTTGCTGAGCTCGTCGACTTTGCTGCTCACTGTCGCCTAGACTACGCTGCTAGTCTTGTTGCTGAGTCTGAGTCTGTCTGTCCTCCGTCCGTCGGGGGTGAGTGTGCCCTTGGCACGGACGTCCTTGAGGACAGGCAGGAGGAGTTCCAGTGTCTGGCAGCTGCTTCACCTCATCTCGTGTCCGTACTGCTTACCCCTGAGGGAGACCCGGATGCACTTGACATCCCGACTCCGCGCTCTTACGCGGAGGCGATAGAGGGTCCCTACTCCTCTCAGTGGCAGGCAGCTATGGATGCAGAGATGGCTTCCTGGAAGTCCACAGGCACCTACGTTGACGCTGTCCCCCCTCCTGGGGCGAACATCGTCAGTGGCATGTGGATCTTCAGGGTGAAGCGGCCGCCGGGTTCTCCGCCTGTCTTCAAGGCTCGTTACGTGGCTCGTGGCTTCAGTCAGCGGCAGGGAGTTGACTACTTTCAGACCTTCTCCCCCACCCCGAAGATGACCACTCTTCGGGTACTGCTACACGTTGCTGCTCACCGTGACTACGAGCTGCACTCTCTCGACTTCAGCACTGCTTTCTTGCAGGGCAGTCTGCACGAGGAGATCTGGCTGCGCCGCCCACCTGGCTTCACTGGGTCTTTCCCTCCTGGTACCCAGTGGAGCCTCCGGCGTCCAGTCTACGGTCTCCGCCAGGCGCCACGTGAGTGGCACGACACACTGAGGACTACGCTTGCGGCTCTTGGGTTTGCTCCTTCTACTGCCGACCCGTCGCTGTTTCTGCGCACCGACACCTCTCTGCCGCCGTTCTACATCCTCGTGTACGTCGACGACTTAGTCTTTGCCACAGCTGACACTACTGGACTCGCCCACGTGAAGTCCGAGCTGCAGAAGAGACACACGTGCACAGACCTGGGTGAACTGCGCAGCTACCTTGGCTTGCAGATCACCCGGGACAGAGCACGCCGCACCATTACCCTGACTCAGTCACACATGGTGCAGCAGGTCCTTCAGCGCTTCGGCTTCACGTACTCCTCGCCTCAGGCCACTCCTCTGCCTACTCGCCACTCACTCTCAGCTCTGCCTTCGGATGAGTCCGTAGAGTCGAGTGGCCCGTATCCAGAGCTTGTTGGCTGCCTCATGTACCTGATGACCTGCACACGACCTGACCTTGCATACCCTCTTAGCATTCTTGCACGCTATGTTGCTCCTGGGAGACACCGACCAGAGCACATGGCTGCTGCGAAGAGGGTGTTGCGCTACTTGTGCAGTACGTCGGGCATGGGGCTAGTGCTTGGAGGGCGGAGTCCAGTGGTCCTCACTGGGCACGCGGACGCTTCTTGGGCTGACGACCAGGCTACGCAGCGGTCGTCACAGGGTTACACTTTCAGCCTCGGTTCCGGCTCTGTTTCGTGGCGGGCTACTCGCTCGTCTTCTGTTCTCGGCTCCAGTTGTGAGGCTGAGATCTACGCTGGGGCCATGGCTGCCCAGGAGCTTCGCTGGCTCGTCTACCTGCTGACCGACCTTGGAGAGCCGCCTCGTTCTCCTCCAGTCCTGTACGTAGACAACAAGGCCATGCTGGCCTTGTGTCGAGAGCAGAGACTGGAGCACAGAACTAAGCACATTGCTCTTCGCTACTTCCTTGCTCGTGAGCTACAGCAGCGTGGTCAGTTGCGGCTTGCGTACGTGGCCTCTGAGGCCAACACTGCTGATGTCTTCACCAAGGCACTTCCGCCTTGTGATCATCAGCGCTTCTGCACTCAGCTGGGTCTTGTCCCTGTCTTGCCTCACTTGCTCACCCCTTGACCTTGCTTGTACTGTTACATATATATATACCTGCTCTTACTTGTCTAGTCTTATCTATATATATATGTACTCCTGCATGTGAACTGGCCTTCTGGCCTTGAACTTGTGCTCAGAATGTGTGGTGACGTTGTGATCCACCCTGAGCTTGCCTTGCTTTGCTTTGCTTGACTGGTCTTGTGACCCCTTGTTCTCCCCCACTTTGCCTATGGGGGTGTGTCAGAACGTTATAGCTTATACTTTTGTGTAGGCTGTAGTGGGGTATCCCATAGGGGGTACAACCCAATTAGGGTTAGTACTTGTACCCACTTCATTCATAGTTCATCCACTCTTGTTTCTTCTCAACTAGTGCTACCTGACACGAAGAACCTGCACTTGCCTGGCCCGTCGAAACTACGGCCACGATTTTGTGGGCCGTTCAAGATTATCAAGATGGTGACACCTGTCACCGCGAAGCTGCTACTACCGGACGACTGGCGCATTCACGACGCCTTCCACGTCAGCCTGCTTCGAAAGTTCGTGCCAGCCACGACCGACATCGCGCGACAACAAGCTGCCCCAACTGCACGACCTGTCCCGGAGCCGACTCTCGACCCTTCGAAGATTCTGGCACATCGGGTTCGCCTTGACGCAGCTGGTCGCCACGTGGATTTCCTCATTCGTTGGACTGACCGCACCAGTGAAGATGACACGTGGGTGCATTCTGACTCGCTCGACGCCTCGTCACTTGTTCGTGATTACTTGGCGCGCAGGCGTGTTTCAGATATTGACCGCCTTTCTTAAGGGAGGGGGGGTAGTGTAAGGAATTTTCCCGAATTCCTTATCGGGGTTGACTGCTACGCGTACAGCCCGATTTTCGAACTTTGCACGTTCGGCCGATTTCAACGCTGCCGAGGCTCCTCGCGTCGCCTTCGGCTTTTCCCATCGCCAAACCTGCACCCCAACCTCGCTCGTCCGAGGTTTCCTCCTAGCTAGGCTAGCCCCTACATTAGTCTGTGCCTTCATTGTATTCTCAGTTGAGTTAATCACAGTCTCGTTATTCGTTTACCTGCGCACTCCCTTTTACAACTCATAACAATTAGAGGACGCTGAAACGTCTGAAAGTAACATGCTCATCTCACGTTTTGTGAGAATGTCGAGCATGCGGTGTAGCTGGAGACCTCATCACGCATGTTACCCCAAATCGCTGAAGGTGACGCACGCTTCATTGATCTCGCCTGCAGCGAAGCAACCAACCTCCCAAGCAGGTTCGTTCCATCGCCTCACCCTCGCTTCGACCCTTCCCTCCCACCCAACGCTTCCACCGAAAGATACGCCTCAACCCACCACACCCACTGCTTTCCCACCAGCCGCTCCCGTGCTGTGTGCTATCACCTTTACCAACCCCGTCCGACCAGAGGAACTTCATCCTCGCGTGTCAACCACGTCCGAGCGTAGTCCGTACGCCAGACATTGGCCATGGCGGCTCAAGCGATGCGTAAACCGCATTCACGTCGGAGTCCAAGTTCGAACTACGCGAATGGCTATAAATTAGACGCTGCAACTCACCTCAGTCATCACAGCTTCTGCCTCCGTTTTCTCTTTCCTGCCTTCGATCTCGCACACCAAGCATCTCGCGGCTCACGGATTTGATATCTCCTGTGTGACTAACGTGTACGGTTAGCTTTTCATCGCTGATATTTAGTGCCTGTCGACCGTACAGCTGAGATTTGACCATCGAACCGATTTCTCAATGGCCAACGCCTGGCTTCTCTCGGCTCGCAAGCTGCTTCCTCTCACTCTCTCCGTCCTGCTTTTCCTCGCCGTCACCAACGCCAGCGCCGCGCGGCCTATCCTGCACGCGTCCCCCTCCGACACCAGCGCGGATTCCGCCTTGTCCCCGCACAGTGTGGAGCGCCGAAAGCTGTTCAGCTGGGACGGGGTGACCGTTGATCAGATCATTGCGGGCAGCCTGGGCACGATCGACGGTCCAGAGGACGACGAGGTGACGACGAAGATCGTGGAGATATTCATGAACGCGGGGTACAACGTGATGGTCATTCAGAGCGACCACTCCGTGCAGGGCGACCCGGCGTCCGCGCAGGTGGAGGTGTGGCACTTCTGGGATAACTCCGAGTTCAAGGTGTTTTACAAGCAGGGCCCGTTCTCTGTGGAGAATCTTGGCAATGGCGGGTACGAGAACTGGGCGTTCGGAGGCAACTGGCAGCGGTACGGCGCGGATGAGAAGGTCGTCGTCTTCTCCTGAATCTTGATTTTGTTACTCGTGTTCCAGTGGTTCCTCCTAGAGCCTGTGGGTCAATTCAGTTCAGAGACAGACCTAGCAGATGTGACCAGGTGTTGAGGTGATGCTGCTTAGCTCTATCTGATGTCCATCCATGTCACTGGTTTCCGGTGTGGTGTAGATTGTGATTCATGATGGTGTTCTGGTGCCCATGATTCTGTATAAGAATGTTTATGTATGATTTAATGCTGCACATACCGTACTACCATCTGGTGTTCTAGAAGCTGACACTGTTCCCTCCCCACATAAGCCACATTTGGAGCACGCCTCCAAGCCAGTTACGGTACATTCACGTGGTGTAGCATCTAGATGCAGCACACAGTAGCATGCCATGCCACTCAGTCAGGTACCCACTGCCAGACACGCATCGGTCCACTGTAGGAATGTCCTCCTCTCAATCGATCCCTGCTCGGCTGGACACGTGGCGCGATCTCCTCCCTCCCTTGTCCTTGCTGGCGTTGCGTGATGCACGCCTCACCCCTCCCCCGCGCACCGCCTGTGCTGCCTGCTGCCGCTGCCTCTCCAGCTGCTTCTGCTGCTTCTGCCCTGCACGCGCACTCACCCTCCTGCTCACCCCGTTTCCCCCTCCAACATGTGCGGCTGGATGTGTGAGTTTTTCCATGCCCTCCTCCCCATCCTCCTCGTCACCATCACTACCATCCTCCTCCTCTGCACCCTCATCAGCAGTCTCACCCTCCTTGTCTCCACTGATATCCTCTTCCTCCTCCTCCTCATCTTCCTCCTCATCCTCACCCTCCTCCTCCTCCTCCTCCTCCTCCTCCTCCTCCTCCTCCTCCTCCTCCTCCTCCTCCTCCTCCTCCTCCTCTTCCTCCTCGTCTCGCTCCTCCCCCGCACCATTCTCTCTGCCTTCCAAGTGGCTCGTCTCCCTCCACTGCGACTCTTCCATGTACTGAAGGGGACACACACGAGATGGGGAGGGTTGAGGGCTGAGCCGAGAGACAGAGACACACATGTGACAGACACACATACGCTCACAGGGGGCCATGAGCATTCACCCATCAGCAAAAGGGAATCTTCTCGTCTATCACCCATGAGCATGGTCACATACGCTCACAGGGGGCCATGAGCATTCACCCATCAGCAAAAGGGAATCTTCTCGTCTATCACCCATGAGCATGGTCACATACGCTCACAGGGGGCCATGAGCATTCACCCATCAGCAAAAGGGAATCTTCTCGTCTATCACCCATGAGCATGGTCACATACGCTCACAGGGGGCCATGAGCATTCACCCATCAGCAAAAGGGAATCTTCTCGTCTATCACCCATGAGCATGGTCACATACGCTCACAGGGGGCCATGAGCATTCACCCATCAGCAAAAGGGAATCTTCTCGTCTATGTGACTTGCAGCATGGTTTCAAATCTGACAACTGATAACATAAATGAAAATGATTCACTCAGCAGCTCCCACGATTTACTCCTGCGATTTTTCTGCCGACTGACAAGATCAGTTTTGTGCGCGATATATGCAAAGGCCACCTCTTCCCCACCCCCTACTGCACTCACGTGCTCCAGCTCAGCACCAACCTGTTCCAACTCAGAACTCACCTGCTCCACCTCAGCACGCACCTGCTCCAGCTCAGCCTCGTTCTGCATGCTGAATCCACTCGCTGCCAGCTGTCTGTCCAGAGGCCCCGTCCCTGTCACTGCCCCCACCACCTCTCTCCGCCCTCCCCTCCTCCCACCCCCTCTCCTCTCCGCCTTCCTCCCTGCCACCTCTTCCTTTCTGCTCCCCATCTCTGCATCACCATCACCGCCAGCTGCACCAGAAGCACTGTCTGGGGGTCCAGCAGCAAGCATGAGCGCCTGAATTACCGCTCTGCACGCCCTCCATTCGCCCCCCGCTGTCCCTTCTCTCCCCCATGTTTCTTCACCTTCTCCCTTTTCAGCCGACCCAGCATTCCCACCGCTCTCCTCCTTCCCACCACTACCTCCCTCCCCATCGTCTCCCTCCTCTCTCACACGCCCCTCCTCCTCCCCACCACCCGCCTCGTCGTCTGCCCCATCCTCTGCTCTCTCTCTGGCTCGCTCCACCAGTGCTTTGATGGCTGAAAACGAAGGCCTCCATGTCCCCTCCTCGTCGTCCTCCTCCTCCTCTTCGTCCTGTTCGTCTTCCCCTTCCTCTTTCTCCTCTTTCTCCCTTTTATTCTCCCCTTCATCTGCCTTGTTTTCATCCTCATCTTCACCTTTACCATTTTCTCTCTCCTCGTCCTTGTTACCCCCCCCTCCTCCTGGTGAGAGAACATGGGACCAATAGGAAGAGTCCAAAATACGATGATCGAAGGGATGAAAAGGTGTTTACTCGAAGAAATGGTGCAGTGCCGTGATGCAGGCATGGGACCAGGTGCAAGAGCAGGAGAAAAGGGGGGCAGCAGAAGTGTGGTGCCGGGGTGGTTAGAGGAGGTGACGAGGGTGGTGCAAGTATAGATTTCGAGTGGAAAGGAAGGGCAGAGTTGGAAAGCACAGAGGAGGAAAGCGCAGTGGAAGAAAGGGCAGATGGGGCAAGGGCGGAGCCAAAAAAAGGGGGGAGAAAGCACACCTGGAAGCGCTAAGGCGCTTTCTAAAGCTGGGTCTTGAGGTCTCCTGGGGGCAAAGTTGAAACTGTGAGGGGCAGGTGGAGGGAGGGGCGAGGTGGGGTGGGTGGGGGGAAGGTGGAGGTAGGGAGAGGGGCAGTGGGACGGAATGAGAGGTGGGTGGGGTGGGAATGAGAGGGCTGGGTAAAGAGGCAGTGAACGTGAGCGAGTGAGAATGGAGCCATACACAAATAGGGCCATGTTTGGGGCGCCTGTATTTGGCGCGCCGAAAATAGGCACCCTGGTGAGTGCACGTGGAGTGGAACTCAAGACAGACAGGCTTTAGACAGATGGGGTTGATTAATTCACGTGTGTGTGTGGTTTGCTCACCGGCGGCCAAAGAACTTGAAAATGCACTCCACGTCACGATCAAAGTACCTGGTGAGGGAGGTGAGGCCACGGGGAAGAGGTGGGAAGGGAAGGATGATTAGAGACATTATGTTGAGTACAGATCTAGTAAAAAGGAAGGGAATGGAAGGGTGTAATTGCAGAAGTCAGGGACCTGTGTAGACATGAGAGCGTGAAGTAGAAGAGGAAAGTAGAAGGCATGAAGACATGTGTGCACTGTAACTAATGTGCGTGTGAGGGGGTGAGTGGGCGCATGTATGCATGTGTCGACAAGGGGGTGAGCGCATGACCGCATGTGTATGGGGGTGGGAGGGTGAGCGCATTACATCTTGGCATTGCGGTGGGAGATGGAGACCATTTGAGGGAAGTCGATCATCGTTATCCTCTCCTCCTCATCCACCTGATGCCATGCCGTGACGTGCCATGCAAAGCACAGAGATGAATGTGCACAAATTGCAATGGGAACACAAATGGGGTTCAAATATGTGCCTTCAAGTGTCAATGAGCCGTTAACTTTCATCGAGGTCACTCAAAAGGGGCTACTAAATTCGTCCACTTGTTAGAGACACTCACAGAAAAACTGAGCCGCCCAGACACTCACAAGCAGGTTGAACTCGTTAAAGTCACAGTGGATGAGCCCAACGGCTGCCAGGCGAATGATGAGGGAGAGCACCTGATCAAACACCACCTGCGGCCGCTGCAGTTCCCGCACCTGCACACTGTGGGGTGGGGGGATAGGGGGTTGGGGGGAGGGGGGGGGGGGGAATGCGAGCAGGAGGAGGTGGAGGCGGATGATGAGGGAGAGCACCTGGTCAAACATCACCTGCGGCCGCTGCCTTTTGAGTCGACTCAAAAGTCATCTCGTATGATGAGGGAGAGCACCTGGTCAAACACCACCTGCGGCCGCTGCAGTTCGCGCACTTGCACCCTGGGGTGGTGGAAGGAGAGGGGGGAGAGGGGGCCGGGTGTGATGGGGAGGAGGTGGAGGTCAAACACCAGCTGTACACTGGATGGAGGCTGGGGGGAAAGACAGGAGGGAGGAGGTTGGGGTGCGGAGGGGTGAGCGAATGGGGTGAGTGGAGGGCGGTTTGAGAACGACAGGCAGAGAAAGACACTTGGCCAAGGAAGACGATTTGAGCAGGAGGAAGCAAGAGGTCGACTGTACACGCAATGCATGGAAGAAACGCTTTCAAAGGAACCTCGAGCATGGAAACGTGTGCGGGAAGCTGTGTCGTGATGAGGGAAATGATTACAGAGGAAAGGCCATCACAAGAGTCATGATGGCACAATGATTACAGTGGAAAGGCCTTGACGAGGGTCATGATGACGCAGTGGCGGTTGCAGTCCACTGCACCCGGCACGGGGAAACCCCTCTCCCCCAACGCCTGCCCGCACAGCACAGCACACGAGCAGCAGGGCAGAGCACACATCACAGGGCACGCAGAGTGGGTGGACCGTGGAGGTGGGGTGAGTGAGTGAATGTTACAGCACTACATGACATGGTCAACGGCACATCACTGCGAGCAATCTCACGGCCACATGCCCCTTAAGAGGCGCGGCAGAGCACACCTTGAGAAAGGCGAACTCCTTGAGAGCAGCGAGGCGAGAGAGGTAGAGCCAGTTGTGTGCACGGCGGTGGCGCAGGTAGTCGCGCTTGGCCTTCACGTTGCGGAACGACGTGCGCCCCAAGCGGTGCAGCTTCATCACCAGCACCTCGCCCTCCGGTCCCTCCACCTCGTATATGTCTGGGTAGAAAAGTGGGGAGGAAATGGGAGAGGGGAGGAGAGGGGAGGGGGGTGAAGGAAAGCAAAGTGAGGAAAGGTTTTGATTCGACTATTTGGATACCCAGACGAGGTGACGTTTGAGTCGAAGTCACTATAGGAATACCCAGACGGAAGTGGATGGGAGGGGAGGGGAGGTGAGAGGGGGGGACTCTGAGTTGACTAAAACGTCATCCAGAAGGAGCAGCTTCATGACCATCACGCCCTCCACTTCGGCTCCACCTCATACATGCCTGCCCCGCATTGAGGGGGGAAAGGAGGTCGCAGAGCTCAATTCACCTACTAACCCACTCACTGGACTCCTTGCCCCATCACTGCTCCTCAGTTATCCTCACCGCTCCCCACCGCTCCCCACCCCCACTTACCGGACTCCTTGCCGACGCCGATCTGCGGCCCCACGCCAGCAACGGTGCCGCGGTTGACGAGCGCCTTGATGGCCAGAAAGTCGTACCCCAGATTCGTCAAGCGGTACCCGTCGTCTGGCGGAGAATGGGGGGATGGGAGTTGGTGGGGGGAGGGAGTGGTGAGGTAGACAAGTGAGGGTCGTTGGGTTGACGAGCGCCTTGATGGCCAAAAAGTCGTACCCCAGATTCGTCAGCCGGTACCCGTCGTCTGGCCGGGGTGGGTGGGTGGGTGGGTAGGGATGTATGGGTAAAAGGAGTGGGGTAGACGAGTGAGGGTGCGGATAAAAACGAGGGGTGCGGAACAAACGAGGGGTGCAGAAGCAGAGGGGGTATGAGGGAGCAAGCGAAGGGGGTATGAGGGAACAAGCGAAGGGGGTATGAGGGAACAAGCGAAGGGGGTATGAGGGAACAAGCGAAAGGGGTGTGAGGGAGCAAGCGAAGGGGGTGTGAGGGAATAAGCGAAGGGGGTGAGAGCGAGAGAAGAGAGGTGAGCGCAAGCAGCAAAGGCGGATGAGACGTACATTTGGTGGAGTCGTGGTGCACGAGCTTGTGCCTCAGCAGCTTTGAGAATACTAAAGAGTGGGCTCCAATAGAAGAGGAGGGGGAGGGAGGAGAGGGCAGGTGGGTGGCACATACACTTGGTGGAGTCATGGTGCACCAGCTTGTGCCTCAGCAGCGTGCTTAGCGCCTTGTACGCCCCCCCTCGCCTGGCAGCCGCGCGGGACAGCGGAGAAAAAGGAGGGGAGAGGGAGGGGAGCAGAGGGGAGGGCGCATGGAGCAGGTTGGTGAGCGAGGAGAGGAAGGTGTGGGCGGACGGGGGTTTTGGCAGGGGTTCGGGTGGAGGAGAGGGCGTGGCGAATGGGAGGGAGGCTTGATCGGGTTGAAGAACGATTGATAAAGGAGGGTTGAAAGGGGAATGAGATATCGGGGGAAGTGGGGGAGTCTGGGTTCAAGAGCGGTTCAGGGTTTAGTGATTCTTCAGGAGCTCCGGGCGTGATCGCATCCGGGGTGCATAGTAAAAGGCGGTCACAGGGAGGCGGCTCACTTGAGGCTGGCGATTCGCTCCACGAGCTCCGACGGGACGATCTCATGCTGCCACGTGTGCACGCCACGTGTGCACGCCAGGGCACGGGATGTAGGCAGGGGAGGCAGTGAGGAGAGACGGTGATTGGCATTAGGCATTGCGAGTTAAACGCAGATAAAACGATGGGAGAAGGGATGAGCTGGATTCGACGAGGGAGCGTGGAGGAGGGGGTAGGGGGGTGGGGAGAGGGGGGAGAGGGGGGAGTGGATACAGAGGTGGCGGAGAACGGGAGGATCTGGATATGGACGGCCTAAAATGTAGTCTTCTGCGACGGCGGTGCCCAATCCTGCCGTCTAACTTGCCGGCAAACCTTCCGCCGTCTATAATTTCGTCTACCTCTATCCAGCCGTCTAATATTTCATCTACCCTGCCGTCTGTCAGTCTGTGGCGCCTGTTGCACACAAGAACCGTCAGAGTTTAGGCTCCGCGTGCCGCCAGAAAGCCGTCGACAGATTCGAGCTGGGTTTCGACGCGCCTGACTCGATCCCCGCTGGTGAACGAACGGAGTCCGTCGAAGCAACACTATTTTCTGTCTGTTTTACGGAGACTCAAAGAGTCGTGCGAGCGGTTTGCGCTAGAACGGACGGACGGACGTACGTTGCGCATGCCCATTTCGACGGCGGTGAGCACGCGGAACTCGTCCTTTGACAGGTACCGCAGCGCGTTCACGTCGAACTTCATCGCGCCGCGCCGCTGCTGCTCGCCGTCACGGCGGCTAGAAGCGTCGGCGTGCTTGCTGGGTGTAAGCGAACTAGAAAGAGCAGCGCGTTTCGCAGCAGCGCACTACTAGATTACCTAGCAAGAACAGGAGAGTACAGTGCTCTCAGTCTCGGAGACTCCAAATACCCACAAACCAGGGTGTGGAAAAGTCGAAGGAGAACGCATCGGTTGTGGGCTTTGGTGTGTGGTGAAGAGCTCTCATGTTGGCACCAGTCCAGGAAGAGAAATCTGAACCTGTAACATTTTTCCACCTCATTTACTCCCACTACTCGTACTAAATCTCACTCTACCTATCTCAACCCCTTTCGAACCCCCTCTGCTGCAACACCAATTCACAATCACACAAGCGAAGTTACCGTTGCCACTAGACGGGGTTGAGAAGGGCGGCGAGCTGGATCTCCTAAACACTTGAATCTCTAGCATATGAGAAGGGCGGCGAGCTGTACTCGTATGGACGCTAGCGTGCATACGCACAAGGGGGGGCACGGCTGAATATCCGTCCGTAGTAATTCCTGTTTTTGGAATGATGTTCCTGGCGAGGCGAGTACTTGCCTCGCCGCGTGTATCTTTATGCTCGCGCCGAGTGAATAGATTCTCGCCTTTTTGGACGAGTCACGAGTCGGCCGATGCAGAAAAATACGGGCACCACGAAATTCTCGCCACGCGTCGTTTCTCGAACGAGTCTGGCAAAAACGAGGCGAGTAAAACTACTCCACTCACTGTCCCCTCACGTGCAGAGGAGGAGTACGAGGATCCCAGCGCTAAGCAGCAGCAGCAGCAGCAGCAGCAGCAGCAGCAGCATGGCGCGGCGCAACAGGGGGGATTCTCCCAGTCCATCAGTCCAGCAGCATCTCCCACGTCTCAGACGCCTCAAGGAGCGCCTCAACAGTTGCAGCAGCGGGAATTCCCCCAGAGCAGCAGCGAGCGCGCATCGCCGATGGTGGAGCACATTCGGTCCATGGTCCGCTTCCGCGGCGGGCCCATCAGCGTCGCCCACTACATGGAGCAGGCGAGTTGCCTTGCTTGTCGCGAAGCTGGGGAGCGATGGGATGGGATGGGATGTGATGTGAGTGGGGCTCTTGATCACTGCATGCGTCTTCTTCTCTGCATAATAACCATCCATGATCCTCGCTCTTGCAATTTCCCACCCGAGCATGGATGCACACTCCCACTCCACTCCACTCCACTGCACTCCACTCCACTCCACTGCACTCCACTCCACTCCACCCACACCACACTACTGTGCGTCAAGCCCTCCATCCCGCCCTTCTCTCCTCCCCCGCGCACAACAGGTGCTGATGAGCAGCAGCGCAGGCGGGTAATACATGCACAGGTGCTGACTACTTTCAAGGCGCCTCAAAAGGGTGCATCCCTCTCTCCCTCCCTCTCTTTCCCCCCCCCCCCCCGCCCCCTCCTCCTCGCCTCACAATCCCAGGTGCTGACGAGCAGCAGCGCAGGCGGGTACTACATGCACAGGGACGACTTTTGAGGCGCCTTAAACGAGTGCATCCGCCCTCACTCCCCCTCCTGGTCCCCCGCACACAACTCCAGGTGCTGACGAGCAGCAGTGCGGGCGGGTACTACATGCAGCCGGACGACATTTGAGGCGCCTCAAGAGAGTGCATCCCGCCCTCCTTCCCCCTCCCCCCCTCCCCCGCCCACACTATCCCAGGTGCTGACGAGCAGCTGTGCGGGCTGGTATTACAGGCACAGGAACGACCTCTGAGGCGCTTCAAAAAGGTGCATCCCTCCCTCCCTCCCTCTCCTCCCCCTCCCCCTCCTCCGCACAATCCCAGGTGCTAACGAGCAGCAGTGCAGGCGGGTACTACATGCAGAGGGACGTGTTCGGGCGGGAGGGCGACTTCATCACGTCGCCTGAAATCAGCCAGATGTTTGGCGAGGTGCGGTGGGCATGTGGAGTTTTGAGAATTCTCAAAAGTCACACTGATGTTTGGCGAGGTGGGCACATGGAGTGGAGGGGTTTGGAGGGGGGGTGAGGCGAGGTGGAGTTGTGAGTGCATTGAGGAGGCCATGTGGTTTGGTGGGGTGCATGGGTGCATATGTGCAAGAGTGCATGGGTGCATTGGGTGCATGGTTGCACGTGCTTGCTCACAGTTCTCATGAACCTACACGCGCTTGCAGATTGCCCACTGCTCCCTGCGTGCACGCTTCCCTGTCTTGTCTTGTGCCATGTCACGACCAATATGCCTGCACTCTCCCTGCATCTCTTCCTGCCCTCCCCCTACCTGGCATCAGATGGTGGCAGTGTGGGCGATGATGGCGTGGCAGCAGCTGAGCTTTGACTTAAAAGCCCCCCTTCCTCCCGCTCCTCCCGCTGCCCCTCTCTCTTCAATGCCTCGCATCACCCCCATCAGATGGTGGCGGTGTGGGCCATGATGGCATGGCAGCAGCTGGCCGCGCCCGCTCTCCCTCCCCCTCCCTGTCCGCTGCTCTGCCCATACCCACGGCCCTCCCTCTACCGCTGCCCCCCCAATCAGATGGTGGCGGTGTGGGCGATGATGGCATGGCAGCAGCTGGGAGCGCCCCCTCGAGTGCACCTGGTGGAGCTGGGGCCGGGCAGAGGCACACTCATGGCTGACCTGCTGCGCGTGAGTCCTGTGTGAAGGTACCTCGGTAGTGCTAGTAGTGGTGTTACACGATGCAGTGCGGTTGGGATAGTCGTCCCCACATCATCAGTGCAAGGATCGTTGTCAGATGTGCAGGAGTCACTTTTGAGAGTTCTCAAGACGGTGGTTGTTACGGTTGCTGGAAGCAACTCTTTGGATCCATTCCACGGTGTCACTGTTGCCTCCCCTCTCCTGCCCCGCGCACGCTCGCGCTGCTTCTCCTCACTTGCCCTTCCACGCCAAATCCTCCCATTTCTTGCACATTTCACAGCCTTCACTTCAGCGGGTCGGTGGAGGTGCGTCTGGTGGAGGTGCGTCTGGTGGAGGTGCGTCTGGTGGAGGTGCGTCTGGTGGAGGTGCGTCTGGTGGAGGTGCGTCTAGGGCTCCACTTCGTTACTCTAACATCCTCTATCCCACCCCTCCGCTCTCCCCACCCCCTCCTCCAGTCGTCCGCCAAGTTCACGCCCTTCAGCGGGGCAGTGGAGGTACATCTGGTGGAGGTGAGCCCGGCTCTCAGGCGCCTGCAGTGGTCCGCTCTCAAATGCCGCCCTGCAGAGGCAGAAGAGGGGAGGGCGGATGATGGTGGGGCGCAAGGTGGGAGGGCGGGTGGTGGGGGAGCGGAGGAGAGGAAGGCAAGCAGTAGCGGAGTGGCGTCAGCAGGTGAAGCAGCAGTTGCAGCAGTAGGCGAGCTTGGCTCACCATCTGCAGTGGCACCATCGCTACCACAATCACCCTCCTCCTCATCATCGTCCTCCTCCTCCTCATCATCATCACCATCATCATTACCATCATCACCATCACCACGATCACCACCGTCACCATCACCATCAACAGAAGCAGCGGCAGCAGAGGAGGCATTCCCAGGGAAGGGAGTGTTGGGGCTGAGTGGCGCTACAGTCACGTGGCACTCTGCTCTGGAGGACGTACCTGAGGGAGGTGAGATGTGCGTGTTGCAATCGACTTGATTAGATACTGCCATGGCGCCTTCCTTCCTTCCATCCCCCACGCATGCACAGAAAGAAAAGAAAAAAAAAAAAAAAAAAAAAAAAAAAAAAAAAAAAACGCAACCAACTTAACATACAAACATAACAAACAAGCAAAAAACTTCCGTTTTTCCTTGCTTCTTCGTTGCTTATCCTTGACTGCTTTGCTTCACCCTACTATTCCTCTCTCTTTTCTCCCCCGCCAGTGCCCACCATCGTCATCGCACACGAGTTCTTTGATGCCCTGCCCGTGCACCAGTTCCAAGTGAGCCGCCACTCCAATTCTCACTGCATACCCGCCTTCAGTGCATACACGCCTTCACTGCATACACGCCTTCACTGCATACCCGCCTTCACTGCATACACGCCTTCACTGCATACACGCCTTCACTGCATACCAGTCCATCAGTCCCAAGGGAGCGTGCAACTGTAGTGAATGCTTGTGCCAGTGAGTTGTGGGCGCCTGTGAGTTGATGTACGATGTGTGTCGTGGGTGCCAGTGCCCTTTACCTCCTTGATGCCACACACCTGTGAGCTTGTGCTTGCAAGTCGTGACTCGCTAGTGAGCCTGTGCGGTCAGCAGGCATTATCAGATGGAGATTCCACGGTCACAGATAAAGATTCTCTGCTTTTTTCATGCTATCTCTTGCTGTCACAACCAAGCATGGTCTTCTGTGCCATGATACGGCATGTTATGGCATTGGCTGGACATTGCATTGCATGCTACCGCGCTGGCTTGACATTGCATTGCATGCTACCGCGCTGGCTGGACATTGCATTGCATGCTACCGCGCTGGCTGGACATTGCATTGCATGCTACCGCGCTGGCTGGACATTGCATTGCATGCTACCGCACTGGCTGGACATTGCATTGCATGCTACCGCGCTGGCTGGACATTGCATTGCATGCTACCGCGCTGGCTGGACATTGCATTGCATGCTACCGCGCTGGCTGGACATTGCATTGCATGCTACCGCGCTGGCTGGACATTGCATTGCATGCTACCGCGCTGGCTGGACATTGCATTGCATGCTACCGCGCTGGCTGGACATTGCATTGCATGCTACCGCGCTGGCTTGACATTGCATTGCATGCTACCGCGCTGGCTGGACATTGCATTGCATGCTACCGCGCTGGCTGGACATTGCATTGCATGCTACCGCGCTGGCTGGACATTGCATTGCATGCTACCGCGCTGGCTGGACATTGCATTGCATGCTACCGCGCTGGCTGGACATTGCATTGCATGCTACCGCGCTGGCTGGACATTGCATTGCATGCTACCGCGCTGGCTGGACATTGCATTGCATGCTACCGCGCTGGCTTGACATTGCATTGCATGCTACCGCGCTGGCTTGACATTGCATTGCATGATACCGCGCTGGCTTGACATTGCATTGCATGCTACCGCGCTGACTTGACATTGCATTGCATGCTACCGCGCTGGCTTGACATTGCATTGCATGCTACCGCGCTGGCTTGACATTGCATTGCATGCTACCGCGCTGACTTGACATTGCATTGCATGCTACCGCGCTGGCTTGACATTGCATTGCATGCTACCGCGCTGGCTGGACATTGCATTGCATGCTACCGCGCTGGCTGGACATTGCATTGCATGCTACCGCGCTGGCTTGACATTGCATTGCATGCTACCGCGCTGGCTGGACATTGCATTGCATGCTACCGCGCTGGCTGGACATTGCATTGCATGCTACCGCGCTGGCTGGACATTGCATTGCATGCTACCGCGCTGGCTTGACATTGCATTGCATGCTACCGCGCTGGCTTGACATTGCATTGCATGCTACCGCGCTGGCTTGACATTGCATTGCATGCTACCGCGCTGGCTTGACATTGCATTGCATGCTACCGCGCTGGCTTGACATTGCATTGCATGCTACCGCGCTGGCTTGACATTGCATTGCATGCTACCGCGCTGGCTTGACATTGCATTGCATGCTACCGCGCTGGCTGGACATTGCATTGCATGCTACCGCGCTGGCTGGACATTGCATTGCATGCTACCGCGCTGGCTTGACATTGCATTGCATGCTACCGCGCTGACTTGACATTGCATTGCATGCTACCGCGCTGGCTTGACATTGCATTGCATGCTACCGCGCTGGCTTGACATTGCATTGCATGCTACCGCGCTGGCTTGACATTGCATTGCATGCTACCGCGCTGGCTGGACATTGCATTGCATGCTACCGCGCTGGCTTGACATTGCATTGCATGCTACCGCGCTGGCTGGACATTGCATTGCATGCTACCGCGCTGGCTGGACATTGCATTGCATGCTACCGCGCTGGCTTGACATTGCATTGCATGCTACCGCGCTGGCTGGACATTGCATTGCATGCTACCGCGCTGGCTGGACATTGCATTGCATGCTACCGCGCTGGCTTGACATTGCATTGCATGCTACCGCGCTGGCTGGACATTGCATTGCATGCTACCGCGCTGGCTGGACATTGCATTGCATGCTACCGCGCTGGCTTGACATTGCATTGCATGCTACCGCACTGGCTTGACATTGCATTGCATGCTACCGCGCTGGCTGGACATTGCATTGCATGCTACCGCGCTGGCTTGACATTGCATTGCATGCTACCGCGCTGGCTTGACATTGCATTGCATGCTACCGCACTGGCTTGACATTGCATTGCATGCTACCGCGCTGGCTGGACATTGCATTGCATGCTACCGCACTGGCTTGACATTGCATTGCATGCTACCGCGCTGGCTTGACATTGCATTGCATGCTACCGCGCTGGCTTGACATTGCATTGCATGCTACCGCGCTGGCTGGACATTGCATTGCATGCTACCGCGCTGGCTTGACATTGCATTGCATGCTACCGCGCTGGCTTGACATTGCATTGCATGCTACCGCGCTGGCTGGACATTGCATTGCATGCTACCGCGCTGGCTTGACATTGCATTGCATGCTACCGCGCTGACTTGACATTGCATTGCATGCTACCGCGCTGGCTTGACATTGCATTGCATGCTACCGCGCTGGCTTGACATTGCATTGCATGCTACCGCGCTGGCTGGACATTGCATTGCATGCTACCGCGCTGGCTTGACATTGCATGGCATGGCAGAAAACGGAGAGAGGGTGGTGTGAGAAACTGGTTGATGTGGCAGAACCGGACAAAGAAGGCCATCCATCTGAAGCCCACTCCAACCCGAGCCATGCACAAAAGGACACCAGTGGCCATCCATCTGCCGACTACCCTTTCCGTTTCGTCCTCTCCCCCGGGCCGACTGCGGCAAGCACTCTACTGGAGGAGCGGGCGGCAGCCGTCCACGTGGAAGTTTGTCCTCTAGCAGTGAAGATTGCGCTGCAGATCACGGAGAGGGTGGCGAGAGACGGTGGGGCGGCGCTGATAGTGGATTACGGAGAGGACAGAATGATATCAGACAGCCTTCAGGTGAGCTTTGAATCTTCTTTTGTCATAGCCTCTGCCCTCTCGCCTCTCCTCTTCTTCCCTCACTCTCGTTCCCTCCCCTCATACCATTAATTAGCACGAGTTTGTTGTACCTAGAAACTTTTTTTCACTCACCCTCACTCTGACTCTCTGGCTCCTCTGTTTCCCCCACTCACTCTCTGTCTCGTGCCCCACAGGCCATCCGCAAGCATGAGTTTGTGAGCGTGCTGGATGCGCCCGGCACGGCGGACCTAAGTGCGTATGTGGACTTCGCTGCCCTCCGCCAAGCTGTCACCGACTCCAATTGTGAGTTGCCAAGTCGGATCACCCTGGCCTGGCCAAGCAGCAGGGATTGCTACAAAGAGAACTTTATAATGAGAACCTCACACTTATTCCCCTCATGCACCGCTGTTGCCCCTTCTCCTCTTATGTCAATGGTCCGCGTGCATTCCTGCTGCTGCCACCTCTGCTTCATGCTCACCTGTTGGCAGTGACACAGCCTTGTTGCTGTTGCCCCTTCTCCCTCTTCACCGTCCCTGCTTGAGTTTGTGGCGCATCACTCACTCGCACCTGATGGGTCGCCCAGGGCATCAACTGTGACCAATGTTGAGGCGCTTCAAAAGTCGTGCCCCTGTACCTCGTCACCTCCCCACTCAAGCCCTCCCATGCCCCCTTCCCACTGAATCCCTCCCCTTCACAGTGCCGGCTTGGGCGTATGGCCCCATCACAATCACATCTGCTGGGGCTGTTTGAAAAAACTGTTTCGTTCCAAAATCCCCCCCTCTTTCCCCTTTTTGCATCCTCTCCCCCTTTTCATTCCTCGGCTCGAGCCTATGGCCCCATCACCCAGTCACAGCTGCTGGGGCGGCTGGGCATCAACTTTCGGGTGGAGGCGCTGCTGCAAGTGGCCTCGGAGCAGCAGGCAGAACCCTGTCACCCCCTCCTTATGCCAACTCTCCCGCATCCCGGCCCCCCCATGCCCTCCCCAACCCTCACAGTACCAGCAAAGGCGTATGGCCCCATTACCCAGTCACAGCTGCTGGGGCGGCTGGGCATCAACTTCCGCGTGGAGACGCTCCTGCGAGTGGCCTCGGAGCAACAGGCGGAGGCTCTCAGAGACGGGTACTGGCGCCTCGTGGGGGATGGGGAACCCCCGTGGCTCGATGAGGAGGATGAGAGCCGCGCTTTGCTACTAGAAGTAGAAGCCATGAGAAACTTCTCAGATGCTCAGATCTCAGTGAAAAGTAGCGGCAATGACAAGGTGAGCTTGCACGCGAAAGCGATGGTTTCAGGAGCGAAGCACAGTCGAAAACTGATGCTGTGCGCAGAGCCGTGGTCGGTATGCACGATCGACTCTAATACGAAATGGAAGGAGAATGGAGGGAGCGAGTATGAAAGCTGTGATACTTTGTCGATGCTGAGCGTCTATTTTATAGGCCTTTGCACTCTCTGAGTCCGAGACATGGATCAACCTTCCACTCACTCTCAGACACGATCGCGGCTTGCGACTCGCTTGAGCCGTCATGGCGATTCCCGCAAGCGGACTCCGTTGCGACGCACGCGAAGGGACTCTGACGTGTGGACTACGCTCGGGCGTGACTGATACGCGACGAATAAAAGGGTTTCTTCAGTGCGACAAGCTGCGGTAGGGGCAATAACTAGGGAAGGGGTAGCTAATGGGAACGGCAGAAGTGCGATAGGTGTGGTCCGAGCAGGCGAGGTGTGAGCAGGCGAGGTGAAGCGTGTCGTGGGGTGGAAGAGTGGGTTGGTGCTGGTGGTGGGGTGGGGTGGGAAGGTCGCTTTGCTACACACGCGAACCACCTTTCCCAAATGTAGGCGGGATCAGCATCATCAGCTCACGCAAGCCCTTCTGTACATTCTGCTGAAGTGAGTATAATTATAATTCCTACAATTTGGATGAACACCGGTGTACGCGGTACGGAGCTCACGTGTGAAGAGGAATCGATTCGTGATTTGTTGTGTTCTGGGTTTCTAGCACATTACCGCTTTGAAACGCAAATCACCGAACGAACCTGTGCTTCAACCACTGGCATCAACAATCCTTTGTCGGAGAAACAGATGAATCTCCTTCCCAACATCACTTACCTCCCCCCCACCCCCCACCACTCACCACTCACCACCACTCCTCATCCACCATCCACGACCACTCACCTCACCACCACCACCCGTCGCCATGACTACTGCCTCGAATATGTGATTCTTGAATACAAGCTCCCCCTTGTCTTACTCCCTTGTCCTCATCCCTACGCCCATCGTCGCGGCATACCTGCACACCCTACTCTCTCCGCGACCGACTAAGGATGAAAGCTCCTTGTCGGTGTCCGCTCAATGGACGGCGGCGGACTTGACGGTGATGGGCTTTGTCGCGACGCACATGACGGAAACCGGTTGAACCGGCAGCTAGACCGTTCCGCACCTATACATTGCCGAGTACTGTAGCCGCCGCCAGCTCATGTAGAGAGTGACTGACCCGAGACTGCCCAGATTGGGCCGTGTGAGCCGCCCGACGACCGCAGACTGACTCGGTTGGCCGTCGACCATCGATCGAGTCCCGAGTCCAGACGCGAGAGACCGACGCGAGAGATTGACGCGAGAGCGCAATCGAAATCTCGACTTCCGATGGGTACGATATCTGAAGTGCCTTGGTCTGCAACTGTACCATCGCTGTATCAACCTGTGTGGTCGGGTTGGCGGTCGACTGTGTCACTGCACTCTACGCGCCACGCAGGCACCCGGACTTACTACTGTACAGAAGCACAGCGCTGTGGACATGCGACGACAAGCCATGGGCGGTAGTACAGCACTGGGGAGTTCTTTCGCGCGCTGCCCACAGCCGCTCAGAGGGCCCCGTCGCGTGGCGCTCTCGTGACGCCGTTCTACGTGGCTCTGTGTTCGTACGCCGTCGAGCTGTACGTGGCGATGCGTCCTTGCGCCTTCGCTGCCTCTCTTTCGCGCTTCATTCGGCCCTGTTGTTCAAATCCAACCGTCCTTTGCGGTCGCTTTGGCTCTGATGGCTGGGGCTCGTGGAAGCTTCGAAGATGGGACCCACAGGCGCCAATTCGACGGCTTCTGAGGATTAATCGACCGAAATCAGATTCGGTATAAATTGGACCGAATCTGCTTTCAGTCGATCAATCCTCAAGTCAAGCACACCTTCTGGAGTTGATCTCAAGGTCCTCCAGCCACCTTTCCAAAGCAGGCAGCATCGCTACTAGTGTCACACTGCAATCACACTACAACTTCACCACTCCCCATCGTTCCAATCGCCTGCACGTCGACGGTCCGTTTCAGTTCCCTGCCGAGCAGGCTCTTCCTCTGCATTCCGCGAAAAAACAATACACATCTTTCACTCATAAGCGTTTGAACACATCAGGAAACGGTTTGTTCGCCATGGCTGCGACTTCTCGAGCCGTCTTCCACCTCCTCCCGCTCCTCCTCCTCCTCCTCGTTACATCAGCGTCTGCTGCGCGCCGCCCGCCGCCAACCAAGGCGCAGATCAAGGCAGAGGTGTCGCGGATGGCGAAGCGGCTGCTGCAGCGCTACCCGCAGTACTCCAAGTTCTCAAAGGACTTCAACAAATACGTCAACCTCGCCAGTCGGTTCTGCTCCCTGACTCCTCCTCCCTGTTTCGTCCTCCCTGCTTCCTCCTCCCTGCCTCATTCTCCCTGTCTCATTCTCCCTGCATCATTATCTCTTGCTTCCTCTCTTTTCCGTGCTTTCATCCTGCACTTGTCTCTCCAGAATGATGGATCGTCTTCCTGCTTTCCCTTCTTTTCTTACCCTTTGTCTGCCCTCCAGTCACATTCACCCGCTTTGTTATTTTGCCGTTCCAGTAAATCCGACTCCCTCACTCCCTCCCTGTCCAAACTCAATCCCAACCCCTTCCTCGTTCCCTCCCCTCCAGTGAACTCCGAGTACAACTTCTCAGCACTTTCTGATGCCACCCTTCTAATCTGACTCAAAACTCTCCAACCCCAATCTCAACCTCAACCCCTTCCCCTTCCCTTTCCCCTTCCCCTTCCCCTTCCCCTTCCCCTTCCCCTTCCCCTCCAGTGAACTCCAAGTACAACTTCTCAGCACTTGCTGACGCCACCCTCCTCATTCCCAGCAACACAGCGGCAGAGGCGCTTTCCAAGAGGCTTCCTTTCACAACCAAGAACATTCCCAGGGCCTACAACGTCACAGCCTATCACGTCATTGCAAAACGTTTCGTCCTGCCCAAGATCAAGGCCATGCGGGCAGGCCAGCCACTGCCAACCCAGCTGCGACAGGCTCTCTACAAGCTGACCGGCAGGAACGGCAGTGTGGTGATGTTTGGGACGTACCCTAGCACCAGAGCGAGGGGGATTGTAACGAGCAGGGTGGTGATTCCTGGCATGTATGTTGGGCTGTACTTCATTGCCCATGGCGTTGACCGTGTGCTGCTGCCTCGAGGTACCCGCGTATGAAAGGATCACTGTGCTGCTGGCTTTGGGGGGGGGGAGCTGGCAGGGTTGTGACAAAAAGGGGGTGATTCCCGGCATGTACGTTGGGCCGTACTTCATTGCCCATGGCGTTGACCGTGTGCTGCTGCCTCGAGGTACCCGCGTGTGAAAGGATCACTGTGCTGCTGGCTTTGGGGGGGGGGAGCTGGCAGGGTTGTGACAAAAAGGGGGTGATTCCCGGCATGTACGTTGGGCCGTACTTCATTGCCCATGGCGTTGACCGTGTGCTGCTGCCTCGAGGTACCCGCGTGTGAAAGGATCACTGTGCTGCTGGCTGTGGGAGGGGGAGGTGGTGGGGTTGTGGCGAGCAGGGTGGTGATTCATGGCGTGGACCGTGTCTTGCTGCCTTGAGTCGAGGGAAGCGCGTGAAGTAAGGCCGAGTTTTGAGACCCCACAGCAGGGTGGTGATACCGGGCATGTACGTTGGGCCGTACTTCATTGCTCATTGCGTAGACCGCGTGCTGCTGCCTCGGGGAACGCGTGTGTGAATGAGGACCACCATGCTGGTGGTGGTGTGAGGGGTGGTTGAAGCCATACGGTACCGTATAGTTCCGGCTAGAAGACCCGCCGGTAAGAAGGTCCCCTGGGACTCTTATTGTGGCAGGTTTTGTGAGGACCCCCCTTTTGCCTCTAATCATCATAAGACCCCCCTTTTATGTATACAGTAGTAGTAATTGCTATTGTGAGTCAGCTTTTACTGGCACGCATTCTGACACGCATTCTGTGTCAGACTCAAATTCTTTGTGTCAGACCCGAATTCTGACAGAAATCTGACGCGCTGCTCGCGCGAAATTTGCACGCGAAGGCTGTTTTCGCTACAAATATAAGACCCCCCCCGTCCCAAATTGGACCGTACACCCTAAATAACAGATTGATGTATGTAAAATAAGTGTACCCCGGGTCTTCAAAATTTGCTGCCACCATAATGTCCACCCAAGCATATTTTTAAGCATTTGTATAGAGTCCCCCGGGTCTTCTAGCCGGAACTATACGGTATCAGTTTTGTAACTGGGGAAAGTGCTTGTGGGGTGGCAGCTTGCGTAGGAAGCGCTGTACTGTACAGACACTGTTCATAATAATATAGCATTTGGGGATTGAGTAACATTGACCATCTTTAACCTGACTGAAGCTCTAAAGTAGGAGCAATACTGGTACTGTTGATGATCAAAACTCCATTGAATCAAATGGTGCACATTCACTGCTATACTACCCGTAACTACTGATCAAGCTCTATTGTTGAGCAAAGACAGGTGTACTACTACGTATGGCTAAACAAGCACTACAACAATAATATCTTGATAGTTTAGAACTAGTCCAAGGTAAACGATGAGTTGTTCCATCTGCACTCTGTCTGCTACCACTCCACACACGGGAATGGAGCCAAACAATGCCTATCTGAACCACCATCACACGGTGAGCACGTGGAAGAGGAGGCAGCGGCGGGGCTCAGGGAACTGCTTGTTGCCATCACCCTGGTTGAGGTTGATGACGTCACCATTGGGTGCCTTGAGCTGCACGCTGGTGAGTGGCAGGCGCACACAGCACCCCTTGAAGGCCGACGCTGGCAGGTTCTTCTGAAACGTGCGCGCATACACCTTGGCCGGCTACAGACGGGGGGAAAGGGGAAGAGGGGGGGTGGGGTGTGGTGGGGTGGGGGGGGGTGTTCAGGCAGACGTTACAGGAGGCCTTCAGGGAGCATTCCTGTAGTGTGTCGAGCAGGAAATTGGATTGTGATTTTCATTTTATTTTATTTTATTTTTCCCTGAGATGTTCTCAGCCAGACAGAATCGTTTCTTGGCGTGAGGGAAACTGCAAGAGCAGCAGAGGTGGTAAGGGGAGCGGGAAGGATGGCGAAGCAAAGTCAGAGGGACGGGGTATTGGGGAGGGGTGTCTGGCGGGTAAAGGGAGGGCGAATAATGGAACAAGGGCGATGGAAAGGGGAGAATTTCTATGGTTAGGAGAAGGGGGAAGGAGGGGGGGGTTGGGAGGAGTTTGCAGGGAAGCAAGTGAGGGATTGGATTGGGGGAGAGGAGGGGTGAAAGGGGTGGGGACAGAGAGCACTCACCTGTCCAGTGGCGTAAAATTGATCACCAGCATGCGCCACTGTTTTCGCCAGCTTCGCCGCCTCACACTTGCAATACTTCGCCGGGCCCGTCGCATCAATCTCCACCTGGTAACCACCCTTCTTCGCCTTCTTATCACCAAGGAATTCGCCAGCGTCAGGCGAAACGCCGGTGGCGATGGCGAGGCTCACGGGACGATCGCCGTTCTGCTGGGAGAGCACGAGCGCGCCGCCGGAGACGACGGGGAAGCGCAGCGAGGGCAGCCCGAGCGGACCGAGCAGATCAAAATAGAAGTCGCAGGCGGGGAGAGGGCCGAAATCGAGGCAGATTCCCGCCGCGTCGTGGAATAGGAGCCCGCCAGGAGCTTGCGCGATGGTGCTGGCCAACGTGGCGGCTGCTGATTGGACAGCGCCGGCCATGGCCCCTGCTGCTGCGCCCAGGGCTGCAGCGGGGTCGAACGCGGGGATCTGCAGGAGAGCGCGACGCGGTCCGTCACGATGAAAAGCGGTGAAGTTTCGAGGAATGGAGGAGCTGGTGGCAGCTGTGACAAGGCATAGAACAGCTATGAGGATGCTTGTAACGCGGATGGCCATGTCGCTCGAACTATGCAGGTCAGAGAGTGAAGGCTGTTAGGTCAAAAAACAAGATTTTTGGAGTTGTGAGGAACGGGATGGTATTAAGCGTTTCGCAGGAGGTGTTAAATAGTTGGCGCAACGACGACTCGCTGTGCCTGGACGGCACAGCAGCTGCTCCAGGCAGGGCGGTGCGTGTGCGTGCTCGTTCCATTCGGCGACGTCGCGGATACTCAATCCAGCGCAATGAAGAATCGAGTCGCACGAGGTGCCCGGCGCGTCCGTCTCTCGAGTCATAATGGAGAAACGCAGCGCGAGCGCCTCCAAATCTTGTCGGGTGTCGAAAATGAGGCTGCTTGTGTGAAAATAATAGGGGACGACAGGGCTGAAAGAGCCTAGCAGGACCTTCGGGGACTCCAATCGCAAGATTTGAGGAGCTGGGGGAAAACAAAGGGGGAAGGGGTACGGGGAAGGGATCATGAGGGGAAAGCATGAACACGCTCCAGGAAAGGGGGAGTGTGGGAGGGCGTGGAAATGCGGCGGCGCACCTGTCATTTGGGGGGAGCGGAGAGGGGGTCCATTGGCTGCGTACTTGCAATCTCGAGCGTTGATTCTTTCATCCTGACAGCTGACTGTCTGAATGACAGCTAAACGGCGATTCGACCGGCTTGATTTCAAAGGAGACGTCCCGTGACGTGTTGGTAAACATTTTGACACCACAAGGAGCCACATAAGCAGACTTTTGTATGAATACTGGCACAACACTAAATGTACAAGGTGATATAATACCAACCCACAGAAAATCTGTATTATTCTTAAAATAGGTGCCATAAATTTTGTTGGAGTATGAAGGGAATTGTAGTTGGCATTCCCGCAGGTGCAGCAGTATCGCAGTATCGGATCAGCCCATATCAAGGGCAGGAAGGTCAACAGTCGCAAGAGTCAACTGTCGCGACTGTTGACCATCTGGACCGACGTTTAACCTACCATCGAGGAATGGCAACAGGCGTAACCGTACAGGTTACATGCAGCGACTCGGTAACAAGAAAGTAGTGCAACAGTCAGAGTCACTGTAGAATTGCCTGTAAAACAGTTATAATAAGGGAATGTACCCCTTAGAGTACATGGCTAGACTAGGACTATTTATATTTCCTGTATTCTATCTTTTAATCAACTTGGTCATTTACATTCACTATGATCTGAGATACAAGTCTTCCGCTACCAACTCTACCAAAGCACCTCCTATTCTATCCAAGGTCCTTACTTTAACATGGTATGAGAGCTAGTTTGGATTATAGGAACTGCTAAGGGGGGCTCCCAACAAGCTTCCTTATAACTTAAGTCTAAAACAACAACGACATCAACGGGCATCAACATGCCAGGCGCAGACTGCGGAGAAGCTGGAGAGAATCCAGTACAACCCTCCACAAATGTCGCCTCTACTACGACGACTGTGGACACAGCTCTACTCGAGCAACTGATCTCCCGCATCAGCGCACTGGAGACCCATCAGCCAATGAGCATTGACGGCTCAAGCTACGCCCGCAGACCTCCCGATCCTCAAGGAGCTGGATCTGAGCGATCCTTTACCTTCGACAATCGCGGAGCTCAAGGATCTGCTCAAGCACAACAAACACATTACGAGGCAATGGCTTCAATGCAGAGCAAGTTCCTCTCCACGTCGAAGCTCAGAACTACCAAGCCCTTCGACGGACAAGATTTCTACACGTGGAGCTTCGAATTCGAACTACTCGCTCAGGGCGCTCAGATCTGGATGTACTACGACGGATCATACCCCTTCCCAGCAAACGGCTCACCTCAGGAGAAGTCGCAGTACTACAACGAATCTCTCCTGGCCTTCACCGTCCTGATCCGGAATCTGTCGCCCGAAGAACAGCTGAGCATTCGCCCCTTCAAGAACGAGTGGGCGCCCGCGCAACAGTCCTGGGAACACCTGCGCACCTGCCACATGGCAACAGATTCGGTGACACTAAGTCGCCTGCTCAACCAGCTGAACAATGTAAAGATGTTCCCCGGCGAGAAAGCCGGACCATACATCAACCGCTGCAGGAACCTGAGAGATCAATTCAGGAAAAGCGGCGGCAACTTCCCTGACGACATGTTCGTCACCATCATCCTTGCTGGATTGAGCCCGGAATGGCGCCAGTGCAAATCCCTCCTTCGCACACAAGGCACCCTCAGCGAAACTGCCCTCTGCTCCACGCTTCTCTCCGAGCAGAAGGAAATCGACCTGTACAACGAACGAGGCAACAAGAAGGAGAAAATTGCCTTTTACGCTCAAGCGCCACCGGACAAGAAGAGACTCTTCTGCAAGTACTGCAAGAAGACCGGGCACATGATTCAAGACTGCTGGAAGCTGAACGGCAACAACAACAACCAGAAGGGTGGCGCTGCTCACCAGCAAGGAGGAGCCGCAGCGTGCAACCAAACTGTGTCACCGCCAGCCGTCGCCAGCACGTCCCAAGCCCCGGCACGTCTCTCTGCAAACACAAGCGACAAGGGGAAAAGCAAGGTCTTAACTTGCATGGTGCGTCGTGGACCACCTCGCCCCAACCGACACTACCGCTTCTTCCGCAGCTGGGAAGATATGTTTGCAGACCCACCTCAGGAGCGGCCCGAAGGATCAGTTGAAGAAGAAGAAGAAAACGACCCGACCTATGACGAGCTGACGGTTGGACGGATGCAGTATGACTGGGAAGCACCGGAGTGGATCCAGGAATCTCCACCTGCACGCATCGTAGACGATGACGAAGAAGCTTACTACGACTACGAAAATGATCATGACATGGATCATCACATCACTCCGAAGCTCGCCAACCTGGCCAAAGCAAGGAAGGAGGTCAACACATGGTACCTGGACAGCTGCTGTGGTCAACATATGGTGTCTTCAGATGTCTTCATCCTCAACAGAGAGCGACTCTCCAACGAAGTGGAGATCACTGTTGCCAACAGCCAAACCATCTACGCCAGAGCTCGCGGTCAAATCCAGCTGGAGTCACATGACACCGGTTACTGCATCCACATCAGCGATGTTCTGATCGTGCCGGAACTTCGGTACAACCTTCTGTCCTTGCACCAGCTGATGAAGTGCGGAGTCAGCCTGCAAACCACCGAAAACGAGATGCATTTAATTTACGACGGGATCTTCATCGGAAAGGCGACAAGCGTGGAAGGCGTTTTCGTGCTTGACTTCGAGTCGCCCAGAACCACCGGCGACAACGAACACATCCTTGTTCTTGACCCTCCGGGTCATCCGTCGCCGCCACGGTGGAGCCATCCAGAAGAAACCGACTATCAGCAACCCGGACTCGACGGCACCTTCCGAGCTCTTGCCGTACCCGTCGCCTCGACAACAAACCCTGCCGAAACCGGATCTCAAGCAGTGGAAGAAGGAGAGGAGACTACATCAGGGACGGCAGTCGAAACAATCGAACCAACGAGAACGCAAGCTTAATGGCCGCCTGTCGAACGTCCCACCGGCTGGAACACGACCGAGGGATGGGACGCGGTCGACATGCGTTGGGTCATGGAGAATACCATACTAGGGGAAGCCGTCGCAGCTGAATCCGGATGGGACCGCATCGCCGACGCACCTGCAGAAGAAGCAGCAGAACGAGAAATCACTGAAGAAGCACCAGAAGCAGAGGAGGAGGAATCACTAACGGAGTACGGGCCTCACCTGCTTCCCATCACGACAGACGGCCGAGACTATCTTCGCCTCGAGACAAGGGGAGTGGCGATCGGCGACACCAACCCCGAGGGAGAAGAAATTACGGAGCTCGAAGATCGTCACGCACGACCCTCGCCCACGCTTCCAGAGAAACCACTGGAGCTGCCGGTGACAATGGACACTGCTGCCATCGGCGACTCCAGCGGTACATATCATGGCGTGACAATTCAAGCAGCGGCAGTTCAAGTCACCGTGCCCGATGAGCCTGCGGACGCAACAAGGCAAGAAACAGCAGAGGAGATATTAGCACGAGAAAAGGAGCTGTACACGCGCACCAAGGGGTATCGGGCTGACGGAGACATCTGGCATCAACGCATGGGACACCCATCAATCGAGGTGCTCAACAACTGCATCAACGCAAATGTTTTTGCGGCAGACGCACTGTTGCTGCCCGATGGAAAGCTGCTGAAACCACGAACCGATCTACCCAATTGCACCGTCGGTCGGGCAGCCGCGCTCCGCCACACGCCCTTTGCCGAAAAGATTCCCGGGGCCGAACGATACAAACCGCTGGAGAAAGTCTACAGCGACTTCCTGGTTCTCACGGCGAAAGGAGTTGGAGGGGAGCAGTACACCCTTACCTTCATCGACGCCGGCACACGCTTCGTCTGGGCCGTGAACGTCAAGGACCGCTACCTCGCCTACTACTGCTTCGAAGTTTGGCTCGCCATGGCGGAAAACCAGAGTGACGGGCACAAGCTGAAGGCGTTTCAGACAGATGGAGCCCTGGAGTACATGTCGGACGACTTCAAAACCCTATGCAAGCAGAGAGGGATCAAGAGGATGCTCTCCTTGCCCTACGCCCACGAGCAGCAGGGATTGGCGGAAAGAACCAACAGGAGCCTCGCGACAAAAATGCGAGCCCTCATGAAGCAGTCGGCTGTGCCAACCAAGTATTGGCCCTTCGCCATGGCACATGCAGTTCGGCTGCACAACATACTTTCCTCGAAAGCACTGCCCAACAACAGCTCACCTTTCAAGGAGTGGACCGGAAAAGACCCCGATACACGCATGCTGCGAGTCTTCGGGTGTATGGTACAGTACCGCCCCCACACTGCCCGAACCGGAAAATTTGAAGATCGCGCTCGCTGGGGCATTCACCTCGGAATCGAATCCGAATACCACGCCTGGACAATTCTGGACTTCGCCACCCACCAGCTCACGCGTTCACGTGACTGCATCTTCTACGAAAGACTGACCCTGCCACTGTACCGCCAGCACCGCACTGCACTGAACGCACCGGACAACCTCTTCCAAGGACAGCACAGCTACGCCAACGATGAGGACGATGTTGACGTGGCAGGAGAACAGCCAGACGAAGCAGCAGCAGACGCAGCACCCTTCATCCCCGTTACGGAGCAGTTCGCCACTCCCACATTCTTCCCAACAGACACCGATCCCCACGAAGTACTACAAGCACAACACGATTACACAAGTGCAGAAATGCACTCACCCATGAGCGAAGACCCAGCTCGTGACTCATCTCGCGACACCCTTCGCGACATCCCTGGTGATGACGACGACGTGGTCGAAGTTACCACCACGGCCGAATCCAACCTCACGGGCCTTCGCGTCCTCGGCCTCGCTGTCGCCGTACGGGGTAACCAGCAGCTGGTCGAGCCCACCACCGTTCGCCAAGCTCTCAACGGGCCCGATGCCGAGAAGTGGAGAGCCGCCATGGCCGCAGAAGTCGCTGCACTGCAACGTCGTGGAACATGGAAGCTGGTACCACGCCGCCACGCAAAGGGGAGAAAGATCCTTACAGGAAAGTGGGTTTTTCGCATCAAGACCCTGGCGGACGGGACGGTCGAGAAATTCAAGGCGCGATGGGTAGTTCGCGGATTCGAGCAAACACAGTTTGTTGACTACAACCAGACATTCGCACCTGTCGGTCGTCACACCTCAGTGCGCATTCTCCTCTGCATCGCCGCCGTCAAACAACGTCCGCTCCGCAAGATCGACGTCTCCAACGCATTCCTGTACGTGATCGTCGACGCCATCATCTACGTCGAGCAGCCGCATGCGTTCGAGGAAGCCGGAGACACTGTTTGCCTCCTGCAAAAGTCTCTGTACGGCATCAAGCAAGCACCACGCCTGTGGCAGCAGCATCTTCACGGCGTCCTCATCGAGCTCGGTTTCCAGCAGCTTCCCCACGATCAGGGGATGTACCGCCTCGAATCCCGCGGCCACTTCATTCTGCTCGTCGCCTACGTCGACGACCTTCTCTACACCGGCGACGACAATGAACTGCTCGATCGCTTCGAACGCGAAATTCAGGAGAAGCTGGAGGTCACGATCGACCACGAGGTTACTCAGTTCCTCGGGCTCAACATCACTCAAACCGCGGACACAATTCATCTCTCAGCCCCAAAGTACGCCGAGACTCTCGCTAAGAAGTTCGGGATAGCTCCCGTCGGTGTAACCACCCCATTCCGCATTCCTCCACCTAACCACGAGCCCGACACTACTCCACTCTCACCGGCTGATCACCGTCTCTATCAGCAGCAGCTCGGATGTCTACTGTTCGCCGCCGTCACATGCCGCCCGGACTTGTCCTACATCGCCAGCCAGCTCGCCCAGTACATGCGCCGACCTGAAGGGGAGAACCTAGCCGACCTGCGCCGCGCCTTACAGTACTTCATCTCTACGCCTGACGTCGGACTCACCTACAAGGCCAACTTAACAGCACCTCTACAACTCACCGGCTACGTGGACGCGGACCATGCTGGGGACGCAGATAACAGGAGGTCCCGCACAGGCTTCATTTTCAAACTCGAGCCTGCATGAACCATCTCCTGGAACTCCAACAAACAGGAGCTTATCGCCCTTTCGTCAGCAGAAGCAGAATTCATCGCAGCAAGCTCGGCGGTTCGCGAAGGACTCTACCTCACGGAACTCCTGCAGGAAACGAAGACGGTGATGAACGGGTCCTTCAAGTTACTCTGCGACAACCAGAGCGCGATCAAAATCGCCAACAAGCCAGGCTTCGTCAACCGCACGAAACACATCGCCCTGCGTTACTTCTTCGTGAAGGACGAAATCGACAAAGGGAAAGTCCAGCTCACCTACTGTCCAACTGGCGAAATGGCAGCTGACTTCCTCACGAAGAAACTGCCACGTCAGAAGTTCCAGTACTGCTCGGATCTGTGCGGAGTCACTCGCAAAAGCCACGTGGCGCACCTCCAAGAATGAAGGGGAGTGTTGGAGTATGAAGGGAATTGTAGTTGGCATTCCCGCAGGTGCAGCAGTATCGCACCCGACCTTATCGAAGCAGCAACACCCGCAGTATCGGATCAGCCCATATCAAGGGCAGGAAGGTCAACAGTCGCAAGAGTCAACTGTCGCGACTGTTGACCATCTGGACCGACGTTTGACCTACCATCGAGGAATGGCAACAGGCGTAACCGTACAGGTTACTCTTAAGTTAGGCTAGGAACAAGTGTCGAGAGAATTGTGTGAGTGAGTAGGAAGGATGGGATACAAGTCGACCTAGAGAATGTTGTACCCTTTAGAGGGCAACTCACTGTAGCCTAGATAACTAATATCTATAACATATAAACATTTGACACACCCCCATAGGCTAAGTGAGGGGCATCAAACCAAGCAAGGTGAACAAACGGTCACAAGACCAGTCAAAGCAAGAAACAAGGCAAGCTCAGGGTGGATCTCAAGGACACCACACAAATTCCGAGCGCAAGCAAGCGGCCACAAAGCCAGTTCAAGAGTTCACTAGGATATAAATAGGAAGCACAACAAGCAGAGCAAACAACAAGACTACAGCAACCGAGGGCCTACCTCAACAAGCCCCAACTGCACACAGAACCTGTGGTGATCACCAAGCGCCAAGGCCTTGGTGAAGACGTCTTCAGTGTTGGCCTCTGAGGCCACAAAGTCCAGGCGTGCCTGACCGCGTCGCTGCAGCTCTCGCAGGAGGAAGTACCTCACGTCAATATGCTTCACTCTGCTCTCCAGTCGAGGCTCTCGACACAGGAGGATCATGGCCTTGTTGTCAGCGTACAAGGTCGGTGCAGAGCGAGGCCTCTCACCAAGGTCGGCGAGCAAGAAGGTCAACCAGCGAAGCTCCTGTGCCGCCATGGCACCAGCGTAGATCTCTGCCTCTGCACTGGAAGTAGCCACAGACGACGACCGTGTCGACCTCCACGACACAGCACCAGCTCCCAGACTGAAGCAGTAACCCTGAGTCGAACGCTGAGTCTCCACGTCGTCAGCGTAAGAAGAGTCGCAGTGACCATTCAACGCCACTGGCCGAGTCCCTCCAAGCACAAGCCCCATGCCTGATGTAGTCGCCAGGTACTTCGCCACCCTCACAGCAGCTGTCCAGTGGACAGGGCGGTGTCTCCCAGTCGCAACAAAGCGAGAAAGGATGCTGAGTGGAAAGGCGAGGTCCGGTCGAGTAAAAGTCATCAGGTAAATGAGGCAGCCCACCAGCTCTGCGTAGGGTCCACTGGACTCGAAGGGCTCGTCACGAAAGGGGCCTGTGAGTCTGTGGTCAACAGCAAGAGGAGTGGGCTGTGTGGTGGAGAACTGGAAGTCGAACCGCCGAAGGACCTGCTGCACCATGTGTGACTGCGTCAGTGTGATGGTGCGAGCGGCTCTGTCCCGGGTGATCTGCAAGCCAAGGTAACGCTGCAGCTCACCCAGGTCAGTGCACTTGTGTCTCTTCTGCAGTTCGGACTTCACCTGAGTCAGGGCTGCCCTGTCTGCTGTAGCAAACACCAAGTCGTCGACGTAGACAAGGATAAAGAAAGGAGTAGAACCCGCTCGAACAAACAGCGACAGGTCGGCGGAGGACGGGCTGAACCCAAGGTCATGAAGCGTGGAGCGAAGAGTGTCGTGCCACTCACCGGGCGACTGGCGGAGACCGTAGACTGGTCGTCTCAGGCTCCACTGGGTCCCAGGTGGGAAGGTGTCAGTGAAGCCAGGAGGACGGCGCAGCCAGATCTCCTCGTGCAGTCGGCCCTGGAGGAACGCAGTGGAGAAGTCGAGGGAGTGCAGCTCGTAGTCTCGCTGCGCTGCTATGTGGAGTAGCACCCGAAGAGTAGTCATCTTCGGGGTCGGGGCGAAGGTCTGGAAGAAGTCAACTCCCTCACGCTGACTGAAGCCCCTAGCCACGTAGCGCGCCTTGAACACTGGCGGTGCTCCAGGCGGCCGCTTCACCTTGAAGAGCCACATGCCATCGACTACGTTCGCCCTGGGAGGGGGAACTGCGTCGACGTAGGTGCCTGTGGATCTCCAAGACGCCAACTCTGAGTCCATAGCCGCTTTCCACTGAGAGGCCCACGCCCCTGACACTGCCTCGCGGTAAGTGCGAGGAGTCGGTATGTCAAGGGCGTCGGGATCTCCCTCAGGGGAGAGCAGCATGGCACACACAGAGGGAGAAGCGGCTGCCCAGTACTCCAGCTCAGACTCTCTGTCCTCTAGGACGTCACAGCCAAGGGCAAACTCACCCCCGACGGACAGAGGACGGTAGGGAGGAGCTGGCACCACTCGGGTGGCGTAGTCAAGGCGGCTGGCGGCAGCAAACTCAGCGACAGCGGCAGTAAGAGCAGAGACTGACGACGGAGGGAAACGAGAGTCGGTGACAAGAGTGGCGAGGACACGTGCGGCAACAGGACGAACAGTGCAGTAGTAGTCAGTGATAGGAGTGGGGAGGGCTGGGAGAGAGGACGGAGGAGGAGACGGGAGAACGGACACAGGAGAAGGAGAACGACGACGAGACGTACAAAGGAGGGCAGTGTGGAGGTCAGTAACAGGGGACGAGTGACGAGCACGCGGAGGACAACGAGTGACCAAGTCGCGACGGACCGAAGGAGGAGGAGACTGGGGAGGAGGAGAAGACCAGACCGCCGGACGGTCGTCAGGAGGAGGCAACGGAGGAACAAACACAGGAAGAGACTGGGAGCGGACAGGAGGAGAGGAGGAAAAACCAAGGGCCCGCAGGCCACTCACAGGTGGGAACAACCGCCGCTCCAGAGGAAGCTGCGGTGGCGGCTGCGGCTGCTGCTGCTGCGGCGGGGGCTGCGGCTGCGGCTGCTGCTGCTGCTGCTGCTGCTGCTGCCGCTGCTGCTCCAGAAGGTCCAGCACCCGCAGCTCCTGCCGCTCCCTCTCCAACCGCTCCTGCTCCTCACGCTCACGCCGGCGGGCAGCCTGGAGTCGTGTGTCGTGGCGGTGGGGAGGCGGAGTGGACTCCGCAGAACCAGGGTCAGACTCCTCAGACTCAGCACCCCCAGAACCAGCACCTCCAGTGCCCGGACCTCCAACTCCAGCACCCCCAGAACTAGCACCGCCAGTGCCAGCACCTCCAGCTCCTGCACCCCCAGAACTAGCACCACCAGTGCCAGCACCTCCAGCTCCAGCACCCCCAGAGCTAGCGCCACCTGCGCCAGCACCTCCAGCTCCAGCACCCCCAACGCTAGCGCCACCTGCGCCAGCCCCTCCAGCTCCAGCACCCCGCGACCGAGTACCCCCAGACCGAGCACCGCCAGTGGCTGCACCTCCAGCTCCAACACCAACCGAGTCCACAGTAACCTGTCGCGGAAGTGCCGAAGGCTGCTGAGGGGATTGTGAGGAGGACTGCGGGGAGGGAGACGCTACCTGACGCGCGACCGAGGGTAGAGGGGTAACGTGGGACACACCAGACGGGGCAGGACCAGGGGGGGGCGGGGGTACCGGAGGAGCGGGAGCAGGAGGAGGAGAGGGTGCGAGGAAGAGAGGGGGAGGGGGTACCGGGAGACCTCGACAGGGGTACCGGGTGTAGTAGGACACGGACTCGTCAAACCGGACGTCACGGGAGTCGAGGAACTGGTGGAGGGGAGGGTGGTAAAAGGACCAGTCGGCAGAGTCCACTGGGAAACCAAGGAAGACACATGGGACGGCGCGTGCCGAGAGCTTGTCCGCGGAGGTGTCGCGAACAAGGGCAAGGCAGCCCCAGACTCGAAAGGCCGACCCGACACCAGGGGAACCAGTCCAAAGACTGGTCGGTGAAACCTCAGGCCGCGAGACATGCGGCTGGAGGTTCAGCTGGTGTGCGGCGTAGCGAACCGCGTGGGGCCACAGAAAATGGGGCGCACGGGCATGGATCATGGACGTGCGGGCGATGTCCATGACCAAGCCTATGCGGCGCTCAGCAACGCCATTCTGCTGTGGGGACTCTGGCAGCGTCCAGGACTGGGTGATGCCCTGTTCGCCGCAGAATCCGCCGAGAATGCCGGAGCGAAACTCGCCCCCATGGTCGGAGTGGAGACAACTGACTCGACGACCACGAGTGCCCTCAGTGGCTAGAAGCCACCTGATCAGCGTAGTAGTCACCTCGGACTTCTTCGCAAGAGGGAACACTGTGGTGTACCTGGAGAAGTAGTCGACGACCACCAGAAAGTAACGCTCCCTCCCAGACCCCTGCGTCGGGGCAGGGCCCCAGACGTCCAAGTGGAGAGTCTCGAAGGGAGCGGTGGCCGGGCGAAGGGAGGAGGAGTGGGGAGTGGCGCGTAAGCGACCGGCGACGCACGGAGAGCAAGGAGGGGCAGGCGAGAGAGGGAGCGACGGGAAGGTGCGTGGGAGACCTGAGACAAGTCCCTGACTGAGCATGCCACGTACGCGAGGGAGCGACGGGTGGCCAAGGCGGTGGTGCCACAGGACGGTGCGGTGGGTGAGAGAGCGACAGGAGCAAGACGCAGCGACTGGACTGGACACAGCGACCGGACCGGACACTACTACCTGGCTAGACACAGCAACTGGACTGGGGACCTGGGCCGGAGGGGACGCAACGACCTGAGGGGAGGACGCGACCGGGGAGCGCTCGGTGTGGAGGACGTAGAGACCGGAGCGGGGCTCCCTGGTGAACGTGGCCAGAACAGCACCTGTGGTAGCGTCTGTACAGACTGCAGTCCGCCCACCCCCCACGAAGGTAACCGTGATCCCCCTGTCCTGGAGGTATCCAACACCCACCAAGTTCCGAGTGAACGAGGGGATGTGGAGGCCGCGCAGGACACCAGAGGGGACCACAGGGCACGGGAGGGTGGTGGAGCTACGCGCAACGGCTGGTCCAGAGGTAGGATCAGCCAGAGCCACCGACACAGGTGTGAGGAGTGGCGTAAGGGTCGTGTGGTCGCGGAAGAAGCACTGAGACGCGCCCGAGTCCAGCGTGAACGACAGAGAGGCCTCAGCCGGAGGGTCACCAGACCCAGTCGCTACACAAGCACCTAGCGCAGCAACACAAGCACCTAAGCTAGACAGGCACAAGGCTACACTAGCAGGAGGAAAGCAGGCTAACCTACGAACACGCGAGCACACAGATCCATCAGCACTATAGTCAGCATCAACATACAAAGCATGCTGACGCGCATCGTCCATGGACAGATCAAAAACATCAATCTTACGTGCTAACAGACGAGACCAGCGAGGCGTGACCGCCAGAGGGCCCCAACGAGCCTGGTAGAGGTCGTCGAGGCGGCGGAAGCACCGCGCGGCAGAGTGGTCGTCGCGACCACAGAGACAGGGGCTGCCCGGCCCGGTGAGGCACCAGTGGGTGCAGGGGCCAGCGTCACGGCGAGGGGGGCGAGGGGCCCAGCTGGAAGAGCTGCTGCTGCGGCCGGTGCTCCCAGGGCCTCCCGGACCCCACTGCGGCGGGGGACCCCAGTGCTGCTGCGGACCCCACTGCAGCGGGGGCCCCCACTGCTGGAACTGCTGCGGTGCCTGCTGCTGCTGCTGTCCCAGCTGCTGCTGCTGTCCCTGCTGTGGCTGGTGCTGCTGTGGCTGCTGCTGTGGCTGCTGCTGCTGGGGGGCAACGCCCCCACCGGTCGGGCCACCACCTGTGGGTGGGCCTGTCTGTCCTGTGCCTCCTCCAAGGCCCCCTCCCCCTGGTGCACCACCGCCGCCGCCGCCGCCTCCGCCACCACCGCCGCTCCCACCTCCACCGCCACCTCCACCGCCGCCTCCACCGCCTCCACCTCCCCCCTTCCCGCCCTTCTTGCCACTCTTGCCCCGTTTCTGCCAGTCTGCGGCAGGAACGGCAGCAGTGTCCCCAGAAACCGACACAGCAGCAGAAGCGCGGGTAGCAGTGAAAGTGGGAAGCTGAGGGGCGGCACACCCCGCAAAGAGACGGGGGGCCACCGCGTCAGTGGCGGAGGCAACGGTGAGGAGGCTACTCTCGATCGTCCCGAGAGCAGTCTCAAGGAGATCGACAGTGAGCTCAGTGGGGTGCTTCTGGAGAAGCGCGTCGCGAGCAGTGGCAAGGCGGTCAAAGAGGCGGGTGACTAACCAGTGCACAGTGAGCCACATGGGGGGGGGAGCAGCAAGAAGCTGGGCGTCGGTACAGGCCGCACGGAAACCGGCGTCAAGTGAGCGGAGGTGAGTCACGAGGTCGGACACAGTCGCAAACGAGCCGAGGTCGGGAAACACGAACGGCATGAGGAGGCGACTGAGGGAGGCAGAGGAAGGGGTGGAATAGCGTGCAACAACAGCAGCCCAAACCCCCTGAGCTGTCTCCACCTGGTCAAAGTGGGCGGCCTCAGTCGGGGGGAGGAGCTCCGTCAGCGCAAGAGCGGCGGCAGCGTCGCGAGAGTCCCACACGTCCCTCGCCAAGACACGACGCTCGTAGTCCGCCTGCGCCGCAGGAGTCGGCTCTGGGTCGTTCGGGAGGGGGGCGGGAGACAGGGGCGCTTTGAGGGCACCCGACGCGTGGGCCCACAAGGTGGCGCCGTCCTGACGCTGACTGGTCAGGTAGCGAGTGGCCTGGCGCTGCCAGGTACTGATCTCGATCGGGCGTCCCTCCGCATCGAACTGAAGGCGGCGAGACTCCATACTGGAGGCTAGGCTAGAGGCGGTTGGAGCACGGAAGAGACGGAGCTAGGAACGAGGAGGGAAATGGAGGAGTGACAGGTGTGGCGAGGCAAGAGACCGGCGGAGCTAGTGGCGAGGAGCACGGAGTGACCTAGGCTAGGCGTGAAACGGCGAGGAACTCCAGGTATGGGCGCTAGAGGCGAGGAGCTAGTGACCACACGGGTCTAACCTAGGTGACCGGCGAGAGAAGCGGCTGCCAGCCGCTGAACTAGAGACCACTGGCAGTAAGAATGGTTGGGGCTCAGCGAACAGGGTGGTGGTGGGGAAAGGGACGAGTGCCAAGTGTCGGTGGGCGTCGGTAGGGCCCAAGCTAAGGTGACGGTGAGGGCTAAGGCGTGGGCGCGAGCTCGACCTGTGGGAGGCACGGAGGGCGGGGCTAAGCACGGAGGGCGCGGACGGCGCAAAGGGCGGAGCTAAGCACGGGGGGGGGGGGGGGGGGGGGGGGCGCGGACGGCGCGGAGGGCGGGGCTAAGCACGGAGGGCGCGTGGCGTGGGGTAGGGCGCGGGCTAAGCCACGGGCTCGGGCGCGGGCTAGGCGCGGTCTAAAGCGCCAGGCGTGGGCGAAGGAGAGGGCGCACGGCTCAGGCCCGGGATGGAGGGTGCGAGAGGGGCGGAGGCGTGCTAGGCGGGCGGAGGCTCCGCGACGAGCTAAGGGCAGGGCGCACGGGGCCCGCGACGAGCTAAGGGCGGGGCGCACGGGGCCCGCGACGAGCTAAGGGCGGGGCGCACGGGGCCCGCGACGAGCTAAGGGCGGAGGCACGAGATGGAGGGCGCGGAGGGCGCGTTTCAGAGGGCGCGGAGGTTTCGTTTTGGAGGGCGCGGAGGGCGCGAAAACGAGGCCCGCGGGGGCCGTCCTACCCGCGACGAAACGGGGCCTAAGGGACGGGCGCCTCGGGACCGGCTAAGGGAGGGAGCGGAAGCGTGGGAGGGAGAAAACTTGCCTACTCTAATACCATCTTAAGTTAGGCTAGGAACAAGTGTCGAGAGAATTGTGTGAGTGAGTAGGATGGGATACACGTCGACCTAGAGAATGTTGTACCCTTTAGAGGGCAACTCACTGTAGCCTAGATAACTAACATCTATAACATATAAACATTTGACAGTTACATGCAGCGACTCGGTAACAAGAAAGTAGTGCAACAGTCAGAGTCACTGTAGAATTGCCTGTAAAACAGTTATAATAAGGGAATGTACCCCTTAGAGTACATGGCTAGACTAGGACTATTTATATTTCCTGTATTCTATCTTTTAATCAACTTGGTCATTTACATTCACTATGATCTGAGTTCTTACAAGTCTTCCGCTACCAACTCTACCAAAGCGCCTCCTATTCTATCCAAGGTCCTTACTTTAACAAATTTTATCTGTTAATCCCCGGTCATAAGGTCATTCATAGACCATAAACAACGTTCATGGTAACAACTGGCTTGAAAATACATTTACAGCCCGAGTATATCATTTTACAGCCTTTTGGAATTTTAGATCTACGTACGTAACACTTTAGGTTCAAAGCATGTGAAGTGAGTTCCATTTCTCAATGCAATAGGATGGATGGATGCTATGATATTCATAAACAGATTCGGTGTATTCCTCGCTTGCTCCATTCCACCCGCACTAATATGAAAACCAAACGCGTCGGGTAAAAGTGGCCTCCTGATGACTCAGCTGACGGCGAAATACAGTCATTCTCCTTGGTCTGCTTGGCGCGCACCCCGTGATCAGGGCTGGCTCATCCATCGCCGCTGACGGCTGGGAGCGCCAAGTTAGGCATCAAGCCTTGCGGGTCGCTGACGTGGTTCCAGTTCAGAGGCACCCCCGTGTATCGTGTTGTGCCGCCGACTCTTCACTTGTCAGTTGGGTTTTCCCGGGACGTGCTTCCCAGCTTGCCCAACCCACAACAAGCAGTGGATAGACGTGGTCCGACCAAACTTCAACAACTGACTACGGAGCGCATCACCTCGGAATTTGTGAGAGCTCCCTTGAGAAAACTAGATACTCCCAAGACGGATTCACATAAACCGTATTTCCTTCGCACTCGACCCACTTCCAAGGTCCTGGATTTTAGTTTATGTTTCCCTCCACCCACTTTCAAGGTCCGAATTCGCTCACTTCGTATTGATCAGACAAATTCGGTATCTCCGCTGCATATTAATATTTGGGTACCATCAGCGGGTAATCATCGTTATATTGCAGACTGAATCCGTTACGATGAAGTCGTCGTGGATCAAGGCGAGAGCTGCTCTCTCGTTGCCTCTGAGCACGGGCCTTCACCGTTGGAGCAGCAGCTCCGCCTTGATCATGCCGCCTCACAGCACGGCCGTTCGATTCTACTCGACAGCCTATCGCCCAGTCCTCAGACCAGATTCATCGTCGTGCGCACTCTCGCTCGCATCGTCGCACACCTCGTCGCACACCTCGTCGCACAGCTCTTCGTGCAGCTTATCTTGCGATGCGTCGACGAGATCCTTTCTCGCCCACCGTCCATCGCTCTGCACGCGACAGGCCGTCGCACGGCCCCGATCGTCGCATGCGGTCTCACGAGCAGGCCGCCTCGCAGCCACTCTCACCACCTCCTTCCTCCACCCCGCCAGCGCAAGCGTCGCGGTCCCCCCCCTCGCTTGCCGGCCGCCGAAACGGCAACTGATCGTTGCCAGCGGCGCCGCGAGCGCGGGCCAACCAGCTGTACCTCAGCAGCCGCACCGAGCATCAACGGATACATCTCTCGCGTCGGGCAACGGCAGCGTTTCGGAGTTTTCCACGTCGATCCACGAGGAAGTGGAGGGAAGCATTTGGCAGGGAGGGAAGAAGCTGCGGGCGGCGGTCGACTTGGAGGAGGAAGTGGTGGTGGCGGGTGATGGTGCGGCGGTGGGCAGAGGGCAGCAGAGCTACGCGGAGCTGGAGCCGACCCCCATGGTGCAGGAGGCGTGGGACCTCCTCAACGCCTCCGTCGTTCATTATTACAACCAACCTGTGGGCACGGTAGCAGCAGCGGACCCCACGTCAACAGCAGCGCTGAACTACGACCAGGTGTTCATCCGCGACTTCATCCCCTCCGCGCTCGCCTTCATGCTGTCCGGCCACCACGAGATCGTCCGCAACTTCCTGCTCTACACGCTGCAGCTGCAGGTCAGTTCACCCCGTGTCCGCGCCCTGTGCTTGTGATGGTGCCCGTGCTCGTTCCCATGGGCGATCGTGCCTGTGCTCTCTGTGAGCTCAGTTTGCAGACTACCGCGAGATCGTCCGCACCTTCCTCCCTGCAGCTGCAGCTCAGCAGCCCAGCCCATCCATCATCGCACCCTGCGTCTCATACATTCCCCAATGCTTTCTCCCTTCACTTCAAACTCCACGTCACACGCATACTGTCAGTACCATTCCCCATCCTCGCCCATCTCCCACACTCCTCCCACCCACATCTCCTAACACTGCCCATGCGTCTTGAGACCGTCTTAAACCATATTTAATTTCTCCTTGCACTGTCCATGACCCACCAGAGCTGGGAGAAGGCTGTAGACGCGCACAGGCCGGGCGAGGGGCTCATGCTGTGCCACTGCCCACGTGTTTTCAGTCGCGTCTCCAAATTTTTTATTTTCCTCCTCGCACTGCGTGTTCGCCTTGCACCACCAGAGTTGGGAGAAGACCGTAGACGCGCACAGGCCAGGCGAGGGGCTCATGCCGGCCAGCTTCAAGGTCACGCAGACGCCCGTGGAGGGCAGCGCTGGGGGCGGAGCGGCGTACGAGGAGCACCTCGACCCTGACTTTGGCGAGTCTGCCATTGGCCGCGTGGCTCCTGTTGACTCTGGTGAGCGGTTGGCGCTTTCATTGTGATAACCAGCTCTGACACTCGTGACCACTTGCGCATCTGATAACGCCTGTGTTTCTCTCTGCCCTGTGTCCCTGTCCTTCTCTCACTTACCCCATCCTCTTAATGAATTCGTTCTTCTTCATCCGTCCCTCCTTTATCCCATTCCGCTCCCCCACTCCTCCTCCCTCCGACCCCTTCCCCCATCCCCCCCCTTTCTTCCTCACTTTCCCATCTCTCCCCTCCCCCAGGCCTGTGGTGGATTCAACTATTGCAAGCATATGGGCGGTGCACAGGAGACGTGTCATTGCAGCAGAGAGTAGACGTGCAGACGGGCATCAAGCTCATTCTCAAGGTCTGCCTCGCGGACCACTTCGACATGTTCCCCACGCTCATCACCACAGATGGCTCCTGCATGATCGACAGGCGGCTCGGCATCCATGGCCATCCTTTGGAGATTCAGGTGAGCCCTCAGCGGTGACTTTGCTGCTCACCACACTGCCACATTTCCCTGCACAGCCTCCGGACCCACCATCCCCCCATCCCCATACACTCCATTCGGTGCTATAAGACACCCTGCGAGCAGCGTGTAAGGTGGCTTTTGGGTCGACTGGAAAGGCAGTTTCCTTTGCTACTCCAGTCTCTCCTATACGGCGCCCTGAGAGCAGCGCGAGACATGATCATCCTGGAGGGGGACAGAATCGACCTCAACCGCGCCCTGCTCAGTGCTCACCCGCTTTGCCACCACCGCGCCTATGCCTTTTCACACCCTGCTCACCACCCCCTTTCATCCCCTGCCAACCCAACCCCCTCCCCCATCCCCTCACCCCGCCTCCATCCCCATCCTCTCCAGTCACTCTTATACAGCGCCCTGAGGGCAGCGCGCGACATGCTCATCCCAGACCGCTTCAACTTGAGCACTGAAGATCACTCACACTCTTGCAAATCCACCCGCACTCCCCCTCTCCTGCCCCCTTCCCACCATGCAGTCACTGCTATACGGCGCCCTGAGAGCAGCGCGGGACATGCTCATCCCAGAGGGCGACAGCATCGACCTCATCCGCGCCGTCAACGGGCGGCTCACGGCCCTGGCCTTCCACATCCGCCGCTACTACTGGCTCGACCTGCCCGCACTCAACACCATCTACCGCTTCAGGAGAGAGAGGAGCAAGCCCGAAAGAACACTCTCGCAATTCACCCACTTCCGCCCCTTCCCCTGCCCCCTCCCCTGCAGTCACTGCTATACGGCGCCCTGAGAGCAGCGCGGGACATGCTAATTCCAGAAGGCGACAGCATCGACCTCATCCGAGCAGTGAACGCGCGGCTCACGGCCCTGGCCTTCCACATCCGCCGCTACTACTGGCTCGACCTGCCCGCACTCAACACCATCTACCGCTTCAAAACCGAGGAGTACTCGCACGACGCCGTCAACAAGTTCAACATCTACCCGGATCAGATCCCGCCGTGGCTCATGGACTGGATCCCGGACCGCGGAGGGTACTTTGTGGGGAATGTGCAGCCGGCGCATATGGATTTCCGGTGGTTTGCGCTGGGGAATCTGTGGGCGATTGTGAGCAGCCTGGCGTCGCACCAGCAGGCGGAGGCGATTCTGGATCTGGTGGAGGAGAAGTGGGATGAGCTGGTGGGCGGCATGCCCATGAAGATCTGCTTTCCTGCATTGGAGAACGGCGAGTGGCGCATTATTACTGGCGCTGACCCCAAAAACACGTGAGTTTCAAGTGGGTTTGGGAGGTCTGAGGGGGGTTTATTGAAGTGGGATGAGTTGGTGGGCGGCATGCCCATGAAGATCTGCTTCCCCGTGCTGGAGAATGGCGAGTGGCGGATAAATACCGGCGCCGACCCCAAGAACACGTGAGTCAACGGGGGTGGGAGGGGTGGGAGGTCTGAGGAGGGGTTAGGGAAGTGGGAGGAGCTCGTGGGGGCTATGCTGATGAAGATCTATTTTCCTGCCCATAGAGAGGGGCGAGTGGCGCATTAACAATGGTTGCTTTGCGGCGGAATCAGTGCTTGCAGTTTTCAGGGCATACTTGGTTTGCTTTGCTGTGGAATGCCCAACGGAGTGCCACTGTTTCTCTTGCTGCATGTTTATGTGTGCCCATGTCATTCTCTCCATTTCCTTCCCAACAAACCCGCCTGCCCCGTCATCTGAACCCCTCCCCACTCCCACAGAGCGTGGTCGTACCACAACGGGGGGTCGTGGCCGGTGCTGCTGTGGCCGCTCACAGCAGCGTGCATCAAGATGGGTCGTCCCCACCTGGCACAGCGCGCTGTGGCCCTCGCAGAGCAGCGCCTGCAGGCCGACCGCTGGCCCGAGTACTATGACACCAGGTACTGTGCGGTGACACCAGTTACTGTGCGTGTGACAGGGTGCTGTGCGGTGACAAGAGGTATTGTGCTGTGACAGAAGCTACAGCAGAAGGGTTAAGGCCTACATTGCAACCGCATATGATATCCACACCCCGTCATCATATTCATCGTGTGCCACCTACACTCTCACACAACCATATCCGCACACCATTCTTCACCCATCCTTACCCTCACTGCGTCCCTCCAGGCGAGGGCGGTTCATAGGCAAGCAGGCGAGGCTGCACCAGATGTGGAGCATAGCAGGGTATCTCACAGCCAGACTGCTGCTCACCAACCCCCACGCCGTCTCCCTCATTGCTCCCCGTCCCCCCTCCCCCCCTTGCGCGCACTCTGCCCCTCCCTGCAGGAGGGGGCGGTTCATAGGCAAGCAAGCACGGTTGCACCAGACGTGGAGCATCGCGGGATACTTAACAGCCAAGCTGCTGCTCGCCAACCCCCACGCCGTCTCGCTCATAGCAGCGGACGAAGACTGTGACATAATCAACGCCTCCACCACCCTCCTCGCCTCCAACCCCCGCCGCCGCCACCGCCCCAACCCGCTGCCCTCGCCACTCTTTTGAAGAAGAATTCTTCGAGTGGAGGACTGTACTTATCAGAGGAACTGTGGTTATGGGAGCGTATGTTGGAGTGTATAGTTGGCATTTTTCCAGGCGTCTGCATTGCATTTGTGCTAATCTAATCGCTTCATTTGTTATGGTGTCATGTAGCGTAGCGTGCTTCTGTTCCGCCTTCTTGCCAATGCGTGTGCTGGGTGGAATGTGTGTCGTCTTGTTCTCAGTATGTTTTTTGTGGTCGAACCTTCTAAAGCTAATGGACCGGAAGTAATTACAGTGTACGGTATGTGATTGTCGGCTGGAAACAACGGTGTACTAAAAAAGAAAAACCGACATTCCCAAGCGCGTGCGATGGGAAATAGTTTGCGGGTCGCACTTGCGGGTTGATGGCATCGAATCAACAAAAGGTTTGCATTGTACATGCGCGGTTCCACCTTGTGACACCTAGCACCCTATTTACGCCACAGATCAAACGGGGGTGACAATATTTAAGACACCTTCTTTCGCGACATAATTTGTTAGAACGCGCCCTAGCTCCAAGACCTGGGAACCTATCCCGTGCGATCGAATGCTTCACACAAGACCTTCAACTCCCACAGTCCCGCCACCAGCTATCCCAAGCTCGCGAAGTCGCCTCGCCCTTCCAATCTGAGGTCGCAGAGCAGTGGGGCTGGGTCGCAGGGGCGCGACGAAACGTCTTCAATCAGAAACTATAGAGCCCTTCCTACAGTAATTAGGGACCGTGGAGTCCTTCCTCCAATCAGAGATAGACCTTCTTCCAAACCAGACCAGGTTCGGGAGTCGAATCATCCGTGGCATCCAGCACCTGACCTAAGAGAGGCTCGTCATCATGGCGGCGTCGCGGCGGCGAACAATTTCAGTTCCACTCGCGCCGAAGCTTCAAACCAAATTTGCTCTTGCTCTCATTACATTTCTACTCGGCGCTTGTGGGCATCACACCGTACACTTCCCACAGTTTTTCTCCTCATCTGGTATATCAACAAGTACTAGCGTGCAGGGTGGTAATATTACTAGTACTAGTCGCACCGCTGGGCCTCTCTTGTACTCGTAGCGCCTCTCAGTTCCCTGCGCAGCATCTCTGCCGCAGCGCAATGGCTGCCTCACGATGGGCCGTCACTCAAGGGCGCGGCGGCGACACGTTCTCCGCCGCGAAGCTTCTCCCCGTGCTCATCCTCGCATTGCTGCTTCAGACGCCCTCCGCGTCCGCCCGCCGCTGGTTCTGGAACGACGGTCTCTTCCCCGTCGCCGCCACAGGCGAAGCGAACGCCGCCGGCGCCGCGCCGCTCACCGCCACGGGGGCCGCGCCGCCGGCGGTTCCATTCCCAACGCCAGCCCCGACGGCGCCGGCGCCGGCGGCGCCAACGTGCGACGACGCGCCTGTGGACCCTTCGGTCGTGTCTGCGGCAGCGCCTGGCGATCCGTGTTCGGCGCTGGCGGCGGAGCTAATACGCGCTGCAGAGAAATTGGGGAACAAAACTGGAGGGAAAGGGTTCGCGGCTCCTTCTCTCTTCCGCGCGTGCCACTCCACATTCCTGTTCAGGTACTGGTACCGTGGCTTCGAAGCGTCTTCTCTATCCAGGGTAATATATGCTCCGCTTTACTTTTCAGCGTGTGGTTTTCAAACTCTACCTGTTTGCTCAGCAACATGTACGACCCTCACAGTTTTGTGATGCTGAACTCGAATGTGCGGACCTGATTCGCGACTTTACAATGAGTCGGGTTGGAATCGTTCGTCCCTATTCATGATGTGGCAGGAAGGACTGCGACGCGGAAGACCTGCTGTCGATCGCGAACGCGTTTGACAATCACTACGTGTACAAGCTCATCGCCATGGACTCGCCCGACCAGACCAATCTGCCGAGCCGCCTCGATATTGTCGCGGACCTGTGGAAAGTCGTCAAGGACGCCGTTGGGGGAAAGTACGCGCGGCTGGTGGACGCGCACATGGCGGCGTTCCGAGCGACGCTGGCGCTGAATGATGGGCACAGCATGTTCATGCCGGAGTGCTTCGTTGGGAGTTACGACCTGCCGCTGCCGCTCATGGCTGTCGTCGAAAACGGGCAGCAGATCATTCGCGTTGCGCCACGCCGATGTGAGTGTTTAAAGTACCTTTCAACGGCGGTTGTAGGTTCCACTGTATGAGTGAGTGTTACCCATGTCCCTGGTGATGGGCTGTTCCAACTGTTCAACGATATTCCTCAGCACTCTGCTGCAAAGCATAGCACTACGCCGGTTGCACTTAAACTCTTCCTCTTATTTACTCCCTATGGCCATCAGTTGTCACTCCCCAAGGGATGGTCCACATTGCAAAGGTTTTGCACGATTTTGACTTTGGCCTTTATGAGGGCCGACAGGTATGTACGCGTGCAATAAACTGACTGAGTCACCTGATTCGACAATGTAGTTCATGGAACGTCATTCAATTCAATTCAAGCACCTGATTTGCCAACGGCATTCAAGCACCTGGTTCCTTCAACTGTTGCATGCAAACACTTATTCTACAGCTCTACCTTACATGCTCATGCGGCGTCCCAGGTGGTGGCTATTAACGGGGATAAAGCGGAGGATTTCATCCTGAATTGGGCGGACAAAGAAATGGGCCAGTTTCGCAATCGCGCTTCGCAGTTCACAAAAGCTTTTGCGAGGAATGAAGCGACAGGGACGCTGAAAGGGACGAAGATCGTGCAGGTGCCAGGCGACTTCGCCCGTCGATATCTGGCTCCCGAAAATGACACCTTGCTGGTGTCGTTCGCAACAGCGTGAGCTACAGTTCTCGATGCTCATTGGCTCTCACTGTCACGCTTCCCTGCTTCTTCCCTGCTGCTTGCTTGCTTGGTGTTTGCTGTTTGCTTGGTGTTTGCTGTTTGCTTGGTGTTTGCATCATTGCATGCTGCTCATAGGTTCTCCTTGTCTCTCTCCTCTGCTCCTTCCCTGCTTTTGCTTGCTTGGCGTTTTCATGCTGCTCATTGGTTCTCCCTGTCGCGCTTCCTTTTTTCTTCCCTGCTGTCTGCTTGCTTGTCTGCTTGCTGCTCTCCCTGTCTCTCTCCCTGCTGTTTGCTTGCTGCTCTCCCTGTCTCTCTCCCTGCTGTTTGCTTGCTGCTCTCCCTGTCTCTCTCCCTGCTGTTTGCTTGCTGCTCATCAGCCCACTCGTCCCCCTTCACACTTCGTGCGTCCCCCTCCTCCCCCCACCCTACCCCTACCACACCACTGCATTTCTCAGGGATGGAAGTGCGACGGAGGAAGTACAGGTGCCATGGATCGGGACAGCTAGCCATTCCCACTTTGCAAACGCCACAGGGTACTGGAAGAGGTACTGTGCCGTGGCGAGCCCATCAGTGACTGGCGGCACCAGCGCACAGGCAAGCACGGTCGGACAGGCAGCAGACATTCCGATGATGGACAGGTTTCTCGATCGCCACCCCGCTCCCGTCTACTACGGTGATACCAGTGATGGTAGTGATGGCAGTGGCGAATTGATTGTCGAGATTTCGTCGGTCTCTGCTGCAGCAGCAGACGGCTCGTCTGGTGCGGTAGCGGGCCCGACTATAAAGAGGATCTCACCAACGACTGATAATTTTTTGGTGAGGGGGGTGGCTTTAGTTGCTGGGGTGGATGTTGGAGGTCGTATGGAATCTTGCCCGCTGGATGCCGCTGGGTGCAGTTGGGTGCCGCTGGGTGCTTGGGTAGTTATCTGGTTGCTATTCAGTTGTTAATTAGTGACGCCTGGGGCTTACCATTTGTGTCGGTTGGTGTGTGTCATCTAGGTACTTGCGTGTAACAGCAACTGACTGCCATCTGATATGCTCTCATCCAATCAGATTTGATCTGATTTGAGGCGCATGTGTGGGTGTGGGTGCATGCAGGTGTACCTGTTGAACGGCAGCACGGCGGTGGTGTGGATTCACTTTTGAGGCGCCTCAAAAGGATATGTGCATGTGCGCTGCATGTGTGTGTGTGTGTGTGTGTGTGTGGGTGCATGCAGGTGTACCTGGTGGGCAACAGCACGGCGGTGGTGTGGATTCACCAGTTCTTTTTCAGCGAGGCAGTGATGAAGGTGTTGCAGGCCAATAAGGTTGACCCGGAGATGTACATGGTCATGGAGGTCACCAAGGCCCTCAACACCGCTGCAGCGTCAGTACTCCTCTCCACCTCCTCCTACTCCTCTCCACCTCCCCCTACTCCTCTCCACCTCCCCCTACTCCTCTCCACCTCCTCCTCTCCACCTCCCCCTACTTCTCTCCACCTCCCCCCTCTACTACTCCTCTCCCATCCCCTTCCTTCCTTCTACTACCCCCTTAGTTGCTTTAGGCAGCGCGTCTTGTTATATAATGATAGCACCCAGCCCCCCTACCTTCCCCACTCCATGACTCATGCTGGTTCCCGGCTCTCAATTCATTTGTCACCTGCCTTGTTATCCTCATCACTTTCCCACCCTTCTGCTACTTGCCCTTTTCCCCATGCCTGTTTCCATGTCCCTTCCCTTGAATCCCCCATGTGTTCCCCCACGCATCCTCCCATGTGGTACCCCATGCCTCTCGCCATGTGTGCCTGCATGCGTCATCTCATCCCATGCTCCCCTCCCCTTTTCAGATATCCAGCGCCTCTCAGATCATCATCATCACATACGTGCGTGGCAACGGTGGCGGTTCCGTTGCAGCAACGCTCATGTGTCCCCCCATTTGTCCCCCCCACGTGTCCCCCCATGTGGCCCCCCACGTGTCCCCCCACGTGTCCCCCCATGTGGCCCCCCACATGTCCCCCCATGTGTCCCCCCATGTGTCTCCCTATGTGTCCCCCCATGTGTCCCCCCATGTGTCTCCCTATGTGTCCGCCATGTGTCCCCATTCCCGCATGTTTTTCCGTGCCTCCCCCCACACCCCCCCCCATGCCTCCTCCCCCCATGCCCCCCCTCCAGATCCAACGCCTCGCAGATAATCATAGACGTGCGGGGCAACGGGGGCGGGTACACGGCAGCGGGGTACACAGCCATCCGGCTGCTCATGGGGGCAGCCAAGGCGCCCGACTCCGACTTCGCCCTGCCAGTGGACTTCATCATCGGCACCGAGTACGCCGAGAACGCCATCACCGCGCTCTCCATCGACCCCACCACGCAGTACTTCATAGGATTGTACGCAGACCTCAACGGGACCGGGTTCACCAGCGCCTTTGACTACGCGCCTTTCCGCGAGCTCCGCTTCACGGAAACCGGCCCGGCGGGGAAATACTCGGCGCCGTTCAAGTTGAATAAGCAGTTTACCGGGAAGCAGGAGCAGCCGGTGTTTGGGGATCGCCCGTTCCTCGTCCTGTCGGATGGGAATTGCTTTTCTGCCTGCGCCATCCTCACGCACGTCCTGGGGAAACGCCACAAAGTACCCATGGTAACTGTGGGTGGTTTGCCCAACGAGCCTCCGGCCGTGAGCTCCTCGTGCCTCGGGTTTACCGAGCCTAACATCTTTTCATTGTCAAAAGGCCTTAGCAATCTCGCTGCCTTGGTGCCACAGAACGCGTCGTTGCCTCTCAAGGTGAAAGGGGCGGTTGGCATGGCGCTTACTAACGGGTATGTGGATTCGAAGATTCCGTGCGAGTTTGTATTTCTGCCCAGCCAGCATCACATCAACTACACCGTTGATCTGATTGGCAAGCCCTGGGCCATGTGGAGTGAGGTGGCCAAGCTCTTTGCCTCCGGTGCAGTTTAGGCAATGTGTTGTGTTGACACCAAGATCAGGCGCCCTAACAATTGACACCTCAGCAGCTTAGTTCATTCATCAGGTGCCCTGACAGTTGACTGACACCACAGCAACCTAGCTCATGCCTTCTCGTGTGTGGTATTGGCTGAAAATGAGGCTCCCAAAGTCTTCTCTTGGGCTAGTGGTCGTGCTTTTGGTGGTTATGTGGATGGATGGGTGCTGAAGGTTTTCAGTTTTTCATGGTGCGTGTTTGTTATGGAAATAAGGGAGATTTGTTATGTCGAGGAGTGTGATTCACTTTCCTGGTTTCCTAACTGAAATAGGTGTTATGGAAGAGACGAGAACTTTATAAGGTAACATGACTAGATTGACACCAATGAACAAAATAATATCGAGTACACATTCTCCAGCGTTTTTTTGCCACACCAGCAGATCCTTCCATAGATGTTAGGGTATGCTGATGTGGCTTCATGTGATGTCAAAATGTTTACCACCACGTCACGGCACGTCCATCGTGCTCGCCTTTGAAATCAAGCCGGTTGAAGCCGTTTACCTGTCATTCCGACAGTCAGCTGTCAGGATGAAAGAATCAACGCTCGAGTGCAAGTATCCATCCAATGGTCCTCCTCAGCTGACAGGTGCGCTACGCCGCCGCATTTCCAAGCCCTCCAACACTCCAATACTTTCCCCATTCCCTAGACTCCCCATATTCCCTCCCCCATTCCCCGTTTCCCCTTAGATTTCCCCCAGCTCCGCAAATCTTGCGATTGGAGTTCCCGAAGTTCCTGCTGGCTCTTTCAGCCCCATCGTCCCCAAGATTGCCTTATTTCTCACACAAGCAGCCTCATTTTCGACACCCGACTAGGTTTGGAGGCGCTGCGGTTTCTCACTTTGACTTGAGAGACGGACGCGTCGGCCACCTCGTGCGACTCGATTCTGGGTTGCGCTGGATTGAGTATCCGCGACGTCGCCGAATGGAAGGAGCACGCACACGCACCGCTCTGCCTGAGCCAGCTGCTGTGCCAGCTGAGTCAAGGCAACGCTTAGTACCATCCCGTTCCACACAGCGCCAAAAAGCTCCTTCTGTCATCTAGCAGCCCAACACTCTCTGACCTGCATAGTTTGAGCGATATGGCCATCCGCGTTACAAGCATCCTCATAGCGGTTCTCTGCCTTGCCACAGCTGCCTCCAGCTCCTCCATTCCTCTAAACTTCACCGCTTTTCACCGTGAAGGACCGCGTCGCGCTCTCCTGCAAATCCCCCCGTTCGACCCCGCTGCAGCCCTGGGCGCAGCAGCAGGAGCCATGGCCGGCGCCGTCCAATCAGCAGCCGCCACGTTGGCCAGCACCATCGCGCAAGCTCCTGGCGGGCTCCTATTCCACGACGCGGCGGGAATCTGCCTTGATTTCGGCCCTCTGCCCGCCTGCGACTTCTATTTCGATCTGCTCGGTCCGCACGGGCTGCCCTCGCTGCGCGTCCCCGTCGTCTCCGGCGGCGCCCTCATTCTCTCCCAGCAGAACGGCGATCGCCCCGTGAGCCTCGCCATCGCCACCGGCGTTTCGCCTGACGCTAACGAATTTCTTGGCGATAAGAAGGCGAAGAAGGGTGGTTACCAGGTGGAGATTGACGCGACGGGCCCGGCGAAGTACTGCAAGTGCGAGGCGGCGAAGCTGGCGCAAACAGTGGCGCATGCTGGCGATCAGTTCTACGCCACTGGACAGGTGAGTGCTCTCTGTTCTCCACTCCTCACCCCTCCTCTCTCCCACTTCAATTCCCTCCCCCTTCCCTCTCGTTGCTCCTTTGCAAACCACTCCCAACGCCCCTCCTCCCCCCCCCCCCCCACGCTCCCCCCTTTCTTTCCTTCCCCTCCCATAAGTTTTCATTCCTTCCCACCACCACTGCTACCTTATGAATCCTACCTCCTTTTACCCCCAATCACCTCCTCCCCGATCCCCCTTACTTCCGCCATCCATCCGCCAAGAAACGAAGCTTTCTGGCTGAGAACATTCCAGGAAAAAAACAGAATCCAAATAGTCACGCTCGCAACTCGACCGATTATCCGTTTTGACACACAACAGAAATGGTGTAACCCGGGGGTATACTCAAATGGTGTCTCTCAAATGCACCCACGCACCACCCCCTTTCCCCCCCACCCCCCCTGTTCCCCGTAGCCGGCCAAGGTATGCGCACGCACGTTTCAGAAGAACCTGCCAGCGTCGGCCTTCAAGGGGTGCTGTGTGCGCCTGCCTCTCACCAGCGTGCAGCTCAAGGCACCCAATGGTGACGTCATCAACCTCAACCAGGGCGACGGCAACAAACAGTTCCCTGAGCCCCGCCGCTGCCTTCTCTTCCATGTGCTCACTGTGTGATGGTGGTAGAGGATCGGCATTGTTTAGTTTCATTCCCTAGTGTGGAGTGGCAGCACAGAGTAGAGAGCAGATGGAAAAAAAAAAGCTAATTTTACCTAGGAGTAGTTCGTCTCATTCACAAAGCTAGGCACTGTATCATCAGTCTCATTACCGTATGAGATCTAGCAGCGACCGTGGACCATTTTATGGAGTTTTGACAGTAAAAGTATTCACTGTGATTTCAAGAAGTGACATTGCCTGACTCACAACCCACAAAGCACCACTGGGTGCATGGATCCTTTGATTTGAACTAGTGATTGTGTACGTACACCAGAAAACATCGGCAGATAATTACTGTATCGGAACATAAGTATCAAAACCACTGTCATGTTAAAGCAGCTGCTGCTTCGTCCCTGAGTGTAGCTCGTAACACTTCATCTAGTCTCATGCACCCAGCAATACCCAGCTCCACCGCTTCATTAACTCGTTTGACCGACATATTCCCCGTGACATTGCACAGCACCACCTCGTTCAGTGATGGCATCAGTGCCACCACCACCCGTCCCTCCTCCACCCGCTCCTCCTGTGAACTGGGATCCAATAGCAGGTCGCCACGGCATATGCTCCGATTTGATTTGAGAGAGGAGAGATCAAGAAGTGCGGGAAGATTTGGGTAGTGCACGAGAGGGGGAAGGATGGTGAGTGGAGCATGAGGGATAGGTGAGAATTTCCAGTTGGAAAAAAAGCAAAGACTGGGCGAGACTAGACACAAGATGCTGTGCATTTGGCTGCCTAGCATTTTGGTGTGTGAGGAAGGAGGAGATGGATGGGTGGCTGACTGTGAACAGTGTGTGGGCCCATGGCAGCGCTGTATTCAACGATGACAGATGGAGTGGCATGCTTGCAGAGCTCTAGGGGCTCCTGTCCCTTTCTCATATCATATCTGTTGCTCATATGGTGACCACGACTGAAGCAAGCAAGTGAAGGACCCTTAACGGCACCACCCACTCACCACAACCGACGCGGTAACCAGGTCGTTGAGATGCACGCCTGCGTCTGCCAGCGCCATGGATGCCGCTGTGATCATCACTGCCACGTCAGCTGGGGGTGACACGGGGAGGGTGGGCGGGGAGGTGGGTGGAAGCGATGGGAGAGGAATGAGTGCGGGGAGACGAATGGGCGCGAATTACTAACAGGGAAAGGGAAAGAGATGGGCAGAGGCGAAAGGGATGAAAGGGGAAGGGGATGCGAGGGCGGAAAGCATACTAGCAAGTCCATTCCCATTGAACACAACTCGGCGTCACCTCCACCCAACTCCAGCAGCAGCAGAGAGACATCAAGCGTGAACTTGGGGAAGAGGTGTAGCTGAAACTGGTTACCACCTGGTTACCACCTGGTTACCACCTGGTTACCACCTGACGAGCTCGTAGCGTGTGTGCTCTCCTCTCACTTCCACCGGACTCCAGCAGCAGCAGGGAGACATCGAGGGCGGCCTTGGGGAAGACGTGCAGCTGAACCTGGTTACCACCTGGTCTCCAACTGGTTACCACGTGGTGTGCTGTGAGCGTGTGTGCTCTCACCTCCACCAGACTCCAGCAGCAGCAAGGAGACGTCGAGGGTGGCCTTGGGAAAGAGGTGCAGCTGAATGGCCGGCAGCAGCGCACTCTCCACCTCACTAGCTAGCCGCTCCTCTGCTCCCTGCACGCACGCATGGTGCGTTCATGGTGATGGGTGATGGGTGATGGGTGGCAGCAATGCCTTGAGCTATGGGTCATAGAGTCATGATACATGAACCTGCACAGTCATGGGTAGCAGAGGCAAGGCCTTAAAGTCATAGGCCATGAATCATTGCTCACGGCTGATGGTGCCAAAAGGTTTTTCAATGTAGAGGTTCTCTTACCCTACCTTTGCAGAACACCCGATTGCTACTCTGAGCGTCATGACAGCTAAAATGACTCACCTGCGTGCTGCTGTTGCGGTTGGGCGTGGCGAAGGGTGCTATTCTGACGTCACACTTGAGACGCCCCTTCCCCCCCACCGATTGCTCCGCCTTGCGACTCTCCCGTGGACCAAAGCTGCACATGGTGAGGGGGGGCGAGGGGAGAGGAAGGGATTGGAGTGGGAAGGGGGGGAGAAGGTGAGAGAATGGGAGAGGAGGGAGGGGATAGGACAAATTTATAGATCAGAGGCGCAAGGTGCTAATGGGAACAAGAAGTGGGGCGTGTGGAATGTCACGAACGCGACTAGTGCATAAGACAGGCCGTAACAGCAAACAGTGAGTCACATGTGAGACGTAATATCCTGGACATCTCCCAAGTGCTTCTCAACAGAAGCGGTCACAAGTGTGGCGATTGGTCACGATCAGCCAGCCCGCTTGCAAACCTCCCTCCCAGCAACACAGAACCACAGCAGATTTCACAAAGCTGTAAAATGTCACAAAGCTGTGGAATGTCACAAAGCCGTTGCATGAGCAGATGCGCAGCATAGCAGCAAAACGTTGTCGGGAGTGCTGGTGGAGTCAGACAGAAAGATTCCAAGCCACATAGCAGAACAGAACAGAAATGTGGAACGCCACACATAATAGAGCATATACGCTAGATTATAACACCTCCACTCACACGGCATAGAAGTTGAGTTTTGAGATGGTTTCAACACTCAGCTTTTATTACAGAGCAATTACGCTGGGTCATCACACCTCCACTCACACGGCCACTATCACTTTGGTGCCACCGAACTCCGCATATGCGGACCCCGACGCCTGTGTGACTGTCTTTGCCTTGAGAACTGCCAGGGGTGCGAGGGGGGTTGGGGGGGGAGGGAGGGGACGCAGGGTGAGAGGAAACGGGGTGTGGGAAGTGGGGGAAGCGGCGGGTTGATGGGAGAAGGGGCAGGGGTTGGGGGGGATCAGAAAAGGGGCGGCAGGGAGGGGAATGAGAGAGAAGAAAGGAAGGAGTGGGGAGAGGGGAGTGATTGGGGAGAGGGGAGAGCGGGGATGGGGGAGTGAGTGGGAAGAGGGGAGTGAGTAGGGATAGGGGGGTGAGTGGGGATAGGGGAGTGAGTGGGGATAGGGGAGTGAGTGGGGATAGGGGAGTGAGTGGGGATAGGGGAGTGAGAGGGGGGAGGGGAGTGAGTGGGGGGAGGGAGTGAGTGGGGAGAGGGGAGTGAGTGGGAATAGGTGAGTGAGTGAGGGTAGGGGAGTGAGTGGGGATAAGGGAGCGAGTAAGAGTGAAGACCTCCTGAATGTGATGAGTGAAAACAAACTCGACATTTACAGGGTGAGAAGTGTTTTGATCCCAAACCCGGTGATTTTCAAGTCTACTCCTGAGTTCCGAGCGCGGCGCGCGCATTCACACGCGTCGCGCGCACTCACACGCGGCGCGGCTCTCCTCCAGCGACCGGCCGTCGCCGCGGAGCCCGTCGTCGCCGATCACGCGCGCCAGCGACCCCGCCGTGCCCCGCCGCTTCAACGGCGGGTACGACAGCACGGCGGCGCGCCGCTGGTGCGCCAGCGCCATCGCTGCGAAGGCGCTGACTCAGTCAGAAGCGCGACGTGGTAAGCGTGTGTCGGCACTACACTTAGGACGCAAGGTTGAGTAGTGGTAACGGTCCTCTTTGCTGCTCGGAGCTGGTGGCGCGATCGCGGCTGAGATACGACAGAACACACGGAATGAAAGGGGCGAGAACATCCGAGAAAAGGTGACGCTGTCGTAGAGTTGCAGATATTACTCTAGACATATTGAACCACCCAGAAACGAATACGGTAGCATATCTTTAGGTTGTGTATCAACATGTTTAACTAGGAAAAATACACCTTTCCAGACTTTAATTGCGTAGGAATCTCACAACCGTCCATTTGTATACGAATTACACAATTGAAAGCTATAAGGTGTCATGAGACAATTGTTTCCTGCATTAGAGAGGGGAGGCTTGTGATGAAATGGGGACGTATGCGCACAATAGTTGTAACGGACACAAGTTTTTTATGCAAAATACTATATCGGTGTTAAAACAGCACCTCACAGCTCAATAGCAGCAATGCTTCACCCTCTATCGCAACGACGCCGCCTTCGCGAAGGATCTACGACAATGTCGAACTCTCCAGTCTACACGTGGATGGATTATGGAACACGTGGCACGCGCCTTGCTGCGCTGTGCTCCGTCCGCCTCCTCCGTCTGCTTGTTTGCTGCGCGGATGCGCACGGTAATGCGTGAGGCGCAAGCGAACGAACCGAATTCTCTCTGTTACTTCATCCCTCCCGCTTTTCGTGAGCACTACATATTTCGCCTTCCCACGTCAGATCTGTGTTCTCTGACAAGCTGCTCCATTCCAATTTTCCTGTACCGCAAACAAATCTTGCTCTCCATCACAGCAGGAACAAATTTGCTTTCCCACAACGTTTCCCAGTCTTTCCATACATGTGCGCAGCCACTCTCGTGCGTCTTGCCAACCGCACTGTGCCTCGCGTTATGGATACCGTCGCCGCTCGTCTCGCCGCCCCACGGCAGGTGGCGCCGGCAGCAGCGCTTCGCCCGCATCCTCGCCGCACTCCCGTCGCGACTCTTCATTCTCTTCCCCGTGTCGGCCCGCAGCTACTGGCACGCTGCCACGTGTCGCCGTCTGCGTCGCTTGCCGTTCGCACGGCATCGTCTGGCTCCTCTACTCAGTTGTCGTCGGATTTCATCAAGTCGCAGCTGCGACACTTTAATGGGCGACCCCTTTCGTCAGCCCTAGTCCAATCGCCAGGAGTGGCGCCTCGACGGCGGTTCCACCGTTCTGCACCATGCCGTGCTGCAGCCAGCGGAGGCAGGGTGAGACCATGAGCACAGTTTAGGATAGGGAGTTTGGAAAGATTAGGGTTCAGCAGGCTGTGAGATACCCCCTGCTTTTATTCCGTCAGTCCTGTGCCTGCGCGTGACGTGCTTTTTTCCAAGTCGTTTTGTTTCTATGCGATTATCTTCTCATCCATTCTGTTATGCAGCGCTGGTTTGCGTTGCGCTGTTCGATGCGCACCTTCATCCATCCGCGCCTCCACACTCTCCCCACACATGCTGACGTCTTCCCCTCTTCCTGTCCCCCTCACCCGCCTTCCGCTTCACACTCTTGCGCGCGCAGATCAGCCAGGGCGAGTTCACGGAGGCGGCGTGGCAGGTGATAATCGCGTCGCCGGAGGTGGCGAAGGAGAGCCGGCAGCAGATCGTGGAGACGGAGCACCTCATGAAGGCGCTGCTGCAGCAGCGCAACGGCCTCGCGCGCCGCATCCTCGCCAAGGCCGGCAGCGACGGCACGGAGCTGCTCTCCGCCACGGACCGCTACATCGCGCGCCAACCCAAGGTGCGTTGTTTTTCCAAGGTGGGTGCGTCGTGAGTCGTGCGTCGCTGGCGTCCAAAGGTCCGTCGAGCTGATAGAGTTTCGAGTCGTCTCGCACACTCTCCCCTCTTCCCTCAACCTCTCCGTGGTTCCCTTTCCCTCCTCCCCTCCCCACCCCCTCCCTCCCCCCCGTCTCCGCGCAGGTGTCGGGCGACTCGAGTCAGATGCTGGGGCGCGATCTGGAGGCGCTGATAGAGCGCGCGCGGGGGTTCAAGGCGAGCATGGGCGACGAGTTCGTGTCCATCGAGCACCTGCTGCTCGCCTTCGTCGGCGACAGGCGCTTCGGCGAGAAGGCGCTGCGCGACGCGGGGCTGTCGCAGGCGGCGCTGGAGAAAGCCGTCGCTGAAGTGCGCGGATCGCAGAAGGTCACCGACCAGCGTGAGTTACCGCACCGCACCGCACCGCACAGCAGGGGACCGCAATGAACTAAACCGATTAGCACTAATGGCTGCACCGCATCACACTGCACTGCACCGCAGAATCGATTGCACAGGAGGTCATTTCTGAGCCTATCCAGAGGACTTCTCCTATCCAGTTGCAGTCCCCGGTCACCATTCCCTTCCCCTTTCGCCGTCCCCGTCAACCCCCTTCTCCCCATTCCCCGCGCCCCCCACCCCCCTGCCGTTCACACGCGCTCCATTGGCGCGTGCAGAGTGGAGAACAAGTACGAGGCGCTGGAGCACCTGACGGAAATGGCGCGGTAGGGCAAGCTTGTAGGACGCTGTATCCTTATCCCTTCCCCCCCCCTTCCCCTTGTCTTCCTCCCCCCCACAGAGCCGGAGAACAAGTACGAGGCGTTGGAGCGGTACGGGCGGGATTTGACGGAGATGGCGCGGCAGGGCAAGCTGGACCCGGTGGTGGGGCGCGACGACGAGATCCGCCGCGCCATCCAGATCCTCTCGCGCCGCACCAAAAACAACCCCGTGCTCATTGGCGAGCCGGGCGTTGGCAAGACTGCTATTTCTGAAGGGTGAGAGACTTATGGGGCGAGGGGTGGCGGTGGGTGGCGGGTGAGGGGTGGGGAGTTGACCCGTCACGCTGCTGCTATTCCTCTTGGTGTCGCCGCTCCCACCATGCGCTAGCTATCCAACGGTTATGCCGCCACATTGCATCAAGTGTGTCGTGCGTGCACAGCACAGTGCGCCCCACTCGCTCCCACTGTCTCCCACAGGGCCGCACTCAACACGCACCTCGTGCATCTCTCTCCCCCTCCCACGGCCCACAACCCTGTCCGCCCCGTCTTCCCACGGCAGCTTGGCGCAGCGCATAGTGCAGGGCGACGTGCCAGAGGCGCTCATCAACCGCAAGGTGAGAGTCACCAGCGCCACACACGCCACACCCGCCACACACGCTCCTCCAAGCCCCTCTGCATGCCTGCTTGCCTCCATGCATGCATGCACCTTATTGGGTACCTCTCGGGTGCCTAGCCCGTTGGTTTCCATTCCACCTCCTTTTACCACCGCTCCATGTGTACTGGGGGCCGTACAACATCACCCTACTGCTCCCACCCATTCTGCCTTTCTCTCCACCATCTCCCTTCCCGACTTTCAGCCCTCATCCCTTCCTAACCCCTCCGCCCCCGCTTTCTCTCCTCCTCTCTCCTCGACTCCCCCGGGCCCTTCCTGTGCCCCTCCCCCCATGCGCCACCCCCTGTGCAGCTGATATCGCTGGACATGGGCGCGCTGATAGCGGGCGCCAAGTTCCTTTTACACCCAGTCAAACGCTCACCCTTCTTTCCGCTTTCCCCGCCCCCCTGCTGCGCCCCTCCGCCCATGCGCGCACGCGGTGCAGCTGATATCGCTGGACATGGGCGCGCTGATCGCAGGCGCCTAGTTCCGGGGGGAGTTTGAGGACCGGCTGAAGGCGGTGCTCAAGGAGGTCACTGCCCTCACGATAACCTCCACATCTCTTTATTACTCACTAAACCTTCCCCCTTCTCTCCCCATTTTCCCCTCCGCAGCTGATATCCTTGGACATGGGCGCGCTGATAGCGGGCGCCAAGTTCCGGGGGGAGTTTGAGGATCGGCTGAAGGCGGTGCTCAAGGAGGTCACTGACAGCAACGGCGGCATCGTGCTCTTCATCGACGAGATCCATACCGTTGTGGGCGCTGGTGAGATGAATGGATGGTGATGCAGGGTGTTACTGAGAATTCTCCAAAACACCCTGAGATCGATGAGTAGATGGTTGAGTGGCATCGTGCTCTCCATTGACGAGATCCACACCGTTGTTGGCGCTGGTGAGTGCCGCTGCTGAGATGCGTAGGTGGATGGGTTGAGAGGGAGCGGTGAGAGGGTGAGTTGATGCAAGTCCAATAGATAAGTTTACCATACATCGACAGTTGTAACTGGTGAGAGGATGAGTGGCATCGTGCTCCCTATCCCCCCTCTAATTTAATCTCCCTTCGTCGTCTGTCCCTTCCCTTCCTCTTCTCCGCTGCTCTGCTGCTCCCACTCCCGTCCTCACCACTCTATCCTCACCTCCCCTTGCTTGCGTGATTTGCATCCCCTCCCTCCCCAGGAGCGAGCGAGGGAGCCATGGACGCAGGCAATCTCTTAAAGCCCATGCTGGGGCGCGGCGAGCTGAGGTGCATCGGAGCCACGACCCTGGACGAGTACCGCAAGCACATAGAGAAGGACCCGGCGTTGGAGCGCCGCTTCCAGCAGGTGTACGTGGGGCAGCCCTCCGTGCCGGACACCGTCAGCATCCTGCGCGGGCTCAGGGAGCGCTACGAGCTGCACCACGGCGTGCGGATTAGCGACAACGCTCTGGTGGCGGCTGCGAGTCTCTCGGACCGCTACATCTCTGACCGCTTCCTGCCGGATAAAGGTGTGTCTGGCTGTGGGTGCTGTTTTCAGTAGGCGGTGTCTCAGCAGGTGCATGTACGGGGGGCAGCCCTCTGTTACCGATACCGTCAGCATCCTGCGCGGGCTGAGGGAGCGCTACGAGCTGCACCACGGAGTGCGCATCAGTGACAACGCTCTGGTGGCGGCGGCGTCCCTGTCGGATCGCTACATCTCCGACCGCTTCCTGCCCGAGATGTAGCGCATGGGGTTCCTTGTGAGGGTGCAGCCTGGGAAGGGTTCGTCGCCAAGTGCTGTGGAGTCTGGGCGTGGAATTGTGTTTGTGTATGTATTCACAGGTGTGGACAGAAGCTAGCCCGCATCTTTAGGTCTCTCAGCTCCGATGTTAAGGATCTCCCCGGCTGCCTCTGATTCCCCCCTCCCATTCACCCTCCACGCATTCAGCAATCGACCTGGTGGACGAGGCAGCGGCAAAGATCAAGATGGAGATCACATCAAAGCCCACTGCCTTGGACGAGGTGGATCGTGCCGTGCTCAAGCTCGAGATGGAACGCCTCTCCCTCGGCAACGACACCGACAGGTGCCCTGCCTGCCTGCTTCGCCCCGTTGACCCCCTTGACTCTGTTGACCTTTTTTGACTTTGTTGACTCTTCTCAACGTGCTGTTTCTTTCGACTGTCACTGTGTTGGTCGACGCCGCCCACTTCGGCGCTACCACACTTCACTCCAACCTTCAGTTCACCCATCAACCTGTCACGCTGTTCCCCCCTCCCCTCCCACACATCTCCTCCCCCTCTCCTCCCCTCAGGCTGTCCCGGGAGCGGTACGAGCGGCTGGAGAACGAGCTGAAGGTCCTCAAGTCCCGCCAGGCGGAGCTCACGGAGCAGTGGGAGCGGGAGAAATCGGTGATGTCGCGCATCCAGAGCATCAAGGAGGAGGTGGACCGGGTGAACGTGGAGATCGGGCAGGCGGAGCGCGACTACGACCTCAACCGCGCGGCGGAGCTCAAGTACGGCAACCTCATCTCCCTGGAGAAGCAGCTGTCCGACGCCGTGGCGGCGCTGAACGAGTACCAGCAGTCGGGCAAGTCCATGCTGCGCGAGGAGGTCACCAGCAGTGACATTGCCGAGGTGGTGGCCAAGTGGACGGGCATTCCCGTGGACAAGTTGCAGGAGTCGGAGAGGGAGAAGCTGCTCAAGCTGGATGATGAGCTGCACAAGAGGTTGATTGGCCAGGAGACGGCGGTTACGGCGGTGGCGGAGGCGATTCAGCGGTCCAGGGCTGGACTGTCGGACCCCAACCGCCCGATCGCCAGCTTCATGTTCATGGGACCCACCGGTGAGTTGCATTTTGACGAAAATACCACCTTTGTTGACTCCCCTCACTGTCCATGGGTCGGATGCTTCCCCCTCTCGTTGCATCTACTGCGTTCTCGTCTCATGCCTCACCTCCCGTTCTCCTCAACCTTTCCTCTTCCCTCCTCTCCTCTCCTCTCCCTTTTGACTCCTCCTTCCGCCCAGGCGTGGGTAGAACCGAGCTGGCCAAGTCCCTCGTGGCATTCCTGTTTGACAGCAAGGAGGCGTTGGTTCGCATCGACATGAGCGAGTACATGGAGAAGCACTCCGTGTCGCGCCTCATCACACCCCCTCTCTTCCATCCCCGCCTTTCTCCCACGTCCCCCTTATGCTCCCCCAGGTGTGGGAAAGACGGAGCTGGCCAAATCTCTCGCGGCATTCCTGTTCGACAGCGAGGAGGCGTTGGTGCGCATCGACATGAGCGAGTACATGGAGAAGCACTCTGTGTCGCGCCTCATCGGAGCGCCCCCGGGCTACGTGGGGTACGAGGAGGGCGGGCAGCTCACGGAGGCGGTGCGGCGGCGGCCGTACTCCGTGGTGCTGTTTGACGAGGTGGAGAAGGCGCACGGGGACGTCTTCAACGTCTTCCTGCAGGTGCGTCCTCGCTGTCCTTGACTTTGTGTGTGCTATTCTATGCCTTGCTGGTGTGCTGCCGTGCCTCCTGGCTGCTGCTCCTGCCATCCTCGCCTCCTCACGCCAAACTCTTTCCTTCGCACCTTCCTCCCTTTTCTACTACTATCTGCATGGCAGATTTTGGACGACGGGCGCGTGACGGACAGCCAGGGCCGCACAGTGTCATTCCGCAACACGGTGATCATCATGACGTCCAACGTGGGCTCGCAGTACATCCTGCAAGCACTCGACCACCAGACCGCTGACAAGGACGTGCAGTACCAGGTGCGTGTTCTCTGCTGTGGCGGTGGGTGTTCACTGCCATCTGCTGCCTTGCGAATGCTCTCATGTGGACGTTTTCTTCTGTGGCTTCCATGCTGCTTCCTTAATTGTCTTTCCTTCGTCTCACCCACCCACCTCCCACCCAACCCCAACCCCAACCCCAACCCCAACCCCAACCCGAATCCCCCTCTCCTCCTGTCACCCCCACGCAGGTTCGTAGGAGCGTGTGATGGAATCAGTACGGACCATCTTCCGTCCTGAGCTCATGAGCCACATTGACGACTTTTTTGTCCTCCACTCCCCACACACTATGCTCCCTTTTGCTGATTCAACTCCTGCCTCCTCTTCCTTCTCTCCGCCCACAGGTGATGAAGGAGCGCGTGATGGATTCAGCGCGTTCCATCTTCCGCCCCGAGTTCATGAACCGCATCGACGACTTCATCGTCTTCCAGTCGCTCGACGCCGCTCAGATCACGCGCATCGTGCGCCTGCAGCTGGCGCGCGTGCAGCAGCGCCTCAAGGACCGCAAGATCCGCCTGCAGGTCACCGACGCCGCCGTCGACCACCTGGGCCACCTCGGGTACGACCCGGCGTACGGTGCCCGCCCGGTGAAGCGGGTGATTCAGCACGAGGTGGAGAATGAGCTGGCCAAGGGCATTCTGAGGGGGGATTTCGGGGAGGATGATGTGGTGGTGGTCGATACAGAGATTGTGGTGGGGGGTGCCGGTGGGGTGCCGACGACTCGGCTTACGTTTAAGGCGGAGCACGGTGGGGCGTTCAGTGGTGGGGAGAGTGATGCTGAGGCCAAGGAGCAGGCCAAGAGCTTGTTTGCTTAGGTTGGGGTGTGCAGGCAAGACTTGTTTTAGAGTTATAGCAGATTGATCAGCTGAACTGTATGTACTTGTGAATTTGCTGAAATACTAGTCAACAGATGTGGCATGTACATGTGCTAGGTTCTACCGTACTATTTCCAGGTGCTCATTATTTTGTATATGGATTTAGCCTAATTCGTCTAAACCGGTTTCCGCTACACTCAATCAACAGAATTCCCCGCATAATATCGGGTGACCTCTTGGGAGCTGTGCTTGAGCATCCCTAGATTTTGGTGCTACGTTCTGGTTCTGCGTTTTGAGCCCCGTATCGCGAGTCACGACCTTGGGATGTGACGCGGAGAGTCCTTGGGTTTGTTCTATGTGGATGGCAGGAGCTCTAGCTGGAAGAGCACCCTTGGGTGAAAGTTTCGGGATTAGATCGAGTCGCGACCTTGAGATGTTTTTTGTAATGGCTCGACTCGAAGCACCTGAGTGGAAACGGAGTGAATCAAGCAGATTCATTTCCGGTTTGCAGCAGCCAGGAGCCTGGAAGAGCGAGAGATTCGCACAACCTTCCGCTTTGGACAACTCCTGTCCGCTTCGGCATTCGCCATGGCCATTCAGAAAAAAGTCGATCCTTCGCGTAGCGGAGCATCGAGAAGCAACCCTATTCTGCTTGATTCCGCCTCTGCATCTGATGATCCGTTGATAACGACAGATGGCGAAGCGGACGGCTGGCGGATATTGTTTTGGGCCAAACCAGGGGACCGCGAAGGTGCTTGCTTGCCGTCGCCACAGCCATTTATATCGTCCACTTTCCAGCTCTTCCACTCTCCGCACGCCCTCATCCAGCACCGCTGCGCCGGCTGTCGTTCCGCCATTGCCGACGGTTCCGTTGCTGCTGCTTATGGCGCCTTACGCGATAGTACCAGCGCCGACGATCCTTGGGGACATGCCGCTGTGCTGCGAGCTTTTATCGAGCGCAACGGACGGACAACCACGCAAGCAGTGGAGGAAGGACAGCCGTGTGAGGACAGCGCGATGGAGCTGTGCGAGTGTGTGCGTGAGGCAGCACGTGACGGGCAGGGCCCGTCGTGGTCGTCGGGACGGCTGCAGCTGGCATCAGTGGCTGCGGAGGACGTCATGCTGCACCTGGTGCGGCTGCGGGGACGGGGAGCGCGGAACGGAAAGCCCGATGAATGGACGGGACGCGAGGTTGAGGGAGAGGAGAAGGCGGAGATAGTTGTGTCGGCGAGGGCGTCAGACATAAGGGAGCTGCACCATCCGTCTGCTGTGCAGGCCCTCCTGCACCTCGCGCAGAGGGGCCTCGTTACTGTCACCCCCCTCGGCATTGATGCACCCCGTGGAGTTACCCACGCGCAACGCATCACCCGGCCACTTGAGGAGCGCGCCGCTGGCTCTGTGCGCATTCTGCTGGGCATCCCCAGCAGGCTCGTCCCGGAGGTGCCGGTGGAGCAGATGTGCTTGCCTCTGCTCGCCCCTCTGCTGACTGAGTGGCGGAAATTCAGCCACACGCATCACATACGCGCGCTCATGAGCAGCCTTGCGCCAGATGCCGCGCTGCACCCCGGGCCTCATGGATGTGCAACTGCTTTGCCGTGCTCCTGCCATGCTGATGGAGCATTGTACGGCAACGTGGATGGCAGCATGGATGACGGATTGCCACGTGGCAGTGGCTTCGATTTCGACCAACTGTACCGAGCTGTGCGGCCCAGCAGGTGGGTGATGGCATTGCAGGTGAGTGGTAAGGTGGCTTGGTTGCGGATGCATCTAACAGGGTTCCATACTCTGCAGGGTGACCTCGTTGACTTATGCTCTTCTCGTCCTTGCCTTCCGTTACTTTCTCGTGTCTCAAATACTGATACGCAACCGACGTGTATGCAGTAATCCATTCACGATAGCAACTAGTATTTTGCGACCAGTCACGTGACCTCCACGCCTCTCACTTCCACTGCTCTGCACCATTCGTTCAACCATTCTCCAAGTGCAACCCCAATGCCGCTGGTTTCTTGTCACATGCATGTTCGTAGCATTGTGCTCTCAACAGCTATTGCATCCATCCATCCCTGTGCTGCTGTGCACCCCCCTCGTGCTGCTTGCAGGCACCTTCCGTCCCTTGACTTGAGTCCACCCAACCTGCTACCTCCTCTGAGGCCGTACCAGAGCAGAGCTGTGGCATGGATGGTGCAGCGAGAGCGGGGCGAGCAGGGGGGATGCGGGGATGGTAGGCAGTGCGAATGGTGGACGGAAGTGCAGCATCCCTTGTGGCGGCAAGTGGCAGCAGAGAAAAGCCATCCTGACGTCACTCTGCACTACAATCCTATCCAGTGGGTATCTGTCCATCAAGTGTATTCATACTCCCCCTGCACAGCCCCGCACATCACCTGTCGCTTTCCCCCCTCTTTTCACACCACAATTGTTGCTATTCCCCCTCTTTCCGTGCACCTGTTGCTATTCCCCCTCTTCCCTCCCCGGCCCTGTTGCTATTCCCCCTCTTCCCCCGCACCTGTTGCTATTCCCCCTCTTTCCGCGCACCCGTTGCTATTCCCCCTCTCCCCCCGCACCTGTTGCTATTCCCCCTCTTCCCCCGCACCTGTTTCCATTCTCCCTCTTTCCGCGCACCTGTTGCTATTCCCCCTCATTCCGCGCACCTGTTGCTATTCCCCCTCTCCACGCCATTGCCACTCGAGAGGGACCTGCGTTTTTCCTTTGGCGGCCCTTTCATGGCTCTGCTGACTTCTCATCTGCCTCCTCACCGTCATCCCCTTTCTTGTTCTCATGCCCAACCCTCCCCGCATTATGCTCTATCCCTGCCCATCCTCTTCCTCACTCCCTCCCTCCCACCTCTTTGCCATGTGTCATCCAGAGGTACCTTTGTGCGCCTCCCTCGCTCCAGCTGCTGTTCTCATCCAGTCAGCAATCACAGGGAAATGCGCGCAGATTCGGCATGCACAGGTTCAAAGCATATTGGTTCAGCGCACGCAGGTTTGGCGCATACAGGTTCGGCGAGCTCAAGCTTGGTCGGTGCAGGGTCAGTGAGTGGAGTGTGCGGGTGGGTGGGTGCGGTGGCAGGGGCAGTGAGGGGCGGCATTCTGGCAGAGGAGATGGGGCTGGGTAAGACCGTTGAGGTGCTTGCCTGCATCCTCGCCCACCGCTGGGAAGGCAGTGGGAAGGGAGAGACGGAGGCAGGGGTCATTGGGAAGAGGACTAAAGGCGCGGAAAAAGGACAGTCTGACCAGTGCAGTGAGAGGGGGAAGAAAGGCGAGAAGGGAGAGGATGGCGAGAAGGGGGGCGAGGGGAGCAGGAAGAAGAGGAAAGGGACGATGAGGATGGCAGCACGAAAAAGCAAGGGGCGCGGCGGTGGTGTTGAGGTGGTGAAGGGCGAGCAAGGAGAGGCCATGAAGGGCGGGGAGGAGGGGGAGGAGGGGGAGGAGGGGCGAGTGGTGACGCCGTGTGGGAGCACGCTCATCGTGTGTCCGGCGGCCATTCTTCCTCAGTGGCGAGACGAGGTCTTGCGGTATGTGAAGGGCAAGCCCTGGGCATGGGGCACCTTCTTTGTTATGCTGCTGCCTTTGCTACCTTAATATCGCTTCGGCCAACCCCTCTTAGTGTCTTTCCTTATATTTTCTTTCAAACCTTCCGTATCGTTCAGTATGAATGGCAGGTACAGCAAGCACAGTTGGCTGTGTGAGGATGGTGAGGGACAGGCCAGGCCAGGCTACTTGGGAGACTACGCTTTGCACGCGTTCAGTTCCTTGTCTCTCGCACCGCCATATCACAATGCCGTGCATCGTCTGCCTCTCCACTCGCTCCTCCCTCCACCATGCACCCCATCCCCTTGCTCATCTCCCGCCAACCACACCCGTGCAGGCACAGTGAGTGCGCTGGTGTATCAGGGCGTCAACAGCCCTGCCCTGCGCCTCGCCTTCCGCCCCTCCCCAGCCTCGCCTCTCACCTTCCCCCCTGACTCACCTCTCAGCATTTCCTCGCCTGCCTCCTCGGGTGATGAGGGGACAGACAGGGCCTTTCGTGGAAGGGGGGGTGGTAAGGTGGGAGACGGGCGTGAGGGAGGGCGAGGAGGGGGTGGAAAGGGGAAGAGGCAGGTGGATTGGGGGCGAAGGGAGAGGCTAGATGTGGAGTGCAGCGAGGTGTGGGAGGAGGTGGATGAAGTCACGCCTCTTGATCTCGCAGCTGCTGACATCGTGCTGGTGTCATACGAAACACTTAGTGGCGACATCTGGCACGATGGGCCCACAAGAGTGTTGCGGCATAAGAAGAGGTGAGGGGGAATGCATGGGGAGACGGAACAAGGTAGTAGCACAGAGAGCTCTGGATGCTGGGTGTGTGTAAGGGTGCCTTGATTCTAAGCTTGTAGGTGACAGGCAAGGCCAACAGCAAAACCAAGAGAGGAAGAGGTTGGCGCTACTGCCATGTCAGCCTACTGCCCTTTCCATACCTGCTTTGTGTGTCGGCAAGTTTTTTTTTTGTTCCCAGCTACCAGAAGCGCCCTATGCACCTGACTCGCTGCTCTGGTACCAAAATGCACATTTCATTGTCGCACCTTGCTACTCTGTCCCAGGTACGAGACCCGCCCCACACCCCTCACACGCCTGCACTGGTGGCGGGTGTGTCTGGACGAGGCGCAGCTGGTGGAGGGCGGAACCTCCAGAGCAGCAGTCATGGCGGCCCGCCTGTCTGCGCAGCACCGGTGGTGCGTGTCGGGCACTCCCATTCAGAAGGGCCTGCCGGACCTGCAGAGCTTGCTTCGGTTCCTCCGAGCCTCGCCGTTTGACCTGCCACAGTGGTGGTGCGATTTTTTCGAGAAACCTATTGAGGTGAGCCTGCTGGGGGCCGGGACTTGGGCTGAGAAATTGGTGTGGGTCTCATGGGTACTGTGAGTGTGGTGACACTAGTCATTGGTCATGATGCAATGCAACTGGCACTTGATCGATATGGCCTCAGTCCTATATCACTCTCGTTTTGGCATTTGGTCAATGTGGCTTCAGTCCTGCACCACTCTCACTGTGTCATCTGCACAGCTACTGGCTCGCTCACGGCTGTGCTTGTGATGTTCTGGACTTCTCGCTTCGACTTTGCTCTGATCTATTACAGTTGGCCCAAGGTATCCATCTCATCTGTTTGGTGTGCTGCCTCTGTTTCCTCCTCCCTGCCTGATGCCCACTCAAACTCTTGTATGCATCGAATCTCTCTCCTTCCTTTCCCCACCCCGCAACTGCCCTCACCTAACGCCATGGCAGCATGGATGCGTGCCAGCGTGGCACTCCCTCCTGGCCCTCATGTCGCAGCTGATGTGGCGCCATAACAAGGCTGACGTGGCGGACGAGCTGGCGCTGCCACCTCAGCGGCAGCTGCTGACAGTGCTGCGGTTCAGCGCCATCGAGGCGCACTTCTACCGCCAGCAGCACGCCAAGTGCGCCCAGCGCGCGAAACACGTCCTCAGATTAGGGGAGCGAGGGGGAGGGAGGGCAGGACCGGGCAGAGGCGGAGCTGGGGATGGGGATGGAGAGGAGGAGGTTCAAGGAGGGGAGCGGCAGCAGCAGCAGTCGCTGCGGTCGCTGCTGCCGTCGAGTGCGTGCCGTGCCGACCTCAACAGTTTCCTGGCGTCGCTGCTGCTGCTGCGCCAGGCCTGCTGCCACCCCCAGGTTGGCTCGGGCGGGCTACGGCGTTTAAACTCCGAGCGACCCATGCACATGGATGAAGTGCGGCAGGTGTGTCCCATGCACATGGATGAAGTGCGGCAGGTGTGTCCCATGCACATGGATGAAGTGCGGCAGGTGTGTCCCATGCACATGGATGAAGTGCGGCAGGTGTGTCCCATGCACATGAATGAAGTGCGGCAGGTGTGTCCCATGCACATGGATGAAGTGCGGCAGGTGTGTCCCATGCACATGGATGAAGTGCGGCAGGTGTGTCCCATGCACATGGATGAAGTGCGGCAGGTGTGTCCCATGCACATGGATGAAGTGCGGCAGGTGTGTCCCATGCACATGGATGAAGTGCGGCAGGTGTGTCCCATGCACATGGATGAAGTGCGGCAGGTGTGTCCCATGCACATGGATGAAGTGCGGCAGGTGTGTCCCATGCACATGGATGAAGTGCGGCAGGTGTGTCCCATGCACATGGATGAAGTGCGGCAGGTGTGTCCCATGCACATGGATGAAGTGCGGCAGGTGTGTCCCATGCACATGGATGAAGTGCGGCAGGTGTGTCCCATGCACATGGATGAAGTGCGGCAGGTGTGTCCCATGCACATGGATGAAGTGCGGCAGGTGTGTCCCATGCACATGGATGAAGTGCGGCAGGTGTGTCCCATGCACATGGATGAAGTGCGGCAGGTGTGTCCCATGCACATGGATGAAGTGCGGCAGGTGTGTCCCATGCACATGGATGAAGTGCGGCAGGTGTGTCCCATGCACATGGATGAAGTGCGGCAGGTGTGTCCCATGCACATGGATGAAGTGCGGCAGGTGTGTCCCATGCACATGGATGAAGTGCGGCAGGTGTGTCCCATGCACATGGATGAAGTGCGGCAGGTGTGTCCCATGCACATGGATGAAGTGCGGCAGGTGTGTCCCATGCACATGGATGAAGTGCGGCAGGTGTGTCCCATGCACATGGATGAAGTGCGGCAGGTGTGTCCCATGCACATGGATGAAGTGCGGCAGGTGTGTCCCATGCACATGGATGAAGTGCGGCAGGTGTGTCCCATGCACATGGATGAAGTGCGGCAGGTGTGTCCCATGCACATGGAAGAAGTGCGGCAGGTGTGTCCCATGCACATGGATGAAGTGCGGCAGGTGTGTCCCATGCACATGGATGAAGTGCGGCAGGTGTGTCCCATGCACATGGATGAAGTGCGGCAGGTGTGTCCCATGCACATGGATGAAGTGCGGCAGGTGTGTCCCATGCACATGGATGAAGTGCGGCAGGTGTGTCCCATGCACATGGATGAAGTGCGGCAGGTGTGTCCCATGCACATGGATGAAGTGCGGCAGGTGTGTCCCATGCACATGGATGAAGTGCGGCAGGTGTGTCCCATGCACATGGATGAAGTGCGGCAGGTGTGTCCCATGCACATGGATGAAGTGCGGCAGGTGTGTCCCATGCACATGGATGAAGTGCGGCAGGTGTGTCCCATGCACATGGATGAGGTTCGGCAGGTGTGTGTGTGGGAGGAGGGCATGTGAGCGCGCTGCTGTTGGAATGGATATGGGTGAAGTGCTGCAAGGGACGGAGAGAGAAGAAGTGAGAAGCAGGCATGGGGATTGTCAAGCAAGTTGGGTGAGGCTGCGAGGTTTGTGAGCCTTTTAGAATGGTGAGGGAGTTTGAGGCATGTGATGCGAATCGGAGAAATGGATCGCTGGCTGATCCGGTCCAGTCCCTTGTGCTTCCTTTGGTGTCCCACCCATTATCCATGAACCTCCTCACAGCAACTTTACCAGTTCTCATCCTTATTTGAAGACTGACCCTTAATATGGCGACAATGTTCTTTGTGATTTGCACCAAATCTTGTTCCTTGGCTTCCCTTTCAAATGCATGGTGTGACACATCACTGGCATGCCCTCAGGTGCTGTTGGAGAAGGCACGTGTGGAGGCGGAGGAATCCCAGCGTCTCCTCATCTCCGCCCTCAACGGCCTCGCTGCTCTCGCCGCCATCCACGCTCCCACCCTCCCCCTCCTCTCCTCCTCCTCGCCCCCCTCCGCTGCTTCTGCCCACCACTCTTTTGAGAACATCGCCCAGTGGGGGCCCGGGGCAGAGCAGGCCGTGGGGCTTCACCGCGATGCTTTGCGAGTCTTGGATGAAAATGAGGATGGGGCACAGCAAGTGAATGGCGATGGGGATCGGAATGAAGACGGGCATGATGGCGACGCAGGTGGAGCGAGTGGGTCTCTCTCTGCGCCTCACTGCGCTCGCCAGCGCAACGCCCTCCTGCAGCGCCTGCACGTGCTGCACAACCTGCACTCGCTGCTCGCCCTGCTGCACCACGCCAAGGGAGGAGGCCAGGGGCACGGTGGTGGAGCGCGGAGCAAGAAGGGGTGCAGTTCGGTGGAGTTAGGTGGCAATGGAGCAGGTGTGGTTGTCGCACGGACAGCGAGGGAGGAGAGGCTGGAAGGGGAGATGGAGGAGGTGATGCGGAGGTATGTGGCTCCTTACAGGGCGCGCGCTGCTGCTGCCAAGAAGGCCTTCGAGGATGTGCGCTCACAGGCGAGTCATGTGGGGGAGTGTGTGTGGTGGTGTGACCGTGGGAGTATGTGGGTACTTGTGAGAGACTGTGGGCACATGTGAGAGAGTATGTGGGTCTGTGCTGGTCATATAGGTTGTCAATACGCCCATGCCAATTGGGTCGTTGCTCTCATCTCTATCATTGCAGCTCATGATGTCACTCGCATGCATGTCTGTAATTCAAACCCTCAACCCTCATGCCACTCGCATCTCTCTGCATGTGCATGTCACAGGCACATGTCTACATCCCGCACGTGCAGGTGGAAGCCCATGGGGCATCAGCTCTCCTCTCCACCTCCTCCTCGCGTTCATGGCTCGCTCTCCTCGCAGCACTGCGGTCTTCTGTGCCCCCAGTGCGCACACACAGCATCATCTCTCACTTGCAGCGCACGCTACTGGATGATGATAACTGCAGCAGGCTAGAGACGATGAACATGGCCAGCCTTGCTCTCAGGTGCGCCGTGCTCTCAGGTGCGCCGTAAGATTGTTTGTCAGGGAACGGCTCGACTGTGGTGCTGGAAGCGTGCTTGCCTTGCACACTACTCTTTCCTACACCTCCCTCAATAGTCCTCACTGCACCCCATGATCCGCCCTCTCCTCCCATCCCCTTGTCAGCTTCCCCACGCTGCACGGCCTGCTGGTTGCGCTGGGAGAGGAAGTGGCCAGGCTGATGGGAAGCAGGCAGGAAGTGCTGCAGCGAGTGGTGGACGCGGGCGGTAGGGTGGACGTTGAGGGCGTGGGGGGCAGTCTGGTGGCGCAGGCAGGCTCGTGTGCTCGCTGCAGTGCGGGGCAGGAGGAGAAGGGCGGGGCTGAGGATTATGAGGCTGAGGAGGGCGCGACTGAGGAGGGCGGGGATGAGGATGGAGGGGCTGAGGGTGTTTTGGCGAGTGGAGTGGTTGGTGCGAGGGGAGCAGATGGGGGGAAAGGCAGTGAGCTCTGCATGCTTTGCCAGGCGCAGGACGTGTTTGAGGTGAGATGGATGGGTGTGCAATCAGACGGGCACCAGGATACAGGTGGGGGCGCAGGGAGGCGGGAGGTCGGAGCTCGCCTCATCCTTGTAGGCGTTTCTTTCTTTCACGACAGCCTCTCTCAAGCCCATTTCGCTGCTTCCTCTTATGGATCTGAAGTTCCCCATGCCATGCTTCATTGAGAATTCTCAAAAACTGCTTCCTCTGATGGATCTGAAGTCCTCCATGCTTAAATTCAACCCTTGTCATGCGGTTCTGCTCTGCTTCCCTGCTACTCTTTTGCAACCTTTGCTCCCCAACTCCTACTGGGCTTCTCCCTAGTACTACACTTTCAAAGCCATACATATGTCTCCGATTTTCCACCATTCCATCTTCCCATGCCGATTCACCATCCCTGCATAACCACGACTCCACTCCACTCTCTCCCTGCCATCCCACCACCCCATCCCACCCTGCCAGCGTTACGGCCGTCGTCTTATCCAGCTACAACTCTCATCAGCCCCTCCATCCCTCTCCTCCTCCTCCCATCTCACTCAACCTCTCCACCCTACCTTCACGAGCTCTCCTGCTCCCTCTACATCTCGCGGCCCCATTTCCATCTCCCAATCGGCACTGGAAGTGCGCAATACCCCACAGGTTCCAGCCACAGCAGCAGGGCGGCAGGACGCGAAGGGGAGGGGCACCAGGGTCAGCAGGAGAGGGGGAAAGGGAGGTGCAGGGGAGGAAGAAGAGGGAGGGGGTTCGGTGGAGTGGAAACCAGCAGACACTGCAAGGTGTTTGGCTATTCTGCCTTGGGTGCTTGCATCATTGCCTGATGGCACCATTGGAGACAAGGACCGGGGCGTTCTGGGAGCTGCAGCATCCCGCACTTTGGAAGCTTTGAAGGTCAGTCGAAAATGTGCCCAACTATTCCATGTTATCCCTTTCTAAGATTCCGATGCTGTTTGTCCGTTCCGTTTGTGACACCAAGGCAACATGGCATGAGCTCCGGGCTGGTCCAGCCCATGGCCCATGGCCCATGGCCTTCCGTTTATGTTGAGGCGGCCCAGTCTGTGCTAGTGCAGTATCTTCTTTTCTGAGGGTTTGCCCGCCAAGCCCAGGCCGACCAGGTCGCGAGCGAACTGGTCACTGAAGGTGGGCGCGTGCTTGGTCGGGGTGAAACACGGCCCTGGTCGAGTGTGGAGATTAGAGGTTGATAGGGAATGTAGCAAACGGGTGATGACAGAGCGCTTGGAGAATAGATCACATACGTCCATTCCCTGCACCCCTAATATTCCACTCTCCAGACCTCTATTACCATTCATTCTCTGACCTCTTCCCTTCACCACACCCTCTCTCGTCTTCCCATCTCTACACCCCATGTCTTCGTTTATTCATTCACAACAGCTGCTAACATCCTCCCGTCTCTACATCCCCTACCATCGCCCATTATGTACAACCCCTATCATCCCCAGATCTCCACTCCTCTTATCATCGTCCATTCCTCACAATCCCTATCATCGTCCATTCTGTACACGCCCTATCATAATCCGCTTTCTATACCCCTGAAAATCATCAGTATTTTCTGCCTTCATCGCCCATATGTGCTCTTGTTCTCCCTCTACCGCCCTTTGCTATCACCCATCCTCTCACATCCGCCAGGCAATGCAGAATGAGTTCCGGTTGGCCCGAGCTTGGGCCAAGGCCCAGCGGGCTGTGCTGCGCGCATTGCACAGAGTGCAAGTAGCCGCCAAGCGCGCCTGCCCCTTGCGCCAAGTGGACGAATCACGTGCTGCCAGCTCACCAATGGACATGGCACGTACGCGGCGCACTAAGGAGAGGCTGGCAGCGAAGGCTCAGCTTGAGGATGCCCAGGGAAGGCTGAGGTTCCTGCGGTTGCTGTCGGAAGAGAGGAAGGCGGGGAAGGGGAAGCATGTGGCTGATGGGGTTGAGGAAGGGGAGGAAGTGGCAGGGAGTGGGGAGAAGGGGATGGGAGAAGGGGAAGAAGAGGAGATCTGTGTGGTGTGCAGGGAGCCGTTTACGAACAAGTTCTCAGTCTTCCCATGCTTCCATGTGCTGTGCTGTGACTGTGAGTGACCTGCAGCATGTAAGGCAATGCTTTTTCATTTTGTTCAAGTCAAATAGTCCTTGTATGTTTGTGCTCTGTTCCAATAGACGTTTTTCTCCACGTGTCTGTTTCTTACAAGTTGGCATGCGTGTTGGAATCGTTGCGATGAAGTATTTGTGAGCAATTCGTGAAACCCTTACTGCCTCAGCCTTGGTTGCCATGTCAACTCTTGTCATCTCACGGTGCCATCTCTCACCATGTCATCTCGCTGTATCATCCCACCATGTCATCTCGCTGTATCATCCCACCATGTCATCTCACTGTGTCATCCCACCGTGTCATCTATCATCACCATCTCTCACCATGTCACTGTATCATCTGTCACAATGCCATCCCACTGTGTCACCTCTGCAGGCACACAGCTGCTGGTGATAAGGGCCTCTTCAGTGCCGTCTGCAACCAGCACCATCACGGGCAGTGCTGCTGGCAGCAGCAGGGAGCCGCGAGTCCAGTGCCCCATGTGCCGCAGGGAGGCAGTAGCATCGGAGATACGAGACGTGGACAACACCACCCGCAGCAATCGCACAGCCTTTTTCAAGTCCCCTGCTGCTAGTGCTGCTGCTGCTGCTGCTGCTGCTAGTTCTGCTGCTGCTGCTGCTAGTTCTGCTGCTGCTGGTGCGGATGCGAATCCGTGGCTGGATAAGGGTGCTGCAGGGAGGGAGGGAGAGGAGGAGATGGTGTCGGATAAGGTGCAGATGCGCGAGAAAGAGATGAGTCTCTGCACGGACTATGGAACAAAGGTATGCCCTTATGTCAAACCCTGTGAAAGCTTCTCATATGTATCTCTTGTTTTCGTCCGTCCTGTCATCTTTCTTTCCATTCCAATTATCCCCACAAAATCTCGCGTTCATCCCTGCAGCTGGATGCAGTGACGCGCCGAGTGTTAAATATCCTGTGCTCGGACCCATCGGCCAGAGTCATAGTGTTGAGCGCGTGGAGGGACATGCTAGTCCTCATCGCCCATTGCCTGCATGCCAATGGCGTCCCCACTGCCTCCGCCTTTAAACCGCGGTAGGTTTTCATTGTCCACCTCTCGCCCATACTCTCAGCCTTTCCTACCACACCCTTTGCTCCCTCTATCTTCATCTCAGTCCCATTCTTTCCATAGCACACACTTGCATCTGATTGCTCCCTTGAAGATTCCTCCTGTACCGCGTTAACTGTTCCACCAGTTCCTTGAGCCATTCCTTTCAACCCATGGAATTTCAACGCTTCTTAATTGCCCATCAACACTTCTCCTCGTCTTCCTCTCTCGTCTTCTGATTCAAACATGAAATTCACCCCTCGGCATTTGTGCCTCCTCGTGCCTCTCCCACCAGGGAGGTGCCTTCTGCATTGGAGTGCTTCACATCATCCATTCGCCCACCAGCCATTTCCGCTAGTGGCAGTGGAGCAGGGGGTAGTGCAAGGTGTCGTGTGCTGCTGCTGGTTGTGGCGGTGGGGGGGAACGGGCTGAACGTGGTGGAGGCACAGCACGTGGTGTTTGTGGAGCCGGGGCTCAATGCGGCCGCCGAGGCGCAGGCTGCCAACCGCGTGCACCGCATCGGCCAGACCCGCCAGACCTTTGTGCACCGCTTCATTGTAAGAGGGTGCAGACCCGCCCCACCTTCCTGCACCGCTTCATTGTAAGCCGCCCTGATTGCTGATAGCCATCCAGTGAACTGCACGCAGCCAGTGAGTTTATGTTTACAACATATGGTCCTCTGTAAGCTGTTGGATTTTCATTTTCAGGATGTGTTCATTTTCAATGCGTGCAGGTGCAGGACACTGTGGAAGAATCCATCCATGCCCTTAACCGCTCCAAGACTTCTGCATCCCACCTCTCCACCTCGCGTGCTGCCAGGAAGGCATCCGCATACGATCACAACTCACTCACTTTGGAGGATGTCAGCACTTTATTCTCTCGAGGCTGATCCCCTGCAGCAGCCAGGGAGGCGGGAGGAAATGTGATGCCTGAGGCCGGAAGACTTTGGGAGCTTACGATTGAATAACTCCAATGGATTAATGTGAACAAGTCTGGTGGTCCTTAGTAAGATGCTCTCATACATGACGAACCGCACACAAGATGAAAGAAATGTACCATTAATCATGTTGAATATCAGATAAACCAATCAGATCGAAGTGCCATCTTTCAAAATTTTATCGAACATGTACACAATTTTATGCACTCTCAATACCATGAAAGAGTAATGAGAAGACAAGTTTCATCTTCGTTGAAATCAGCAGACGATTTTTGGTCTCGTTATGCGCGGGTTAGGCGTAAGTGCGTGTGGCGATGACGACGTTCGGCTACTACTACTGGCAATGACTACGTGTTTTCGTAAGGCGTCTAGACGTAAATTTAGGCGTCTAGACGCTATTGAAGACGTCCAGACAAGGATTATTGTATTTTCTCTATGCGTCTAGTAGTCGTTTATACAGGCTTCCATACGTTACTTGAGGCTTCGAAGACGTCACTTGAAACATTCAGACGCCTTTACCAGGGTCTCAGAAAGGCTGGGATGGGCAAGAGGAACAAAGGGCGCGGCGGACAGCGGAACCAGCAGCCCGCTCAGCACCGCCAGGTGCTGCCGCAGCCGCAGTGTCAGCAGCAGGCGCAGCAAGGGGAGGCGGACGGAAAGGCGGAGGATGGGAAGATGGAGGATTCCGCGAGCTGCGCTGCGCAGAACGCGTCGCAGCAGCAAGGCTGCGGTGAAGATGGGGTTGTGGCGGCCGTGCCAGTGCCCGTTGACGCCAACCCGCCTAGCAACGTGCCCGTGGCAGGTAGTGTTGCGGCCGAGTGACGCTGGGGCCTTATAACGCGGATAGGCTTGGCGCCCTACGCATGTCATGGGTTGCAGACTGGCTTCACTGTTTCAATTCCAGGCAACCATGGTGTCTCTTGATGGAGACTTGTGAACATATGCAGTATCGCATTGACATCCTTGCATCCTCGGGTTGCTGTCGATTACTCTGTCACAACCGTACCACTCCCGTTCGTTCCTTCCGCCATCACCTGCCAACACCACGCGTCCCTGCATGCACATGACATGTCACCACACAGCAGCTCTCCGGGGGTGCAACGAGGAGGGCATGGGGGGTGAAGACGCGGTGGCGGGGGGCAGTGGTGGTGAGGGAGTGATGGAGGGCGTGGCGTGGCAGTGGCGGCAGCTGCAGGCCAGCATGGCGCAGCAGATCGAGTAAGTGCCGTTGCTGGCTAGTGTGGTGTGGCGTGACGCGGTGAGTTGTGAGTCGACTGAAAAGTCACCTCGCAGCAGATTGAGTAAGCGCCGTGGCTGGTGTGGTGTGGCTTGGCATAGCATGAGCCTCGTCGCCATGCATGGAGCCCCTCAAACACGTTTTGACTTCAAGGTGATATGGTGGTTCATGCACAAATTCGCTCCATGGGGCCTGGTGTGCATTAACCATCATCTGATTTGTTGGAAATATGACCTTCTTAGCGCACCTTTATTTTATCTACGGCTCATGCAGGCTGCATATGTGTGTGTGTGTGCGTGTGTGTGCGTGCGCGTGCGCGTGTATGTGTGTGTGGTCCCCCCTGTCCTTTACCCCGTTCTCCGCCCTGCTCGCAGCACCATGGCGGCACAGCAAGCAGCGGTGGCAGCCAGAGAGGCAGCCGTGGGGGAGAGGGAGGAAGGGGTGACGCAGAGGGAGGAGCGAGTGAGGGCGAGGGAGGAAAGGGTGAAGGAGAGGGAGGAGAAAGTGAGGGTGCGGGAGGAGAAGGTGAGGGCGCAAGAGGTGGAGTGGCAGAAGCAGAGAGGCGCGGCTGCTGTGGCTGCCACGACTTCTGGTGGCGGAAAAGTGGCTTCACAGGCGAAGGTGAGCAAGAGACAGAGCGTGAGAAAAGCACGGTCCAATATTGAGAAGATATGGGCGAGCAGGGCATGTTGCAGGAGGGAGCAAAGTTCCCAAAACACCTGTGTTTCTTTTTTCACAAACTGTCGCCGTCTTGCTGTCCCTGACCTCTTCTGTCGTTTTGTCAACTTGCGAAAGGCTTGCATGCACGGTGATAGTTTTGCTCTCCTTTCCCTCCATTTCCCTCCCTCCCGTCCCTTCCCCTCCCCTTCCATGCCTTCCCCGTCCCTCCGTACCATCCCAGATGGCTGATCTGTGCTGCAGGGAGAAGCAGCTACAGGCAAACCAGGTGAGGGAAGTGCAGAGGAAGGGTAAGGCTGGTGAGCAATGCGAGCTTGGTTGATGGGGCAAGAGGCCAGTTGCGGGGGCATTGCAAGACAAGAGGCACACGTGCCTATCGTTGAGAGTAAGCACTTGCAATTGGAAGTGCTTTCCTTGATCAACCATGCACACTTCCCTTGAGTCGGTAGAAGCTTCGACTGCCTACAGAGTTCCTGGCCCAATCTATAACTCCTTCACCTGCAGCAACTTGTCGATTCATAAGTTGCTGCTAACATTTCCGTTACAAGGATGAACCTTAATCGACTCACATTGGTTTGCCATACCAAACGAATTCCTGTATCTATCCCCCACGTTTTTCCACATCATCATACCAAACGAGCTTCTCCTATATGTGTCCCATCCACAAGTTGACGCATTCAACCCCCTTGCACCCATCTTGCTCATCTTGCTCAACCTCCCTGTGAAACTGGAACCACCCAGGCAGCGGTGGCGGCGCAGCAGAGGCAGGTGTTTGAGGTGGAGCGGGAGCTGGCGGGGCGGGAGAGGGCTCTGCAGCAGGCCTGGGCGCAGCACCGCCTGCACCTGCAGGCCCTTGGGTGGACTGCGGCACAAGGGGGCGGGGCGCAGGGGCAGGCGCAGGGGCAGGGGCAGGGGCAGGGGCAGGGGCAGGGGCAGGGGCAGGGGCAGGGGCAGGGGCAGGGGCAGGGGCAGGGGCAGGGGCAGGGGCAGGGGCAGGGGCAGGGGCAGGGGCAGGGGCAGGGGCAGGGGCAGGGGCAAGGGCAGGGGCAGGGGCAAGGGCAGGGGCAGGGGCAAGGGCATGGGCAGGGGCAGGGGCAGGGGCAGGGGGGACAGGGATTGCAACAAGAGAAGGAACAAGGGGGCGCGGCAGTAGCGGTTGTAGGTGCGCCTGTGGCTTCTGGCTCGACTGGAAGGAAAGGGGAAGGGGGAGGAGGTGATGGGGCATCGGATGTGGGAAGGCAGGGAAGCAAGAGGGGAGGCAGTGGAGAGAAGAGGAGTGTGGGTGAAGGTGGTGGTGGTGATGTAAGCTTAGCTGATGCTGACCGTGCTGTTGGTGCTGGTGAAACTGGTGCTGCTGCTGGTGCTATTGGTGCCGCTGGTCCTACTGGTGCTGAAGGTGGTGCTGGTGCTGCTGGCTTGGAGGGAGGCGGAGAGAGGGGGGCAAGCGCAGTGATGGTGGGGTCAAGAGCAGTGCTGGTGGGGGCAAGAGAGGGGGATTTGGGAGGGGAGGGGGAGAAAGTGGAGGAGAGGAGAGGGTTTGCAGGGAAAGGGGAGGAGCAGGTGGGAGAAAAAGGGTCGGGAATGGCCAGAGAAGCTGCTGCAGGTGGTGCTGCAGAGGAAGGGGACGAGGAGCAGAGGAAGGTTGGGGAGGTTGACGTGGAGTCAAACGCAGGAGGAGGGAGGGATGCAGTTGGGGATGGCAAGGAAGGTGTGGGAGGCGTCAGGGGTGCCGCAGAGGGAGGAGGGGTCGATGGGGGAGAGACGGAAGAAGAAATGAAGGAGGAGATGAGGCTGGGAGGTGAGGGTAGAGCTGTGACGGGGGGTGAAGCTGGGAGATGGGGAGAGGAAGTATCGAACAGGGTAAAAGAGGAGAGTTGGGTGGACGGGGAGAAGGCCGAATTGAGAGAAAGATTTGAGGAGGGATGGGGTGGGGGAGGGGAAGGTGCATGGGGAAGTGAACAAGAGGAGGAATCAGGAGGTGAGAGAAAGAGATGGAGAGGGGGAGGAGAGGGAGGATGGGGAGAGGATGGGGAGGGGAGATTTGGAGGAGGAAGCGAGGGTAGACGCGGATTGGGAGGTGGGGAAAATCAGTGCGGAAGGGAAGGGAGCGGGGAGCGATGGGGAGGGAGGGATGGTTCGTGTGCAGAGGGGAGGTCAGGATGGCGCATGGGGGAGAGTGGCTTGGCGCCAGGGCGGGGCGAGGGGCAGCAGAATGGGGAACAGCAAAGCGGGGAGCAGCAGAGGGGGGAGCAGCAGGGCGGGGGTGGGTGGGAGGGGGGTGCGGATGCGGGAAGGCCAGGGGAGAATGGGAGGAAGAAGAGGAGGGCCAAGGCGAAGAGGCAGAGGCAGGAGCAGCTGCTCTCGTGTGGGCTCAACTGGGGTCGTGCAGGCGCAAGCGGGCAAGGTGAGGTGTTCACAGGAGGTCATGCTCCTGGCCCTCCTCCTCCTGCTCCTGGTGCTGCTGATAATCTCCCCCTGGCGTTGCCAGCTCCCCTTCCTGCAGCGCCAGTGTTGCCAGGTGGCAGTTCGAGGGACGGCAGAGGAGGAGGGCCCCAGGCAGGGGGAGGGGACGGGAGAGAAGGGGAAGGGGCGAGGTTGGAGTCACGTAGGGAGGGGTTGGGGCAGGAGGGAGGGCGTTTAGCTTGGGGGGAGCAGAGAAGCCCAAAGCAGGAGACGGAGGAGTGGGAAGGGTTGCGAATGGGCGTAGTGAGTGATGGTGATGCTGGCAGGATGCTGCTGAACAGTGGTGCTGCTGCTGATGCTGGAGCCTCTGGACCAGGAGCAGCAGAAGGAGGAGTAAGGGGAGGAGCAGCAACAACGCGAGCAGAAACGAAGGTTGAAGCAGTGGTGACTACAGAAGCAGGTACAGCACAGGCAGCAGCAGTGGCAAGTGCAGACGTGGCAGCAGGTGTGGGGACGGGCGTGCAAGAGTGCAGGGTGGTGGTGAAAACGGAGGCCGTGGGCGGGGATGCAGAGATGCAGGGAGGAGGCTGTGAGGGCTGGATGTGGGATGGGTGTGGTGGAGGTGTGGCGGGAATAAGGCAAGGATTGGGAGGTGCGATGGATGAGGGATTAGGGGGCTATGACGAACAGAAGCAGGATCAGGGGCAGGGGCAGGGGCAGGGGCAGGATCAGGGTCAGGGGCAGGGGCAGGGGCAGGGACAGGGGAAGGGGGCAGCGTGGAAAAGGAAGCAGAAGAGAAAGAGGAAGGCAGCTGCAAAGGCAGCAGCAGCGGAAGCAGGGACGAGTGAGGCCAAGGAAGCAAAGAGGTGAGCACACCAACCCGCAATGTCTGGTGAGGCGTGTGAGCTGTGTGTGTGATGCCCCCTTCTCTGCCTCCGCTCTTCTGCTCTCCGCTCTTCTGCTCTCCGCTCCTCCTCCTCTCTCTCTCCTCTGCAAATTCATAGCTCTACCACTTCTCTCTCCTCTCTTCCGCACTCCCCACTTCTTTTCCCCTTCTGCCTCTCCTCGTGTGCACTTGCAAGTTGCACCTATCGTCTTCCCAGCCAGCCAATCGCAGCCAGCAGCATCAACTCACCTGCTCAACCCAACAACACCATCTCCCCTCTGTTTTCCTCGAAACAGCACCTTCTCCACCTTTTCCCTTTCTCTCCCCGCCCGGCCCATCCTCCCCTGCCCCCCTCTCACCTCCTTTCTCCCTCTCCTCTTGCCGCCCTCTACCCCCACCAATCAGCCACGGCACAGCAGCGGAAGCGCTGGAGTCAGACGCACCGGGGCTGCTGCAAGGCATCCAGCTCTTTGACCGCCTCTTCCTCTCCCCTATCAACCCCCCCCATCCCCCTTCAACCACAACCCCCCTCCCCCCCTTCAAAAATCAGCCACGGCACAGCAGCAGAAGCGCTGGAGTCAGACGGACCGGGGCTGCTGCAGGTGCTGCAGCAGAGGGGGCTGCTGCGCGGCATCCAGCTCTTCGACCTCGCCTTCATGCGCTCAGCAGGAACAGCAGAACCACCAGAAGCAGCAGCAGCAGAAGCAGCACCAACCGGCGGCAGGGAGGAGGAGCCGCACACTGCCCCCCACGCTGCTCTCCTCCCCTCTCAGAGGGCCGAGCCGGGGGACGGGGTCGGTGGGGCTGATGTGAGCTGCGGCAACGGGATGGTGGAGCAGAGGGGGGAGATAGGGGTGGATGGGGTGGATAGGGTGGATGGTGTGGATGGGGTGGATGGCGAGGGGCAGGCAGGGTGTAAGAGGGAGTGGGATGAGGGAGGGGTGGGTGCTGGGCCTGGCGTTTGGACAGAGCTTGAGTGCACGCATTCTGGTGATGCTGTGGCGATGCCTCAAGCAGCAGCAGCAGCAGCAGCAGCAGCAGCAGGAGGAGGATCAGGAGCAGGAGAAGCAGCATCAGCGCCAGTGGCAGTGCCCTCTGACTTCTCCGACCTGCAGAGGATTCTGTCCAGGGTACTCTCTGCTCTCCCAGCCAGCCCCAATTTGTTTTTTCTTACTGTTTGTTTGGTTGTTTGTTTGGTTGTTTGTTTGTTTGTTATTTTGTTATTGTTTGTTTGTTTGTGTGTGTGTGTGTGTGTGTGTGTGTGTGTGTGTGTTTTTTTTCCCTTCGAGAATTTCCTCAGAGTGGCTTCTTGGACCCACCAATAAATATTTCTTAGGCCAGTCTGCTCTCCCTGCTGCACGTGTGGGGGCCGGCTTATATGTGCATCTTTCCTTAGGCGCCTACAATTGCGCATTCCCTCGAGTAGAGTGTGCGGATGCCACTTGTTCCAGCGAGGACACTCTGATGTGATCCAACCCTCTTATCTCTACCGCTCTCTCTCATTCAATTGCTTCACCCACTTTCCGTCTCTACCCTCCAACTTCCGGCCCATATCCCCGCAACCCCTCCACCACCCAAAGCTCAACACACGTGGGAGCGCCTGCCAGGGCAGGTGGCGGGGGTAGGGGGCGGAGCAGGAGCATGGAATCGGCCAGCGCACTGCGTGGAGAACCTCGTTGCTCTCATCACGCAGGTGCGTGTGTGCTACTGCTTGCTCAGGTGTGTGCTGCTGCCTGCCTGCTGTTTGAATCGACTCAAAAAGGAAGGGCGAAGGGTGGAGCAGCAGGGTGGAATCGCCTGGCGTACTGTGTGGAGAACCTCGTTGCCCTCATCACGCAGGTGCGTGCTAGTGCTACTGCCTTGTGAGTCGACTCAGCAGCCAGCAGCAGGAGCATGGATTCGCCCGGCGTACTGTGTGGAGAGAGAACCTCGTTGCGCTCATCACGCAGGTGCGTGCTGCTGGCTGTGCTGTGCTCCTTGGCTTCTGCCTTGGGTTTCACCTTGCAAAGTGCGATACTGGATAGATAGTAGAAGTATCAAGCAGTGTTCCGTCATGCTATTCTTGTCCGTCTCTCCCCTTCCTCCCTCACCCCTCTACCAACCCTCTCCCCGTCCCGTCCTTTTCACCACCCCCTGCCACCCCTATCGATCTCCGCTCAGGCGCATGCGGTGCAGCAGGCAGGGTGGCAGGTGTCGTGGGGCTGGTGTGGTGTGGGGCCAACCGTTTTCTTCCCCCCTTTCCGCCTGCTTCCCCCCACCTTTTTCCGCACCCTATCTCCCCGCAGGCGCACGCGGTGCAGCAGGCAGGGTGGCAGGTGTCGTGGGGCTGGTGTGGGGCCATCCGCTGCTTCCTCTTTGTCTTCCCAGACCACAACAGGTGAGTGGAATGACAAAGCCACAACAGGTGAGTGGAATGACAAAGCCACAACAGGTGATTGGAATGACAAAGCCACAACAGGTGAGTGGAATGACAAAGCCACAACAGGTGAGTGGAATGACAAAGCCACAACAGGTGAGATAACATGACATGTCACACCGCCACGACAGGTAAGGGGTCTCCAGTCCTTCTACTGCATTCTCTGCATTCCTCACATCCAAGCCTATCCAACCTCCCGCCTGCCTTACAACCTGTTTCATCCGACTCAGAAATCATCTGCCTTTGCAACCTCCTCTCCTCCCTGCACCCCAATTCCTGCCCCCACTGGCCCCCCTATACCCCCAACCACACGGCTGCCCAGAAGGATGATATTGGAGGAACCAGAGTATGGCAGAACAACCCACTTCACCAGCCCTCCCAAGCCTGACCATCCTCCCTCCCTGCACATCTCCCCTGCACCTGTTGCCCGGCAGGATGAGATTGGAGGCGCCAGAGTACGTACGGCAGGCAAGGCCATCTACTTGTTTGAGCTGGAGGGGTGGTGACTTCTGAATCGACTCAACAGCCACACCGCTGCACCTACCTTCATACCGCTGCACCCCCCACTGTGCCACTGCACCCCCCACCCACCACACGGCTGCCTGCCAGGATCATACTGGAGGCGCCGGAGTACGGCAAGGCGACCTACTTATTTGATTTGACTTAAACGCGACTCATAATCCACATTGCTGCACACCTCCCACCACACCGCTGCACCTCCCACCACACCGTTACCTGCCAGGATCATATTGGAGGCGCCAGAGTACGGCAAGGCGACCTACTTCTTTGAGCTGGAAGCGGGGGTGGCGGTGCGCTGGCAGCTGCAGCGCCTGCTCGCTGTCTTTGGCGCCGCCTCTGTGTCGCGCATCGACGTCATCACCAACCTGCCTCTCGAGGTCCGCACGCCCGTCAACTTGCTGATCCACTCTTTCTCAGTCGACTGTAAAGTCTACTTTTGACAATCGAGTACTTATTTTTACGAGTTTTCTGTTACTATCCAATGCAGCACTGGTCTCTCAAGGGGTCATTGTTATCCACGTAGGCCACAAACATGCAGAAGCGCAGTGTCAAACATGCCCCTGCCGCACCACCTTCTCCTGCATGCCATCCATTCCAGCCCACCTCGTGTGCCTCCGCAGTCCCATACCTCCCCTTACTCCCCTCTTCCTTTCTGCCACTTCTGCGAATCATCAAAAGTGTCTCTTCCTTTCTTCCCCTCAGGTGGGAGTGGACCTATCAGAGGAGGAGGCGGGGCGGTTGGAGCGGTACGGGTGGGTGCGGGGCACGGGCATCGGCGAGCTGCTCAACTTCTGCCACCGCCTCCGCCACGACTACTCCTTCCCTGGCGTGGGGCAACGGAGCTCGGAGGAGGGGCGAGAGGGTGAGAGAGGGGGAGGCGGGGATGGGGAGGGGAGAGGAGAGGGGAAGGGAGGGAAGAAAAAGGGGTGGAGGAAGCGGGGAGTGCGGTTTGCAGTGGTGGAGAGGGAAGAGGCGTGCCACCCTGTGCTGGCTGCAGCAGAGGAGGCAGAGAGGGAGAGGGAGAGGAGGGAGAGGGAGGAGAGGGAGATGAGAGAGCAGGAGGAGAGGAAAGGAGGGGATGAGGAGGTGGGAGGTAGAGGAGAGTGCGCAGGGGAGAGTGAGGAGCAGGCAGAGCTGGAACGACAGCTCCGTCAATACGAGCAGAGACAGCAGCAGCAACAAAAGTCGGAAGCAGATGGAAATGAAGCTGACAGGAAAGTAGGTGGGTCTGAACCACTGACTCACCACCCTGCCGAGCCTAGATGCCAGCCACCGCAGCACAAGCCTGATTCCGAACCTGCCAGACTCGATTCCGAGCCCGAGCCTGCGTGCAGAGTGGAGGCAGCAGGGTGGGTGCAGAGCATAGAGGAGTGGAAGAGGCGCATTGCCCTGCGGCTGAGGGAGGGGCGGCAGCAGGGCCGGTGCTCCCGCCTGCACCACTACTGCCAGCAGCGTGCCTCACAGCACACTCATGCTCTCAAGAGTGATGGGCATGGGGTGTTGGAGGCGAGCAGAGGGCCTGTTGGGGCCGCTGTGATGCAGTCAACTCAGAAGTTCCCAGAAACCGCTGTAGCAGCTGGAGTCACTCCTATGGCTGCCCCACTGCAGCAGATTGACTGTGATCTTGCTCAACACTCGCCGCAGCATGAGAAGCAGCAGCGGCAACAGCAAGCGCAAAACCCGCAGCAGCAGCAGCTGCAAGCGCAAAATCCGCAGCAGCAGGGTGCAGTGAAAGAGGAGGATTCTGATGGCGACCTTCCCTTGCAGGCCCTTGTGCGGCAGCACCAGCAGAAAAAGACAAGGCGCGAGCAGACGCAGCAGCAAGGGCAGAAGAAGGTTGATGGGAGGCAGGAAGGGAAAGAACAAGAACGTGATGCTGCAGGCAAGAATACCGGAAGCAGGGGTGCATTGGGGAGCACAGGAGGTGCCTGTAAGCACCAAGGACTGCTGTTGCAGAGGCCGAGTGAGAGTGTAGCACTTGGTGCTACAGTGACCCGTGCAGTTGGTGCTACGGCTGCAGCAATAGGTGGTGTGGTGCACGTGATAGGGAGTTCAGTTCACAGCGTGACAGGCAGTGCTGCAGGTGCAGACAGCAAAAGCAATGTGTTGTGCCAGAGAACGGAAGAGGCTGGAGACAAAGAGGGCGTTGACGGCGCCCATGATGAGGCACAGGGGCTGCTTATAGCGGGAATGGAGGCTTGGGAAGGGGTGGATGCAAGGGGTCCTCTGGACGAGTGGGTGGAGGAGGAGGAGGAGGAGGGAGTGATGGGTGGAGAGGTGGAAATGGCAGGTGAAGGAGAAATGGGAGAGGGCGGTGGGGAGATGGAGGGGCTGGCGATGCAGGCTGGGATGTGCATGGCAGCAAATGTCGTGGTTTGAGAAAAGAGAAGGGGGGTGGGGACGTGGGGGTGTTTGGCCTGTTTGGCAAGGAGTTGGTCAGCCAGGTACAGACCTCTGCTTATCTTGCCACAGTCTTCTCCCTTGATGTACCAGTACTGGGACTATGGTACTGTGTGTAGGTTACTATTCAGCATCAATCACAACTGTCTGGCTGTTGAAGTGGAAAGGTTTTTGTTTTTGTCAAATAGTTCAAAACAAACCACGCAGCTGTAGGTGCTCCTACAAAGGCGAGCGGATTGATCAATTATTACTATCATCCTACCGTAAGAGCATGCATCCTCATGCCAGTCCTCTGCATCGACACGGCTAGCCGGCTGAGCAATTATTCGCATTTATTTGGAAGAGCACGAGCTCTCATGCGACACACCATCTAGAAGTTGGAGCTGCATTCATTCGTTGGAAGCACTCTCTGTCTCCCGTCGCAGCACTCCTACGCCGTTTAGAAGTTGGAGCTGCTCTCGTACGTCTTTCCGGCGCTCCACTTGCTCGGAATCACGTCTTGCAGCACCACCTGCTGCTGGGTGACCGCCGCCGTCACGCGCACGCTCACCTTGCGCCCCGCGCCCACGACTTCCTTGGCGGAGGGCAGCTCCCACCGCGCGCCCCACCCGCCCCTCGTCATGCCCGTCCACTTGTTGCCGTCCGTCGACAGCTCCACCTTCTCCACCGCCGCGTTCCTCGCCGCGCCCAGAACGTAAAGCGCGAAGTAGTACGGGCCGCTGCTCCTCTCGATCATGACCGCCATGCCGCGGCCGTTCGTCGGGCAGTCCACGCTGCGGTACTCGACCTCCACGCTGCCGGATCGGTCGCGGACGATTTTGTCCCACGCGGGGTTGTTGAGCGTGAAGCCGTCGCCGTCGTTGTTCATCGCGCGCACCGTCACGCTAGCTCCCTTGTTGCACCTCTTGCTGTTCTTGCAGGTAACCTGGTAACACGTTCCGCAGGCCTTCCCGGCGTCGAACTTGCTCACGGGAATCTCAGCAACCATGCCCTTGTCGAAAAAGGGATTGTCGCCGAAATTCTTCAACTCAGGGTAGCACGAGGCGCCTTTGTTAAGGTCTTCTGATCTGGCAGATACGGCGTCGGCAGGATTGAGGGCGAGAGCTAGCAGGAGAATTCCCACGCACAGCAGGCCACCGACTTTAGAAACGAGAGCCATCGGAGTGTAGGGAGAAAGAAAGATTCGCTGAGGGCTAGCTGAGCTCTTTATTTGTGACTAGGAACAGCTCAAAATAAAAGACCAGACTTGAAACGTGGAGGCTTGAATATCAGATTCTCGGCGCTGGGCATAAGTCGATATTGATGAGAGTAGGTGCAGAAGCAGGAGATTAATATAGGTGAACGAGTGGTAGGAAAGAATTGGGAGTTGGGGCTTGGCTCGAGTCGCCATCGCGAAGCGATCCGAGATTGGGGCTGTGCTGTGGAGTGACAATTATTTTGTTCTCATGGCGAACTGACTGCGTGGCGACGACAACGAAACCAGGTGTAACGACGTTCGTCACCAGCGTGAGGGTTCACCGATAATTGTTTGTAGTGACCATAATTGTGAGTTTCTGCTGCAAACCACACATCGCTCCGTCAGTTTCGGGTTCCTCCAGCGAGTTGTTTCGCGGTGAGGCGAAACAATTATTGGAGCTTCGCAACGTCGTGGTTTTCTGAATGCGTTCCTTATTGGTTGGTCAAGAATCTGGTAACTCTGCTCATTTGGCGACCCACACCACATCCAGCTTTCGCGGGTGGTAGGACGTTTTCGCAGCTTTCGTATTTCGCAGTCCCCACTACCCACCCTTCACTGAACCCACTAATGGAGCAAGAAATACAAAAAGCTAGTATTTTTCAGTGAGGGAACATTCCTGTTGGGACACTTCTGTCTCAATCACTTTGTGACACCCAAAAACAACATAAACTGTATTGTGTCCCAAATGCGAGTCGCTTTGCAGCGACTTCTACTGTATTTTTTATTGGTCAGCGTGAAATGCCGCTGACGTCGCTGACGAATTGCGAAACGACCTGTCATTGTTTAAAAATCGTACTCGACTCGAAATGCCCGACACGACCACATGCACCTGGACACCTGAAAATGCCGATTTCGCGGGGGAAAAATTCCCGCGCATCGAAACCACGCCCCTGCCCGGAGGTTGAAAAAACGGGTGTACTGTTACCCAATCAAAGCACACAACTGTACATTTCTCTTTGATCGCAGCCAATGAAAAATGTCCAACTGTACCTGCCAATCTGTCACCCTACGTCGCGGTACATTCGATATTTGTGACGCGACATTGGGTAAATTTACAGGCGCGACTCGGGAAAATGGAGATTGAGACACAAGTGTCTCCACAGGAACGTTCCCTCAAATAGTATATGCGAGCACTCTAGCTTGTAACTCGTGCAGTACCCTTTTCCCTTGGGTTTACATGCAACACGCCGTGATCCTCCTCCTCTCCTCTCCTTCCCCCCCCCCTCCCCCTCCCCGCGCCGTATCTGTGCCATGTTCCGCCATTCACTCAAGAGGCGTTAAAAGTAACGACAACCCCTCCCACCACCAGCGGAGTCACCATCAGGGCCCAAAATATCAGGGTAAAACGCCCTGATTACCCTGGGGGCAGGTCGCTTTTGCAAAAATCAGGATTCCACGAAAGTTACCCTTTTGCAAAAAGAGCATGTTTTTTTTTTATCCTGATAGGATTTATGGTTAGCTTGACAGTATCAGGGTAGGGTGTAGACTACCCTGATACCGAAACCTTTTTACAGCGGATCAGGCCATACTCCGCTTGGTGACGAACTGTACCACACCCACACAAACAAGCGTTGTCGCTTCTTACCACTGGCATACAACCAAGAGTCGTTGTCGGCGACACGCCATGTCACCTCATTGGTTGTTTCACCCAATGAGGCGACACCCAGTTTGTAGAAGAAGTAGTAGGCAGTGGGGTTGGCACTGAGAAGGTGTGTTGTGAATGTGATGCTCTTCATGATCTCATGGACTTTGTGAGTGCTACTTTATTATGTCATTGTAGATAGCTTAGCTCACAAAATAGTAACTGAAACAGGGTTGGCCTAAAACTACCCTACTCAAATCAGGCTAGTGGTTGATTTACCATGCTGCAAACAGGGTACGAAAAAAATTACCCTAGGGGTCGGGGTAAGGAGGGGCTGGAACCTTGATTTGTAAGGGTAGGCCTAAACCAATTTTGGGCCCTGGCACCATCTCGCCGCATAGTCGCAATCAAAGCAATCCGCGGCTTGTGGAAGTATCGCGCCGTAAAATCATGGCCACGTGGAAGCTAATTAGTAGTAGTCCAGGGAGGCAAGGCCGCGGTGGGAGGCGCCGCCTTGGTTTGCGACGTGAAGCGAATAAGTGGCAGCGCGAATTTTATGGCTTTTCGCGCTGTGTTGATGCCACTCGCCTAGAGAAAGCCGATTAGGACTTCGATTTGAAATTCCTTTTCATATTTATTTTTTACATTTGTTTCACATTCCATCATACTCGAGGGTGACAATTGGGAGGACATGCAATTATACCTAAGAAGGAACCCTCTGTTGAAGGAAGTTGGCCCCGCCCTCGCCTGGGCAAAACTGACTTCGTGGTCGGGTGTGTGGGAGGTGCAGCCGACCCTCTGCAGTATGAGAAATCTGGAGCTTCTGCGCAGGTTGGGTTGCCTGTACAGGTGTACTAGGGAACCTATGCAAGAGTAGTTCAAGCATCCGCAGTGCAACACAAACGTCTCGTACACATGTGCGAGTGATGCAGCTGGTGCAGAGATTCGCGGATGTTCATCTTCGCAGGGTCGCGTCTGACCGTGCGCACCCTCGCGAATGCATAGGCAAATTTTGGCCGAAAATTTCGACAAATGAGGAGCTGAAATTTCAGAATGTCGATCGAGGTGTTCGACGAAGGTGGTCGACGAAGGTCGTCGACTCGCTACGACGAAGGTCGTCGACCCGCGACGACGAAGGTCGTCGACCTCCGATGACGAAGGTCATCAACCTGCAGGGTTGCCGGGGACTTTACCCGGTCGACCGAGTTACCTGCTCGACGAGGTTCTACAGAGGTGCGCAAACGTCGTCGAGGCTGCTGTGGCAAAGTCGACCGACGTGGCACCACGTGGTCGACGTGGCTCATCAGGTGCAACTGTCTGCATGTGGCCGACCTAGCACCTGCGCAATGTGCGCGATAGTGCACGTCGTGTGGAACTGTCTACAAGCACCTTCGAAGTAGGTGCTTGCATATGCGCTTACAATCACCTGCGGGTGCGATGTTGGCAAGCCGCGTGGGTGCAGCGTTGGCAAGTCGCGCGGGTGCAGTGTTGGCAGGCCGCCTTTTTGCAGCGTTGGCAAGTCGTACATGAGCTACGTTAGTCGCCATGGTCGACCCCGTAGCTGATGCGGGAGTAGCGGACACCTTGGAGGCACGCTTGGCTGATTCGTGGAAACGCACTGAGGATGGCGAGTACGAGACGATCCCCTGGGCAATCGTCGAGTTTGGCATCCGGGCGCAATGGGCGACGGAGCACCCTTCTTGTTCTGCATCTCCTCGACCGGTACGAAACGAAGGTGGCGTCGTCGACGAGGTCGACAGCGGTGCACAAGTCAGCGGCAACGATGGCACGAAGCAGAGAAGGGTGATCAAGGTCGACGGTGGCATCGACAGGAGTCAGGCGAGAGTGCAGTGGTCGACGGCGGCTGAAGGCAGCTCGGGTGCCGACGTCGATGGTCGACGTCGCTCTCCTCTACAAAGCGGTGGAGGGTTCTCGGCGACGACGCACAAGACGGCAGGCAGGATCGCCTCGGCATATGGCTACTTCAAGTTTTCGCCGAACCGGATCGCCGTCACACCGCTGCAAGGTCGACGGGACCTCATCACTTGGAGTGAGTCGATAGAACCTCAGCTGGAGGTCGCCGGGCTGAAGGGCTTCGCCGACGGCACTGTGCCGATTCCGCCCGTGGACGATGTCGAGCTGCGCGGGGTGTTTTGTGCTGCTCACCTGCTCACCTTCATGGTCATCTCGAGGTGCTGCTCACCGGTGGTGCAGCTGGCGCTCAGGTCCTGTCGAGAGCGGCTGGATGCTGGTCACCAAGCATGGCACTTCATCCTGTCGACGTACCAGGCGAAGGACGACCTGTACATCGGACAGCTGGAGGAGCAGATGACACACATTCGGATGGGCGAGCAGGAGTCGGCGACGGACTACTGCAACCGTGCTCGACGTATACTGGCTGAAATGCGTATGGCGGGTGCCGAATACTCAACAACGTCCTACATCACCCATGTCGTCAAGGGCCTGCTGCGCAGCTACAACCTCATGAAGAGGATGATGATGGTGCCCGGCACGCATGAGTCCCTCGACGAGGACTCCATCACCAGCTACATCCTTCAAGACGAGGCTATGCAGGAGGCAGAACAGCCCACGGAGCTCCTTCAGCAGGCGAATTACGCTGCACCAACGGAGCAGAATCGTCAGCAGGGGCAGCGCGGAAAGTCTGGCGGAGGTGGTAGTGGAGGTGGGAGGCCGGCGAAGGACGCCGACCGGGCGAAATCAACTTGTGACAGTGGTCGCGTCAAAAGGTGGTCGACGGCGCAAGTGCTGGGTCTGTGGAAGCGCCTACCACCTCTCCTATGACTGCCCCGACCGAGAGGAGTCTGACGACGATGACCACAAGGGAGGCTGTGGAAGGTCGGCCAACGGTCGTCAAAGTCAGGACGAGAAGCCGCGCAAGGAGAAGCAGACATCGAAGAAGACGTCGTCGACGAAGGATGTCCACTCTTCCGGCAACAAGGGTCAAGGCGACGGAGAGGCTTCGTGCTCAATAGTTGGCGTGGTGGAGCAGACTGTTTCGCTGGCGCCAGAGGCCGGCAAAGACTTCAAAGCGGTCGCAGCACCTGTGCAGGCAAATCTGATGGTGGTTCTGCTCGATAGCCGTTGCTCGCACCACCTCATGGGGACGAAGGAGGCCTTCGTCGACATGGCACCGAGCAGCGATGTGAAGCACGTGCGTGGCTTCAACGGGGCTCTGCAGACCGTTGAGGGCCGAGGCGCCGTCGCTCTGCAAGGGGAGGCCGGGAAGCAGGTCCTCATCCCCGACTCTACGTCCCGGGCGTGCAGGCGAGCCCGCTATCAGCCGGCCAGCTGAAGGAGAACGGCGTGCTGCTGCAGGACGACAGCAACGAGATGATGCTTGTCAACGCGACAGGGGACGTTCTCGGTCGAGCACGCTATCCTGGTCGCGTCCTCTGCACCAACCTTCAACCCTGCTCGACAAAGCTGTCGTCGAAGTCGACAGAGGTGGTGGCCCTGCGGACGATCGCATCGGCAACGAAGTCGACGCTGCCCAGGTGGCACGCGAGGCTTGCGTACGTTGGCGTCGGCACCATCACGAGCTCGGCGAAGCACAAGTCGTCGACGGGGACCGATTTGCCGTGCGTCTCCTGCTTAGGCGGAAAACTTGCGCGGCACACCTTCTCCGACAAAGGTTTGGATGCGGAGGAAGCTCTGGCCGTCGTGCACATCGACCTGTGCGGGCCGTTCTGGGTGGCTGCCAAGGATGGGAGCTACTACTTCCTTCTGCTGAAGGATGGCAAGACGCGCTACGTGTGGGTGAGGCCGATCGCCAAGAAGAGCGACGTCTTGCATGTGTTTGAGCAGTGGCTTCGGTTCGTAGAGAGGCAAACCAAGAAGTCGGTGATGATGCTCCGCTCCGACCGCGGAGGCGAGTTCCTGGGGAAGGAATTCACCAACTTCGTCAACGGCAAAGGCATCGTCCACGACCTGACCTTCCCGTACACTCCGCAGCAAAACTCCATGGCGGAGAGGGAGATGTGCACGGTCGTCGAGGCCGTGCGGACGATGCCCCTCCACATGGGCGTCCAGCACCAATGGTGGCATCTCGCCCTGCAGCAGGCTGTCTGGGTGCGCAATTACTTGGAGCGGTCAACGCTGCCGCAGGGGACGACACCGCACCAGCTGCTGACTGGCAAGAAGCCAGACCTCACGCTGACCAGGGTGTGGGGCTGCATGGTGCAGTTTATGGTCCCCGAGCAGCAGCGCGGTGGGAAGCTGGCACCGAAGGCTCGTTGGGGGCTACACCTGGGTGTGTCGCCGGAGAGCAAGGGATGGGAAGTGCTCGACCTGACCAACAACAAGATGGTCACGACGGTCGAGGCCATCTTCTATGAGACGATGTCCCTGGAGGTGTGAAAGGTGACGCATGGGCCAGCGTCGGCACGGGCGCAGACCCACTCTCCAACAGACTGCTCGACGACGACGTTCCCACTTCTCGCCGGGGTCGACAAGACTGTTGACGAAGACGTCGAGGACGTCCATCCTTCTTCTCCTCCTCCTCCTGCTCCTGCTGCGCCACCCCTTGTCTCCGCCTTCCCTGAGCTGACACCACCGACGACCACCGGCGATGAGGGGAGCCTGCGGATGTCGCTTGTGGCGCCGACCAGTGGCATCGCCGGCGGCCGACGTGACGTCGAGCTCGTCGACAAGGGTGCGAAGCCGTCGACGACAGGGGAGCAGCGGGCGGGAGAGATGCCGCCGACAGGGGAGCTGTTGACGAAGGAAGCGCCTCTAGAGGAACCGCCGACAGGGGAGCAGCTCGACGATGCTATCCTTGCTACCAACCAGACTACTATGACGATGGAACCAGCCGGGTGTGCAAGCTGCTGAAGAGCCTCTACGGGCTCAAGCAGACGCTGCTGCTGTGGTACAGGGCCCTTGACGAAGTGCTGCTGGGCGTCGGCTAGAAGAAGAGTCAGGTCGACGAGGCTCTCTACTTCAAGGTCGGCGACGGAGGAGTGATGTGCTGGGTGCTCGTCTACGTCAACGACCTGCTCGCCGCTAGCAGCAGCCTCGCAATGCTGAAGGACCTGAAGGAGCTGCTGGAGGCTGCCTTTGCGCTACGCGAGATCAGCCCGGTCGAGAAGTAACTCGGGCTGGAGATCGTGCGCGACAGATTGGGAAGGAAGCTGTGGCTGCACCAGCTGTCGTACGCCGACAAGCTGCATAGACGTTTCATCGACAAGGAGAAGACTGGACAGATCTTGAAGACGCCGGTCTCCGTCGACGCCTACGCGGAGCTGACATTCGATGACGAGGATGCTCAAGGTCGCGAGGAGGAGGAATATCGACAGAAGGTCGGCTCGCTGCAGTTTGCGGCGACAACGACGAGGCCGGACATTGCTTCGCGTGTAGCAAGCAGGGAAGTGGCCTGACGGTGCGGAGCGACAACCACTGGCGCGAGGTCGATCGTTGCCTGCACTACCTCGCCGACACCCGTGACACCACCCTAGAGTTTGGCGGTGGACCAAAGACAATGTGCCTGGCCGGCTACGTGGACGCCGGCGATGCAGGTGACAAGCAGAACCGGACGAGCACGGGCGGCTACGTGTTCATCTTCGGAGGGGCCGCTGTCTCCTGGTCAAGCCAATGCATCAAGTGCGCGACGCTTTCCTCGACCGAGTCTGAGTACGTCGCGGCCACGGAAGCCGGCAAGGAGGGACGCCGACTTCGCTTCCTCCTTGCAGAGTTCCAGCATCTCGACGCTGGGACGCTGACGGTCCTTCGTGTGGACAACCAGTCGGCCATCACTGTCGCGGAAGGCTTGGGGCTGAAGGACAACCTCAAGCACATGGAGTGACGTTACGCCTGGCTGCAGCAGATGGTGAAGCTTGGGAAGTTCGTTCTGCGGTACATCCCGATCACTGAGCAGCCGACCGTTTTCATGACGAAGGCGCTGCACTATCCGGCCTTCAACCGGTGCTCCGTCGCGATCGAACAAGTTTGTCTGGGTGACGTTGGCGACGTTGACAACGATGTGCAGCAGTAGGTGCCATGCCCTTCTGCACGGCTGGTGCGGCGACCGGCGTGCTGTGTGCACGTCGATGAATTTTCCCCGTCTATTCTATCCCTTGAGTTCTGGGTGGACCTTGTGCGTAGGGTGCCCAAGTGTGAGTGTGGCAGGGGAGTGTTGAAGGAGGTTGGCCCCGCCCTCGCCTGGGCAAAACTGACTTCGTGGTCGGGTGTGTGGGAGGTGCAGCCGACCCTCTGCAGTATGCGAGATCTGGAGCTTCTGCGCAGGTTGGGTTGCCTGTACATGAGGTGTACTAGGGAACTCATGCAAGAGTAAGCATCCGCGGGTGCAACGTAGACGTCTCGTACACATGTGTGAGTGGTGCAGCTGGTGCAGAGATCCGCGGATGTTCATCTTCGCAGGGTCGTGTCTGACCCTGCGCACCCTCGCAAATGCACAGGCAAATTTTGGCCAGAAATTCGAATGTGCCTTAATTTCGACCAATGAGGAGCTGAAATCTCAGAATGTCGACTGATGTGGTTGACGAAGGTGGTCGACGAAGGTCGTCGACCCGAGACGACGAAGGTCGTCGACCCGCGACGACGAAGTTCGTCGACCCGCGACGACGAAGGTCGCCGACCTCCGATGATGAAGGTCATCAACCTGCAGGGTTGCTGGGGACTTTACCCGGTCGACCGAGTTACCTGCTCGACGAGGTTCTACGGAGGTGCGCGAACGTCGTCGAGGCTGCTGTGGCAAAGCCGACCGACATGGCAGCATGTGGTCGACGTGGCTCATCAGTGCAACTGTCTGCATGTGGCCGACCTGGCACCTGCGCAATATGCGCGACAGTGCACGTCGTGTGTAGCTGTCTACAAGCACCTGCGAAGTAGGTGCTTGCACATGCGCTTACAATCACCTGCGAGTGCAATGTTGGCAAGCCGCGCGGGTGCAGTGTTGGCAGGCCGCCATTCTGCAGCGTTGGCAAGTTGGTAGGTCGACAACTTTGTCGTGCTGGCGGTCGACCTGCCTGTGCACTAGCAAACCTTGCATGTGATATAGTCAATATCTTTTTCATTTCTTGTTCATTCTGAACTTTGTATTCTCAACATTCCTTAGTGAAACGCTTGCTGTTTTGCCTTGTGAAAATACAAGTCCTAGAGAGCACAGACAGAGCTACGATCACTCTGACAACTCGTGCCAACGCCATAGTCTAGCTCCCACCGTTGTAGAGTTAATCTCCGCACCCTCAGCGGTAATCCTAAGGTGTGTTTGTGATGGTTCTAGAGATAATGAAGGGTTGGGGCATGGGGGATAATGAGGGCAGGGGGATAGGGGATAATGAGGCAGGGGGTTAGGGGATAGTTAGTGCAGGGAGATAGGGGATAATGAGGGCAGGGGGTTTGGGGGTAATGAGTGCATGGGCGTGGGGGATAATGAAGAACGGGGGGTGGGATAGTGCGGCAGGGGGGTGGGGGATAATAAGGGAAGGGCGCTGGAAATCATTAGGGCAGGGAAGTGAGGGATAATGAGGGTAGGGGGGTGGGGAATAATGAGGTATGGGGGGTGGGGAATCATGAGCTGGAGTGGGGCGCAGAATACGAGGCAAGTGAAGCAGGTGATATGATAGGATATGTTCCTTGCGGAAAACCCTTTATGGGTGAATGCAGGCTACACTCCCACTCGCCCCCCTTCCTTCCGCCAACATTTGCTCTCCCTCTCCATAACTTTGCGTTCCACTTTCCCCCTCTTTTGTTTCCCCTCTACTTTGTAATGTAGCTGTGAAGGCTGCAGTAGCCTATTGATTCTCCGATGTTGAACCTGTATGCCATAGGAATCTAAAGTCTATACTTTCTTCAAGTACTAACTTGCCACTCTGCATCAGTCACAACTGGCTATTGATAAAGAAAGTTGTAGATAACGTAAAGTTGACGTGCAAGAAAATAGGGAGCACACAGCCATCATTTGTGTGAAAACAAGTGGATTGAGCCATTATGCTAGAATCGCATGCATTGCATCATAATTGGAGCCTCATGACGATCCGATTGCATCACAACTGCCTGTGCTTATCCCCCCCCAAAAAGAAGGCACTCCAGTGCGCCACAGCATCGCATACGTCATGAGGAGCAAACAGCGCCACTCCCCACCTCCCACCCCTTCTACTAGAAGTTGGTGTTGCTCTCGTACGTCCGCCCCGCACGACAATCCCTCTTGATCACATCTTCAAGCACCACCTGATCGCCGCTCACCGCGTCACACGCACGCTCACCGTGCTGCCAACACCCACAATGTCCTTGGCGGGATTCAGAACCCACGTCGTGGTGTTTCCGTTCCGCGACATGCTCGTCCACTCGCTGCTATCATTTGCAAGCTCAACATTCTCAACACCCACGCTCTTCGCCGCTCCCAGAATGGTGAGTGCGAAATAGTGCTTGTCGCTGTTGCTCTGGATCCGAACCGCCATTTCCTGGCCATTAGTGTCGCAACTCACCAGACTGTAGTCAACTTCCACTGTAGCTGCCCGGTCTTAGGCAATTGCGTCCCACGCGGGATTGTTGAGGTTGAAGCCGCTCGCACAATCACGGCGCCGCCCTTCTTGCAGCTCTTGCTTTTCTTGCAGGTAACCCGGTAGCACATTTCGACGGGCCGTCGTCGATCATGCTGCTATGTGAGAGTAGTATGAAGGTGTGGGAGGATTAGGGCAAGGAGGGGGATACAAAGAAGTGTCGAGCAAAATTCTGTACCCCCTAAGGCTAAACCCACTACAGCCTAGATAACATTAAACATATAATTTGACACACCCCCATAGGCGAAGTGGGGGATAGCCAACACAAGAAACGGTCACAAGACCAGTCAAGAGAAGAAACAAAGCAAAACAAGCTCAGGGTGGATCACAACGTCACCACGCATTCTGAGCACAAGCACAAGGCCACAAGGCCAGTTCACAAGCAGAGTTATATATCAAGGTGAACAAGCAAGGCAGTGATCTCAACCTAGCAAGGGTAAGCATGCAGGTGCAGGTATATATAGATCACAGTACAAGCAAAGTCAAGAAGTGAGCAAGTGAGGCCAAGTAGGCACAAGACCTAGCATAGTACAAAAGCGCCGATGATCACAAGGCTGAAGTGCCTTGGTGAAGATATCAGCGGTGTTGGCCCGAGAGGCCACGTAAGCAAGGCGCAACTGACCACGCTGTTGCAGCTCACGAGCAAGGAAGTAGCGAAGAGCAATGTGCTTCGTTCTGTGCTCCAGTCTGTGCTCCTGACACAAGGCCAGCATGGCCTTGTTGTCTACGTACAGAACTGGAGGAGAACGAGGCGGCTCTCCCAGGTCAGCCAGCAGGTAGGTGAGCCAGCGTAACTCCTGTGCAGCCATGGCCCCTACGTAGATCTCAGCCTCACAGCTGGAGCTGAGAACAGAAGACGAGCGGGTAGACCGCCAAGAAACAGAGCCGGAACCAAGGCTGAAGGTGTAACCCTGTGACGACCGCTGCGTAGCCAAGTCGTCAACCCAAGACGCGTCTGCGTGACCAGTGAGTACCACTGAACTCCGCCCTCCAAGCACGAGCCCCATGCCCGACGTACTGCACAAGTAGCGCAACACCCTCTTAGCTGCATCCATGTGCTCTGGTCGGTGTCTCCCAGGAGCAACATAGCGTGCCAGGATGCTAAGAGGTTATGCCAGGTCAGGTCTAGTGCAGGTCATCAGGTACATGAGGCAGCCGACAAGCTCTGGGTACGGGCCACTCGGCTCTACGGACTCATCCGAAGGCAGAGCTGAGAGCGAGTGGCGAGTAGACAGAGGAGTGGCCTGAGGCGAGGAGTACGTGAAGTTGAAGCGCTGAAGGACCTGCTGCACCATGTGTGACTGAGTCAAGGTAATGGTGCGCCGTGCTCTGTCCCGGGTGATCTGCAAACCAAGATAGCTGCGCAGCTCACCCAGGTCTGTGCACGTGTGTCTCTTCTGCAGCTCCGACTTCACGTGAGCGAGTCCAGCAGTGTCAGCAGTAGCAAAGACCAAGTCGTCGTCGTACACGAGGATGTAGAACGGCGGCAGCGAGGTGTCGGTGCGTAGAAACAGCGACGGGTCAGCAGTAGAAGGAGCAAACCCAAGAGCCGCAAGCGTAGTCCTCAGTGTGTCGTGCCGCTCCCGGGGAGCCTGGCGGAGACCGTAGACTGGCCGCCGGAGGCTCCACTGGGTACCAGGAGGAAACGACCCAGTGAAGCCAAGAGGTCGGCGCAGCCAGATCTCCTCGTGCAGGCTGCCCTGTAGGAAAGCAGTGCTGAAGTCAAGAGAGTGAAGCTCGTAGTCACGCTGAGCGGCTATGTGCAGCAGCACCCGAAGAGTGGTCATCTTCGGGGTGGGAGAGAAGGTCTGAAAGTAGTCAACATACTGCCGCTGACTGAAGCATCGAGCCACGTAACGCGCCTTGAAGACAGGCGGAGAACCCGGCGGCCGCTTCACCCTGTAAATCCACATGCCACTGACGATGTTCGCCCCAGGTGGGGGAACCTCGTCAACGTAGGTGCCTGTGGACTTCCAGGAAGCCATCTCTGCGTCCATGGCTGTCTGCCACTGAGAGGAGTAGGGACCCTCTATCGCCTCTGCGTAAGAGCGCAGAGTCGGGATGTCTGGTGCATCCGGGTCTCCCTCAGGGGCAAGCAGCATGGATACGAGATGAGGTAAAGCAGTAGCAAAGCACTGGAACTCCTCCTGCCTGTCCTCAAGGACGTCCGTGCCAAGAGCACACTCACCCCCGACGGACGGAGGACAGACAGACTCAGACTCAGCAACAAGACTCGCGGCGTAGTCTAGACGACAGTGAGCAGCGAAGTCTACAAGCTCAGCAACTAAGGCAGGCGCAGCAGTGGACTCAAAGGAAGCGTCAGTGACAACAGTAGCCAGGAGACGCGTGACAGTAGGACTGGCAGCACGAAGGGAGTCAGACTCCGGGTCAGCAAGAGCAGGAAGAGAGGACTCTGGAGGAGACGGCAAAGGGACACGCTGTGGAGCAGTGGAAGGATGCAGTGCCATCTGGTGCGTGCCCGGGACCGCAGGAGGACGCTGACGTGGAACACGACGACCAGTGCGAGCAGCACGCACAGGCGACGCAGGACGAGACTCAGGCTCACGACGCTCAGCAAGACCTCCAGTAGGACCAGTGTAGGGAGGAGGAGCAGGCAGTGGGGAGGCGAGCTGTAACTGTGACTCGGACTGGACAGGCGGTGGACACTCTAAGGAAGGAGCAGGATTAGTAGAAGGCGGGAGACCAAGAACCTGCTGAAGGAGCGGAACGAAGTACGGCCGCGGCCGCGCAGCGCCTCCAGAACCAGCAGGGACAGGACCAGCACCCCCAGCGTCAGCACCAACGCCAGTAGCACCACCAGCTCCAGCAGCACCCCCAGTAGCTCCAGCAGCGCCAACTCCAGCACCCCCAGAAGCACCAGCTCCAGTAGCACCTCCAGCAGCACCTATGCCAACAGCACCTCCAGCTCCAGCACCAGCAGCACCACCTGGCCCAGCAGCTCCAGTACCGCCGGTACGAGCACCTCCGGGACCCATGGCTCCAGAACCTCCAGCAGCCGCAGAACCTCCAGCACCGGTAGCACCACCAGCTCCAGCAGCACGGCTCCAGCGGCGAGCAAACCACTCACGCAGCTCCTGGGGAGAGGGTAGCTCCCGCCGGGACGAAGCACCCGAAGGACCTCCAGGCGCAGCACCACCAGGCTCCACTCGAGTAGGCCCAGCACCCCCAGGCTCTGCACCCCCAGACTCAGCAACTCCAGGCTCAGCACCCCCAGACTCAGCACCCCCAGGCTCAGCACCCCCAGACCCAGCACCCCCAGGCTCCGCATGCTCAGGCTCAGCACCCCCAGACCCGGCACCCGCAGGCTCAGCATCCCCAGCAGCACCAGAGTCAACAGCTACCTCGACAGGCTCGACTGCGTCTACCTGGGACACACCTGAGGGGGCAGGACCCTGAGGGGGGAGGGGGTCTACCGGGGGGGGACCTGGCGCGAGGAAGAGCGGCGGGGGGGGGAGGGGGGCAGCGCGGTAGGGGAAGAGACGGTAGTACGGAACCGACTCGTCAAACGTGACGTCCTGGGAGGACAGAACACGGCGCGAGGTGGGGTGGTAAAACTGCCAACCAGGCGCGTCAGGGGGGAAGCCGAGGAAGACGCAGGGAACAGCACGAGAGGACAGCTTGTCCGCAGACAAGTCTCGGACGAAAGCCCGAGATCCCCAGACACGGAACGCAGACGCATCACCAACCTTCCCTGTCCACCGCAGAGTGGGGGAGGTCTCCGGCAAGGAGACCCGGGGCTGTAGGTTGATCTGCTGTGCCGCGTACTGAACCGCAAACGGCCACAGAAAATGGGGAGCAGCCGCATGGATCATGGACGTACGAGCGACGTCCATGACCATGCCAATGCGGCGCTCAGCAATCCCATTTTGCTGTGGAGAGGCCGGAAGCGTGAACGTCTGGCGGATGCCCTCCGCACGACAGAAGGCTCGCAGAAGGTCGGATGAAAACTCTCCACCTCTGTCGGAGTGCAGACGCAGAACAGGAAAGTCCGAGCCGAAACTCTCTCTGAGCTGGAGACGAGCAGCGCGGATCCAGTCGATCAACACCCCAGTGACCTCACCCTTGGTGCGCAAGGGGAAGACTGTGGTGTAACGCGAGTAGTCGTCAACCACCAGGAGGAAGTAACGCTCGTGACCCTGTCCACGGACGCGGGCTGGGCCCCACACGTCCATGTGAAGAGTCTGCAGCGGAGCCTCTGTCGGCGGAAACTCGGAGGAGTGAGGAGCGGCGCGCTGCCGTCCCTCGACGCAGGGAACGCAGGTAGGGGCAGGCCCCGGAGGAAGGGGAGGGAGGGACCTGGGGAGACCAGAGACAAGGACACGAGAGGCCATGCCTCGGAGACGAGGCAGGGAGGGGTGACCAAGGCGGTGGTGCCAGAGGAGGGTCTGGTGGGACAGGAGGCGACACGAGCAGGGGGCAGACTCAGGAACAGACCTGGACGCTGCAGCAAACGCCTGACCCGACGCAGGTACCTGATCAGACGCAGGAACCGGAGGAGACTCAGTAGTCAGTGTGTACAGGCTCGACCCCGGCTGACGGGTAAACGTGGCTAAGTGTCGGCCCGTCCGAGCACACGTGCAGTGGGTCACCCGCTGATTCGCAGGAGTGAACTGGTCAACTCCTCCATCCTGCAGGTCAGCACCACTCACCAAGTTCGTAGAGAACGAGGGGAGGTAAAGACCTGACAGGGAGCCGGACGGGGCCGCTGGACACGGTAGCACAGTGGAGAAGTGGGCAAGGACAGAACCCCCAGAGGGGTCTGCCAGGGAGACCGCAACCGGCCGACTGAGCGGCGTGAGGGTGGTGCGGTCTCGAAAGAAGGAGCGGGAAGCACCCGAGTCAAGGGTGAAGGTGTGGAAGACCGCAGTAGGTGCAGTACCAGAGAGAGCAGACTCACCAGCACCTGGAGCAGTAGACTCACGAGCACCTAGAGCAGCAGCCTCACCAGCACCTGGAGCAGGAGACGTACCAGCACCTAGAGCAGCAGCCTCACCAGTACCTAGAGCAGCAGACTGGATACCGGGGTCAGGCGGCACACACAGGTAACAGGCACCCTCAGCACTAGTAGGCAATGGATACATGGCAGTGAGGATAGCATCATAGTCAAGAGCATAGATATCTACCCTCTGCCTAAGCAGCTCCACCCAGTCGGGGAGCTCAGCCGTGTCGCCAAACTCTGTACGCCAGGCGTCGCTCAGACGGGCGAAGCAGCGGGACTCTGTGTGACCAAACGTCCCGCAAGGCTGACCAGTCCGAGCACCAGTGCGAATGACGTACGGGCAGCGAGCAGTACCCCGTGACCCTCCACGCTGAGCGTACCACTCACGAAGCTGCTGGGGCGAAAGGACCGCGCGCAGACGACGCTGTAGCTGCACCTGGCCACTACAAGAAGCTCCCGAACTACTCACTCCAGGACGACTCCCACTACGGCCACCCCGACAACCCCAACTAGCGTACCACTCACGAAGCTGCTGGGGCGTGAGGGACTCACGCGGACGTCGCTGGAGCTGCATCTGGCCACTGCCAGGAGCACCAGTAGCAGTAGTAGCCGCAGTAGCAGCAGTAGCAGCAGTAGCAGCAGTAGCAGTAGTAGCCGCAGTAGCAGCAGTAGCAGCAGTAGCAGTAGTAGCAGTGCGGCCACCCCTACAACCCCAACTAGCGTACCACTCACGAAGCTGTTGGGGGGTGAGGGACTCACGCGGTCAGCGTTGGAGCTGCATCTGGCCACACCAGGAGCAGCAGTAGCAGTAGAAAGAGCAGTAGCAGCAGGAGCAGCAGTAACAGCAGTACGGGCAGGGCAGTGCTCACCAGTGGCTAGAAGGGCAGGCGTACGACGGTAGCAACAGCGAGGCCGCTACCACTGCAGGGCGAGGGCTCCGCGGCAGCTGCAGGGGCGGCTGCTCCAGGGGCGGCTGCTCCAGGGGCCAGGGGCGGCTGCTGCAGGGGCGGCTGCTCCAGGGGCCAGGGGCGGCTGCTGCAGGGGCGGCTGCTCCAGGGGCCAGGGGCGGCTGCTGCAGGGGCGGCTGCTCCAGGGGCCAGGGGCGGCTGCTGCAGGGGCGGCTGCTCCAGGGGCCAGGGGCGGCGGCTGCAGGGGCGGCTGCTCCAGGGGCCAGGAGCGGCTGCAGAGGTCCAGGGGCGGCTGCTGCAGGGGCGGCTGCTCCAGTGACCAGGGGCGGCTGCTCCAGGGGCCAGGGGCGGCTGCTGCAGGGGCGGCTGCTCCAGGGGCCAGGGGCGGCTGCTGCAGGGGCGGCTGCTCCAGGGGCCAGGGGCGGCGGCTGCAGGGGCGGCTGCTCCAGGGGCCAGGGGCGGCTGCAGAGGTCCAGGGGCGGCTGCTGCAGGGGCGGCTGCTCCAGTGACCAGGGGCGGCTGCTGCAGGGGAGGCTGCTCCAGGGGCCAGAGGCGGCTGCTGCAGGGGCGGCTGCTCCAGGGGCCAGGGGCGGCCGCTCCAGGGGCCAGGGGCGGCTGCTGCAGGGGCGGCTGCTCGAGGGGCCAGGGGCAGCTGCTGCAGGGGCGGCTGCTCCAGGGGCCAGAGGCGGCTGCTGCAGGGGCGGCTGCTCCAGGGGCCAGGGGCGGCTGCAGAGGTCCAGGGGCGGCTGCTGCAGGGGCGGCTGCAGTAAGTAGCAGCAGCGGCAGCAAGTAGAAGCAGCTGCAGCAAGTAGAAGAGCTGCTGCAGCAAGTAGCAGCAGCGGCAGCAAGTAGAAGAGCTGCTGCAGCAAATAGCAGCAGCGGCAGCAAGTAGAAGAGCTGCTGCAGCAAATAGCAGCAGCGGTAGAGCAGCAGCACAGGCGTAGTGCAGCGTGCAGGCCTGGCGTGGGCTGTACTGGCCACGCGCGGGCCTGACGTGGCCTGTACAGGCTGCGCGAATGCCTAGCGCGGACTGTACGGGCCGCTCTCGGGCCTGACGTGGCCTGTACGGGCTGCGCTAACGCCTAGCGCTGACTGTACGGGCCGCGCGCGGGCCTAACGTAGGCTAAACGGGCCGCGCGCGGGCGTGGCGCGGGCTATACGGGCGGCGCGAAGGCCAGACGGGGGCTGTACGGGCTGCTCGCGAGCTACGCGCGACAGGACAGGGCAGGGCCGCGGGGCAGCGAAAATCGATGCACCTAAGGGCGCATTTCGGGCAGAAAAAAGGCAGAGAACGCGATTCGGGCAGGAACACGGAAGGTTTAACGGTGGGCCCTAAAAAAAAATTCGTCCTAGGCTAGGAACGTCCTAGCTCTTAATACCATGTGAGAGTAGTATGAAGGTGTGGGAGGATTAGGGCAAGGAGGGGGATACAAAGAAGTGTCGAGCAAAATTCTGTACCCCCTAAGGCTAAACCCACTACAGCCTAGATAACATTAAACATATAATTTGACATGCTAGACACCTCCGCGTGACTTTGCCCTTGAATAAATAGAGACTGTCGCCGAAGTTTGCTAATCTCGGTGTAGCACGAGGCGCCGCTGCTCAGATTTTCGGATCTGGATTGCGTCTTGAGGCGTCGGCAGGAGTGAGGGCGAGAGCTAACAAGAAGATTCCCACGCAGAGCAGGCCGCTGGCTTTGGAAACGAGAGCCATCGGAGAAACCAGGGGCAATGGTTTCCTGAGAGCTTGCTGGAGTCTCTTGTTTTAATTATGAGAAGCTTGCTGAGCAGATCCTTGGATCATCGCGAAAAAATTGGAACGCAGGGTCGATTTTGATGATGACTTCAGGGTGAAATAAGGAGAATAGGACGTGGGAACCCTGGGGGTTCAGAGCAAGAAAAGGCTTCGAGTCGCCATCGCGAAATGGCTGCGGTGACGATACGAAAGCAGGTGAAATTCGTGATCCAAGAGTGGATAGGCGAGAGGCTCAACAATAACAGTAATGCGAACCGGCGTCATTCCTTAGAAAAGCCATGTCGTTCCGTCAGTTTCGGGGACCAGCGGGGAAATAATGTTCCAGGTGAGGCGAATTGGTTTACGATTATAGTATAGATGCGACGATCCATGCGAACTACAAACCTGGTAACACAGCTCGTTTGACGAACCATCCCTCAACCAGCCAGCTCGTTAGCTTCCCTTCTTCGCCACCATGAACCACAGAGAACTGCACGCTAGGCCCTCAGAAGTCAGAGAAATGTCTCTGATTTGCATGAAAATGTCTGATGTTTCAGATTTTCTTTAGGGTGTGCTCTGAGAAATTCGGAATTTTTATGGCCACAACTCTGTAAAAATCAGATTCTTTTATAGGCGGACTCTGAACTTTCAAAGTTTTTCGAGAGTGTACTCTGATCATTCAGAGTACAAACGAGTACCGACTCTAATTGAATGTACCTGTGCACCGACACCCAGGATTAGCGGTATGTACATTGTACCTGTACCGTCAATCACACGAAATCTGTGACAACTGTTAAGTTCTTTGGGCGACGCGGCCCTGCGGCCCGATGTTTCCCTCGTACAGCTGGATGTTTCCCGCGCCCTGAGGCACGATGTTTCCCTCGGTGTAACCTCCAGCTCACACCCTGTTAGAGCACTGATTGGTGCGTTTGGCAGCTTTTGTCTGCCATCACAAACTCCACCACCACCAGTGTCGAAGATGCTGCAGCAGTTGCCACCCACGTAAAGGTGATGGCAAGCAGACGGTGCCAACAAGGCCTGTTGGCACACACCCTGAGCATTGATTGGTCCTTTAGGCAGCATCGTGTACCACGATGCTACAACATACACACACGAAACATTCCTCACAGCATTGCACGGCAGACGCGCCTCGTCGTTGCCATGCATGCTAGGCAACCACCCACCCAACTCATGGATGGCCCATAGTGTGTTATAGGGCCTTCCTCTACGAGCTAGGGTTTCATCCACACCCCTCAGCTCAACTTCAACTCACTGGGCCCATCCAGTGCCCAGATCAGTAGCCTCCTTGTCATTTCGTTCCTGCTCGGCATGCTCTTTCAGATCCCCGCCATGGCTCAGCCAGAAAATCCCGCCACCAGGGATGACGATCCTGATTCACAGCTTGCCTTAACAGGCTTAGATTTTTTGCTCTGTCATCTAGCACTCGAGAAGGCAGCACGCACCGAGCCCGATACTATCCCCACCCAGAAGGAACCTTCAGCACCCATTATCTCAAATCCCAACCCTGTGGCAGAGACAGCTGCGGAACCAACTGCCGTTTCGGCCTCGCACCATCCCACTCAGACCACGGCGCGAACCATCCGGCTCAAGCAGGCGACCTTGAGCTTCGCCAAGCCTTCATCCTCGTCTGTCGACGTCAACAACTCTCCCGTCTCATCTGAGCGTCCGCGTCCTTGCCTCACCATAAACCTGGCCGAGCTCATTGAACGACTCTACGATGATGCAATTGACAAGCTCAAGACTCAGTGGCAAACACGTTTCCCCTGGCTTCAAATCACTAAAAACACCTCGGGGTTGCCTGCCTTCAAGTGTACTGTTTGTGCAGCTCATGCTGGCGACGGAGGCAAGTGCTGGAGGCGCGGGAAAGGTGCCACGGCCTTGCAGACCCAGTCGCTTTGTAAGCACGCTGGCATGGCGAAGCACAAGCTGGCGATGGCAAGACTCACAGCTGTGCAGGAGTGCGGTGCGAGGCAGCCGCAGATCGACCAACATCGCGCCACGGTGGACGGAGAGCAGCAACGCGTCGTCGCCCTTCTCGACTCGTTGCTGTTCATCAGCAGGTCCGACGCCCCCATGGGGATGTGGGTGAAGCTGGCGCATTACCTGGCGGAGAAGGGAGTGCCTGGCGTTCCGAAGAAGGGGTACGGCACCTACTACACCACATGAGTGCAACTGCCGGAAGCTATTTAATATACATCGGTATTCCTAAGTTTTATCCCTATAATAATGTGCTCACTGTTGTTAACATGTACAGATACGGCTTTGGTGAGCTGACGCAAGCCACTGCGACATGGCTGCATACAACCCAGCTAGATCATGTGCTGGCGTCGCCCTTCGTTGACATCGCTTTATCCTCTTTATCACTATTATCTGTGACAACAAGCTCGTCACATAGTTTATGGCGTTGCTCACCGTGGAAAACGCCGACGCAGCTTCTCTTCTAAGTGATAAAATCGTAGGAAGGAGATCAAGTTTAACTAGGGCCTAGGCTTAGGAGCCTAGGCCCAACTAGGATGTCGAGTAGTTTGTGCCTAGGGTGAGATGTCGAGAAAGTTGGGAAGGATGGGTTGCACTATAGGTTTCAAGGAACATATAGCATAGGAAACAAAGAAGGTGCACCACCAAACTAAGCTTATAATAACTACACTAACTACAGCTACAGGCAGTTACAAATATAAGTTCTGACACTAAGTGTTCTTATGTCACATCTGCAAGCAGTCGGGATCGACCTGCAGCGCATTGCGGGGATCAGCACCGACAGTGCCAACGTCATGATGGGCAGCAAGTCTGGCCTCACCACACGCCTCCGCCTGCGCATCCCCCATCTGGTGTCATCCCACTGTATCGCGCACATGTATGTCTGTGTTTGTGCATAAACTTGCCGTGGGTTTTGTTCTAGTTGTTGACTTTCTCGATGTACTAATGTTTATGAATTGTTGTACATGGAGGCACTGGCGCCTAAAACAGCCGCCGAGAAGATTCCTACGTGTCATTGACACGGTGATTCGCACCGTGGCAGAGCATCTCGGCCGTTCGGGGCCATGGCACCAACGGTTCATGGGGCTCCAGGATGTTTTCGCGTCCACTTCTCTTGAGCTCCAGGGCATTCATGCCGTCAGTTGGCTTTCACAGGGCAACGCAGTGCGCAGGCTTGTCGCCGTGCTTCCGGCTCTCATCGTGATGTTGAAGGAGTGGGACGCGAAGCTGTATGCTCTCGTGACAAGTTACAGGTTTCATTTTCTTCTTTTCTTCATTGCTGATGTGCTTGAGCAGCTCAACATCCTGAACAGGGCGTTCCAGCACAAGAGGTGAGATTGCTCATGGCTTTCTGTCAATATTGTTTTGTTACAGTGGGCATTCTGCTATAATCCTGCATGTTAACTGTTACCAGCCACTAACTACCTTCCGTCCCGTTTCTGTCCAGCTTAATTATGCCAGCGTGCATGCGCAGATCAAGCGCACAACGTCCCACATCGAGAGCCGCTATGTTGATTGCGGCGACGACTTCGGTGGCGGCGTCAGCGAGCTGCTGCCCCCCTTCATCGCGCGCCATGGGCCAGGGGGAAATCGGGAGGTGAAAGTCGAAGGGATTGACTCGGACGGCCGACCTGCGCGCTTCACCTTCAGGCTGCACGAGGACGAGCTTGAGGAGTTCGAAGGGCTCGGGACTCACGATGGTTGCGTCGACATCTGCACGGAGTTCGCCGAGGTGATTGTCCACCAACTGGAGCATCGGCTTGGCGACCTGGATGGCATGTCCAAGGCAAAGCTTTTCATGCCCGACGAGTACCCACTGGATCGAGAAGAGAGGAACCGCAGGTGTCTTGAGTGGCTTCAATCCCTTGTGACGTTGTTGGCCGACCTGACAGAAGAGATCCTGCCAGGTAAGCCTAATGTTATGTGGTTTTGGTATTCTGCTGCATCAATGCCCAGGATGTATTACGTGCTACGCATCAATGTATGTGTATATTTGTTTCATAGATTGCTCTTCTGTTATACTTTATCCCACCCCGCCAGGAATCAACAAGCGCCGAGCAGAGAAGGAGGTGCGCATGTTCACCTCGGTGCTTGCAGCATCGACCAAGAGCGAGCGCAGCTTCCACGCGGGGCTCACTGCCACGCTCAAGACACCCGACTGGCGCGACAACTACCCCAACCTCGTGCTTTTGTGGGTGGCGGTAGCTGTACTGCCGCTGAGCACTGTGGAGTGCGAGCGGGAGTTTTCCAGGCAGAACATCATCAAGTCGTGGCACAGAGGTTCGCTGAAGGATGCGTGCCTTGGAGACCTCTTGTGCATGAGTCTCATGGACTACGAGCCCAGGTGGGATGAGATTGTAGCCGTCTAGAAGAGCTACAAGAAGCGCAAGCCATACAGCAACGCTCCACTCCCGCCTGCATGAAAGCAACAGAACAAGGGCAGGGAGGCAGATGAAGTGATGGAAGTAGTAGACCTAGAAGCAGATAATGATGCATTTGACAGTGATGATGATGATGGATTTGATGATTAGGAGTCCTAAGAGATAGGTAGGATGTAGTAGACGTAGTAAGGTAGTTGCAGTATGTTTGTACTTTAAATTGAAGTCTGTATGCATTACAGTCTAATGTACATTAACCAAGGCCAACAGGAAACACACTAAAAGATACAATCAGACTTATTAGTGGGCTAGATTCTGAAAGACACTTTGAAAATTAGTTTGTTTCTTTAACAACTCTGAGAAATTCAGACTATTACTGTAGACTAGTCCGACGAGTCAGACAGGCCAAAAACGAATCTGCGGCCCTGCTACACGCCCTGGAAATTATTCCCCAAAACACAGCCGCAAACGACGGACGGAAGGCGATTCTTGGTGAAATTTCCAGCGAACAATGGGAATTTTCGTAGCAGTTCGTTGAGCTCCTCGCTTACCCATTTTTTGACCCACGAAAATAGTTACAGATGTCCGCACCATCGCCATTCCATCACAGTGCCAAGGGTGCGAAATTATTGTTATTTCTGTTGTGAATGGCACGCTCTTCACGTGCCACGCTACTGTACCACTCCAACCCCTTCCCCTCCAAACACCCTCGACACATTTTCCTAAGAACCCATCCAAACCACTCAACTCCTACAAAGCCAATTCCAACCACTCAAGATACAAACTTCCTTTTCCAACTCATCCTCTCTAACTCAAGCCTATCAACCACCTCTTTAATTACTCCCAACCACCATAGCCGTTCCTAATCCAACTCAACTAAGACTTCAACCAAAATTCCTATTCACCTCCAAGCCCCACCCATAAGGCACATGACTCCTCATGATTTTCCATGTGCTTTCTCTTCCTACTCATCAAATAATACCCAAGTCATCCACTTCCTCCAATTATCCTCCTCCCATGTGTCTTCAATCACATGTTTCCTAGTCATCAACATCCACATGCCTCTCATTTATTCCTTCCTTCCTTCCTTTCCCAAGTCACCAAAGTTGCCAACTCATCTCTCAAGGATTCATGATTACCACATCACCTTCTCTTCCAAGACACCAAATCTATCCTATCCCCTCCATTCATTCCTTCACAAGTCACCCAAGTTCTCTTCCAACACTACAAGGCCTACAACTCCAACTCAACAAGTGCTCAACCATCACCACATGCTCTACTACTATTCAACTCCAACAAGCATCTCTACAATTTCTCAAGAAGGTTCTTCATTGACAACAATGCTTCTCAAGCTTCTTCATCAAGCTCCTCTCCAAGCTCCTTCCAAGCTTCTCCTTCAAGCTCCTCTTCAACTACAAAGGCTCTTCACTAGCAACCAAGTTTCAATGTCTCCAAACGTTGATACTCTCATGCAACTCTCTTCCAAGGCTACCATTGATGGCTACTCTCTCTATGCATGCCTATGTATCCTTCATGGATCTATAAGGCTTGTACTATACTCCCTTTAATATAAGTTTATGCTCATAAAGCTCTCTCTCACATAGTCTACAAAGTAATTATCAAGTGAAGAGTAGTCTACCTCATACTCCTTAAGAGTATAAGGAAGCTACAAGCTACAAGCTCAAGGGAGGATCATCATCCAACCCAAGGTTTGAAGTCACTCCCAAGTAAACCATACAAGTTCAAGTTCTTCTTTCAAGTTACTTCTACAACTATCCCTAGTAAGATTCACCCAAGTAATTGTTTATCACCTCTCTTATTCTCTCAACGAGCTCAGACTCTTCTTCTCTTCTAAGTTCTTCTCTCATCAAGCATTTCATCTTACACAAGTTTCTCTTTATAGTCACGGGTTCTAAGCATCATCTTCTCTTCCATCAAGCTCATCTACATATGCTACAGTTCCACTGTTCACTCTTGTCTTATTCTAGTGTGCAATCATACTCTTTTGTCTTTATCTCAATTCTCTACTGGTATCAGAGCTACTTACCTCCTCGCTTTCGCTAGTGTCCTCTTAACAAGAGCTTTATACTCTCTCTCCATGACTCCCACTCCCAAGGGCTCTAAGCCAAAGAGTGCCACTTCGCAAGGAGAATCAAGCTCCTCCGAAGTAAGCGGCAACACAGGAGGAAAGGACACCTCATCATCTCCTACTCTTCCCTCTCCTATTTACACCCAAATGTCTACCCCCTCTTCTTTAACTCCCAAGCTAGAAGTGCCACGGTTCAATGGAAAGGATTTCCAAGCGTGGAGAATTCGCTTCCAATTGGCCTCCACTCTCCTAGAGTGGTGGCCCGTTTACTCTGGTTCTCTCTCTCCTCCTACCTCCGAAGCCCCTCCCACAGAGCAAACCGAATGGATCAAGAAGAACGCCGAAGCTTATCTCTACCTCCTCAACTCCGTCCAAGACCAATACGCCAAGTCATTGCTCACGTGCGTGAGTCATCCCGACAGTGCAAAGCGCGCATGGGAGAGGCTCACAAGGCTTCATCAACCTCGCACCGAGAGCACCAAGGCGGAAATGTGGGGCAAGATCTCCAACCTACGGATGGAGCAAAAGGAGACGATTCCCGAGTACTTGGAGCGCGCGGAGATTTTACTCAACGATGCCGACGTCATCGAAGTCACCGTTCACCATTCTCCTCGCGGGGCTCTCATCGGAGTGGATTCAAATGCGGAGCACGATTCAAGCGTTTCCCGAGAAGCAAAAGACGCGAGACTTCATCTTCAACACCCTCATCAACGAACATCAAACGCGCGAGCTTGCCAAGGCAAAGGAGGAGAACAACAAACCCGCATGGTCGGCCGCCGTCTCTACTCAAGGTCACGGCAACAACAACAATAACAACTACTACAACAACAACAACAAAGGCAAGAACTAACAACAAGCAAGTAAGTCCTCTAACCCATCTCTTCTTGGTCGCTACCCGTCATCAAGCTCCTCATCCAATCAACCCTTCTCATCTAATCCCTCTCAACCCGCTAAGCCCCAATCCGGGAAGTTCAACTTCACTTGTCATTTTTGTCATCAATGGGGACATCCATGGTTTAAGTGCCCTCGTAAACCTCCCAATTGGACCCCTCCTCCTCATCTTCTTACCGCCAAGGGCCGAGCCGCCCTATCATATGCAGTAAGCTCGCATAATGAGCCCCATCAATCCCCCTTACCTCAACCTCAATCATCCCAATTCTACCCAAGTCAATCCTACCCCTTTCCCTATTACCCCATGCAACCAATGCCCTTGTTTTACCCTTCTCCACCACAAGGCTTTACGCCTTCGTTACCTCAAGCACCCCATGTCTCTCCCTCCAACTCTACACCCACTTCTTCTTCCCAAAGCACCCCACAGGGCATAAGCTTTGCCATGACCTCATCCGCGCCCACATCGTCGTTCGACCCCAAATTTTGGTACCTCGATAGTGGGTGCGACCAACACATGACTCCCAACTCCTCCCTCTTACATTCTCTCACCACCACAGGAGTTAAGTCCGTCACCGTCGCCAACAAGGAGTCAACTCCCACCGCGGGAGAAGGAATTCTCACCTTTCTCAACCCCACCGGCAAGCCGGTTTCCATCTCAGGTGTCCTCCTCGTTCCCAACCTTGGAGCCAACCTATTGTCGGTTGGACAACTCGAGGAGAAAGACTGCATCTTTTCCTTTGAAAGTGGTACTGTGCAGATACGCTACCAGGGACTCCTCATTGCACGTGGCGAGTGAGTTGGTCGCCTCTACCGCCTCAAGCTCGACGTGAACCCGGAGTATCGTCGACTCCATGGCTACACCGCCGCCGCATCAACTACTATAAAGCCTCACCCAGGTACGGCTACCACACCCTACATTTGGCATTGTCGCTTGGGTCACCCTGGAGCATCAACCTCAAAGTCCATCACCGCACATGCAAGTCTTGAAGGTCTTCGCATCACACCAAGCTCCGAGTCTTCCTCCTCACTTTCTCCATGCCCTTCCTGCGTCGAAGCCAAGCACGCACATCATCCTCATCCCCCTGTCAATGTTCAAGTCTCAAGTCCTCTTGACCTTGTTCATAGTGACATCATTGGTCCTGCTCGCACGCTCAGTCGCACGGGCAAGCGATTCATCATGACCCTCATCGATCATAAGACACGTTTTGCATGGGTCTTCCTTCTTGAGTCCAAAGACCTTGTTCTCGAAGCATTCAAAGTGTGGCATGAACACATCAAGAACACAACCGGCCTTCAAGTCAAGACTATGCACTCGGACAGAGGGGGAGAATACATGAGTAAGTCATTTCGCAATCACCTCTCATCCATTGGCATTGCACAAGAGTTTTCATGCCCCTACACCCCTCAGCAGAACGGCATCGCCGAAAGGTTCAACCGCACTTTGCAGGAAATTGCAAGATCTCTTCTCTTGCACATGAAGCTAGACGATGCATGGTGGGGAGAAGCTGTGAACCACGCCGTCCACCTCAAGAATCGTCGCCCAACCATCGCTCTTCCCTCAGGTATCACCCCATTTGAAGCATGGCATGGGAAGAAGCCCGATGTTTCCATGTTGCGTGTGTTTGGTTGCATGGCGCAATATCGCATTCCCGATGAGAAGAGAGGAAAGTTTGAGAGCAAGACACGTTGGGCCGTGCACATTGGCTTGAGTAAGGAGAGCAAGGGCTGGATTCTTTGGGACCCTCTCCTTACCAAGGAGATTGTGAGAAGGGATGTGATCTTCCATGAAGACATGTCCCTCGCTCGATGGAAGTTAAACTATCTACCTCCTTCTCCCTCTCTCGAAGACCCTCTCCCCACTCCACCAGGACTCACCACAACACCCGCAGTGGAGCCCTCTCCAAGTGCACCTGCTGGAGATACCACAGTATCTCCACCTGTACCTGAGAACAACACACCTCCTCATGAGCAGCAGCAGAGTCAACCTGAGCCAAACCACACATCGCCACCACTCTTCACCGACGAGCCGTCTTCACTCCAACCCTCGATGGAGCAGCCCTTAACGCGAGAGTCAACACCTGAGCAGCAGCCAGCCGCAGAGAAGCTGTCTTCAACCGTACCATCTACTTCTTCACCTCCAGTCAACACTTCAACCATCATCCCTGACGCAGCAGACGAGCCGCCTCAACCCGTTCAACCACCAAATGATGTTCCTGTTACAACCACGCCTTCAGCACCTCCACCCATCCCTGATGGTAACACGAGTCACGAAGGTATCACCGAGCATGCAGTGCAGCGCCTGAACCTCGCAGTCGGTGCAAGCTTCCCAGTCACAGCCAAGTGCACCAACCCTCATTGCATGGACTGTAAGGTAGTCGCCATGTGTCGCGCCATCAGTTGCCTCCCACCTGAGCCATCCACTCGCAAGCAAGCACTGGCAAGCGCTGAGGGGGCAGAGTGGGTAAAGGCAGAGAGAGAAGAGATTAACAACCTCCTTGCACAAGGTACATGGGTCCTTGCACCACTCCCTCCCGGTAAGAGAGCACTGAAGGTTAAGTGGACATACCGAGTGAAAGTGAAAGGAGATGGTACGCTTGACCGATTCAAGGCACGCCTGGTAGCCAAAGGTTTCTCACAGATGCCAGGCACGGACTACACAGAGACCTTCTCTGCTGTAGCCAAGTACACCACTGTCAGGTGCCTCCTGGTAATGGCCACGGTAAAGGATCTCCACATTCATCAAATGGATGTGAAGAATGCCTTTCTTTACGGTAAGCTCGACAAAGAGATCTACATGGTACAGCCTGAGGGTTACTCTGATGGTACCACCAAGGCCTGCAAGCTGCTGAAGTCCCTCTATGGACTAAAGCAAGCACCACGAGTCTGGTTCCACACCCTTGAGGTATCACTCCTCACCCAAGGTTTCACCAAGTCACGGTTTGATGCCGCACTGTACATCCTACGCACAAGTGAGGGGGAGTCCTTGTGGCTCCTAGTCTATGTGGACGACATCCTCCTTGTGTCAGCATCCCTGAGTTTCCTCACACGCATCAAAGGTATGCTCACCCAAGACTTTATCATGACGGACATGGGTGAGCGCTCACACTACCTTGGTATGAACATCGTGAGGGACCGCACCACCAAGTCACTCTTCATCTCACAGCAGAGGTACACTGAGAAGGTCCTTTCAAGGTTTGGTCTCCTTGACTGCAACCCAGTTGAGACCCCACTCCCCTCAGACTTCACGCTGAGCTCGCACGAGCAAAGCATTGACCTTCCACAGTTGAGTCAGAGGTCACTGAGTTTGAGGGTGAGGTCGAGAGCCTTGAGCCTCCTGAGGACATTGGTCATGACACCTATGCACCACACTCCACATCCCATATCACACCTCTTGAGCTCTCACTCTACCAGAGCCAAGTGGGCAGCCTTATGTACGCCTCCATTTGCACCCGTCCCGATCTCGCCCATACCGTTGCCATGCTCTCTCAATGCATGACATCACCCACTCGCATGCATCAGCGTGGGGCACTTCGTGCTCTGCGCTATCTCAAATCAACCTCTTCCTTTGGTCTCCTCTTTCAAGGGTTTGAGGGTGCAAGCATGCTGTATGGCTTCACGGATGCAAATTGGGCTGGGGATATCACCACCCGCAAGTCCACTGGAGGATACATCTTCATGCTTGGAGGGGCGGCCATCTCTTGGCAGTCAAAGAAGCAGAGTTGTGTGGCCTTATCATCCACGGAGGCAGAGTACATGGCTGCGACCCAAGGAGCCCGAGAAGCAGTGTGGATAAGAGGTCTTTTGAAGGACTTTGACCTCCCACAAGAGAGCCCCACTCCCATCTTCATCGACAACACGTCGACGATCGCTCTCTCCAAGAACCCCGTCTTCCATGGAAGGACCAAGCACATCGCGACGCAGTATCACTACGTTCGAGAGCTTGTGGAGCAGAAAATCGTTGAGCCCCTGTTTTGCCGCACGAGTGAGCAAGCGGCGGATTTCCTCACCAAGGTCGTTGCACGCGACATCTTCATCAACAACCGTGTTCAAGCCGGGTTAGTCCCAGCTGCTGGATTTGAGGGTACGGGCTTGCAGTAAGGGGGAGTGTTGTGAATGGCACGCTCTTCACGTGCCACGCTACTGTACCACTCCAACCCCTTCCCCTCCAAACACCCTCGACACATTTTCCTAAGAACCCATCCAAACCACTCAACTCCTACAAAGCCAATTCCAACCACTCAAGATACAAACTTCCTTTTCCAACTCATCCTCTCTAACTCAAGCCTATCAACCACCTCTTTAATTACTCCCAACCACCATAGCCGTTCCTAATCCAACTCAACTAAGACTTCAACCAAAATTCCTATTCACCTCCAAGCCCCACCCATAAGGCACATGACTCCTCATGATTTTCCATGTGCTTTCTCTTCCTACTCATCAAATAATACCCAAGTCATCCACTTCCTCCAATTATCCTCCTCCCATGCGTCTTCAAGCACATGTTTCCACTTCCTAGTCATCAACATCCACATGCCTCTCATTTATTCCTTCCTTCCTTCCTTTACCAAGTCACCAAAGTTGCCAACTCATCTCTCAAGGATTCATGATTACCACATCACCTTCTCTTCCAAGACACCAAATCTATCCTATCCCCTCCATTCATTCATTCACAAGTCACCCAAGTTCTCTTCCAACACTACAAGGCCTACAAATCCAACTCAACATGTGCTCAACCATCACCACATGCTCTACTACTATTCAACTCCAACAAGCATCTCTACAATTTCTCAAGAAGGTTCTTCATTGACAACAATGCTTCTCAAGCTTCTTCATCAAGCTCCTCTCCAAGCTCCTTCCAAGCTTCTCCTTCAAGCTCCTCTTCAACTACAAAGGCTCTTCACTAGCAACCAAGTTTCAATGTCTCCAAAAGTTGATACTCTCATGCAACTCTCTTCCAAGGCTACCATTGATGGCTACTCTCTCTATGCATGCCTATGTATCCTTCATGGATCTATAAGGCTTGTACTATACTCCCTTTAATATAAGTTTATGCTCATAAAGCTCTCTCTCACATAGTCTACAAAGTAGTTATCAAGTGAAGAGTAGTCTACCTCATACTCCTTAAGAGTATAAGGAAGCTACAAGCTACAAGCTCAAGGGAGGATCATCATCCAACCCAAGGTTTGAAGTCACTCCCAAGTAAACCATACAAGTTCAAGTTCTTCTTTCAAGTTACTTCTACAACCATCCCTAGTAAGATTCACTCAATTGTTTATCACCTCTCTTATTCTCTCAACAAGCTCAGACTCTTCTTCTCTTCTAAGTTCTTCTCTCATCAAGCATTTCATCTTACACAAGTTTCTCTTTATAGTCACGAGTTCTAAGCATCATCTTCTCTTCCATCAAGCTCATCTACATATGCTACAGTTCCACTGTTCACTCTTGTCTTATTCTAGTTTGCAATCATATTCTTTTGTGTTTATCTCAATTCTCTACAATTTCCACTGTACAGCCCCACTCACCAGAAACGCTTTCATCGTGGGGCGAAAAATCACAAGATGGCGGCTCGACCTCTCTCGCTTGTCACTCAACGATTTCAATCACCTGCTTCTTCACTATCATCGTCAAAGTCGAGCACTGCCTTCCAAGCGCCACATTTCTTTTATACCCAGCTTGCTCTAGTTTGGCTTTCAAAAACCTTCCTCGGCTCAGCAGTTCTTCCCTCTGCTCCATTCTCCGATGGCTCACCTTTCCACTGTCCGAGTCGCCGGCGCCCTGCTGTGCGTGGGATTCGTCCTTCTCGCCCTCGCCCTCACTCCTGCCGACGCCATCACGGGTACATCCTCCAACCTGGACAACGACGGCTCGTGCTACAGCCAGTTCAACTTCCGCGACAGTCCCTATTTCGACAACGGCTTGGTTGCACAGGTGCCACGCAAGATCTTCAACGGCGGCCAGGGCTGCGGTACGTGCTACGAGGTTACGTGTAAGAACCAGCGTGGCTCGAGCTGCAATGGCGGCAAAGTGACAGTGCGAGCGATCGGTCCAAGCGGCGGCGATGACCGCTTCGGCCTCAACAATCCTGCGTGGAGCGTAATCTCCCTCAACCAGTGGGGCGAAATGGAGATTATGTACAGAATCGTGGACTGCCCTAGAGGCGTCAACATGGGGGTTAGACTCTTGCCGTATGCCAATCCGGACAGTTTCGCCCTTCAGATTTTCGGAGCGGCGAAGAAAGAAGGCGTGAAGGCGGTGGAGATAGCGAAGGAAGGCAGCGGCTCGTGGAAGGGCATGAATAGGAAAGATGGGGCCACGTGGGAGCAGTCATCCGCCAAGGACATCGTGAAATCGGGGAGCAAGGTGAGCGTGCGCGTGACTTCAACGGGCGGCAAGCAGGTGGTGCTGAAGGGCGTCATTCCGAGCAACTGGCGCGCTGGAGAGATCTACGGCAGCGATACCAACTTCTAGTTTGGAACGGGTGTCCCCGCCGAGGCGCCACAGTAGTAGTAATGCAATCGCGCTGAAGTGTGGCGCACGATAGTGCTATCTAATAATGCAACTACTATGGTGGCTGAAGGGAGTGAATAAAAGTCGGAGACGCAGGCAAATGTGCATGAAATCTATGGTGGTAATGTCGCTTATTGGACTCGGTTTTTTTGTAAGTGTTGCAGCTGCTTGCTTTTTGTTTTCTTGCACGGGTCATCGTTGCTTTTTATGCTTTGCCATGTTCTTATGTGATGCGATTTACACTACATGAACACCAAAGGAGGAAACGTGTTGAGGTGTACAGTACAACCACCAGGCATCAAGAAGAACCAAAGAAAATGAACGGGCCAACAGTGGCCAGATGGACCCAGGCATCCAGAGTGAGAACAAAAGAAATAGCTTGGACCCAGGAGGTGACCAGCAGGATGGGCTGGGGCAAACGGTTGGCTCACATGGATGAACAAAACCAGGGACGCGGACGGGATGGAAAGTGATATGGATGGGGAGAGGCAAATGGGAAGAAGGCGAGGCTGAACGGATGTGGGAAGGCGATAGGGATGGGATGATCATGATGGAGGGGCAAGGTCCAAGGAATGGGGGATTGGCATGCACACTTTACTCTTGTGTGATACTTGTGCGACGCCTACCAATTGAATGCGGTTTGGAGCCTCATGTCCCCAACTGATTGAAAAAGCATTCTCTCAATGTGGTGTACAAGCAATCCATTCTTTGTTGTGCTTGAAGAATAAGAAAAACCTTATGCATACATGAGCCACGATACTTGTCACTCAGGCTGTTTTTGCATCCGTGCTTCTGCAGCAGCAGCAGCAGCCAGGGCAAGCCTCTCACGGTCCTCCCTGCCTGCATCCCCCTCTGCTCCACCCCTCATCGCCACCACCCGTTCCTCCACCGCCCTGACTTCTCCAGCAGGGCAGGCCTGGGGGAAGAGAGCGGTGACGTCAGCGAGGGTGAGCGAGTCATGGTCTCTGCAGGACAGCGGGCTGGCGGCAGCGTGGGCGGTGGCGAGGGGGGCAGCAGCGGCCTTGGAGCGCGCGAGGGCGTGAATGGGCTCCTCCACCGTGCCATGCACCTGCAGGCAGGATTCATGCAGAGAAGAGAAGAGAACATGCTATGCAACGAAAAGAAATTCACTTTCTGAGTCGACTCCAACAGCCTCTTGTGAATGGGCTCCTCCACCACGCCCTGCACCTGCAGGCAGTGGGGAGGAGGGACGGGTGGAATGGAGGAGTAGGGGTGGGGGATGTGGAGGGTGGAGAAAATGGACAAAATGGTATTCAGACGAAGAGGGATGTGCACAAATGTGGAACACACACAAGCAGTTGGCTGAGTGTTCTGTCAAGCACTGCCACTCGAGATATCCATCCGGTTATTCAGCGCCGTGAATCAAATGAGCACCTTCCCTTGATCAACTGCTGGCAGTGCATCCTGCAACTCCCTGGTGCCTTACAGCAGACCCATGCACGCATGAATGCGCCATCACACAGGAAGACTTAGACGAGCAGCAGGAATGTGCCTTAACGTCGAACGTTGGTGAATCCACAAATCACAGGCTGCTCTCAACGCACCACACGGCCAACACTGCACGAACCACGTACAGCGAAGCAGGCACCAAGGCGCCGCTGCCCGACAGTGCATGCCCGACAGCACATCACCCACACACCACGGCGCTGCGCACTGCACCCGAGCGCATCACCCACTTACAATAAAGCGGTGCACAAAGGTCTGGCGGGTCTGGCCGATGCGGTGCACGCGGTTGGCAGCCTGAGCCTCAGCGGCCGCATTGAGCCCCGGCTCCACAAACACTACGTGCTGTGCCTCCACCACGTTCAGCCCGTTGCCCCCCACCGCCACAACCAGCAGCAGCACACGACACTGTTCCCCATCTCCCCCGCCCCCGGCCCCTCCTGCTTCCCTCCCGCTGCCCTCCCCCCCTTGCGCACTGCTCACTGCCCCCGCTGCCCTGCCTGTGGAAGAGGCAGTAGCAGCAGCGGCCGGTGGGATGGCAGGTGGCAGGGGAGAGGTGAGGGAGCGTTTGCGGCGCTTGGGGCGGGGCTTATGGGAGGGGCGGGTGGGGCGAGCGGAGAGGGCAGCTGCGGGAGTGGCCTCTCTGAAGCGCTTCAATGCTGGAGGCACTTCCCTGGAGACACAAGTGTTCAAGTGTTGAGTTGAGTGGGAGCATGGCAGAACACACCAAGAGATTGAACGAGGATGGAAGAACAAACCAAGGGCTCGAACGAGGTGCAGAAGTATTAACTGCAGAGAAGAGGAGACTCATGTGCCTCTTGTAAGCGCAGGAAATGAACAAGGTTAGAGGTGAGCAGAGTAGAGTGTGTGGGGGGGAAAGAGGGGGGAGTGTGGGGAGGGGTTAGAAAGCAGGGGAAGGGCAAGAGAGCGGGATGGAAAGGTGGGGTGCGCACCGGTGGGAGAAGGCGCAGGCGGTGGGGACGGCATTGGCGTGCAGGCAGTGCTGCACGAGCAGCAGCACCTCCCTCCATGCGCTGAAGATGATGATGCGCGCTGATGGGTCGCTGCGCAGTAACCGTAACACCCGCCGCGTTACCGCGTCCAGCTGGAAAGATGGCCATGGGTTGGCAAAGGGCGGCATGGGTTGGCATGGCATGGAGTTGGAAGGAGGGGAAGAAAGAGGATGATGGGTTGGCATGGCATGGAGATGGAAGAAAAGATACAATACCTTTGGGAAGGCTTTAACAGGCTTTGACCTTAGTAACAGAAGCCCCTAGTAACTCAATAACCCAATGAATCAACAATGGTGTAGACACTGAATCGATCCGTAACTTGGAATCTTGGTCCTTTAGTACCTACTTTGGTGCCGAACCCTGTATGAATGCTCATCTCCTCCTCCTGCATCCGCACTTCATCTCGCAACTCCTGCTCCTCGCCCTCCCTCCCTCCTCCGCCCGCACCACTGCTGCCACCGTGACAGCAGCAACCACGTGCCTCCATGCTTGTATGTGATAGTGCTGCTGCTGATGCCAATGCCGATGATGGTGTTGATAAATTGCAATGGCACGGAGAATTTCGTTGTTCACCGCTTCCAACCGCATCCGACTCCTGATTCGCCTGCAGGGCGCCAGCAGGGTATCCATGGTGATCCCTGCGGTTGTCCACGTAGGCAATCTCCGATGCCCTTGCCACGTGGCGGCATGTGGGGCATCGCATGCGCCGCTCCCTGCTGGTGCTGCTGCTGCTGGTGGTGGCTTGAGGGGACCTCTCTACCAGTAAACATGTACCTGCAGAGATGACATGGCGGGATGGCATGGGTGGATGGCATGGGTGGATGGCATGGGTGGATGGCATGGGTGGATGGCATGGGTGGATGGCATGGGTGGGAGGGATGACATGGTGAGAAGGCATGCTGAGATGTTATGAAACGGTCGGATGCAATTCTGACATGGCATGGTAGAAGTGCTGAGCTTGGTCGGATGGAAGGGTGAGGTGAGAGGAAAAGAGATGACACGGCAAGAGCTCACACATTGACATGAAACGATGAGAAGTGACACAGTGAAACGACGCAATGAGAGATGACACAGTGAACGACGCGGTGAAAGATGGGACAGTGAGATGACGTGGTGAGGGATGAAACGGATGGAGAGCACTCACACTTGCAGCACAGCAGATGGCCGCATGGCAGCACCGACAGCTCACTGCCCAACGCCTCCCTGCACACCGGGCAGCTCTCCTCCTCCCCCTCCTCCTCTCCTCCAACGCTCTCCCCACTCTTACCCTTCCCACTCCCTCTCCCATCCCTCTCCGCCCCACCCATCTCCGTCCCCATGCCTCCCCCGCCTTGCACCGCGCGCCGTCGAGCAGAAGCCAGCCCGCGCAGGTACCTCAGCTGAGCGCGGCTGGCCTGCAGCTGAGCATCGGCTGCCAGCCTGTCATGCGTCAGCACCACGCTCAGCGCCGCCGCCTCCTCCTCACTCACACGTGCCATGCGTGTAGCTGCTGACGTGGCAGCTGGCGGCTCGTCCACGTGGCGGAGCGTGATTCGCGTGACGGCCATGTGCAGCTCATCTAGCGCTCTGAGCACTCCCCTCTGTGCCTCCGACCACGCTCGCGCCATCAGGAACTCCTTTCGCATTGCCTGGTGTGCGGGGAGGGGAACAGCAGCAGATAAAATATGACATTTGAGTCGACTCAAAAGTCGCCTCCGACCATGCTCGGGCCACCAGGAACTCCTTTCGCATCGCCTGGTGTGCGGGGAGGGAGCAGCAGCAGAGGGAAGGCAGCCGCACAAGGCACAGGATTACAGGGGCACAGGAGCATGGAAGGGCGACTGCGAGTGAAAAGGTTTGGAGAATGGATGAGAGTGAAAGGTCAGTCAACGGAAGGTCGACTCATGCAGCGACATGACAAGCAAGAAAATGCTTGCCATGGCAGATGGAATCCAGATAGCATGGCAGATTGGGAGAAGACATCACGACGTGCAGCCCTTCTCGCCTCAAGAGCCACGCCGGTGCATCGCATCTCGCCTCACCTCCAGAGCCTCCAAAGAGCTGGACGCTGCAGCTGCCAGGCTGGCTTGCTCGTCCTCTGGGATGATGCCACGTGGCAGCGATCGCAGCACAGACGCCAGCACAGCGAGGCACCTCTCGGTGTCAGACGGGTTCCACACCACCGTTCCCCCCTTCCCCTCTACCCCACTCGCCCCGCCCCCTGCCTCACCCCTGCTGCCCCTCCCCCTCCCACCCTGCTCCCGTACTGGTGCTACTCCCCCTGCTGCTGCTGCTGCTGCTGCTGCAGCGAGTGGGGTGCGGCGCACGCCGAGAGTGGATTGGAGCACGTGCAGGGGGTCATGGGGCGAGGCGGAGGGATGGGGAGAGTGAGGGTGGTCAGAGGGGGAGGAGGCGGGGAGGGAGGAGGGGGCGGAGGAGAGGCGCAGGTGGAAGAGGCGCCGCTGATAGCTCTGGTAGGGGGTGCAGGAAGGGGGTTGGTAGGCAAAAACAAGGAATCGGAGATTGACAAAGTGGACATACCAAGGTAGTCATCACACTCACCTCCTGCAGCACAGCACACTATGCTGTATTGCATGAGTTTACCCAGTGGAAAGGGATGAAATTAAAACATCACTCTGACCAATTCATAGGACCATCTCACCTCGAAGAACTCCTGTGTCTTGCAGTGCATGCAGCACTCATCCCCCCGACCCACTTCCATCCCCCTCTCACCACCCACCCCAGCCAGCAACCTCCCAGCCCCCCTGGCGTCCGCCCCCTCCTCCTCCTCCTGCACCGCACAGCAGCGCGCACACGAGCCTGCCTGTGCGACGAGGCTGCCGTGCACGCCCTGCTCTGCCACCTGCCCCCCCGCCTGCAGCACGCGGTGCAGCACCTCCCGCCTGCCTGCCAGCAGCGAGTCCACCTCTCCTGCCAGCACCAGCCGCAACCCGTGCAGTGTGCGGAACCTGCCACGAGGGGGGTAGTATTGGGGGAGGGTGATGTGGTAGGAGTGGGACCAGGGAAAAAAAATAAGGCTGTCAACCTTTTTGTCTACTCCCTTTCATATCAATAAATTGGTCATCCCAATCTTCTCCAGTTAGAATTCCCCTTGTGATCGAGCCAATCTGCCAACTCATCCTTGCAAATCTGGTCAAATTCTTACCCAATTCTTTTTCTTCCCTTCCCTTCCTCAACCCAACCCAAGTCCGATTGCCTTCTTTCTTAATCAAACTCTTCATCTTCTTTTCTGACACAAGGTTCTCAGGCTTAGGGTGTTTTCCCCTGTGTAGCCTGTAATCAAGCCAGGGGAGGCGCACCTGAGTCCAAGGCTGGCCATGTTGTGGGTGTGGGCCGGGCAATGGTCGTCGTCCAGTAGCGCTCGGTGCAGGCGTGCCGTGACACTCTCCGCCATGCCGGGCGGTGCGGAGGAGTGCAGTGCGGTGAGGAGCGTGAGCCACCAGGGGGTGGTGGCGGTGGAGAGACGTGCCGCTGCCAGATGGGCCTCTACCTGCCCGTGTGGGGGTGGGTGGGTGGGGAAGTGGGAGCGGAAGGGGGGGGTGTGTGGGGGTTGGGTTTGCAGGCAACAACAACATGCCCGTGTGTGTGGTGCAGTGCATGTGGGTGTGCAGGCGATATCGATGTGTGGGACGGGAATAACAGAGTTGCATTACCACGGATGTGGAAGGTGTAGGTGAAGGGAAGACGGAAAAAGGCATTGACCATTCGCAAGCGTGCCAGGACGGTCAAGGTAGCAACAGGAGCTGCTATGGCGATGACAAAATCGTGATCATCCGGAGAAGAGTCCTCAGCATGTTCTCATGTGCTTCTCTCATCTGCTTCTCCATTCCCACCCCCCCACTCGCCTGAGCAGCAGCAGCGTGTGGTCCCCCACGGGCGCCAGGTATCCTTCACCTCACCGCTCTCCGCCTCTAGCCACGCATCTCTGAGTGAGTGTCGCACCACACCCAATCCAACCCACCTGAGAGTGTGTCTCCTCGAAGGCCCTGTGAGCAGCAGCAGCGCGGCCCCTCACGGGCGCCAGGTACCGTTCCTTCACCTCGCTGCTCTCCGCCTCCAGCCGCTCGTCCCTCAGTGTCCGCACCACACCCAACTCCGCTTCATCGCCACCAGGCCCCACCGCACTGCACCCCTGCCCACCCTCTCCCGTCCCTTCTCCATCCCTGGTGGCGTGCAGCAGGGCGAGCAGGTGGTGCAGGTTGTGCAGCACGTGCAGGCGCTGCAGGGGGTCCGTGCGCAGCACACCGCCTTGTGGGAGGGGGCCACCCACACACAACCCCTTCTCTCTGCCTTCCTCCCCATCCCCATCCCCATCCCCATTGCCATCCCGTCCCCTCGCTGTCTCCCCATGGGCGGGCCCATGGCCATCCATGAGGCGCAGCACGTCACGGTAAATGCCCACCGCCTGCACCGCCCCCGCCCGCCACTGCTCACCACTCTTGTCAATGGAGAGGGGAGAGTGAGAGGAGGAGGAAGGGGTGGGGCGTGAGGAGAGGCGGAGGGGGAGGGTGGGGGCGTGGATGGCGTGGAGGGCAGCGAGGCCGTTGAGGGCGGAGATGAGCAGGCGCTGGGCTTCCTCCGCCTCCACCCGCGCCTTCTCCAACAGCACCTGAGGGCATGGGCGTGATCATGCCATGCCATGCCATGCCATGCCGAGTCGTTCAGCAGAAAAGCCCAGCATTAAAAGACAGGTAGGTACTCAGCTTGGGCGAACGATCTAATGCAAGTTAGAAGGCTTGACAAAGCTGGGGGGGCAGGCACACTGGGGAAACACACGATGGAGCTAAGCAGGTGAAATGTTCCTTACCTCCCACCGTATGCAACAGACATATTTGACTGATTCCCACCTCCCCTCTCTCCCACACCCCCTTGCTCCCACCTGAACCATTGTCTCTCACCTGCACCGCACCTCACCTGCACCACGCATCTCACCTGCACCACGCACCTCACTTGCACCGCATCTCACCTGCACCGCATCTCACCTGCAGCACGCATCTCACCTGCACCGCATCTCACCTGCAGCACGCATCTCACCTGCACCGCATCTCACCTGCAGCACCTCGCCCATGTGCATGGGGCGGCCCTGTGAGCCCAGCGGTCTGAGCCCACCCGAGCCGATCTGAGGGTGGCAACAGGCGTGGCGCAGCAGCAGCAGCGACGCCAGGAACCGCTCCATGTCGCCCCGACATGCACCCGCTAATGACCGTGCCCCCAGTACCAGATGCTGGTGCTGCTGCTGCTGCCACTCTCTTCCCCCTCCCTGCCATTGCTGCTCCCCCTCCGCCTCTGCACCCCCATCCCCATCACCTCTCGCATCTAATCCCACTCCGTCTCCAACTCCTGCTCCGCTTCTCCTCCCTCCCCCCTTCCGTCCCCCGCGTGCCACGGAGCGCAGCATGCTGCTGGCGCGCTGGGCGCACTTGGCGTGCTGCTGGCGGTAGAAGTGCGCCTCGATGGCGCTGAACCGCAGCACCGTCAGCAGCTGCCGCTGAGGTGGCAGCGCCAGCTCGTCCGCCACGTCGGCCTTGTGATGGCGCCACATCAGCCTCAACATGAGGGCCAGGAGCGCGTGCCATGCTGCCATGCATCCATTCTGACGTGGCATTGCCAAAGAGGGGGAGGCGGTGGAGGGGGGGAGGCGTTGGAGAGAAATGAGGGGGGGAGTTAAAGAGGGAGGAGTCGAGACGAGGGAGGGAAAGGGCGAACGAACCCGTGGGCAGAGCACAAGGCACACTTGAACTTGGCAGCACAGTTGAACTTGGCATCACAGTTGAACTTGGCATCACAGTTGAACTTGGCAGCACAGTTGAACTTGGCATCACAGTTGAACTTGGCATCACAGTTGAACTTGGCATCACAGTTGAACTTGGCATCACAGTTGAACTTGGCATCACAGTTGAACTTGGCATCACAGTTGAACTTGGCATCACAGTTGAACTTGGCATCACAGTTGAACTTGGCATCACAGTTGAACTTGGCATCACGTTGACTCAGTCGAACGTTGTGTTTCACACACACTCCATTCTGCTTGTGCCAGTCACCACGTATCACCCTCCCTCCCTCCCTCCCTCCCTCTCTCTCTCCTCGTCATTTCACTCACCCACAAGCGCGCAAAGGAAGTTCTAACTGTCACAATGACGCATCCCAGCACCATTCATTCCCCCCCCCCCCCTTTTGATGATATAACAGCAGCTGCCAACACAAGGTACTCACTCATTCAGTGCAGCCATCCAATGCACCCACTGCTCCCCTCCACCCCTCCTCCTCGCCTCGTCGCAACAGGCTTCTGTTCGAATCGGACTGCTCAAACGCCCATCACCATCCCGTTCGCCCCCACCACCATTCACCCCCACACCGACCCAATTCCACAAACCATCACCAACGCAGCTGACGGGCTCACCTGGATAGGCACCTGGAAAAAATGCCGCCACCAGTGAGGCTCGTCAAACGGCGAGGCTCGGAGGAACCGGAGCAGGCCGAGGAGGTCCGGGAGGCCGCGGTGCAGCGGCGTGCCGGAGACGCACCAGCGGAGCCGTGCTGGCAGGCGGGCCGCCATGAGGGCTGCGTTGGACGCTCCCCCCTCCACCAGCTGCGCCTCGTCCAGACACACCCTCCACCAGTGCAGCCGCGTGAGGGGCGTGGGGCGGATCTGATACCTGGAGGAAGGGGTGGGACGGCAAGGAGGTGAGGGAGGGCGGGCAGGCAGGCCCCATTCTGGCGGCGTTGGAGGCTCTCCCCTTCACCTGCTGCGCTGCGTCCACACACACCCGCCACCACCGCAGCTGTATCAGTGGCATGGGCCGAATTCGGTATCTGGCGGGGGGTATGGTGGGCAGAGAGGTGGGCAGGGGCAAGACGGGTAGGGAGGTGTGGGAAGGCGTGGACAGAGGTGTTCTCTCACCCCCTCTCCTCTTCAGCTTCCAGCCACCCCGTTCCTACAATGCACACATGCACTCTCAGTCGCCCACACTCCCCTCACGTCCCCACCCCTCATCCAGCATCACACCCCACTAACTGTTCCCCTTTACACTCACACCCAGCATCACACCCCTGCCACACACCTCTTCTCATATCTCAGCTGCCGTGTCGCCACGTGCCCCTGCCCACCCACATCGTGCCAGATGTCGCCACGCAGCGTGTCATATGACGTCAGCACGATGTCAGCAGCTGCCAGGTCATCAAGAGTCACTGCAGGCACCTCCTCCCACACCGACTCCAACTCCCCCTCACCGCCACCCACCCCTCCTCTCTCTTCCCCACCTCCGCCACCCAGTCCTCCTTCCTCTGGCCCCGTTTCTCCATCGCCTGATGCTACGCCCACCTGCCCTCCTCCACTCCCGTGCGCTGCTTGCCTGCCTCCTGCACACACTCTCTCCCCATCCCTCCATCCGCTGCCATCCCCGCATTTCCCTTTGCTGCCCGCGCCACCCTTTCGCTCACTGTTCTCTCCACCCACCCGCCTCTTGCCATCCCCATCCTCTCCGCCGCCCCTCCACCTGCCATCTCCTGCCATCCCCTCCCCCCCACCACACTCTCCCACCCTTCCAGCTGTGGCAGACGATGCAGTGAGAGGAGAATCGGAGGAGGCAACGGGAGGAGAGGCAGGGGACGAGGTGAGAGGAGTGGAAAGGAAGGAGGTGAGGGGAGTGGGAGGGGACTGGTCCCCTTCCAAGGGCACGGCTTGAGGGGGTGAGGCGAGGGGTGCGTGGGAGGGCGAGGTAGGGGCGGGGCGGAAGGAGAGGCGCAGAGCGGGGCTGTTGACACCGCGGTACACCAGCACTCCCACTGTGTGGGGCCGCGTGTGCCTGGTGGGCGTGGGAGGATGAGGGGAGAATGGGGGGAATATGGTTTGATAAAACGAGACAGGTTAAGACGAGATGAGGCATGCAAGAAGCACTGAAATTCGATTCACTCAAAGGTAACCAAAACTGATCCGTGGAAATCGAACGCCTGGGCAGGCACTGACCGCACGACCTCCTGTTGCCACTGGGGGAGGATGGCCACCGGACACACGATCAGCGTGCTCCCACACTCCCGCACCTCGCCACCCTCGATGTCCTCCCCTGCCCCTTCCCTTCCTCCCTCTGCCTCCACCTGCTCGCCACCACTAAACCCCCTGCCACTCCCTGCTGCCGTCCCCTCACATCCCCCTCTCCCTCGCTTCCTATTCCTGCTCTCCTTCCCCTCCTTCCTTTCCCCGTCCTCACCCCCAGTATCTCCACAACCCCCACCACCCTCCTTCCGCCCCTTCCCCCTCATCCCTTCTCTCCCCCTCTGCATCCGCTGCCCCTTGCTGTGCCACGTCACACCCTCCAGAGGCCCCTCCATTGACTCTCGTTGCTGCTCTGCCTGCCCTCCCCGAGCCGCCTCTGCCCCTCCCCTCACCTCCTGCGTTGCCAATGCCTCTGCGCCACTCCCTGCACTGCGGCAGCTCATGCCGCTGCTGCTGCTGCCCATACTGCTGCCACTGCGCCTCTTGCGGCTCCTCCTATCCTCCTCAACCCCCTCCTCTATCTCCCCACATGCCCGCCCTCTCTCCACCACACCCTGTACACACCTCGGCACTCCCCTCTTCTTCCCCACCACCCCTTCCTCCTCTCCCCCCTCCCTCCCCCGTTTTCCAGATCTCACCCTCTCTCCCTGCAACACCCCTTTCTCAGCCTTCTCTGCCTGCCCCCTGTCCCCTCCGCCCCCACCGCACTCACTGCCCCCCCAGCGGTGGGCGAGAATGCAAGCAAGCACCTCAACGGTCTTCCCCAGCCCCATCTCCTCCGCCACAATGCCTCCCCTCACTGCCCCTGCCACTTCCCCCACCCACCCGCACACACCACTTCCTGAACCTGCAATCACCGGACTTTGGCTCACCGAACCTGGACTCACCGAACCTGGACTCACCAATCCAGGACTCACCGAACCAAGGCTCACCGAGCCTGGGCTCATAATACCTGGGCTGGTACCCAAACTTACCATACCTGCACTTGCCAAACCTGGGCTTGACGAGCCTGCATTCACCATATCTGGACAGGTGACCCCTAGATTTACCAAGTCTGTATTCACCGAACCTGGACCCAAAGAAGAGCTAACTTGATGCATCTCCCCGTCGCCCCTCTCCCCCCTATGCGGCCTTGCCTCTTTCCCCTGCAGCTGCCTCTCAGCCCTTGCACATGCGGCGGAGGGGGGAAGACGAACGAATGTGCCTCTGGCAAGGGGGTATGCAGAGAAGGGATGGAATGGGGATGGAGATGGGGATGGGGATGGGGATGGGATAGAAGGTTCGGCAGTTAGTAAAAAGGAGGGGTGAGACGGTGCACGAGGCAAAGCAAGGAAGAAGCAGGAGGGGCGGCAGCACTCCCCACACACACGCTGCACGCATCTGCCACGTGCCGAACTGGGTGGTGGGGTGGGGACGCAGGAGCGTGCTGATGGCCTAACAGTCTGATGGCTCGCTCGCCCACGTGCTGCAAGATGACTTTTGAGTCGACTCAAAAGTCAGTCTGATGGCTCGCTCGCCCACGTGCTGCAAGATGACTTCTGAGTCGACTCAAAAGTCAGTCTGATGGCTCGCTCGCCCACGTGCTGCAAGATGACTTTTGAGTCGACTCAAAAGTCAGTCTGATGGCTCGCTCGCCCACGTGCTGCAAGATGACTTTTGAGTCGACTCAAAAGTCAGTCTGATGGCTCGCTCGCCCACGTGCTGCAAGATGACTTTTGAGTCGACTCAAAAGTCAGTCTGATGGCTCGCTCGCCCACGTGCTGCAAGATGACTTTTGAGTCGACTCAAAAGTCAGTCTGATGGCTCGCTCGCCCACGTGCTGCAAGATGACTTTTGAGTCGACTCAAAAGTCAGTCTGATGGCTCGCTCGCCCACGTGCTGCAAGTCGGGTCAAAAGCCACCTCGTGCCCCACCCCTCTCACACACCATGGACCACGCCGGCGAGCAGGCGGGGAGGCGCAGAGGAAAGGAGGCGAGCAGGGGGGGAGGCGAGCAGGGGGGGAGGCGAGCATGGTAGTATGAGGTGGCTCACACACAACACAAGCACGCACAGGAAGGGGTTGTAGAGGAGAGTGGCGGCAGAGCAAGTGCTGGTGTGCGGCAGGCGCGGCAAAGGTTCAGTGCTGGCGCTGCCTGCTGCTACCTGCCGCCACAACGGGTGCTGCTCCGCTCCCCACCATTCCACGCGCTGCCGCTGCTGCTGCACTGCATCCCCCTCCCCACTGCCACTACGACCCCCTATCTCACCCTCCCCTGAACCGTGCCCGCCCTGCTCGCGCTGCAGCATCCATGCCACGGCCCGGCTCTGGTACGGCCTCAGAGAGGGTAGCAGGGCGGCAGGACACGTGGCGAGGGGTGGAAGGTTCCTGAAAAGAGCGAGGAAGAGTTGAGAGCAGTGAGTGAGTCGGTGTGTGAGAGCAATCATGCTGGACTGGACACAATGGAAGTGGATCGATCTAAGGAAGGAAAGAGCATCGACGGAAAGGGTGCCACGCACCTGCTGGGACGCACAGCAGCATAGAGCTGCGCGAGGTCAAAGCAGCTGCCCGCATGCCCCCTGCCATGCACGCTCCACCTGGCCTCTGCTGCACCAGCCACTCCCTCGTCGTCACCAGCAGCAGAGGCACAGGTAGCGGCACCACCCATTGTCACGCCTGTGCTGCTGTCCTCATCACTCAACCCCTTCCCTATCTCCTGTCTGCTCTTCCCCTTACCTCCACCCTCTCCACCCAGATCAGCAGCCACGTCAGCAGTAGCCAAGCCAGGAGCATCAAGTCCTGGCTGGCAGGCGCAGGGTGGGGTGGAGCAAGCATCCTGCCTCGTGCTTCCACGCGCATCCTCCACCTCATCCCCATGCTCCTCCTGCCTGTGCACATGCATATCCTGGGACGCCTCACAGCTCGCATGCGTGCATGTGAGCGTAAGTGCATGTGCATGCAAACATGGGGGAATGGGGGCGTGGGGCAGGGCGAGGGGGGCGAGGCGGGCCATGAGGGCGCGCATGTGGGGCGCATGGGAGGGGCGGCGCACAGAGTTGAGCAGCGGGGAGAGCAGAGGGGCGCGCACGTCCGGTAGGGGCAGAGTGGGGGCGAGGCTGCGGGGGATGCCCACCGCCACCCAGACGCACCCACACAGGCCTGACTGTGATTCATATGCCCCTGCACCTGCTTCCGCTGGGCGTGCTTCCGCTGGGCGTGCTTCCGCTGGGCGTGCTTCCGCTGCTGTGCTGTTGTGGGCTGCAGCAACGAGGTAGGGTGTGGCAGTAACGAGGTGCCTCTCTGCGAGGTACAGCAGCGCGTGCAAGGCACGTGGGTGCTGCAGCTGCCTCACCTCACTCGCCTTCACAGATACTACTATCTCCGCCCTCTCCCCTCCCTCCCCCTCCCTTCCCTCCTCGACCCCTCTTTCCCTCTCCCCTCCCTCCTCGTCCTCCCACTCCTCGCACTTCTCCCATTCCTCACCCCCAACCCCTTCCCCTCCCCTCCCTTTTTCCGCCTCTCCATCCCTTTCCCCCGCCCCTCTCCCTGCGCGCTCTCCTGTGCCCTCCCCTGCGCGCACCACGTGAAGCACCACGTCCTCCGCGCGCACCCGCGGCACCTGCGCGCGCCCACACGGCCGCGAGCGCGACGGCTCGCCGCCCGCGCGACGGCCCTCCCGCACGCTCAAGCACGCATGCAGCCTCGCCCGACCCGCGCCGCCCTCTCTCCCGCGCGCTCCTCTGTGCGCCTCTATGAATGCTCGAAGAACGGCTAGGCGACCCAGCGGATCGCCACCATCGAGTATTTCGCTATCGGGTATGTCGCTATCGAGTATGACACTACCGGGCGTCGCGGTAGGCGCGGCGCCGCTAGTAGGCGGGGCAGCGCAGCCGCTGCAACGTTGCTGGGCGGGAACGTGGAGAGGAGTGCGACGAGGATGAGATGACGGCGTGAATGGTCCCAGTAACGCCACGTCGGCACCTTCAGGGTCCCCTAGCTTGACCCATATTGTGCGCCAGTCGCCGGATTGGCTGGCTAGCTGGCTGCCGCCGCTACCGTTGCCGTCAGGTCTGCGCTGACTGCCGTCAGTTTGCGGAACTACACGCCTGGGTGTGGAAATAGATGCCAGAGACACGTGAGTGACTTCCAAATCTAACGGCTGAGATTCGCCGACATCGGATGGCGTGCAGGCGCCGCGCGAGGCTCGACTGCGAGACGGGTTGACTTGTTTTCGACGCGCCATGGTTGCGATGCGACCACGCAGGACTAAGAATGATGAAGTCTAACGGCTGCGTCAATGTGACGAGAGTTTATCATGTTGGCTGGGGGGAGGTGTGGCATGGTGCAGAATAGACAGGGTAATATCCTACCACATCAGTACCTCTGTTGTTATGGGGGGGTCAGAAATGTTTTCTTATAAATCACCGTAGGTGTATTCTAACAGGTTCTAATACTGGTTTGAGCTCATTATACTAGAATTATACCATGTGATTTTGCATTGTGAGAATCTTCCAAAACCTGCCAGAGATCTTGCATTGCATACCGTGTGGTGCAATGCAATGCACCTAAGAGTAATAAATAAGAGTGCACCTAAGGCTAAGAACACTTTCTACAGACAGAGCCTTGTACGGTACATGATTTCGAGGCAGCGTTGCAGATACTGTGTGCCAAGGGCCACCGCAGTGGGCAGTGGGCCTACAGATGGATGAGCGGTAGACTTGCAGCAAGGTACGCCTGAAGGGGCTGTGGGTACTGTGGGGGAGAGCCGGAGAGAAAGAAGAGAGGTGGAGAGGAAGGTGAGGGGCGAAGAGAAAGGCGAACGGCAGAGGCAGAGGAAGAAGAGGGGCAGAGGCAGAGGAAGGAGAGGGGCAAAGAGGGGAATGGAAGAAGAGCTCATGAAGGGGGGAAAGCGGGAGGAGGCTGTTACGGGTGCAATGAATCAAAGTAGCGAGAATTGCACTAAGGTGTCAAACGAGTACAAAATGTGAGCGAAGGCATGAGCGAACATTTATACGCGAAACATGCAAACGGTAACGCGGTGCGTGCGAGCTAGCTAGTGCTACGCTGGAAGTGAGGCTCGGGCTAGTCCCGAAGCGTAGGCCGACACGGCCAGGCCAGCAGTGCGAGGTTTGGTGAAACAGTGCGCGCGAAGTCGGCGAAGCCCCGTTAGCAGTAACGGGCGAACAACGGCTGCTGCTGTCCGCGATGTTGCAGGGCGCGCTAAGGAATATCGAGAAAATTCCTTACACTACCCCCCCCCCCTCAAGAAGCCCCCTCCGCTACGCGAGTGCGTGTATATCGCGGAAACCCCGGCTCCTCAGGTACACTTGCAGGGCAGGGTGGTTTTCGATGTTGGCCAGGGGCACCCAGCTATCTTCAGTTGGCGTGCGATCCTTCCAGCGAACGAGGAATTCAATCCTCCTGATTCCGTGGGGTGTCGAATCCGATGGCTCAGGATTTTTTCGGGTTCGATGATCGGTTCCGATGCAGGGCGAGTCATGGATGGCGGGCGGTGACGAGGCAGTTGGCTTGTGGTTGGGATGTATGGGCGAAGCAGGCTGACGTGGAACGAAGGGCTGATGTACCAGTCTGTTGGCAACAGTAGGTGGGCTGTCACTGGGGTAATCATGTGGCTGATTTGGAATGGTCCACAGTAGCGGGGTCTCAATTTCGGTAAGACGGGCAGTCTTAAGTTCGGTGTATCGAGGAGTACGTAGTCTCCCGACTGGTACGTGACTGGGCGGCGGTGGCGGTCAGCGTTGCGCTTAGCGATGACATTGGCCTTTTTAATTGCTTCTGCGGCTCTGGTGCGGGCAGCTTGCAGAATTTCGGCGAATTGCTGTGCGCGTGGTGTTGGGTTGTCCGGACTCGGCGTCATGGGCACTGTAGGGTTTTGCCCGTAGTTCAGGCAGAAGGGGGACTGCTGCGTCGTCGCTGACGTGGCGTTGTTATACGCGAACTCGATCAGTGGTAGCTGCTGCTCCCAAGTGGTCGGGTCGTCGCACGTGGCCCGAATCAACTGCTCCATCGTCTGATTCGTCCGCTCCGTTTGACCGTCGGTCTCGGGGTGGTACGACGAGCTGAACTGTAGCCTTGTCCCGAACTGCTCCCAGAGGTTTTTCCAGAAGTTGCTGGTGAACTTCGTGTCGCGGTCGCTGATTATCGCGGCTGGTATCCCGTGCAGTCGAACGACGGCTGCGATGAACAGGCGGGCGGTTTCTTCGGCTGAGATCGATTTCTTCCACGCAGCGAAGTGTGCCATCTTCGTCAACCTGTCAACGCCGACCATAACCGCGTCGTTACCCCCAGGGTTCGAAGGTAGCCCTGTGACGAAATCCATGGTAACCTGCTGCCAGGCGCGCTCAGGCGGTGGAATCGGCTGCAACTGACCCGCCTTTCTTTTTCGCGAGCTCTTCATCACCTGACACGTGGGACACGAGCCCACGTGGTGCTGTACGTCGGTCAACAGCTCCGGCCAGTAGTAATACCGCTGCAGTTGCTGTCGCGTTTTTTCTACCCCGAAATGTCCAGAGGTAATCCCGTCGTGTGCCTCCTGCAGCAACAGTTCCCTCAGTAGTGAGTACGCGGGTACCCAGATGCGGTTGGTGCCTGTTTTTACGTAATAGACTCCTCTGTCCTCTGCCATGTCAGACATACATGATATAGCCTGTGTAGGCTGTAGTGGGGTAGCCAATAGGGGGTACAGCTTTTCTAGGGTTTCATACTTGTACCTTTCCCATTCCTAGTCAATCCATTCCTCGTTCTTATTCTCACATGGTATTAGAGCAGAATCGTTCCTAGGGCCCACCGAACGTTCTGCCCTGCCCTAACTGATTTTTTTTTTCAGCTGCCCCTACAGCCGTGCCTGCCCCTGCAGCCGTGCTTGCCCCTGCAGCCGTTCCTGCCTCTGCAGCCCGTGGGAGCTGCCTCTGTAGCCCGAGCGCCGCCCTCCCGAGCAGCTGTGCCTGCCCCTGCAGCCGTGCCTGCCCCTGCAGCCCGTGGGCGCTGCCTCTGCAGCCATGCCTGCCCCTGCAGCCCGTGGACGCTGCCCCTGCAGCCGTGCCTGCCTCTGCAGCCCGTGGGAGCTGCCTCTGCAGCTCGCGCGCCGCCCTAGACCCTGCTCTTCGCGACGCCCCTGCGGGACCCGCGCGGCGTCCCCCCCTGCTCGTCGCGACGCCCCCTGGACGCCGCCCCTACTCGTTGCGGCGCCCCCGAGGCGTCGCCCTTACTCGACCTACCCACCCATCGTGGCCCTGCCCTGCACCCGCCCCTGGTAAGCGCCCCTGCTGCCCGTCGCGTCGCGCGCCGCTGCTGCCCGCCGCGCCGTGCGCCCCTGCAGCCCGTCCCGTCACACGCCCCTGCAGCCAGTCGCGTCGCGCGCCCCTGCAGCCTGTCGCGTCGCCCGTCGGCCCTGCCCGTGCCCGTCGCGTCGCCAGAGCGGGCTGCCCCAGCCCGCCGCGACGCCCGTCCGCCCTGCCTGGCTGCGTGCCGCCCCTGCCCGCCCCGCGACGCGCCGCCCCTGCCCGCCCCGCGACGCGCCGCCCCGTGCAAGCCGCCCGCGCGCAGACCCTTGCAGCCCGCGCGCCGCCCGTCTGCAGCCCGCGAGCCTCCCCTGCAGCCCGCGAACCGCCCCTGCAGCCAGCGCGCCTGCCTCTTGCAGCCAGCGCACTACCCCTGCAGCCTGCGAGCCACCCCTGCAGCCCGCGAGCCGCCTCTGCAGCGCCGAGTACGCCCTGCCAAACCCTAAAACAAATAAATAATTATTTACAAAAAAAAAAAAAAGAGGAGCCCTAGGTGCTGCTGCCCTAGGTGCTACTGCTGCTACTGGCGGTGGCCAGATGCAGCTCCAGCGACGTCCGCTTGAGTCCCTCACGCCCCAGCAGCTTCGTGAGTGGTACGCTAGTTGGGGTTGTAGGGGTGGCCGCGCTGCTACTGCTGCTACTGCTGTTCCTGCTGCTACTGCTGTTCCTGCTGCTACTGCGGCTACTACTGCTACTACTGCTCCTGGCGGTGGCTAGATGCAACTCCAGCGACGTCCGCGTGAGTCCCTCACGCCCCAGCAGCTTCGTGAGTGGTACGCTAGTTGGGGTTGTAGGGGTGGCCGTGGTGGGAGTCGCCCTGGAGCGGGTCGTTCGGGAGTTTCTTGTAGTGACCACGTGCAGCTGCAGCAGCGTCCGCGCACGGTCGTTTCGCCCCAGCAGCTTCGTGAGTGGTACGCTCAGAGTGGAGGGTCACGGAGTACTGCTCGCTGCCCGTACGTCATTCGCACTGGTGCTCGGGCTGGTCAGCCTTGCGGGACGATTGGTCACACAGAGTCCCGCTGCTTCTCCCGTCTGAGCGACGCCTGGCGTACAGAGTTTGGCGACGCGGCTGAGCTCCCCGACAGGGTGGAGCTACTTAGGCAGAGGGTAGATATCTATGCTCTTGACTATGATGCTATCCTCACTGCCATGTATGCATTGCCTACTAGTGCTGAGGGTGCCTGTTACCTGTGTGTGCCGCCTGACCCAGGTATCGAGTCTGCTGCTCTAGGTGCTGGTGAGGCTGTTGCTCTAGGTGCTGGTGCGTCTCCTGCTCCAGGTGCCGGTGAGGCTGCTGCTCTAAGCGCTAGGGAGTCCACTCCTCCAGGTGCTGGTGAGTCTGCTCTCTCTGGTACTGCGCCTGCTGCGGCCTTGCACACTTTCACCCTTGACTCAGGTGCTTCCCGCTCCTTCTTTCGCGTCTGCACCACACTCTCGCCGCTCAGCCGGCCGGTGGCAGTCTCTTTGGCTGACCCCTCTGGGGGTCCGGTCCTTGCCCACTCCTCCACGGTTCTGCCGTGTCCGGCGGTCCCGTCTGGCTCACTGTCTGGCCTCCACCTCCCCTCGTTCTCCACGAACTTGGTGAGTGGAGCTGACCTTCAGAACACGTGGGTTGACCAGTTCACTCCTGGAGGTCAGCGGGTGACCCACTGTTCGTGTGCTCGGACGGGCCGGCACATGGCCACGTTCACCCGTCAGCCTGGGTCGAGCCTTTACACCCTGACTACCGTGTCTCCTCCGGTTGCTGGGTCTGGTCAGGTAGCTGCGTCGGGTCAGGTGTTTGCTGCAGCGTCCCGGTCTGGTGAGTCTGCCCCCTGCTCGTGTCGCCTCCTGTCTCACCAGACTCTCCTCTGGCACCACCGCCTTGGTCACCCCTCCCTGCCTCGTCTCCGAGGCATGGCCTCCCGTGTCCTTGTCTCTGGTCTCCCCCGGTCTCTCCCTCCCCTTCCTCCGGGGCCTGCCCCTACCTGTGTTCCCTGCGTCGAGGGCCGGCAACTCGCCGCTCCTCACTCCTCCGAGTTTCCTCCGACAGAGGCTCCGCTGCAGACTCTCCACATGGACGTGTGGGGCCCAGCCCGCGTCCGTGGACAGGATCACGAGCGTTTCTTCCTGCTGGTTGTTGACGACTACTCGCGTTACACCACAGTCTTCCCCTTGCGCCGCAAGGGTGAGGTCACTGAGGTGTTGATCGACTGGATCTGCGCTGCCAGTCGTTAGCTTAGAGAGAGTTTCGGCTCGGACTTTCCTGTTCTGCGTCTGCACTCCGACAGAGGTGGAGAGTTTTCCACCGACCTTCTACGAGCCTTTTGTCGTGCGGAGGGCATCCGCCAGACGTTCACGCTTCCGGCCTCTCCACAGCAAAATGGGATTGCTGAGCGCCGCATTGGCATGGTCATGGACGTCGCTCGTACGTCCATGATCCATGCGGCTGCTCCCCATTTTCTGTGGTCGTTCGCGGTCCAGTACGCGGCGCATTAGATCAACCTCCAGCCCCGGGTCTCCGTGCCGGAGACCACACCTACTCTGCGGTGGACGGGGAAGGTTGGCGATGCGTCTGCGTTCCGTGGCTGGGGATCTCGAGCTTTCGTCCGCGACTTGTCTGCGGACAAGCTGTCCTCCCGTGCTGTTCCCTGCGTCTTCCTTGGCTTCCCCCCTGACGCGCCTGGTTGGCAGTTTTACCACCCTACCTCGCGCCGTGTTCTGTCCTCTCAGGACGTCACGTTTGACGAGTCGGTTCCTTACTACCGTCTCTTCCCCTACCGCACTGCCCCCCTCCCCCCCCCGCCACTCTTCCTCGCGCCAGGTCCTCCCCCGGTAGACCCCCTCCCCCCTCAGGGTCCTGCCCCCTCAGTTGTGTCCCAGGTAGACGCAGTCGAGCCTGTCGAGGTAGCTGTTGACTCTGGTGCTGCTAGGGGTGCTGAGCCTGAGCGTGCGGAGCCTGGGGGTGCTGAGCCTGAGCGTGCGGAGCCTGGGGGTGCTGAGTTTGGGGGTGCTGAGCCTGGGGTTGCTGAGTCTGGGGGTGCGGAGCCTGAGGGTGCTGAGCCTGCGCGTGTGGAGTCTGGAGGTGCTGCGCGTGGAGGTCCTTCGGGTGCTTCGTCCCGGCGGGAGCCACTCTCTCCACAGCAGCTGCGCGAGTGGTTTGCTCGCCGCTAGAGCCGTGCTGCTGGAGCTGGTGGTGCTACGGGCGCTGGAGGTCCTGCTGTTGGGGGTTCTGGAGCCACTGGTCCCGGAGGTGCTCGTACTGGAGGTACTGGAGCTGCTGGGGCTGGAGCTGCTGGAGGTGCTGGAGCTAACGGTACTACTGGACCAGGTGCTGCTGGAGGTGCTGGCCCTAGCGCTGCTGGAGCTGCTGGGCCTGGTGGTGCTGCTGGGGCTGGAGCTGCTGGAGGTGCTGGAGCTGGAGGTACTGGAGCTGGAGGTGCTGTTGGAGCCGGTGCTCCTGGGGGTGCTGGAGTTGGCGCTAATGGAGCTGCTGGAGGTGCTGCTGGAGCTGTTGGTGCTGCAGGAGTTGGAGCTGACGCTGGGGGTGCTGATGCTGTCCCTGCTGGTTCTGGAGGCGCTGCGCGGCCGCGGCCGTACTTCGTTCCGCTCCTTGAGCAGGTTCTTGGTCTCCCGCCTTCTACTGGTCCTGCTCCTTCCTTAGAGTGTCCACAGCCTGTCCAGTCCGAGTCACAGTTACAACCGGCCTCCCGACTGCCTGCTCCTTCTCCTTACACTGGTCCGACAGGAGGTCTTACGGAGCGTCGTGAGCCTGAGTCTCGTCCTGCGTCGCCTGTTCTCGTTGTTCGCACTGGTCGTCGTGCTCCGCGTGAGCGTCCTCCTCCTGTCCCTGGCATGCACCAGATGGCTCTGCATCCTTCCACTGCTCCACAGCGTGTCCCTCTGCTGTCTCCTCCTACGTCCTCTCTTCCTGCCCTTGCTGACCTGGTGTCTGACTCCCTTCGTGCTGCTAGTCCTACTGTCACGCGTCTCCTGGCCACTGTTGTCACTGACCCTTCCTTTGAGTCCACTGCTGCGTCTGCCTTAGTTGCTGAGCTTGTCGACTTTGCTGCTCACTGTCGTCTAGACTATGCCGCTAGTCTTGTTGCTGAGTCTGAGTCTGTCTGTCCTCCGTCCGTCGGGGGTGAGTGTGCTCTTGGCACGGACGTCCTTGAGGACAGGCAAGAGGACTTTGAGTGCTTTGCAGCCACTGTACCTCATCTCGTGTCCATGCTGATTGCACCTGAGGGAGACCCGGATGCACCAGACATCCCGACCCCGCGCTCTTACGCAGAGGCGATAGAGGGTCCCTACTCCTCTCAGTGGCAGTCAGCCATGGACGCAGAGATGGCATCCTGGAAGTCCGCAGGCACCTACGTCGACGAGGTTCCCCTTCCTGGGGCGAACATCGTCAGTGGCATGTGGATTTTCAGGGTGAAGCGGCCGCCGGATTCTTCTCCTTTCTTCAAGGCGCGTTACGTTGCTCGAGGCTTCAGTCAGCGACAGGGAGTTGACTTCTTCCAGACCTTCTCCCCGACCCCGAAGATGACCACTCTTCGGGTTCTGCTGCACGTCGCTGCTCAGCGTGACTACGAGCTTCACTCTCTTGACTTCAGCATTGCTTTCCTACAGGGCAGCCTGCACGAGGAGATCTGGCTGCGCCGCCCACCTGGCTTCACTGGGTCGTTTCCTCCTAGTACCCAGTGGAGCCTCCGGCGGCCAGTCTACGGTCTCCGCCAGGCGCCCCGTGAGTGGCACGACACACTGAGGACTACGCTTGCGGCTCTTGGGTTTGCTCCTTCTACTGCTGACCCGTCGCTGTTTTTGCGCACCGACACTTCGCTGCCGACGTTCTACATCCTCGTGTACGTCGACGACTTGGTCTTTGCCACTGCTGACACTGAGGGACTCGCCCACGTGAAGTCAGAGCTGCAGAAGAGACACACGTGCACAGATCTCGGTGAGCTGCGCAGCTATCTTGGCTTGCAGATCACCCGGGACAGAGCACGGCGCACCATTACCTTGACTCAGGCACACATGGTGCAGCAGGTCCTTCAGCGCTTTGACTTCACGTACTCCTCGCCTCAGGCCACTCCTCTGTCTACTCGCCACTCGCTCTCAGCTCTGCCTTCGGATGAGTCCGTAGAGCTGAGTGGCCCGTACCCAAAGCTTGTTGGCTGCCTCATGTACCTGATGACCTGCACTCGACCTGACTTGGCATACCCTCTTAGCATCTTGACGCGCTATGTTGCTCCTGGGAGACACCGACTAGAGCACATGGCTGCAGCGAAGAGGGTGTTGTGCTACCTGTGCAGTACGTCGGGCATGGGGCTCGTGCTTGGAGGACGGGCTCGAGTTGTCCTCACTGGTCACGCAGACGCTTCTTGGGTTGACGACTTGGCTACGCAGCGGTCGTCCTAGGGTTACACCTTCAGCCTTGGTTCCGGCTCTGTCTCGTGGCGTTCTACCTGCTCGTCCTCTGTTCTCAGCTCCAGTTGTGAGGCTGAGATCTATGCTGGGGCCATGGCTGCACAGGAGTTACGCTGGCTCACCTACCTGCTGACCGACTTGGGAGAGGCGCCTCGTTCTCCTCCAGTTCTGTACGTCGACAACAAGGCCATGCTGGCCTTGTGTCAGGAGCACAGACCGGAGCACAGAACGAAGCACATTGCTCTGCGCTACTTCCTTGCTCGAGAGTTGCAGCAGCGTGGTCAGCTTCGTCTTGCTTACGTGGCCTCTCAGGCCAACACTGCTGATATCTTCACCAAGGCACTTCAGCCTTGTGATCATCAGCGTTTCTGTACTATGCTAGGTCTTGTGCCTACCGGGCCTCACTTGCTTACCTCTTGACTTTGCTTGTACTGTGATCTATATATACCTGCTCCTGCATGCTTACCTTTGCTAGGTTGTGATCACTGTCTTGCTTGTTCACTTTGATTTATAATCCTGCATGTGAACTGGCCTTGTGGCCTTTGAACTTGTGCTCGGAATGTGTGGTGACGTTGTGATCCACCCTGAGCTTGCTTTGCTTTGCTTGACTGGTCTTGTGACCCCTTGTTCTCCCCCGCTTTGCCTATGGGGGTGTGTCAGACATACATGATATAGCCTGTGTAGGCTGTAGTGGGGTAGCCAATAGGGGGTACAGCTTTTCTAGGGTTTCATACTTGTACCTTTCCCATTCCTAGTCAATCCATTCCTCGTTCTTATTCTCACATGCCAGTTGCTGTGAATTTCCGGTCGTGAATAATGGGTCGGTACTGTATCCGTGGGTGAATAGGCCTGTTAACAGTGGGTTGGTTTGGGCGAGTAGGATGGCGTGGAGTTGGGCGGTGGGGCGTGTGAGTGCGTCGGCGATGTTGGATGCACCTTTTTTTTACGTGACCGTGTAGTGGAAGTTGGACTCCAGATAGTCCAACCAGCGGATCTGTCGTGGGTTGAGATTCGGATGGGCGCGAAGGTACTGTAGAGATCGGTGGTCTGTCCGTACGGTCCCGTCTGCTCCCGTGAGGTAACATCGCCACACCTTGAATGCGTGCACGATCGCCAGCATCTCGCGGTCGTGTATTGGGTAGTTGCGTTCGGGCGGGTGAAGCTTGCGGGACTCGTACGCGATTGGCTGGAGGCCGTTCCCGAAGTCCTGCAACAGTACTGCTCCCACAGCGATGTCGCTAGCGTCGGTGAGGAGTTCGAACGGACGGTGCGGATCTGCGATGTGAAGCACGGGCGGTGAGCACTAAATATTTTTGAGGGCCGAGAAGGCAGCTTGCTCTTTCTCCCCCCACGTGTACTCAATCCCCTTCCTCAGCAGGTCAGTCAACGGGGCAGTCAGCTTCGCCATGTCGGGGACGAACCGGCGCACGTAGTTGACGAACCCCAGAAAACTCTGCAACTCGGTCAAGTTGGTTGGCGCGTGCCATGCTTGAATCGTCGCAATCTTTTTCGGGTCTATTTCCACTCCTGCAGCTGAAATGATGTGTCCCAAAAACTCCAGTCGGTCCTGTAAAAACTCACACTTAGATGCTTTTGTCAGTAGGCGGTTCTCACTCAGTATCTTAAAAACTGCTTCGATGTCCTGTAAGTGCTGTGCTCTGTCGGGGCTGTAAATCAGTATGTCGTCAAGGTACACAATGACGCACTTATCTAAAAGCGGGCGGAAAGCTTCATTCATGGTCATTTGAAAAGTGGCGGGGGCGTTGGTTAGTCCGAAGGGCATGACGGTGTATTCAAAGGATCCGTAGCGTGTTCGGAAGGCTGTCTTGGGGCAGTCGGGTGGGTTGACGCGAATTTGGTGGTAACCTCCCCGAAGGTCGATTTTCGAGAAAACCCAGGCTGTGCGCAGTTGGTCGATCAGTTCGTCGGCTCGTGGAATGGGGTAACGTGATTTTATGGTAACCCTGTCCAGTGCTCTGTAGTCTATGCACATGCGAAAACCCCCGTCCTTTTTCGGTGTGAACAGTATCGGTGCTGCGAAGGGTGGCGAACTAGGGCGAATGAACTCCTTCTCGAGCAGGTAATCCAGCTGCTTCCTCAGTTCGTCAAGTTCGGGTTGGGTCAGTCGGAACTGTCACTGTACTGTTGGCTGTGCCCCCGGTTCGAGTTCTATCCTGTGGTCGTGCGGTCGCTGAGGTGGCAGTCCCGTCGGTAGGTCGTCCGGGAAAATGTCACTGTACTGCTTCAACAGTGCTGCCAGATCACCCGGTACGTCGGCTAGCAGTTTCTGTAAATCCCCCCCTTTGTCTGCTACCTCGGCTTCCCGAATGTCAACCGCGTACACGTCAGCTCCTGCCGCTACGGCGCGTTTCATCGTGATCGCGTTGACACGCACCGACGAAGACTCAGGCGAGCCCCAGCGAGGTAAGGCGATGTTGTTACCGTTCACTCGCACAGTGCAGTCACCCGTCGTCCAGTCGATTCGTGGATTGTGTCGTCGCAGCCAATCATGGCCGAGTAAAATGTCGGTTCCGTCGAGGGTTGTTGCGAGCATTTCCTGGCTAAACGTGAAGTTACCCCCACATCGAATCCGAACTCGGTCCACCCGTTCCCGTATCGCCAGTGGCGTGCCGTCGACCAGTCTTGCGCCTATCTCAGGTAAACATCTGTCCAGTGGCAGTCGCAGTTTTCGTGCTGTGGCAGTGTTGATAAGGCTGTGGCTGGCCCCTCCGTTTACGAAGATTTTAACTAAGTCTGTCCCGATTTTCCCACTAAGCAGTATGGGGCTGTCTACCATAGTACCCTCCTTATTCGGCCGGGTGTGGTCGATTGCGTGAACCGGCACAATCACTCGGTGAGGGTCGGTTGGGTCGGGCGAGCGGCGTGACCTGTCAGTAGAGGGCCCGTCTGCTACTGACTCCCAGCGTTTCCTTGCTGCTTGGTCTGTTTCTGCTGCTCAGCTTCCCCCTTTCCCTTAGCGTTTTCCGGGCATTCGCTCTTACGGTGTCCCGGCCGATTGCACGCAAAGCAGCGCCCTTTGACTGGTGCGGCAGCGGCATTTGCGGCGATGGCACGTATCGTAGCGCCCTCGTTCGTCCCACGAGGCCGATGTCCCCAACTGCTACTTCCGTAGGACCCCGGTCTCGGTCGGCGGAAGAAATCGAGTTTCTCCGCCATGGCGAGAATCTCCTGAAAATCGGTGACGCCGCGAAGCTGGATTTCCTGAGCGATGTCCTGCTTCAGGCCGCCGATGTAGCGGTCGATGCGTTTGCTCTCGTGCATATAACCCACTTGCTCGCATAGCGCCAGAAACCCGCTCGTGTAGTCTTGGACGGAACCGAGTTGGCGCCAAGTGCGGAGCCTCTGTCGCGCCGCGATCGAAGCCGCAATTGGCTCGAAACGAGCGCGTAGACCTGCGCACCACGCGTCCCACGTGCGATACTGGGGCACCTCCACGAAATACGACGGCGCCCAGGGTCCGGTTTGTCCTTCCCGTGTCGGTAGAGTCGCGTAGTCCACCGGCTTCGTAACGATGACACGCCACCAGTCCATGGCGGGTCCTCGCAGCAACGACACGGCGTAGCGAATCTTCGCCGTATTCTCCGAGACGTAGTTCGCGGCGAAGAAGAAATTCAACGTGAAGAGCCACGCCTGAACGGTAGGACCACCCCGCTGACTTGGGTCAAAGCATGGCGGACGCTGCGGCTTCAGCGGCATCGGCGACGGTAGAGCTGATTCGCCGGCCGGCACCGAAATAGTGACTCGAGGCTGATTCCTGGCCGCATTCGTCGCGTCGGGGTGTGTCGTGCCGTGGTGGTCGTCTCCGTCATGGCGGACGACGCCATCACTTGCGGCGCTCGCGGGTTGCCCCACACTTCCGTGTTGCGATGCCTGTGGTGCGGCCTGAATCGGAGTGCCAGGTGCTTGGGATTGTGTTTGTGCGAGATCATTTTGCAGGGAGGTGCGTTCCACCGTTAATGCCGCGATTTCTTTGGAGCTTTCGTGCAGTTGTCGCAGCTTCTCGTCCAGGCGGTCCTGCGTGAGGCTGGTGACATCGATCTGCTCTGCCATTCCGAAGGGCGTCGGCTCGTCTTCGTCTAGGCGCAGTCGTGGCTGCACGCGTTTACGAGAGAACGCGAGGACATCGGCTCCTAGGTGCTAAGGTGCGTGAGTCCCTTCGAGTGAAAAATCAAAAGTTGATTTCCTGGGGTGCGGAGATGCGAGGTCCGAAAGAAAGAGGCTCTGAATACCAAGTGTTACGGGTGCAATGAATCAAAGTAGCGGGAATTGCTCTAAGGTGTCAAACGAGTACAAAATGTGAGCGAAGGCATGAGCGAATATTTATACGCGAAACATGCAAACGGTAACGCGGTGCGTGCGAGCTAGCTAGTGCTACGCTGGAAGTGAGGCTCGGGCTAGTCCCGAAGCGTAGGCCGACACGACCAGGCCAGCAGTGCGAGGTTTGGTGAAACAGTGCGCGCGAAGTCGGCGAAGCCCCGTTAGCAGTAACGGGCGAACAACGGCTGCTGCTGTACGCGATGTTGCAGGGCGCGCTAAGGAATATTGAGAAAATTCCTTACAGAGGCATGTCAAACATTCATGCTATAGTCTTTCTAGGCTATAGTGGGGTAGACAGTATGGGGTACAGTTTCCTAGGGTTGCATATTTGTACCCAACTCATTTCCTAGTCAATCATTCCTTGTTCTTATTCTCACATGGTATTAGAGCAGAATCGTTCCTAGGGCCCACCGAACGTTCCGCCCTGCCCTAACTGAAATATTTTTTTTAGCTGCCCCTGCAGCCGCGCTGCCCTTGCAGCCCACGTGCTCCCCCCTGCGACCGTGCTGCCCCTGCAGCCGTGCCTGCCCGTGCAGCCGTGCCTACCCCTGCAGCCCGTGGGCGCTGCCTCTGCATCAGTGCCTGTCCCTGCAGCCCGTGGGTGCTGCCCCTGCAGCCAGCGCGCTGCCCTGCCGAGCCGCGTGACGCCCGTGGGCGCTGCCTCTGCGACCCTCGTGTTGCCCCCCCGCTGCCCCGTCGCGCTGCCCTGGTAAGCCGCGCGCGACCCCCCGCTGCCACGTCGCGTCGCCCTGGGGAGCCGCGCTCGGCCCCCCCCCGCTGCCCCGTCGCGACGCCCTGGGGAGCCGCGCTCGGCCCCCGCTGCCCCGTCGACGCCCTGGGGAGCCGCGCTCGGCCCCCGCTGCCCCGTCGCGGCGCCCTGGGGAGCCGCGCGCGAACCCCCGCTGCCCCGTCGCGACGCCCTAGGGAGCCGCGCGCGGCCCCCCCCGCTGCTTCGTCGCGGCGCCCTGGGGAACCGCGCTCCGTCCCCCTCGCTGCAGCCCGCGAGCCGCCTCTGCAGCACCGAGTGCGACCTGCCAAACCCTAAAATAAATAATTAATTAATTAAAAAAAAAATTGAGGAGCCTTAGGTGTTGCTGCCCTAGGTGCTACTGCTGCTACTGCTGCTACTGGTCCTACTAGCGGCCGCCCCTGCCCCGCCCTGCAGCAGCTGACGTCGCGGCCCTGCCCCGCCCTGCAGCAGCTGCCGTTGGGGCCCCTGCCCCGCCTTGCAGCAGCTGACGTCGCGGCTCTGCCCCGCCCCGCAACAGCTGCCGTTGGGGCCCCTGCCCCGCCCTGCAGCAGCTGACGTCGCGGCCCTGCCCCGCCCTGCAGCAGCTGCCGTCGCGGCCCGGCCCCGCCCTGCAGCAGCTGCCGCGGAGCTCCCTGCCGCGGTCGCGGCCCCGCCCTTCAGCAGCTACCGCGGAGCCCTCGCCCTGCAGTGGTAGCGGCCTCGCCGTTGCCGCCGTCGTACGCCTGCCCTTCTCGCCACTGGTGAGCACTGCCCTGCCCGTACTGCTGTTACTGCTGCTCCTGCTGCTACTGCTTTTTCTACAGCTACTACTGCTCCTAGCGTGGCCAGATGCAGCTCCAGCGCCGTCCGCGTGAGTCCCTCACGCCCCAGAAGCTTCGTGAGTGGTACGCTAGCTGGGGTTGTAGGGGTGGCCGCGCTGCTACTACTGCTACTGCTGCTACTGCTGCTACTACTGCTACTACTGCTACTACTGCTACTGCTACTACTACGGCTACTACTGCTACTGCTGCTACTGCTGCTACTGCGGCTACTACTGCTACTGCTGCTCCTGGCGGTGGCCACATGCAGCTCCAGCGACGTCCGCGTGAGTCCCTCACGCCCCAGCAGCTTCGTGAGTGGTACGCTAGTTGGGGTTGTCGGGGTGGCCGTAGTGGGAGTCGTCCTGGAGTGAGTAGTTCGGGAGCTTCTTGTAGTGGCCAGGTGCAGCTGCAGCGTCGTCCGCGCGCGGTCCTTTCGCCCCAGCAGCTTCGTGAGTGGTACGCTCAGCGTGGAGGGTCATGGAGTACTGCTCGCTGCCCGTACGTCATTCGCACTGGTGCTCGGACTGGTCAGCCTTGCGGGACGTTTGGTCACACAGAGTCCCGCTGCTTCGCCCGTCTGAGCGACGCCTGGCGTACTGAGTTTGGCGACGCGGCTGAGCTCCCCGACTGGGTGGAGCTGCTTAAGCAGAGGGTAGATATCTATGCTCTTGACTCTGATGCTATCCTCACTGCCATGTATGCATTGCCTACTAGTGCTGAGGGTGCCTGTTACCTGTGTGTGCCGCCTGACCCCGGTATCGAGTCTGCTGCTCTAGGTACTGGTGAGGCTACTGCTCTAGGTGCTGGTACGTCTCCTTCTCCAGGTGCTGGTGAGGCTGCTGCTCTAGGTGCTCGTGAGTCTACTGCTCCAGGTGCTGGTGAGTCTGCTCTCTCTGCTACTGTGCCTGCTGCGGTCGTACACACCTTCACCCTTGACTCGGGTGCTTCCCGCTCCTTCTTTCGAGACCGCACCACACTCACGCCGCTTAGTCGACCGGTTGCAGTCTCCCTGGCAGACCCCTCTGGGGGTCCTGTCCTTGCCCACTACTCCACTGTCCTACTGTGCCCAGCGGCCCCGTCCGGCTCCCTGTCAGGTCTTTACCTCCCCTCGTTCTCTACGAACTTGGTGAGTGGTGCTGACCTTCAGGATGGGGGGTTTGACCAGTTCACTCCTGCGAGTCAGCGGGTGACCCACTGCACGTGTGCTCGGACGGGCCGACACTTGGCCACGTTTACCCGTCAGCCGGGGTCGAGCCTGTACACACTGACTACCGAGTCTCCTCTGGTTCCTGCGTCTGGCCAGGTAGCTGCGTCGGGTCAGGTGTTTGCTGCAGCGTCCAGGTCTGGTCCTGAGTCTGCCCCCTGCTCGTGTCGTCTCCTGTCTCACCAGACTCTCCTCTGGCACCACCGCCTTGGTCACCCCTCCCTGCCTCGTCTCAGAGGCATGGCCTCCCGTGTCCTTGTCTCTGGTCTCCCCCCTTCCCTTCCTCCCCTTCCTCCGGGGCCTGCCCCTACCTGCGTTCCCTGCGTCGAGGGCCGGCAGCGCGCCGCTCCTCACTCCTCCGAGTTTCCTCCGACAGAGGCTCCGCTGCAGACTCTTCACATGGACGTGTGGGGCCCAGCCCGCGTCCGTGGACAGGGTCACGAGCGCTACTTCCTGCTGGTTGTTGACGACTACTCGCGTTTCACCACAGTCTTCCCCTTGCGCTGCAAGGGTGAGGTCACTGAGGTGTTGATCGACTGGATCCGCGCTGCTCGTCTCCAGCTCAGAGAGAGTTTCGGCTCGGACTTTCCTGTTGTGCGTCTGCACTCCGACAGAGGTGGAGAGTTTTCCTCCGACCTTCTGCAGGCCTACTGTCGGGCGGAGGGCATCCGCCAGATGTTCACGCTTCCGGCCTCTCCACAGCAAAATGGGATTGCTGAGCGCCGCATTGGCATGGTCATGGATGTCGCTCGTACGTCCATGATCCATGCGGCTGCTCCCCATTTTCTGTGGCCGTTCGCGGTTCAGTACGCGGAGCATCAGATCAACCTCCAGCCCCGGGTCTCCATGCCGGAGACCACTCCCACTCTGCGGTGGACGGGGAAGGTTGGCGATGCGTCTGCGTTCCGTGTCTGGGGATCTCGAGCTTTCGTCCGCGACTTGTCTGCGGACAAGCTGTCCTCTCGTGCCGTTCCCTGCGTCTTCCTTGGCTTCCCCCCTGACGCGCCAGGCTGGCAGTTTTACCACCCCACCTCGCGCCGTGTTCTGTCCTCTCAGGACGTCACGTTTGACGAGTCGGTTCCCTACTACCGTCTCTTCCCCTACCGCACTGCTCCCCCCCCCCCCCCCCCCCCGCCGCTCTTCCTCACGCCAGGTCCTCCCCAGGTAGACCCCCTCACCCCTCAGGGTCCAGCCCCCTCAGGTGTGTCCCAGGTAGACGCAGTCGAGCCTGTCGAGGTAGCTGTTGACTCTGGTGCTGCTAGGGGTGCTGAGCCTGCGGGTGCTGGGTCTGGGGGTGCTGAGCCTGAGCGTGCGGAGCCTGGGGGTGCTGAGTCTGGGGGTGCTGAGCCTGGGGGTGCTGAGCCTGGGGGTGCTGAGCCTGGGGGTGCTGAGCCTGGGGTTGCTGAGTCTGGGGGTGCTGAGACTGGAGGTCCTCCGAGTGTCCCGTTGCGGCGGGAGCCCCTCTCTCCACGACAGCTTCGTGAGTGGTACGCTCGGCGCTGTAGCCGTGCTGCTGGGGCTGGGGGGCCTACTGCTGGAGGTGCTGCTGGTGCTGGAGCTACTGGCGGTGCTGCTGGTGCTGGAGCTGCTGGAGGTGCTGCTGGTGCTGGAGCTGCTGGAGGTGCTGCTGGTGCTGGAGCTGCTGGAGGTACTGCTGGAGCTGGAGCTACTGGAGGTGTTGCTGGTGCTGGAGCTGCTCGAGGTGCTGCCAGTACTGGAGCTGCTGGAGGTGCTGCTGGTGCTGGAGCTGCTGGGGCCGCTGGCCCTGGAGGTGCTCATACTGGAGTTTCTGGAGCTATTGGGACTGGAGCTGCTGCGGGAGTTGGAGCTGGAGGTGCTGGAGCTGCTGGAGCTACTGGTGGTGCTGCGGGAGTTGTAGCTGGAGACCCTGGAGCTGAGGGTGCTGGTGGTGTCTCTGCTGGTTCTGGAGGCACTGCGCGGCCGCGGCCGTACTTCGTTCCGCTCCTTCAGCAGGTTCTTGGTCTCCCGTCTGCCTGCCTCGCCACTCCCTAGTCCTTCTCCCTACACTGGTCCGACAGGAGGTCTTACGGAGCGTCGTGAGCCTGAGTCTCGTCCTGCGTTGCCTGAGTCTCGTCGTGCGTCGCCTGTTCGTGCTGCTCGCACTGGTCGTCGTGTTCCGCGTCAGCGTCCTCCTGCTGTCCCAGGCACACATCAGATGGCGCTTCGTCCTTCCACTGCTCCACAGCGTGTCCCTCTGCCGTCTCCTCCTGCGTCCTCTCTTCCAGCTCTTGCTGACCCGGAGTCCGACTCCCTTCGTGCTTCTACTCCTACTGTCACGCGTCTCCTGGCTACTGTTGTCACTGACCCTTCCTTTGAGTCCACTGCTGCGTCTGCCTTAGTTGCTGAGCTTGTCGACTTTGCTGCTCACTGTCATCTCGACTACGCCGCTAGTCTTGTTGCTGAGTCAGAGTCTGTCTGTCCTTCGTCCGTCGGGGGTGAGTGTGCTCTTAGCACAGACGTCCTTGAGGACAGGCAGGAGGAGTTTGAGTGCTTTGCCGCTGCTTTACCTCATCTCGTGTCCATGCTGATTGCCCCTGAGGGAGACCCGGATGCACCAGACATCCCGACCCCGCGCTCTTACGCAGAGGCGATAGAGGGTCCCTATCAGGAAGCCATCGTCGACGAGGGTCCCCGCGCTCCTACTCAGTGGCAGTCAGCCATGGACGCAGAGATGGCTTCCTGGAAGTCCACAGGCACCTACGTCGACGAGGTTCCCCGCCTTGGGCGAACATCGTCAGTGGCATGTGGATTTTCAGGGTGAAGCGGCCGCCGGGTTCTCCGCCTGTCTTCAAGGCGCGTTACGTTGCACGAGGCTTCAGTCAGCGTGAGGGAGTTGACTTCTTCCAGACCTTCTCCCCTACCCCGAAGATGACCACTCTTCGGGTTCTGCTGCACGTCGCCGCTCAGCGTGACTACGAGCTCCACTCTCTTGACTTCAGCACTGCTTTCCTACAGGGCAGCCTGCACGAGGAGATCTGGCTGCGCCGCCCACCTGGCTTCACTGGGTCATTTCCTCCTGGTACCCAGTGGAGCCTCCGGTGGCCGGTCTACGGTCTCCGCCAGACACCCCGTGAGTGGCACGACACACTGAGGACGACTCTTGCTGCTCTTGGGTTTGCTCCTTCAACTGCTGACCCGTCGCTGTTTCTACGCACCGACACCACTCTACCGCCGTTCTACGTTCTCGTGTACGTAGACGACTTGGTTTTTGCTACTGCTGACACTAAGGCACTCGCCCACGTGAAGTCGGAGCTGCAGAAGAGACACACGTGCACAGACCTGAGTGAGCTGACAAGCTATCTTGGCATGCGGATCACCCGGGACAGAGCACAGCGCACCATTACCTTGACTCAGTCACACATGGTGCAGCAGGTCCTTCAGCGCTTCCGCTTCACGTACTCCTCGCCACAGCCCACTCCTCTGCCTACGCGCCACTCGCTCTCAGCTCTGCCTTCGGATGAGTCCGTAGAGCCGAGTGGCCCGTATCCAGAGCTTGTGGGCTGCCTCATGTACCTGATGACCTGCACTCGACCCGACCTTGCATACCCTTTTAGCATCCTAGCACGCTATGTCGCTCCTGGCCGACACAGGAAGGAGCACATGGATGCTGCTAAGAGGGTGTTGCGCTACATGTGCAGTACGTCGGGCATGGGGCTCGTGCTTGGAGGGCGACGCTCAGTGGTCCTCACTGGTCACGCAGACGCTTCTTGGGCTGACGACTTGGCTACGCAGCGGTCGTCACAGGGTTACACTTTCAGCCTTGGTTCCAGCTCTGTTTCGTGGCGGTCTACCCGCTCGTCTTCTGTTCTCGGCTCTAGCTGTGAGGCTGAGATTTACGCAGGGGCCATGGCTGCACAGGAGTTACGCTGGCTCACCTACCTGCTGACCGACCTGGGAGAGCCGCCTCGTTCTCCTCCAGTTCTGTACGTAGACAACAAGGCCATGCTGGCTTTGTGTCAGGAGTACAGACTGGAGCACAGAACGAAGCACATTGCTCTTCGCTACTTCCTTGCACGTGAGCTGCAGCAGCGTGGTCAGCTGCGCCTTGCTTACGTGGCCTCTCAGGCCAACACTGCTGATATCTTTACCAAGGCACTTCAGCCTTGTGATCATCAGCGCTTCTGTACTATGTTGGGTCTTGTGCCTACCTGGCCTCACTTGCTTACCTCTTGACTTTGCTTTGTACTGTGATCTATATATCCTGCACCTGCCTGTATACCTTTGCTAGGTTGCGATCACTGTCTTGCTTGTTCACCTTGATTTATAATCCTGCATGTGAACTGGCCTTTTGGCCTTTGAACTTGTGCTCGGAATGTGTGGTGACGTTGTGATCCACCCTGAGCTTGCCTTGCTTGACTGGTCTTGTGACCCCTTGTTCTCCCCCACTTTGCCTATGGGGGTGTGTCAAACATTCATGCTATAGTCTTTCTAGGCTGTAGTGGGGTAGACAGTATGGGGTACAGTTTCCTAGGGTTGCATATTTGTACCCAACTCATTTCCTAGTCAATCATTCCTTGTTCTTATTCTCACAAGGCACACTCTCCATGAAAATGTTTTTTTTTGTTCCGAGTGCAATTGAGTGATCGAGCGAGAATTGCACTATCGAAGCAAGAGTACAATGAGCGAAGGCATGAGCGAAGAATATATAGCGAAACTACAGTGGTAACGGTAATGGACTATGGTTGTCGCGCGATGGGCCTGGGACTGAGGTTGGGGGAAAATGTCGAAGCGGAGGCCCGGAGCGCGGGTTACCCGCCGAGCCGTGAGGTTGGGGTGCGACGTGCGAAGGTGGCGGGAGGATTGTCGATGCGAGAGTTGCGAATGGTAACGGTGCTGACTGTGGTGCTACAGTGGTGTACGCGCTGAGCGGGGACGCGAAGTAAGGAAAAGGAATTTTCCTTACACTACCCCCCCCCCCTAAGGAGGTCCTCCTTACGAAAGCGCGTATACATCCCTGAAGTTTCGGCTGCGCAGGTACTCGGTGAGGACGGGGTGGTTTTCGATTCTGTCCAGGGGAACCCAGTTGTCTTCGGTGGGTGTACGGTCTTTCCAGCGGATCAGGAACTCGATCCTTCGGGCTCCTCGAGGGTCACGAACTCTGTGGCTCAGAATTTTCTCGGGTGTGATGATTGGTTCAGTCGGTGGTCGAGTCATGCTGGCTGGGCGATTATGTGGCAGTTGGCTTGTGGACGGGATGTAAGGGCGAAGCAGACTGACGTGGAATGAGGGGCTGACGTACCAGTCAGCGGGGAGGAGGAGGTGGGCGGTGACGGGCGTAATCATGTGGCTTATGCGAAATGGCCCGCAATATCGGGGGCGGAGTTTTGGGGTGATGGGCAGTCGGAGGTTCTGAGTGTCGAGTAAAACTAGGTCGTCAGGTTGGTAAGTGACAGGTCGGCGGTGGCGGTCGGCGTTACGTTTAGCGATGATGTTCGATTTTTTTATTGCGTCTGCTGCCCGGGTCCGTGTTGCTTGTAAAATTTCGGCGAACTGTTGTGCTCGTGGCACCGGGTTGTCGGGATTCGGGGTCATGGGTACTGTCGGGTCTTGTCCGTAGTTCAGGTAAAACAGTGACTGTTGGGTCATGGCGGATGGTGAGTTGTTGTATGCGAACTCAGTGAGTGGCAGCTGTTGTTCCCAGGAGGTTGGGTCGTCGCACGTGGCTCAGATGAGTGCTCCATAGTCTGATTTGTCCGTTCTGTCTGTCCGTCGGTTTCGGGGTGGTACGAAGAACTGAACTGTAGTCGCATGCCGAACCGCTGGTGAATTTCGTGTCGCGGTCGCTGATTATTGCTGCTGGTATCCCGTGTAGTCGAATGACGGTGGAGATGAAGAGGTGTGCTGTTTCTTCGGCTGTGATTGATTTTTTGCAGGCTGCGAAGTGTGCCATTTTCGTCAGTCGATCGACGACGACCAGGATCGCGTCGTTCCCACTCGCCCCGGCCGGTAACCCCGTGACGAAGTCCATCGTCACCTGCTGCCAAGCACGCTCTGGGGGTGGTATCGGCTGCAACTGTCCTGCCGGCCGCTGCCGTGATGATTTCATGAGCTGGCAAGTGGGACACGATGCCACGTGTCGTTGTACGTCGGTCAACATCTCGGGCCAGTAATAATACCGCTGCAGCTGCTGCTGTGTTTTCTCTACCCTGAAATGCCCCGAGGTAACTCCGTCGTGTGCCTCCTGTAACAGTAATTCCCGTAGCAGTGTGTACCCGGGCACCCAGATGCGGTCGGTCCCGGCTTTTACGTAATAGACTCCCATTGCTGCTGCGAACTGCTGCGAATTTCCTCCTGTGAAGAATGGATCCGTTTGGTACCCGTGGGTAAATAGGCCTGTCAATAGGGGGCTGGTCTGGACGAGTAGTATTGCATGGATCTGGGCAGTGGGGCGGGTCAGTGCGTCGGCGATGTTTGAGGCTCCTTTTTTGTAGGTGACCGTGTAGTGAAAATTGGACTCGAGAAAATCGAGCCAACGAATCTGTCGTGGGTTGAGGTGTGGCTGTGCGCGGAGGTACTGTAGTGATTTATGGTCTGTCCGTACTGTCACGTCTGGGCCGGTCAAGTAACAGCGCCACACTTTGAACGCGTGCACGATCGCAAGCATTTCGCGGTCGTGTATCGGGTATTTTTTCTCGGGCGGATGCAGTTTTCGTGACTCGTATGCGATGGGCTGTAGGCCGTTGCCGAAGTCCTGTAGCAGTACGGCTCCGATGGCGATGTCGCTTGCGTCGGTAACTACTTCGAATGGGCGGTGTGGGTCGGCGTTGCGCAGGACGGGTGGTGAAAAGAGAACATTTTTCAGGGCAGAGAAGGCAGCATGCTCTTTCTCCCCCCACGTAAAAGCGACCCCTTTCCATAACAAGTCCGTCAGCGGCGCTGTTAACCGTGCCATGTCGGGGACGAACCGACGCACGTAATTGACGAACCCCAAAAAGCTCTGTAGTTCCGTGATATTCGTCGGGGGGTGCCAGGCTTTCACCGTGTCTAACTTCTTTGGGTCAATTTCGACCCCAACCTCCGAAATAACGTGCCCCAGAAACTCTAGCCGGTCCTGAAAAAACTCGCACTTGGAACCCTTTGTCAGTAGCCGATGCTCGTCTAAAATCTTAAAGCTCGCGTCTCCAATTACACCCTTCCATCCAAGTGTTAAACGCTTGATATAGGGTAACAGACTGCTTTGTCGCAAAGTACACCCAGGCAAGGGTTGAGATTCGGGAAAGTGTGGGTGGGGTGGTTTGGGTTTGCAACGTGCACTGTAATTGGGTGAGCAAATACGCCAAAGCAGGTTGGTTTGGCAAACTCACCTGCGCGACAAACAAAGCTGAGAATGCGCCCATCGTGCGACAGCGGGACCGTCGCCCTCTCGTCCCTGCAAACCAAGCGTTTTACACAGCTCAGAAATATGAGACTGGGAACTCGTCAATATCTCAAAAGGCACTCTGCACCAAGTGTTTTACCTCCCTCGACACATGTCCCCGACTGGAGCACGACGAACGCAAAGTGGTTAGAAAGCCTCACCCAAAACCTCGATGCCCCACACTTCGTATGCCCATCACGACCTACACTGCTACAATCTCATTCGCATTCGACAAAAACGCGACCTGTCATAGACTATAGACCGCCATCTCTATCCCTAGACAATCCACAGCCCACGCCGCGCTGCCCCGAACCGCCTTTCATCGCCCAAACGCCCGACCCTTGATTAGGTGAGCCTAATCAATTTGCGGGAGATTACCCCGCCAGAAATGTGGGCCCCTAGAATCGCGTCGACATCGTAGGCCCGCGCAGTACGAGGCCCTTACGAGCACTAAGTGAACGGCTGTAGTGTAATAAGTGGCCTTACACGGCCTAATGAGAGGCGTTTTGAGCGGCGTAACGGGGGGCGAAACTAAATACGGAGTAAGGAGAGGCGCAATGAGAGGCAGAATTAGACTTGGCGTGAGAGGCGGAATGAGCGGCGGAATGAGAGACGCACTGAGAGGCGGTGTGAAGTGCGGAAGCAGGGGCGGAATTATAGGCGGAATGAGAGGCGGAATGTGAGGCGGAATGAGAGGCGGAAAAAGAGGCGGAACGAGAGGCGGAATGAGAGGCGGAACGAGAGGCGGAACGAGAGGCGGCGTGAGAGGCGGGATGAGAGGCGGATTGAGAGGCGGGATGAGGCGAATAGATAGGCGTAATGAGAGGCGTAATGAGAGGCGTAATGAGAGGCGTAATGAGAGGCGTAATGAGGGGCGGAAAGAAACCCGGAATGAGAGGCGACGCGAGAGGCGGAGTGAGATGCGGAAGGAGGGGCGGAATGAGAGGCGGAAGGAGGGGCGGCTTGAGATGCGGAATGAGAGGCGGAACGGGGAAGGGAGGAGCAGCGAGAGGGGGAAGGTAGGAGGTGCGAGAGGGGGAAGGGAGCTGCTGTGGGTGGGGGAAGGGAGGAGCTGTGAGAGGGGGAAGGGACGAGCTGTGATATGGGGAATGGAGATGCTGTGTGTGGGAAGTGAGGAGCTGTGAGAGGGGGAAGGGAGATGATGTGGGTGGGGGAAGGGAGGTGCTGTGAGAGGGGGAAGGGAGAAGCTGTGAGAGGGGGAAGGGAGATGCTGTGGGTGGGGGAAGGTAGGAGCTGTGAGAGGGGGAAGGGAGGTACAGTGATAGGGGGAAGGGAGATGATGTGGGTGGGGAAGGGAGGAGCTGTGAGAGGGGGAAGGGAGGAGCTGTGATAGGGGGAAGGGAGATGCTGTGGGTTTAGGGAAGGGAGATGCTGTGGGTGGGGGAAGGTAGGAGCTGTGAGAGGGGGAAGGGAGGAGCTGTGATAGGGGGAAGGTAGGAGCTGTGATAGGGGGAAGGTAGGAGATGTGAGAGGGGGAAGGGAGATGATGTGGGTGGGGGAAGGGAGGAGCTGTGAGAGGGGGAAGGGAGGAGCTGTGATAGGGGGAAGGGAGGAGCTGTGATAGGGGGAAGGGAGATGCTGTGGGTGGGGGAAGGGAGATGCTGTGAGATGGGGAAGGGAGGAGCTGTGAGAGGGGGAAGGGAGGAGCTGTGATAGGGGGAAGGGAGATGCTGTGGGTGGGGGAAGGGAGATGCTGTGGGTGGGGGAAGGTAGGAGCTGTGAGAGGGGGAAGGGAGGAGAGGACAGAGGTGGGGAGAAGGTGCACTGAGAGGGGGAAGGAGGAGAGGACAGAGGTCCTGTGAGAGGGGGGAGGGAAGGTGCTTAGCGATAGCACCGGGTGTGAACTTGTGGTGAGGCATACGCACGAATGCTCTCCATCCTTCCTGTCTCCGTACCCACCTCCTCACTCCCCTATCCCTTTCCCGCGCCTGGACCCGTTCCCGCTCCTCCCAAACCATTCCCCCATTGGGGGGAATAATATCCCATTCTTATTTTCCACTGCTCCCTCTCATCCCCCCCCTAGTGTCCCATCATTTTCCCCTGGAGTCCCTCTCATTTCACCCTTTGTTACCCCTAATTTTCCCTATGGGAGGGAGGTGCTGTCAGAAGGGGAGGTAGGTGAGCAGGTAGGGTGAAGATACGTGATGATGGAGGGGGGAGGGACATGAGGTGAGAGGGTGGAGGGAGGGGAGGTGAGTGGTGGAAGATAGGTGAGGAAGGGGGAAGGGTGGTGAGGTCAGAGGGGGGATGGGATGTGAGGGTAGGGGGAAATGAAGGTGAGTTCAGAGGGGGGAAGGGAGGTGCTGAGAGACGGGAGAGAAGGTGTTGGGAGGGGGGCAAGAGGTGCTGTCAGAGGGGGAAAGAGGTGATTTGAGAGGGGAGAGTTAAGTGCATAGGGAGGGGGAAAGGACTTGATTTCATATGGGGAATGTAGGCAAACAGGGGAGGGGAAAAGGAAGGTGAGGTCAAAAGGGGGGAATGAAGGTGCGTGGAGAGGGAAAAGAGGGTGCGGGCAGTGGGTTAGGAGGTGATGGGTGAGTTGGAAGGGGGGTGCGGTGCGGTCAGAGGGGCAAGATAAGTGCACGAATAAAGAGGAAAGGAGTTGAGGCACGCGGGGTAGAGGGTTAGTGGTGACGCTGGCAGGGGGGGAAGAGGTGATGTGAGAGGGGAACAGAGGTGCTTAGGGAGGGGGGTCTGGGGGTGGGAAGGGTGGTGCTGGCTGGGGCAATGCAACGATGTGAAATGCGGGCTGGGGCGGTGCAACGATGTGAGATGGGGATGAGATGTGCTTAGAGAGGGGGAAGCGAGGTACTGTCATAGTGGGAAGGGAGGTGAGGACAGAGGGAGAAGGGAGGTACAGTGACAGGGGGAAGGTTGAGAGGACAGAGGGGGGATGGTAGTGCAGTGAGTGTCGGAGTGGAGGTGCTGAGAGAGGGGTAAGTGAGGTGCTGATAGAGGGGAACGAGAGGTGCTGATAGAGGGGAACTAGAGGTGCTGATAGAGGGGAACGAGGTGCTGATAGAGGGGAACGAGAGGTGCTGATAGATGGGGGAGGGGGGTGCTGACCTCCGAGACATAGGCGGTGTCGGAGAGGGGAACCCTTCGTCCATGCCTTGTGAACCCTTCATCCATGCCTTCACACCCCTTCCACCATCTGCCAGAAATTCCATTCTCCCCTTTCCATCTCTGTCCTTTCCATCTCCACCCTTTCCCCCGATTCGTCTCCTCCCCTCTGCACCGCATGCCATGTGCTCTCTTTCCCCTCATCTCAGCACCTCCCTTCGCCGTTCATCTACTGGTTCTAGCCGTTCAAGGTCTTTTTCTGCCGTTCACCCTCTAGTTACACCGGTCCTACTCTCATTCCACTAAGCCCTTCTCTTTTTTCGCCGTCCCTTTTCTCATTCCGCCGTTCCTACTCTCATTCCGCCGTTGCTACGACGGTTTCGCGCTCCCTATTGTCATTCCGCCCTTCATCCTCCCTTTCCTCCCTTTTTCTTCCCATTCAACCCGTATACACATATTTCCGCCCGTCATGCGGGACCATTCCGCCTCTCTGACTCGCGTTCCGCCGTCGTCATCTCATTTCGCCCTTTATATTTTCGTTCCGCACTTGACGCTCTCATGTCGCAATTACTTATCGCATTCCGCTCTTTCGCCCCTCATTCCGCCCATCCTTACTCTTACCTCGCCTATCCCTAACCTATCTCTGCCCGTCCCTAATAATAGCGTGCTCTGGAATGCATACCTTGTTTCTGTGGCGGTTGGGAAGGTGCTCAGTGACGGGACCCTAGAATTGGTTGAGTTTGCACTCTGTTTGAGACACTTCAGTTTTGTTTTCGTGCGACATGCTGTAGTCGTCGAGGTGGGTCGTTCAGGGCTTGATCTGGGCGAACCCTGTCCCCTTAGGCTCGTCCACATTCCAAACCTGACCACCTTGGTTTGTCTTGGCCTCGGCTGTTTTGGAGTTCGCTTTATTTGTTTCACATTCTCGTCACAAATTTTGTCGTTCGTCACCCAATCCCATCCCTGCAAACCCAACCAAGTATTAAACGCTTGGAAATTGGAGACGCGAGCTTTAAACACTGCTTCCAGATCTGCTAAGTGCTGCTGCTTGTCGCGATTGTAGACGAGAATGTCGTCGAGGTAAACTATCACGCATTTATCTAAAAGTGGCCTAAACGCCTCGTTCATGGTCATCTGAAATGTCGCTGGTGCGTTGGTCAGCCCGAAAGGCATCACGGTGTACTCGATTGACCCGTACCTAGTTCGGAAAGCTGTCTTGGCGCAGTCCGATGGTTCGACCCTAATTTGATGGTAACCTCCCCGTAAATCTATTTTCGAAAAAACCCGTGCTGTTCGCAGTTGGTCGATCAGTTCGTCGGCGCGGGGAATGGGATACCGCGACTTGACTGTTACCCTGTTGAGCGCTCGGTAGTCGATGCACATGCGAAACCCTCCGTCTTTTTTTGGCGTGAACAATATCGGTGCGGCGAACGGTGACGAGCTCGGTCGGATGAATTTCTTCTCTAACAAGTAATCTAACTGCTTTCTCAGTTCGTCGAGCTCGGGTTGTGTCAGTCTGAACTGGCGCTGTACGGTTGACTGTGCCCCCGGTTCTAATTCTATTCGGTGGTCGTGTGCTCGCTGAGGTGGCAGTCCTTCCGGTAAGTCGTCAGGAAAAATCCCGGGGTATCGTTTCAACAGTTCCTGTAGTTCGGGCGGTACCGCTGCCAGTAGTTTCTTGAAATCACTCGGCTGCTCTGCTCCCTCTACTACTGAAATGTCTACTGCGTACACATCAGCTCCAGCAGCGACAGCCCGTTTCATGGTGACGGCGTTGACGTGTACCGTTGAAGACTCGGGCGACTGCGAGCGAGGTAGCTCAACCCAGTTACCGCTATTTCGCACAGTGCAGCTACCCGTTGTCCAGTCAATTCGCGGGTTATACCGTCGCAGCCAATCACGTCCCAGTAAAATGTCGTGCCCATCCATTGTTGTCGCGAGCATTTCCTGTGTAAATCTGAAATTTCCCCCGCAGCGGACTTTGACTCTCTCCACCCTTTCCCGTATGGCCAGTGGCGTGCCGTCGACTAAGCGTGCATCTATCTCAGGTAAACAACGGCTAAGTGTCAGTTGCATTTTTCGTGCGGTTGCGGTATTAACTAAACTGAGACTTGCTCCTCCGTCGATAAAAATCTTCACTACTGCTCCCTGTATTTTCCCGTGGATCAGTACTGGGCAATCCGTTGCTGTACCCTCCTTATTCGTCCGAGCCCGATCGATAGCATGAATCGGTACTGTGACTCGGTGAGGGTCGGTGGGGTTGGGCGAGCAGGCAGTCTCGTCAGTAGTTGGCCCGATTCCTACTGACTGCTGGCGTTTCCCTGCCTTGGAGACTCCCTCCCCTGCTCTGCTCCGCGGCGCCTCAGCTCCTCTGGGCATTCACTCTTGCGATGGCCTGGCCTATTGCAAGCAAAGCAGCGCCCCTTAAACGGCGCGGCAGCTGCATTCGTCGCAACGGCATGTACGGTGGCGTGCTCGATCGGTCCCCGAGGACGATGTCCGTAGTAGGACCCCGGTCTCGGACGGCGCAAAATGTCGATTTTCTCGGGGAGCGCGAGAATCTCGTTGAAGTTCGAGAGCCCGCGTAGCATGATCTCGTGCGAAATGTCTGGCTTCAGCCCTCCGACGTAACGGTCCACCCGCTCCGCCTCGTGCATGTAGCCGACTTGCTCGCATAATGCGAGAAAACCACTCGTGTAGTCTTGAACCGACCCGAGCTGCCGCCAAGTACGCAGTCTCTGACGCGCCGAAATAGAAGCCGCGATCGGCTCGAAGCGCGCCCGAAGCCCTGCGCACCACGCATCCCACGTGCTGTACTGGGCGGTTTCGCAAAATGAACTCCAGGTGACGGCTGGACCCGTGGCCCCTTCCTCTTGCAACGGTGGCTCGTAGGCGCGCGGCGACGTCACGATGACTCGCCACCAGTCCATGGCGGGGCCCCTCAGCAGCGAGACGGCATATCGGATCTTTGCTGCGTCCGACTCGACGTAATTCGCGTCGAAGAAGACGTTCATCGTGAAGACCCACGATTGAACCGTTGGACCTCCACGCTGGCTCGGGTCGAAGCAGGGCGGGCGTTGCGGCTTGAGTGGCATTGGTGCCATAATGGCCTGTTCGCCATTTGTCGCCGCGAACTCCACGTGTCGACGGGCTTCACGAGGCTCCCGCGGGCTTGGTGCGACCCCGTTTCCCCCCATCGGTTGGGCAGCGCCATCACTGGCTGCACCTGAGCGCTGTCCCACGCTGTCGTGTTGTGTTGGTGTGCCGGACGAAATGACGATCGGCTCGTCCGATTGTGCATATGCATTTGTCGGTGCGTGTGGTGGCGCTGGAGTATTCACCGTGGATTGCTGACGCGCGGAGTCACGTTCCGCCGTGAGCGTCGCAATTTCGAGCGTCGATTCTTCAACTTGGCGCACCAGACGGTCAAGTTGCTTCTGCGTCAACGTCGCGAGCGTGAATTCGGCCATGGCGAGGGTGTCGGGCAAGCTCAGAGAGAGCCTCTGTCGTGGCCGTGGGTGCTTACGAGAGAGCACTACGAGCGGCGGTGCTGTGTCGCTGAGAGACGTCTACCCCCCCAAAAAATTGAGATAGTGAGGAAGCGAAGGTGTGGGTGCGGTCCGAGAAGAGATCGTAGGCTCTGAATACCAAGTGTTACGAGTGCAATTGAGTGATCGAGCGAGAATTGCACTATCGAAGCAAGAGTACAATGAGCGAAGGCATGAGCGAAGAATATATAGCGAAACTACAGTGGTAACGGTAATGGACTGTGGTTGTCGCGCAACGGGCCTGGGACTGAGGTTGGGGGAAAATGTCGAAGCGGAGGCCCGGAGCGCGGGTTACCCGCCGAGCCGTGAGGTTGGGGTGCGACGTGCGAAGGTGGCGGGAGGTTTGTCGATGCGAGAGTTGCGAATGGTAACGGTGCTGACTGTGGTGCTACAGTGGTGCACGCGCTGAGCGGGGACGCGAAGTAAGGAAAAGGAATTTTCCTTACATTTTTCTTAGAGTGGACCAAAATTGGCTTCTGATGAACGAAACTGAACGTGGTTGAAGAATGATGCTGAAGGGTTCTGCCCCGCGCTGGTTACCACCAGGTCACCAGGCGACAGGACTTCGCACAGTCACAGCGCGACTCACGGGGCACCTCCATCAAGGCGCCAGGTGCCCAGTAGGTTTCCAATGCGGCTCGCAGGCAGGCACAGCCAAACATTTCGCCGTCGCTAACGGAGCACACAGGTTGGGCACAGAATTTGTCGAATGATGTTCCGTCGTGTGCCATACACCATGGCAGGCAGGCAATTGGCTGCGCTGGACGACATTTGACCAATAAAATTCTGTAACTTGCAGCGGAAAATGCAGCGCATTCCGCCAGGAGCTCCTGAAGTCGTGAATGCCGCAGCGAAAGCGAAGGGAGGAACTCGCATGGCGCAAAACGACCCACCTGTGCCCTCCATTCCCTAGAAGAGCATCAACGCGTCTGCTGTCATTCTATTCGTAGCCAGACTAATCATCACTCGATTCACGTCTCCTGGGATCGCCTCAAACTCGACTTGCAACCCCGTTCTAACACGCGGCTCCATCCAGCCATGGCTCGGATGATGTCACTCTCTCGCTCGCTGTCTCTCGACGTTAAGCGCCTCGCCGTCGTCGCTGGTGAGCTCACCGCGTCGCCTCGTCCCCTCGTATCGCCCTGATATGTCACACGACGCCCCTGCCATGTCGCCTCGTCGCCCGGTCGTGTCGTTCGCCGCCCTGCGATGTCATCTCGTCGTTTGCGATGTCGCACTCGTTGCGTGTCGCTCGTCGCCCTGTCGTGTCGCGGCCTCGTCGCCCTGCCCTTGTCGCCCGTCGACCTGTCGTGTCGCTCGTCGCCCTGTCGTGTCGCCTCGTCACCCTGTCGTCGCCTCGTCGCCCTGTCGTGTCACCTCGTCGCCCTGTCGTGTCGCCTCGTCGCCCTGTCGTATCGCCTCGTCACCCTGTCGTCTCGCCTCCTCACCCTGTCGTGTCGCCTCGTCGCCCTGTCGTGTCGCCTCGTCGGCTTGTCGTGCCGCTCCGTCACGGAGACGGTCTCCCTGTTGTGTCGCTCCGTCGCCCTGTCATGTCGTTCGCCCACGAGTCGTTCCGCGGACGAGGTATCGCTCCGGCGGGAGTGCATCATCGATAGCCCGCACGTGGTCCCGCCCACATTTCCTCCGCATTTCCCTCCCCCATTTGTCTCCCCACCTCTCCGCGCAGAACCTCGTCTCAGAACTGGCTCTTACTAAGCCGCACTTCTTGACCGCGGGTACCTGACCCCCCCATGCTTCGCTACACCTGTTTCCCCCATCCGTCGCTGCGCTGTTTCCTGCACACCCCTCGCGTTGGCAGCGCTTCTCTCGCTCTCCCTCTGCTGCGCAGCGGGCGGCGCCGTGCGGCGAGAGCTGCTGGATGCGAGCGACGGCCTCCTGACCCAAACGGTCAGCACCACGGGCAGCAGCACGAGCGGCGGCAGCACGGACCCTAACGAGACTCTCGTTATCGGAGATGTAAGCACCGACCCCGAGAGAAGCAGCAGCAGCAGCGCTGGCAGCAGCTCCGGCTCCATCAGCGGGGGGAGCACCGCGAGCGCTGGCGGCGCGGCCGCGGGTAGCACCTCTGGGAGCAGCACTGGGAGCGGCACTGTCAGCAGCAGTGGGAGTACCGAAGAGTCGTACGACAACATTGTTGTCTTAAATGCTCCCACCCGACGTGAGTCATGCACATGCCCATCCACACGCACATGCACATGCCCCATGCACATGCGTCAACCCCAACCACCTCGTGTCTCCTACTACAGACCATCCAATGTTCCGTTTGCCGAATTGCTCAACTCTGTCCTCTTCTGCCCGCTGCAGTCCGAGCCTCCTCAGTGCTCACATCAAAGACCAACATGAGCGCCAAGTTCGTCGTTGATGTTAACATGTGAGTGCACGTCACTCGATGTGAGCTTACTCTCTTCTCTCTCTTCTCTCTTCTCTCTCTCTCTCTCTCTCTCTCTCTCTCTCTCTCTCTCTCTCTCTCTCTCTCTCTCTCTCTCTCTCTCTCTCTCTCTCTCTCTCTCTCTCTCTCTCTCTCACCTCCTGCATCTCACCGCTGCCTCACCCCAGCATCTCACCGCTGGCTCACCCTAGCATATCACCACTCTGTCGCAACCCTGCATCCCTCTCCACCCATTCACAGCACATCGGCACAGCAAAGGGCGCTCTACACCTTCACCGTGATGAACGTGCCAAGCAGCCCAGCGCCAGTCTTCTCCAACTCCTCCTACCACACATACACAGGGCGGCTCATAGCAGAGTTCACGTGCAAGCCCAAGTCCACCAGCACGCTGGGAACCTACCGCTGCACGTCAAGTACTGTCGCCAACCTCTCCGTGCCGTTCAGGCCAGTGAGCAGGGTGAAGGCGCTGGTGGATTCGTGGTTCTTCTTCAGCGGCTACAACACCGGCTTCTACTCCACCATCAAAGTGAATGGCGTGACGCTGCGCGGTAACATCACCTCCTCTGTTGATATTGCGAAGTTGTAGGATGGATTTCTAGGCGTATTCAAATAAATTGTTGAAGGTGTACTTCTTGAATTCTAATACTGCCATGCGATCGAGGATTCTAATACTGCAATGGAAAATAATTAAAATAGAATCATACCATGGGATTTTTCATTGTGAGAATCTCCCGAGAAACCTGCCAGGGATCTTGCATTGCATGACATGGTGGTGCAATGCTGTGTGGTGCAATGCAATGCACCTGGATAGAACCAAATAGAATGCACATCAGTCTCAGAACACTTTCTACAAACGGGCCTTGTACATGATTTCGAGCTTCGTGCGAAAGGTTGCCAGACTTGCCCCAGGCTGATGGAGGCAAGATGTGCAGGTGTGCCACGGGCCGCTGCAATGGGCTCAGAGATGGATGGCAGTGGGCGCAGATGGATGGCAGTGGGCTCACAGATGGATGGCAGTGGGCTCACAGATGGATGGCAGTGGGCTCACAGATGGATGGCAGTGGGCTCACAGATGGATGGCAGTGGGCGCACCGATGAATGAGTGCAGAGGATTAATGTGGATGGTGGTAGCTGGTGGTGCTGAGAGGGTCCAGAGCGATGGATGCAGGGAGACTTGCAGCTAGGTGCGCCTGGAGGGGCTCAGGGACCTGTGGGGGAGAGGGGTGTACAGAAATGAAGAGAGGCGGAGAGGAAGGTGAGGGGCGGAGAGAAAGGGGAGTGGCCGAGGCAGAGGAAGGAGAGGGGCAGAGGGAGGAGTGGAAGAACTCATGAGCTGGTAAAGAGGGAGCTCCCATCCCAACACGCAGCACAGACTCTTGATTGAGGAACCCACTGCAGAGTGGCACAGGTCTCAGAATGCGGTGCTGCAGGCGTGGCATGGTGCAGAGGAGACCCTCATGGCATATGATCCACCTGCCACCAAACCTCCTCACTCACCCCCCCTTGCTTCCTTGCCATCTTCCACGTACCCCCCATGCCCCCCAGGCATGGCCTTGAAAGCTCCAGTTGATGTGACGGGTGTGCCTCCTGCTGCAGTCGCGCCCTGTGGTATGTGGTCCGTGGCAGCAGCACCAGGAACCCGTGGCAGTGGTGTGCTTGACGGCCTGAGTACAGGGCAGTGGGGCGAGAAAAGAGGAAGGGCCGTGAGGGCAGTGGGAGGAGGAAAGAGGGAGGGGCACCAGGGCCCAAAATTGGTTTAGGCCAACCCTTACAAATCAGGGTTCCAGCCCCTCCTTACCCCGACCCCTAGGGTAAATTTTTTCGTACCCTGTTTGCAGCAGGGTGAATCAACCACTAGCCTGATTTGAGCAGGGTAGTTTTAGGCCAACCCTGTTTCAGTTACTATTTTGTGAGCTAAGTTATTTACAATGACATAATAAAGTAGCACTCACAAAGTCCATGAGCTCTGGAAGAGCATCACATTCACAACACACCTACTCAGTGCCACCCCCACTGCCTACTACTTCTTCTACAAACTGGGTGTCGCCTCATTGGGTGAAACAACCAATGAGGCGACATGGCGTGTCGCCGACAACGACTCTTGGTTTTATGCCAGTGGTAAGAAGCGACAATGCTTGTTTGTGTGGGTGTGGTACAGTTCGTCACCAAGCGGAGTATGGCCTGATCCGCGGTAAAAAGGTTTCGGTATCAGGGTAGTCTACACCCTACCCTGATACTGTCAGGCTAACCATAATTCCTATCAGGGTAAAAAAAAACATGCTCTTTTTGCAAAAGGGTAACTTTCGTGGAATCCTGATTTTGGCAGGGTAATCCTGAAAAAGCGGCCTGCCCCCAGGGTAATCAGGGCGTTTTACCCTGATATTTTGGGCCCTGGGGCACGAAGGTAGTAAGAGGAGGAGAGAGGTAGGGGCATAAGGAAAGAGGGAGGAGAATGAGGGCAGCGGGAGGAGGAAAGAGGGAGAATGAGGGCAGCGGGAGGAGGAAAGAGGGAGGAGAATGAGGGCAGCGGGAGGAGGAAAGAGGGAGGGGCATGAGGGCAGTGAGGAGGAAAGGGGGAGGGGCACGAGGGTAGTGGGAGGAGGAAAGGGGAGGGGTATGAGGGAAATGGGCTCATGAAAGTTGGATTGTGCTGATAGGACGACACAAGGACAGCAAGTGAGCAACACAGCACTTGCGAGAGGGTAGCAGGCAGAACCGGTGAGAGGGTAGCAGGCAGATACAGTGAGAGGGTAGCAGACAGCATGTGGCGACATGCATGGTAAGCGGCTGAAAGGGTGAGATGGTGATTGGCACGTCCTCATGATGGGTCTGCGGGGAAGATAAGGGCCAGGGAGAGAGGCGGTGGGAGACTTAGTCATGAGGGTGCGCCGCAAATATAGGAAGGACGAAGGAGCATGGAGAGCAATGGCAGGATGAGGAAGAACGGTATGCAAGGTGGGTGTTGGGAGTGACTGACTGACAGCATGCTTTTATGGTGAGGCCGAATGATGCATTCCAGACCCAATGATGCATTCCAGACCCAATGATGCATTCCAGACCCAATGATGCATTCCAGACCCAATGATGCATTCCAGACCCAATGATGCATTCCAGACCCAATGATCCATTCCAGACCCAATGACGCATTCCAGACCCAATGACGCATTCCAGACCCAATGACGCATTCCAGACCCAATGACGCATTCCAGACCCAATGACGCATTCCAGACCCAATGATGCATTCCAGACCCAATGATCCATTCCAGACCCAATGATGCATTCCAGACCCAATGATGCATTCCAGACCCAATGGTGCATTCCAGACCCGTTGATACATTCCAGACCCAATGATGCATTCCAGATCCAATCAGACCCACTTCGGGGCCCACACGCAATGTGAAGTGGCCGGCAAAAACAACACATAGAACTTGGAGAATGTTCCTAAAATCCATGAAACGCTTTCAAAGTGAATGGCGAAAGGGGGGTGGTCGGTGGTGGATGGCGAGGAGAGATGGTGTATGGGAGGAGAGGAGATGAGGGAGAAGTAGGAGGAGATAGAGGGGACAAATGAGAATGAGAAGAAGGACGAGATGAGGCTGCTATAAGGGGAGCTCAGCTCACCCACCAGTCGTGCCTCACCACAGGTCGTGCCTCACCACAGGGCGTGCCTCACCTCAGGTCGTGCCTCACCACAGGGCGTGCCCCACCACATGACATGGCTCCACGGGCAGCCTTGTGGCCTCCATCTAAAATATCTCAGGTTGTTTTTCCAGGCATAAACAACAACTGTCCAACTGTAAACTGGAGATTGCCTATTCTGAACAGGCCGGTCGTAGATGGGGCCGACTCTAGGCGTTTCGGGTTAAAAAACAGCCGACCCCGTTCATGTCCGCGAACAGGTACTTTGTGTTGTTGAATGGCATTATTGCTGAGGCACTACACGCTTATGCACAGTGCGAACACTGGTGTTAATGTCTGCAACATAAATGGTTGTTACACGGTAATCCCATCTATGACACTTGTTGACCCGTTTATGATTAGCATGCCCATATTGTGAGCGGTCATAAACATCTGTAATATGGCCTTATAACCCTCATGATTATTGGGTTACAATTAGCAGCCATTAGTGTAACAAATTTAGCTCTGCATGATCATAAAGCATGCATAATAATATACGAGGGGCCTCTCACGTCTTCATGTCTCAGGCCTCCTGAGGTCCCTCCCCTCGCTCCCTCCGTCGCTTGCAACGCACTCCCTGCATTGAGGGGCAGCAGCGCGCCTCTCCTCATTCCTCCTCGTTCCCTCCGACCACTGCTCCTTTGCAGACCCTTCACATGGACGTGTGGGGTCCAGCCCCTATCCCTGGGCCGGGCTGGGAGCGCTACTTCCTACTGGTCGGCGACGACTACACGCGCCACACCACGATGTTTCCCTTTCAGCGCAAGGGCGATGCCCGTCTTGTTCTGATCCATTGGATCCGCGCTGTTTGTCAATAGTTGAGCGCACAGTTCCGTCAGGACCTCTCGGTACTCCATTTGCACTCTGAACGTGGAGGTGAGTTTTCCTCCGGTCTTCTTGAAGACTTTTGTCGTGAGGAGGGCATCACCGAATCGTTCACGCTTTTGGATTCTCCACAGCAAAATGGGATTGCTGAGCGCCGCATTGGCTTCATCATGGAGGTTGCTCGCACCTCCATGATCCATGCAGCTGCTCCCCATTTTCTGTGGCCGTTTGCTATCCAATATGCCGCGCATCAGCTCAACACCTGGCCCCGTGTCTACGAGCCAGAGACCTTGCCAAGACTGCGTTGGACGGGGGAGGTTGGCGATGCGTCTGCGTTTTAAGTCTGGGGTTCGATGGCCCTTGGTCGCGGACAAGCTCTCTTATCGCACCGTTCACTGCGTCTTCCTTGGTTTTCCCACAGACGCGCCTGGCTGGCAGTTCTACCTCCCAGCCATGCGTCATGTCCTGTCCTCTCAGGACGTCACCTTTGACGAGTCGATTTGCTACTGTCGTCTCATCCCCCACGTGTCTTCTCTTATCACCTTGCTGCCCCTCTTCTTGGTTCCAGGTTACCCCCCGGTAGACCCCCACCCCCCCTCGCATCCTGCTCCCTCAGGTGTGTCTCAGGTCACACCACCCCCCTTGGTTGAGCCTTTGGAGGTCTCCTCTAGCCCGGCTGAGGGGGGTGACCTTGCTGCTGAACACACTGCGGCCTCTCACCGCTCCCCACGCTTAGAGACCCTTCCTCGATTTCCACCTCGGCCGTCTTTGCCGCCTCTGCTGCCTGTCGGTGTGGACTCTGGCTGGAGGTGGTGGCACAGGAGGTGTGGGCTCTGAGGGTGCTGAAGTTGGAGGTGCTGGTTCTCGAGGTGCTGAGCCTTGGGGTGCTGAGCCTGGGGGTGCTGCACCTGGAGGTGGGTAGTAGCTGCCATCGCGTATGCATGAGACTCTCTCGCTGCAGCAGCTGTGTGAGTGGGTAGTCGGACGCCGTGCTGACACCGGAGGTGCTGGTTTTGGGGGTGCAGAGTCTGGGGTTGCTGAGCGTAAGGGTGCTGTCATTCGAGGTCCTGAACCTGCGGTTGCTGACTCTGGAGCTTGAGGTACTGGAGCAGGAGGTGCTGAGGCTGCTGGTGTTGTAGGTACTAGAGTCGGAGGTCTAGGAGCTGGAGGTACAGGAGCTGGAGGTGCTGGGGGTTCTGGTGCTACAGGTAATGGGATTGGGACTGCTGGTGCTGGAGGTGCTACTCTGGAGGCACAGCTGGTGGTGGTGCTGGAGGTACTCGAGCCGGGGGTGCTGGAGGTGATGCGCAGCCTGAGCAGTGACGACCGTTCTTCTGGCCTCTGTCAGAGTCGTCGCTGCCACCACTTGGCTCTCAGTCCTCCGTCTTCCACTGGCCTTACTCCTCCCATACTGTGTCCACTGCCTGACCCGTCTCAGCCATAGTTACTGCCTGACTCTCCTATGCCTGCTCCTTATCCTTACACTGCGCAGTAAGACTCCCTAAGAGAGCGTCGTGAGCTTGCATCTCGTCTTGCCTCGCCTATTCGTCGTGCTCGTCATGTTCGTCCTCCGCTTGTCCCTGGCATGCACACCATGGCACTTCGTCCTTCCTCTGTTGCACATCGTCTTGTCATGCTCTCTCCTCCTGCGTCCTCTCCGCCTAACGTTCCTGACCCTGAATCTAACCTTGCTCGTGCTGCTAGTCCTACTGTTACGCGTGCTCTAGCCACACTTGTCACTCACCCTACTTTTGAGTCTACTGCTGCGTCTGCGTTAGTCACAAAGCTCGCTGACTTCGCTTCTGCCTGTCGTCTTGACTATTTCGCGAGTCTTCTCTCTGAGTCTGGCTGTGCTCCGTCCGTCGGGGGTGAGTTTGCCCTTGGCAGTAACGTCCTTAAGGACACGCATTTTGAGCTTGAGTGCCTCGCGGCTGATGTACCTCATCTCGCTGCCATGCTTCTTGCCCCTGAGGGAGACCTGGATGCACTAGACATCCCGACCCCGCGCTCTTACACAGAGGCGATTTCGGGTCAGTACTCATCTCAGTGGCAGACAGCCATGGACGCAAAGATGGCATCCTGGAAGTCCATAGGCACCTACGTCAGCGCAGTCCCCCTTCCTTCGGCGAACACAGTCGATGGCATGTGGATTTTCTGGGTGAAGCGGCCGCCGGGTTCTCCGCCTGTCTTCAAGGCGCGTTACGTTGCAGGAGGCTTCAGTCGGCGACAGGGGAATTGGGTATTACTGCACATTGCAGCACAGCGTGACTACGAGCTCCACTCGCTTGACTTCTCCACAACCTTCCTGCAGGGGAGACTTCGAGAGGAGATCTGGCTGCGCCGCCCACCTGGCTTTACTGGATCGTTTCCTGAGGGTACCCAATGGAGCCTCCGGTGACAAGTCTACAGTATCCGCCTTACACCCCAGTAGTGGCATGACACACTGAGGACTACACACGGCTCTTGAGTTTGCTCCTTCGACTGCTGACCAGTCGCTGTTTCTGCGCAGCGACCCTTCTCTGCCGCTGTTCTACATCCTCGTGTACGTTAACGACTTGGTTTTTGCTACTGTTGACACTGAGGCACTGGCCCTTGTGAAGGCGGAGCTACATAAGAGACACACATGTACTGACCCGGGTGAGCTGCGTAGCTATCTTGGCTTGCAGATCACCCGGGACAGAGCAAGATGCACCATCACTCTGACTAAGTCACACATGGTACAGCAAAACCTTGTTGTCAGAGGTCCACTGGCGATCCCCAATTGATCCTAGGGAAGGGTTACAGGCACGGCGGCCTGGGGGGTTATGGGCGCACTCACCCGCTACACAAACAAGCCCTTTTATCCCAATGGTCTAGTGGTTGGGATTCTGACATGGTATCAGAGCGAAGGTCTCGGGTTCGAATCCCAGCGTGTGCACTTCGGGCATCCCAGTGCGGGGGGGTGTCAGAGGTCCACTGGCGATCCCCGATTGATCCTAGGGAAGGGTTACAGGTACGTCGGCCTGGGGGGTTATGGGCGCACTCACCCGCTATACAAACAAGCCTCTTTATCCCAATGGTCTAGTGATTGGGATTCGGACACTTGTGAGGATCTAGGATCAAGCTCAGAAAACTGGGTTGTAAAAATGATTGATCCACTTGGGTACAACACGAGGCTATCTCGACACAAGGCAGGTAACCAAGGTGTTACATGAATGTTCTTCGGGTCGCGAAGCATCCCGAACAGAACCTTCCCCAACTCGGTAGAGAGCAATTCGGTGGGAACCGAAATGCTTGAGTTCGGTACACGTAACCTGGTTCGGTGCTATAACTATAATATAATTTAGGAATGCACATAACATAGGAGATCAAGCATATCTATGCATGTTAAATAAACCTAAGTTAGAAATAGCATAATATGCAAGCAAAAGCCGTCGTAATCTCACACGTCCCCCCGTCAAAGATGGGTGGCATGAGGAACACCTTGCTTGACAAGATAATCCTTGAGAGCACGGCGTGCGTCACCCATATCAGCTTCTGTCCTCCGATGGGGGGAGATAATATTAACTCCACAGAACGCACGACCCCTTTCTACGCTCTGTAGTGTTTTGCCCAATTTCTCAAGTACCTGAATAATTTCCGGTACCTGGATAATTTCTAAAGGCTTTTTCTTGGCTTCTAACTCTCCCATGATTTTTTTGAAGGCTTGAAAACCACGAGAAGTAATATTCTTAGTTAAAGTATCTTTATAGGATAACTTACGAATTCTGACTTTTGTGGGTGTTTGGTTGGAGTTTCCTGGTCAGTGTAGAGTCTTATTTCACGGAGCCTTTTTTTTCTTGGCCAATTCCCCTGGTGCCAACCGGTCGTGACGCTTTAAATTCTCGCCACCATTTTCTCCCTTTTCGCCCGCTCCGAAGTCGCCACGTCGTCGCCCTTTTTCGTATTTTTTTTTTAATATCTTTTCGCGATCGCCAGGTTGATCCGCAGCTACTAGCGATTCTCGTTTTTTTACTTTGGGGGTGCTGCACTATTTTCATTTTGTAACACGACAAGATCTGATGTTCGGCTGCGCCCCGGAATTCGCATTTTGTCGGCCGCGGCTTCGCATTGATTTTGCCGATGTCCATCGGTTCGGCGAACGTGGGGGGTGCCGATTGCTCTGTGCCGAAAGATCTGTTCGGCACGTGGCGTCGTATTTCGGGTTGACCACACGTCAACGCATCGTATCGCTCGGCTGCATGTACCATGTCGCGGTAGCTACTGTAGTTCGCAGCGATGATCTGTCGGCATATCTCCATTTTGAGCCCCTCGGTGTACGCTTGGATTTTTTTCGCTTTCGGTCAGGCCAGTGATGCGGTTCAATAATTGCTCCATCTGCTACGTGTACTGTGCTACACTCCCGTATTGTTTATGCCGATTAATTTGCTGCCGCACCATATAGGTAGAATAAATGGCTTCGAATCTCTCGATCAGGGCTGCCCGAAACTGCGCCGACGTTCTCTCTCCGTGGACCACGTTACTGTAGTAAATCCACTCGAGTGCCGGGCCTCGCAACAGCGTCGCTGCGAGACGAATCCTTACTGCGTCATGCGTCGGGGTTGAACAGCCAATGACCTCGAAGTAAATGTCGAGGGTTGCCACAAATCGTCGAACGTCCGATCCCTTCGTGCTTGGATCGAACGCTCAAGGGAGCCTCGGGCGAGCTGCTTTGAGGTTCGGCAAAGGTGGTGCCATCGGTCCGTGGAATGTTGGTGTCACCGCCGCTGCTGCTGCTGTCGTTGCTGCGCTCGCTGCTACATTTACCGTGGCTGCCGATTGGTTTGTGAGGAGCGCTTCAATTCGTTGAAGTGCCATCCGCGTTTGTTCCACGTCGGTGCGAAGGCTGGCGATTTCTTGCACGAAGTTGTCGCCTTGCCCTTCCATTCCTGCCGACATCGCGTCCGAAACCGAATCGAGGGGGACTTAAAAAGAACGGAACCGGTTTTATGTACCCGAAATCATTGTTTAGTGTTCATCGACCCCGCGGTTTTTTAAGGCTGTTGTTTAGCGATAGAAAAGAAATTGCGTCGAAAAGAAAATGCATGTAAATGGGCTTTGATTGCCAACTGTGAGAATCTAGGATTGAGCTCAGAAAAGTGGGTTGTGAAAATGATTGTTTCACCTGGGTGCAAAACGAGGCTATATATAGTCTCGACACAAGGCAGATAACCCAGGTGTTACGCGAATTTTCTAAGGGTCTCGAAGCGTCCCGAACAGAACCTTCCCAAACTTGGTAGAAAGCAATTCAGTGGGAACCGAAACGCTTGAGTTCGGTACACGTAACCTGGTTCGGTGCTATTACTATAATAAAATATAGAAATGCACCTAACCTAGGAAATCAAGCATATCTATGCATGATAAAATTTAGTTAAGCTAGAATTAACATAATAAGGAAGCATAAGCCGTCGTACTCTCACAGACCTGACGCGCTTTCACTTTCGGTTCTCCTCACCACAGCCTACTCCTCTGCCTACGAGCCACTTGCTCTCTGCTCCAACTTCGGACGAGTCCGTAGAGCCGAGTGGTCTATATACAGAGCTTATGGGCTGCCTCATGTACCTGATGACTTGCACTCGGCCTGACCTCGCGTACCCTCTCAGCATCCGTGCGTGCTTTGGTGTGGCAAGAAAGCACCGACCGTAGCACTACGAGGCTACTACAAGGGTGTTGCGTTACTTGTGCAGCACATCAGGCACGGGGCTTGTGCTTGGAGGACGGGGTCGAGTTGTGCTCCCTGGGCACTCAGACGATTCTTGGGCAGACGACCAGGAGACTTAGCGGTCGTCACAAGGTTACACGTCCAGTCTCGGCTCCGAATCTGTCTCCTGGTGGTCCACCCGCTCGTCTTCGGTTCTCAGCTCCAGTTGCGAGGCTGAGATCCATGCAAGAGACATGGCTTCACAAAAGTTATGCCGGCTTATCTACTTGCTGACCGACTTGGGTGAGCAGCCTGGTTCTCCTCCGGTCCTGTGCGTCGACAACAAGGCATTGATTGCCTTGTGTCAGGAGCAGAGACTAAAGCACGAAACGCAGCACATCGCTCTGCATTACTTCCTCTCTCTTGAGAGCTGTAGCATCGTGGTCAGCTTCGCCCGACTTACATTGCATCGCAGGCCAAGACTGCTAATATCTTCACCAAGGCCCTGGAATCTGGTGATCGTCAGCGTTTCTGCACTACACTGGGCCTTGTGCCTACTATGCCTCACTTGCTTACCTCTTGAGTTTGCCATGCATTGTGATCTATATATTTGCCTGTATACTTATATTTTCTTGGTTGTGATCAGAGTACTGCATGTGAACTGGCCTTGTGGCCAGTTGCTTGTGCTCGGACTGTGTGGTGACTTTGCGATCCACCCTGAGCTTTGCATTGTTGCTTCTCTTGACTGGTCTTATGACCTATTGTTGTTGGTGCTGTCCCCCACTTAGCCTATGGGGGTGTGTCAAACATTATATATATCTGTAGGCTACATTGAGATATTCATTAGATAGTAAAACTCTTTCAGGGTTTCTACTTGTTCTTCTCCATTCCCTTAGTCAATCATTCCTAGTCTCTATTTTCAACACTGATCACTCAGTGTCCTTAGGAGGTGTAACACTGATTTTCAGTGTCGTCTAGTGTGAAACACTGATTTTACAGGGTAAAAAAAAACACAAAAAAAAAAAAAAAAAAAACGCAGATCAATCAGGGTTACTAAAACTTTTACACTGATCAGCATTATAGATTGCACATTGTACAGAGTGCACGGATTTGACAACAACGCACAATTCAGCCAGTACAGCAAAAACAGTCAGAGCCGCAGGCTGGCGTCGGTTAACTGAATGCTGACAGTGAAAACTTACGCGCCAAAATTGTCGAAACTACGTGGATCACGAAGTGTCAATTGTCAAAATAACTTATATGCTGTGTAGGTTGTAGTGGGGTAGACTGTACTGAGTACAACCCATTAGGGTTAGCTCTACTTGTACTCCTCACTCATGCTAGTGCACCTCATTCCGCTGCATTGATTCTGACATGGTTTTAGAGCAGGTCCTGATCTAGGATGGTATTTTTTAGAGCCACTGACACTCCTGCCATAGGAGTTGCTGCCATCGCGCGCTGCCCTGCTCGCCGCGTGCGTGCCCTGCCCTGCCCAGCGCTATCGCGCTGACCTACCCCGCGTTCCCTGCACGCCCTGCTGCCATGTGCGCCCCGCACGCCCTGCTGCCCCGTACCCGCGCGTGTCCCGCTGCCCAGCGCCAGCGCGCCCCGCTGCCCAGCGCCAGCGCGTGCCCCGCTGCCCAGAGCCAGTGCGCGCCCCGCTGGCCAGCGCCCGCGCGTGCCCCGCTGCCCCGTGCCCGCGCGCCCCGCTGCCCAGCGCTAGCGCGCGCCCCGCTGCCCAGCGCTCGCGCGTGTCCCGCTGCCCAGCGCCAGCGCACGCCCCGCTGCCCAGCACCAGCGCGCGCCCCGCTGCCCAGCGCCAGCGCGCGCCCCGCTGCCCAGCGCCAGCGCGCGCCCCGCTGCCCTGTGCTCGTGCGCGCACTACTACCCAGCGCCCGCGCGCCCGTGCCCTGCCCTGCTAGCGCTGCCCGCGCCTGCCCTGCCCGCGTGCAAGTGCCACTGCTGCAGCTGTCGCCCGCTGCTGCAGCTCCCGCCCGCACTCCGCCCTGCACCGTGCGCTGCCCGCGCGCGACTGCTATGCCCTGCCTTGAGCGCTTGCCCTGCCTGCAAGCTTGCCCTGTCCGCGCACGACTGCCCTGCCCAACCTGTGCACAGTGCGCTTTGCCCCGCCCTAGGTGCTACCGCCCTAGGTGCTACCGCCAGCTGCTGCCCTAGGTGCTGCCACCTGCTACTGCCGCCCTAAGTGCTGCCGCTGCCGCCCTAGGTATTGCCGTGTCGCCGCCCTAGGTGCTGCCGCTGCCGCCCTAGGTGCTGCCGCCTGCTGCTGCCCTAGGAGCTGTCCCCCTAGGTGCTGCCGCGTGCTGCTGCCACCCTAGGTGCTGCTGCCACCCGCATGCGCAGCCCCACGCTGCCCTGTCCCCCGCTAGCGCCGCCTTGTCCCTAGCGCTGCTACTGCTACAGCCGCCGCGACTGCCGTCTTTGCTGCTGCTGCTGTTGCTACTGCCCTTGCTACCGCTACTGCTGCCGTTACCGCTGCTATGGCGACTCCCACTGTGCTAGCCTTAGACGCAGAGGGGCACCCTATACAATTTGAGTCCTGGCTAGAGGGTATGCACCAGTACCTCCAGAGCGTCACTCAGGACAACCCCTCCCTATTCGAGCACATGTCGGAGTCCCTTCCAGCCCCCGAGGCTCCTGCTGAACCTGCTGCTGACGTTGGGGAGGAGGTGCGGACACATCACTGTGCAACTCACGTTGCCTACAAGTGGTGGATGGCGCACGACGCTGCCGCCAAACTTGGAGGCTCACCTCACGCTCACCCAAAGAGCCAACTTTTGCCAGGTTCCGTCGGCCCATGCTTCCTATACTGCTGTGGTTAGGTGCTACTCCCCCCCCCTCCTGCCACCCTAGGTTGTCTTGAGCTGCCTCTTGCCTTCCCTACGCTGCCAGACCTCGCCACTGCAGCTGACGAGGGTGGTCGTAGTGGAGCTTGCGAGAGTGGCGGGGGCGGGCAGCAACAGTTAGAGTCTTCATGTGTCGTTGCTTGTGCGCCTACTAGCACCGGTGCAGTTCTTGCGGAGGCGTTGCTCTCGGTCCCTGTCACGCTAGCCGACCCCATTTCTGGACTGGTCTTTGCGCACCCCTTTACTGTTCTCTCGTGCCTCTGACTCCTCTTGCTCGACTGAGAGAGGTGACCCTGCTGCTGCCGACACAACGACCTCTCGCCGCTCGCCGCGCTTGGAGACACCTCCAGATTTTCCGCCCCTGGCATCTTCACCTCCTCTGCAGCCTGTCGCTGTAGACTTTGGGGGCCCGAGTGTTGTTGGGGGTGGTAGCTCTGGGGGTGCTGGTTCTGAGGGTGCAGGTTCTAGAAGTGCTGACTCTGGGAGTGCTAGGAGTCCTCTTGTTGGTGGACTCGGAGGTACTGGTACTGGAGGTGCTGGGTCTGGGGTTGCGTTGCAAACGCTGCCGCGGCGGCCTATCTTCTTGGAGCAGCCGTCGTCGTCGCTACCTGAGCCGGCGCCCACTTGTACTACTCCTCCTCTTTTGTTTCCGCCGCCTGACCTGTCTCGGCCACTGTTGTCGCCTGATTCCCCTCTACCTGCTCCTGCTCGATACTCCCTGTTGCCCGTCTCCCTGACTGGGCGTCGGGTGCCTGTGTCTTGTGCCGCCTCCCCTGCTACCTCTCGTGTTACTCGGGAGCATGTTGTCCTGCCGTTACCTTCCTCGTCTACTTTTCCTGTCGTTCGTGACCCTGTGTCTGACCTTGCTCGTACTGCTAGCCCAACTATCCCTTGTTGTCTAGCCGCGCTTGTGACTGCACCTGCTTCTTCGACTGCTGCTGCTTCTGCCTTAGTAGCCGAGCTCGCAGGCTTTGCTGCTACTTGCCGCCGTGCCTACCTTGCTGGTCTCGTTTCTGCCTCTTTGTGTCATATGTCCGTCGTGGGTGAGCTATCCCTTGGCTGTGACATCCTTGAGGACAGGCAGTTCGAGCTGGAGTACCTGCCGCACCCTCTCAGCATCCGGACTCGCTACGTTGCGCCCGGGAGACCCCACCCTGCACATTGGCGGGTTGCTAGGAGGGTGCTGTGCTACTTGGCCAGACTAGCAAGAAGAATGCAACACTTTGCACTTCGTTCCTTTGCGGTGTGAGTGCTGCAGCAGCGTTCCCAGTTTCACCTTCGTACGTGGCCACACGGGCCAACACTGCTTGTCTTTTGATATTGTCTTGTACTCTGATATATAAACATGCATGTTTCTGGTTGATATGTTAATCATTGTATTGCTTGCTTTATAATAAAATTGCATGTGAACTGGCCTTGTGGCCGCTTCCTTGTGCTCAGAATGCGTATTGATCTTGAGATCCACCCTGAGCTTGCTTTGCTTTGTTTCTTCTCTTGACTGGTCTTGTGATGGCATGTTGTGTTTGTTATTCCCCACTTCTGTCAAACATTATACTTGTTATATTTGTGTAGGCTATAGTGGGTTAGCCTATAGGGGGTTCACATTTCTAGGGTTTCATATTTGTACTCTCACTTCTTTCTAGTCCAACACTTCTTCTTTCTAACATGGTTTCAGAGCAGGTCCTCCGCTAGGACCGATTTTTTTTTTAGGGCCCACCACTACTGACTGCCTACTAGCGCCCTCGTGCGCCCTACTGTCGGAGCGCCCTCGAGCGCCTCCCCCAGCGCCCTCGTGCGCCCCTCTTTAACGGCCCCTTAAGGCCCCGCGACCCGCGACCCGCCCCTTAGCGACCCGCGCGCCGCCCCTTAGAGGCCCCTCTCACGGCCGCGTCGACCCTGCGCGCAGCCCCTTAGAGGCCCCGTCGGCCCCGTCGACCCCGTACGCGCCCCCCCTAGAGGCCCCGTCGGCCCCGTCGACCCCGTGCGCGCCCCCCCCTTAGCGGCCCCGTCGGCCCCGTCGACCCCGTGCGCCGCCCCTTAGAGGCCCCGTCGGCCCCGTCGACCCCACGCGCCGCCCCTTAGCGGCCCCGTCGGCCCCGTCGACCCCACGCGCCGCCCACTTAGCGGCCCCGTCGGCCCCGTCGACCCCACGCGCCGCCCCTTAGAGGCCCCGTCGGCCCCGCGCGCGCCCCACCTTAGCGGCCCCGTCGGCCCTGTCGACCCCACGCGCCGCCCCTTAGCGCCCTGCACGCGACAGCCACGGCCCCGTCAGAACCGAGCCGCCCGAACCGAGCCGCCCGAACCGAGCCGCCCAGTCCGAGCCGAGCCGCGCCGCCCGAACCGAGCCGCGCCGCCCTCCCCGTACTGAGCAGCCCTCTCTGGACCGAGCCGCCCTACCTGAGTCGTACTGCCTGCTGCTTTTAGGGTTTCGCCTACTGCTACTGTTCCTGCTACTACTACTGCTCCTGCTCCTACTGCTACTATGGCTAGCCCACCTGTGCTAGCTTTCGATGCTGAGGGCCGCCCAGTGAAGTTTGACACCTGGCTAGATGACCTGCACCTCTTCCTACAGCTCACTGCCAAGGAGGACATCTCACTGTACGATCACGCCCTAGGCCATGCCACTGCCCCTGCTGCTACTGCTGACAGCACTACCCGCTCACAGTGGCAGACTCGTGACGCCCACGCTCGCTTTGCTATTCGCAACTCCCTGCCGATAGATGAGCGCGAGCACTTTGGCCAGCACAAGACTGCACAGGCACTGTACACTGCTGTCGTTGCCCGCTACTCCTCACCTGCCTCTGCCGCGCTAGGCCGTCTCTCACTCCCCTACCTGTTCCCCGACCTGTCCTCTTTCCACATAGTCGCTGACCTCATCACGCACCTCCGTACTAGTGAGGCCCGCTTCCGTGCCGCTATGCCCGATGAGTTTCTTGCCACGAACCCCCCCCCGCTCTGGCTCACTCTCTACCACCTAGTCACCCGCCTCCCTGACACTCTACGTGCAGTCAGGGATCACTTCCTAGCTCGCTGCCCCACTGAGCTCACCATTGCCCTCCTCGAGAAGGAACTACTTGCAGCTGAGGCTAGCATAGTCGCTGTAGGTGCCTCTCGTGGCGACCCCCGCACCCCTTTCTTTGAGGGGTGTTCCCCTTCCCCCCTTCTTCCCTCTGTAGCCTCTGCTTCTGCTGTCGACCTCCTTGGTGCTGAGAAGGTCGGGACTGCGTCTGCTTCGAGCTGGCGCCGCAGCGGCAAGGGCAAAGGGGGCAAGGGAGGCGGAGGTGACGGCGGGGGAGGCGGTGGTGGGGGCGGTGGCGGCGGTGGGGGTGGTGGTGGGGCTGGAGGGACTAGTGGCAGCGGTGGGGGTGGTGGCGGCAGCGTCGGGGGAGATGGCAGGGGCGGGGGCGGTGGTGGGGGCGGCGGTGGATGCGGCGGTGGCAGGGGAGGGGGTGGTCGAGGAGGTGGCGGCGGCGGTGGTGGTCGTGGAGGCGCTGGCAGTGGCCAGAGCCAGCAGCACACTCCGTCGCCCCAGGAGCTCCGTGAGTGGTACTCTCAGCACGGGGGGGGGGGGGGGGTGGCCTTAGCTGCACGTACGTCATCCGCACTGGTGACCGCACTGGTCAGACGTGTGGGAGGGCGCACACCACGCAGCGCTGCTTCTCCCGCCTCGACGACGCTTGGCGTACTCAGTTCCCTGATGCCACTGAGATGCCCCGCTGGGCTGACCTGATGAAGAAAAACATAGATATCTATGCTCTAGACTTTGATGCTATTCTCACTGCCATATATGTGTTGTCTACTAGTGGAGAGGGTGCTCAGTACCTGCGTGTTCCGCCCGACCCGGGCATTCGGACCAGTGAGGCTGCCGCTCTAGGTGCTAGCGTGTCTGCTGCCCCAGTTGCTGGTGAGGCTGCTGCTCTAGGTGCTAGTGAGTCTGCCCCCCCTGGTACTGAGTCGACTGAGGCACTGCACACCTTCACACTGGATTCAGGTGCTTCTCGCTGTTTCTTTCGTGACCGCACTGCCCTTGAGCAGCTTGCTCGGCCAGTTGCTGTCTCCCTCGCTGACCCCTCTGGGGGTCCGGTCATTGCGACCTCCTCCACTGTCCTTCCTTGTCCTGCAGTCCCGTCGGGCACACTGTCAGGTCTCCACCTCCCCTCGTTCTCTACGAACTTGGTGGCGGGGTGTGCGCTCCAGGACGGGGGTGTTCACCAGTTCACCCCTGCCTACGAGCGCGTGACACACTGCACGTGTGCTCGGACGGGCCGTCACCTGGCTACCTTCACTCGGCAGCCGAGGTCGGACCTGTACACACTGACCACTAAGTCCCCTCAGATAGCTGCGTCTGCGTCTGCGTCAGGTCAGCTGTCGGCCCCCTGCTCGTGTCGCTCTCTGGCGCACGAGACCGTCCTCTGGCACCACCGACTTGGTCACCCGTCCGTGCAGCGCCTTCGTGCCATGCACAAACGGTACCTTGTCTCTGGCCTTCCCAGGGTTCTCCCTCCCCTCCCACCCTCGCCTGCTCCTCCCTGTCTTCCCTGTGTCGAGGGGCGGCAGCGCGCCGCTCCTCACTCCTCCTCGTTTCCCCCGACGACTGCTCCCTTGCAGACGCTCCACATGGACGTGTGGGGCCCAGCCCGCGTCCGTGGACAGGGTCAGGAGAGGTACTTCCTGATCGTTGTTGACGACTACTCGCGCTACACCACGGTCTTCCCCTTGCGCACCAAGGGTGAGGTCCCTGATGTCTTGATCCCTTGGATCCGCGCTTCTCGTCTCCAGCTCAGCGAGCGTTTCCACTCGAACTTTCCTGTCCTGCGCTTGCACTCTGACAGAGGTGGTGAGTTCTCCTCCGACCTCTTGGCAGCCTACTGTGCGGAGCACGGCATTGAGCAGTCGTTCACGCTTCCGGCCTCTCCACAGCAGAATGGGGTTGCTGAGCGCCGCATTGGCTTGGTCATGGAGGTCGCTCGTACCTCCTTGATCCATGCGGCTGCCCCCCACTTTCTGTGGCCGTTTGCGGTCCGATACGCTGCGCATCAGCTCAACCTCTGGCCCCGTGTCTCCTTGCCGGAGACTTCCCCGACACTGCGTTGGACGGGAGAGGTTGGCGATGAGTCGCGTTTTCGGGTCTGGGGATCTCGGGCTTTTGTTCGCGATACGTCCGCGGACAAGCTCTCCTCCCGCGCTGTTCCTTGTGTCTTCCTTGGCTTTGTCCCGGACGCGTCTGGTTGGCAGTTTTACCACGCCACCTCGCACCGTGTCCTGCCCTCTCAGGACGTCACTTTTGACGAGTCGGTGCCCTACTACCGCCTCTTCCCCTACCGCACTGCCCCGCTCCCCCCCCCGCCTCTCTTCCTCGTGCCAGGTGCTGCTGTGGTAGACCCCCTCCCCCCTCAGGGTGCCGCTCCCTCAGGTGTGTCCCAGGTAGACCCGGTTGAGCCTGTCGAGGTAGCTGTCGACTCTCGTCCTGCTAGGGGTGCTGAGCCTGAGCGTGCGGAGCCTGGGGGTGCTGAGCCTGGGGGTGCGGAGCCTGGGGGTGCGGAGCCTGGGGTTGCGGAGTCTGGGGGTGCTGAGCCTGGGGGTGCGGAGCCTGCGGGTGCTGAGTCTGGGGGTGCTGAGTCTGGGGGTGCTGAGTCTGGAGGTGCTGAGCCTGGGAGTGCTACACCTGGAGGAGCTCTCTCCTCACAGCAGCTGCGTGAGTGGTACTTACAGTACTGCAGCCTCAGGAGAGGTGCTTCTGGAGCTAGGAGTGCTGCTGGAGCTGGTGCTAGTGCTTCCCCTCCTAGGCGGGAGCTGCCCTCTCCCCAGCGGCTCCGAGAGTGGTACGCGCGGCGCTGCAGTCTCCGGAGTGGCGCTCCTAGTGTCGCGGACCCTTGTGCTGGAGGTGCTGCTGCTGCTGGCGGTGCTGCTGGTGCTACTGGAGGTGCTGCTGGAGCTGGTGCTGCTGACGATGCTGGAGGTACTGCTGGTGCTGATGGTACTGCTGGTGCTGCTGGAGCTGCTGGAGGTACTTCTGGTGCTGGGGCTGCTGGAGCTGCTGGAGGTACTGCTACTACTGGAGGTGTTGCTGGTGCTGAGGACCCGGGCGTTGGAGCTGCTGCTGGTGCTGCGGACCCGAGCGTTGGAGCTGCTGCTGGTGCTGAGGACCCTGGAGTTGGAGCTGCTGCTGGTGCTGAGGACCCAGGAGTTGGAGCTGCTGCTGGTGCTGAGGACCCTGGAGTTGGAGCTGCTGCTGGTGCCGCGGACCCGGGAGCTGGTACTGCTGGTGTAGCTGGAGACCCTGGAGCTGAGGGTACTGGTGGTGCCTCTGCTGGTTCTGGAGGCGCTGCGCGGCCGCGGCCGTACTTCGTTCCGCTCCTTCAGCAGGTTCTTGGTCAGCCGCCTCCCCCTAGTCCTGCTCCCTCCTTAGAGTGTCCTCCGCCTGTCCAGTCGCAGTCACAGTTACCGCCTGTCTCGCCACTCCCTGGTCCTTCTCCTTACACTGGTCCGACAGGCGGTCTCACTGAGCGTCGTGAGCCTGAGTCTCGTCCTGTGTCGCCAGAGTCTCGGTCAGCGTCGCCTGTTCGTGCTGCTCGCACTGGTCGTCGTGTCCCGCGTCAGCGTCCACCTGCTGTCCCAGGCACTCACCAGATGGCGCTTCGTCCTTCCACTGCTCCTCAGCGTGTCCTTCTGCCGTCTCCTCCTGCTTCCTCTCTTCCTGCTCTTGCTGACCCGGAGTCTGACTCCCTTCGTGCTGCCAGTCCTACTGTCACGCGTCTCCTCGCCTCTGTTGTCACTGACCCTACCTTTGAGTCCTCTGCTGCGTCTGCTCTAGTCGCTGAGTTAGTTGCCTTTGCTGCCGCTTGTCGTCTAGACTACGCCGCTAGCCTTGTTGCTGAGTCTGAGTCTGTCTGTCCTCCGTCCGTCGGGGGTGAGTGTGCTCTTGGCACGGACGTTCTTGAGGACATGCAGGAGGAGTTTGAGTGCTTTGCCGCTGCTTTACCTCATCTCGTGTCCATGCTGGTTGCCCCTGAGGGAGACCCGGATGCTCCAGACATCCCGACCCCGCGCTCTTACGCTGAGGCGATCGCGGGTGAGTACTCCTCTCAGTGGCAGACAGCCATGGACGCAGAGATGGCTTCCTGGAAGTCCACAGGCACCTACGTCGACGAGGTTCCCCCACCTGGGGCGAACATCGTCAGTGGCATGTGGATTTTCAGGGTGAAGCGGCCGCCGGGTTCTCCGCCTGTCTTCAAGGCGCGTTACGTTGCACGAGGCTTCAGTCAGCGAGAGGGAGTTGACTTCTTCCAGACCTTCTCCCCGACCCCGAAGATGACCACTCTTCGGGTTCTGCTGCACGTCGCCGCTCAGCGTGACTACGAGCTCCACTCTCTTGACTTCAGCACTGCTTTCCTACAGGGCAGCCTGCACGAGGAGATCTGGCTGCGCCGCCCACCTGGCTTCACTGGGTCGTTCCCTCCTGGTACCCAGTGGAGCCTCCGGCGGCCAGTCTACGGTCTCCGACAGGCGCCGCGTGAGTGGCACGACACACTGAGGACTACGCTTGCGGCTATTGGGTTCGCTCCTTCTACTGCTGACCCGTCGCTGTTTCTACGCACCGACACTTCGCTGCCGCCGTTCTACATCCTCGTGTACGTCGACGACTTGGTCTTTGCCACTGCTGACACTGCGGCACTCGCCCACGTGAAGTCGGAGCTGCAGAAGAGACACACGTGCACAGACCTGGGGGAACTGACAAGCTATCTTGGCTTGCGGATCACCCGGGACAGAGCACGGCGCACCATCACCTTGACTCAGTCACACATGGTGCAGCAGGTCCTTCAGCGCTTCCGCTTCACGTACTCCTCGCCTCAGCCCACTCCTCTGCCTACCGGTCACTCGCTCTCAGCTCTGCCTTCGGATGAGTCCGTAGAGCCGAGTGGCCCGTATCCAGAGCTTGTGGGCTGCCTCATGTACCTGATGACCTGCACTCGACCTGACCTTGCATACCCTCTTAGCATCCTTGCACGCTATGTTGCTCCTGGCCGTCACCGGAAGGAGCACATGGATGCTGCTAAGAGGGTGTTGCGCTACTCGTGCAGTACGTCGGGCATGGGGCTAGTGCTTGGAGGACGAGACCGAGTTGTACTCACTGGGCACTCAGACGCTTCTTGGGCTGACGACCAGGCTACTCAGCGGTCGTCTCAGGGTTACACCTTCAGCCTTGGCTCTGGTTCTGTTTCTTGGCGTTCTACACGCTCTTCTTCTGTTCTCAGCTCCAGTTGTGAGGCTGAGATCTACGCCACAGCCATGGCGGCCCAGGAGCTACGCTGGCTCACCTACCTGCTGACCGACCTCGGAGAGCGGCCTCGTTCTCCTCCAGTGCTGTACGTCGACAACAAGGCAGCCATTGCCTTGTGTGAGGAGCACAGACTGGAGCACAGAACGAAGCACATCGCTCTGCGCTACTTCCTTGCTCGAGAGCTGCAGCAGCGTGGTCAGCTTCGTCTTACCTACGTGGCCACTCGGGCCAACACTGCTGATGTGTTCACCAAGGCGCTTCAGCCTTGTGACCATCAGCGTTTCTGTACTGTTCTAGGCCTTGTGCCTACTCTCCCTCACTTGCTCACTTCTTGACTCTGTTTGTACTGTGATCTCTATATATATACCTGCATGCTTACACTTGCTAGGTTGTGATCACTGTACCTCTTGTTATATTATCAAACTGCATGTGAACTGGTCTTGTGACCGCTTGCTTGTGCTCGGAATTTGTGTGGTATCCTTGAGATCCACCCTGAGCTTGTTTTGCCTTGCTTTGCTTTGACTGGTCTTGTGACCCCTTGCTCTCCCCCACTTCGCCTATGGGGGTGTGTCAAACATTATACTTGTTATATTTGTGTAGGCTATAGTGGGTTAGCCTATAGGGGGTTCACATTTCTAGGGTTTCATATTTGTACTCTCACTTCTTTCGAGTCCAACACTTCTTCTTTCTAACAACTTCGCCTATGGGGATGTTTCAAAATAACTTACATGCTGTGTAGGCTGTAGTGGGGTAGACTGTACTGAGTACAACCCATTAGGGTTAGCTCTACTTGTACTCCTCACTCATGCTAGTGCACCTCATTCCGCTGCATTGATTCTGACATCAACTCCAGGGTCGAACGCGATACAACGCTGACTCAGTATTGCCCTAAACCACAAAACACTGGAAAAACAATATTGGAATCCTAAAAACACTGAAAATATAATGTCGTTAAAAAGGAAAGGCTGAAAGTTTAGGGTCTTAAAAAAAAACACCCTGGAAAATCAGGAAATCATGGTAAACATTCTTACTTCTGAGGCCCTAACCACGCCGCTATGCTCCACGCAGCTGTGTTCAGTTTCCTCCTGTACATAAAATCCACCGCACGTATCGCCCTATGATACTACAGGGAAATGCAACATATATATACATATAAGTTGATAGAGTTTCTTATGGGAAGACGAACACAATGGTTACATTGTTAGCGGAAACAACATACAAGAAGGGTGACATTGATGACTTCCAAGCTCGCGAGGAGATCCATGGCAGCCTGGAGGTTTCAGTGTCAAATTTTCTAGCCTGTAGTGAGGCTTGTCTTAGGGGGTACAAATATTAGGGTTTGCCATATGTACCCCAACCCACATCGATGAACACACGATTCAGTTTCTAACATGGTATCACCTAGGTTAGGATCCTGTAGGATCCCGTTCCTCGTGCTCGAGCCTCCAGAGCCTCACGCGCCTCACTCGTCCCATCCTGTCTCGTAGCACTGAAGTAGCGCCCCTTTTGTACGCCCGTCCGCCGCGCACCTGCAATACCGCTTGCCGCAGTGCGTTCGACCCGTTCTCGCGCCCGTCCCGTCCCGTCCCCCGTCCCGTCGCGCGTCTGCCCTTAGCGCCCGCCGCGCCTGCTCGTTAGGCCCGCCGCGGGCCCTGCATTCGCGCCGCCGCGCCTGCCCGTTAGGCCTGCCGCGGGCCCTCCCTTCGCGCTGCCGTGCCTGCCCATTAGGCCCGCCGCCGCGCCTGCTCGTTAGGTCTGCCGCGGGCCCTCCCTTCGCGCCGCCGCGCCTGCCCGTTCAACCCGCCGCTGCGCCCGCTCGTTAGGCCCACCGCGGGCCCGCCCGTTCGCCGGTGCCGCGCCTGTCAGCTACGCCCGCTGCGGGCCCGCCCCTTACGCTCGCCGTGCCTTCGTTTTGCGCCCGCCGCGGGCCTGCACTCGCTGCCCGCCGTCTCTCCCCGTGACACCCGCCGCCCTGCCCGTACCACCTGCCGCGCCTGCCCCTAGAGCCTGCCGCGGCCCTGCCCTATCTGCCCGCCATGCATGCCCTTTGAGCCCGCCGTGGGCCTGCGTTCTTCCGCTTGCCGCCTCTTCCCTTTGTGCTTGTTGCGGGCCTGCCCTTAGAGCTCGCCGTGCCGGCCTTGTAGGGTCCTTCGCTTTGACGCCACCATTTCTGCTTTCGCTATGGCGACCCCTAGGGTCCTTCGCTTTGACGCCGAGGGAAGGCACCTCGAGTTCTCTGTCTGGCTCCAGCGTGCGCAGCGTCTCCTAGAGAGTCAGGTGCAAGCAAACGAGTCTCTATGGGCGCACGCATCCGGTGACCTCCCCGCGCCCCCCGCTCCTACTACCCTAGGACTTGACGCTACCCCTGAGGACAGAGAGCGTGTTGCGCGTCAGCGTGCTGACCTGACTGCCTGGCAATCGCGCGACGTTGCGGCCTGCATCACCCTCAGCAGCCTCCTCCCTGAGTCCGAGGAGACCCATTTCGCACAGATTCGCACGGCTAGTGAGTTCCTCACTGCGATTAAGGCCCTCTATGCTACTCCTTCCACCGTCTCTCTTGGCCGCCTATTCCTCCCCTTCCTGTTCCCTGACCTCGCCTCGTTTGAGCGCTCTGCTGACGTGATTGCTCATCTGCGCTCACTTGACGCTAGCTTTCGCGCTGCTTGCACTAACGCACAGCTTGCACTGCTGCCTCCGCCCATGGCGATCACTATCTATTTCATCGCCACTAGCCTCCCTGACCGCCTTGCTTCGATTCGTGACACACTTCTTCTGAAGCACCCTAGCGAGCTCACTATCGGCGTCCTTGAGTCTGCTCTCAAGGACGTCGAGAGCAACCTCCGCTCGATAGCCTCCGCCTCTGGTGCCGTGCCCCCCCCACTGTTTCACGGGTGCACGGTCCCTTAGCTGCCCACCTTCACTGCCTCCCTAGCCACTACCACGACTGACGTGACCGCCGCTACTGCTACAGCTTCTTCGCGGTCTAGGGGTCGGAGTGGCAGGAGGGGCGGACAGGGTGCGGGCGGCAGTGGTGGTGGTGGCAGAGGTGGAGCTGCGGGTGGAGGTGGCGTGGCGAGCGGCGGTGGTGGGAGTACAGAGGGCGGAGGAGCGCCTCATGCAGCGGCTAGTGACTCCCCTGCTGCAGCTAGTGGAGGTGACGCTCGGGTACGTCAGGCACCGACTGGTCCGCCAGCTGCAGGTGCAGGATTGGCAGCTTGGTACCTGACTCAGCGGCAGCAGCAGCAGCAGCAGCCCCTCCCCTCGCAGCAGCCACTGAAGCAACAGAGGCAGCAGCAGGCTCCGGGGCAGGGGTCAGGACCGTGTCAGCTGTCGCGTGGTGCTGTCCACCCTCCCTGCACCTATCACGTTCTAACAGGTGCCCGCCGAGGCCAGCCTTGTGGCCGCAGCCACCCACCGGGTCAGTGTTTTGTCCCCCCTCCATGTCATGCTTCTCAGACGGTTGATCTCTTAGAAACTCCTCATGCTATGTATGATGTTGTTGATTATAGTGCTTCTGACTCTGTTTACTAGAGTGTTGTTAGCTTAGGTGTAAGTCTTGCTGAGGTGCCTGTTGCTAGTGTAGGTACTTGTGTAGACACTAGTCCAGAGGACGCTCGCTATCATTCACTCTGGACTCCGGAGCTTCGCACTGTTTCTTCCGTGACCGTACGACCCTTACCCCGCTTCCTACACCGGTCTCGGTAGCACAGGCTGATCCCACTTCGGGACCAGTCACTGCTCGCTACACTACTACGCTTCCGTGCCCGGCTGCTCCCTCCGGTTCTCTGACCGGCTTCCACGTCCCCTTGTTCTCGAGGAACTTGGTGGGCGTGAGGCCACTCGTGGGTCAGCACGTGGGTGTGTGGATTGAGCCTTCTGGCGAGACTGCGGTTTGTGTCTACGGAGACACGTACGCGCCTCTCGCCACCTTTACCGCTGAGCCGGGCTCTAGTCTCTACACACTTCACACTGGCCCCCACGGGCAGCAGCAGCAGCAGCAGCAGCAACAGCAGCAGCGGCAGCAGCTACTACCCCCGGCCCCTGTCACTGCCCCCTGTCAGGTTCCCACATCTCACCAGGTTGCCACGTCTCCCCAGGTAGCTGTGTCTAGTCAGGTTCCGGTGTCTGGTCCAGTTGCTGCGTTGTGCTCCAGCCGGTCACTTGCCCACCCCACTGTTCTGTGGCACCACCGGATGGGGCACCCGTCCATTCCTCGCCTGCGCACTATGTCTAGTCAGCGTCTTGTCTCCTCCCGCGAGTCTTGCCGTCGCTGCCGCCTTCGCTTGCACCACCTTGCGGTCCCTGCGTCGAGGGTCGGCTGCGCGCCACCCCTCACTCCTCCTCCCTTCGTCCGGCCACCGAGCCCTTCGAGACTCTCCACTTGGACGTCTGGGGCCCCGCCCCTCGCCCTGGCCCTGAGCGAGAGAGTTTCTTTCTTGTGGTCGTTGACGACTACTCTCGCTACACCACAGTGTTTCCTTTGGCGAAGAAATTTGAGGTGACTTCTACGCTGATCCGGTGGTTACTGACCACTACGGACACTCGTGGTCGTCGTGTCAGCTGTCTTCACCCCGACCACGGGGGTGAGTTTCGCTCTGGCATTCTCGCTGGATTCTGTCGCGAGCAGGGCATTCGTCAGTCCTGGACGCTTCCAGAGTCCCCACAGCCGAATGGGGTTGCTGAGCGCCGCATAGGCTTGGTCATGGAGATTGCACGCACCTCCATGATCCACGCCCGTGCGCCCCATTTTCTGTGGCCCTACGCGGTTCGGTACGCCGCTCACCAGCTGAACCTCTGGCCACGTGTCTCTCGGCCAGAGGCTTCACCGACCAGTCTTTGGACCGGGTCCCCTGGTGCTACGTCGCGTTTTCGTGTCTGGGGCTGCGCGTCGCTCTCCTCGTGCTCGTCTCTCATCCCCTGTTCCTTTCACTGACCTTCGTACTGCCCTGTTTTGTTCTAGTCCGTCTTGTTCGTCTCCTTCTGTACTTCCTTCTCCTCTTGAGTCGGCTCTCACTGCTTCCCTCTCTACTCCTGTCACTGACTACTACCGCACATACCGACCTGTTCTCTCTCGTGTTCTCGCCTCTCTTGTTACGGACCCTCGTGCCTCTCTGACTTCTGTGTCCGCTCTTACTGCCGCAGTCAGTGAGTTTGCCTCTACTTGCCGCCTTGACTACGCCACCACTCTTGTGGCTGCTCCTCCTACCAGTCCTCTGGCTGTCGGGGGTGAGTCTGCCCTTGGCTGTGACGCTCTAGAGGACAGGCAGTTTGAGCTAGAGTTCCTGGCAGCCGCTTCCCCTCATCTCTGTGCCATGCTGCTCGCTCCTGAGGGAGACCCCGACGCCCTTGACATACCGACTCCTTGCACTTACGTTGAGGCAATGTCAGGGCCTTGGACCTCTCAGTGGAGAGCTGCCATGGACTCAAAGATGGCTTCCTACAGATCCACAGGCACCTACGTCGACGAGGTTCCCCCCCTTGGGGCGAACGTAGTCGATGGCATGTGGATCTTCAGGGTGAAGCGGCCACCGGGATTTCCTCCGGTCTTCAAGGTGCGCTAAGTGGCTAGAGGTTTCAGTCAGCGCGAGGGAGTTGACTTCTTTCAGACCTTTGCGCCTACCCCGAAGATGACCACTCTTCGGATGTTACTGCACGTAGCACCACAGAGAGACTACGAGTGACACTCTCTTGACTTCTCTACTGCCTTCCTTCAGGGTAGCCCACACGAGGAGGTCTGGCTGCGTCGTCCCTCTGCCTTCACTGGCACTTTCCCTCCTAGGACCCAGTGGAGGCTGAGGCGACCAGTCTACGGTCTCCGTCAGGCTCCTCGTGAGTGGCACGACACCCTTCATTCTACCCTGTCTGACCTCGGTTTCCAACCGTCTTCTGCTGACCCGTCGCTGTTTGTTCGTCGTGGCTCCACACCGTTCTTTTTACTGGTCTACGTCAATGACCTGGTTTTCGCCACTGCTGGGTTGCTTTGGCTGACGTGAAGCGCAAACTGTAGAAGAGACACACGTGCCATGGCTGCACAGGAGTTGCGTTGGTTGACCTTCTTGCTCACCGACCTTGGTGAGCGGCCGAGCTCTGCACCGACCTTGTTCACTGACGACAAGGCGGCGATTCTTCTATGTTGGGAGCCTCGACTGGAGAGCAGAGTGAAGCACATCAATGTCAGGTACTTTCTTCTCTCCCCTATGCTCACGAGCAACAGGGATTGGCGGAGCGAACCAACAGGAACCTCCCGACAAAAATGTGAGCTCTCACGAAGCAGTCAGCTGTGCCAACCAAGTATTGGCCCTTCGCGACGGCACATGCAGTTCGTCTGCATAATATGCTCTCCTCGAAAGCCCTGCCCAACAACACTTCACCGTTCAAAGAGGGGACCGGCAAAATTCATGACATGCGCATGCTCCAGGTTTGCGGATGCATGGTACAATACCACCCCCACAGTGCCCAGACCAGAAAATCTGAAGACCATGCCCGATGGAGCATCCACCTCGGAATCGAATCCGAATACCACGCCTGGACAATTCTGGACTTTGCCACCCACCAAGTCACACGATCACGTGACTACATCTTCTACGAAATACTGGCCCTGCCACTGTACCGCCAGCACCGCAATGCAAGAGACCCATCGGACAACATCTTCCAGGGACAGCACAGCTACGCCAGCGATGAGGACGAAGTCGACGTGGCAGAAGAACAGCCAGAGGAGCCCATTGGAGCAGAGACACCCTTCATACCCATTACGGAGGAGTTCGGTACAACAATTTTTTTCCCAACGGAACCTAATCAACACGAAGCAGTACAAGCATAACACAATTACGCAAGTGCAGAAATGCACTCACCCATGGAGGAAGATCCTGCTCGTGATTCTTCTCGCGGCACCGTTCGCGACATTCCTGGTAATGACGACGATGTGGTTGAAGTTACAAATGCAGCTGAATCCAACCTCACCGGACTTCGCATCATCGGCCTCGCAGTCACCACTGTTCGCCAATCTCTGAGCGGGCCTGATGCTGAGAAGTGGAGAGCAGCCATGGCCGCAGAAGTCGCTGCACTCCAAAGGCGTGGCATCTGGAAGCTGGTACCACGACAACATGCAAAGGGGAGGAAATTTCTCACAGATAAATGGGACTTCAGAATCAAAACACTTGCGGACAGCGCCATTGACATGATGGGTCGTTCGCCGCTTCGCACAAACGCAATTTGTGGACTTTGACAAGACCTACGCTCCCGTCGGATGACATACCTCCGTCCGCATTCTCATCTGCGTCGCAGCCGTGAAGCAGAAGCTCGAAGTGACAGTGAACCACAACGTCACCCAGTTCCTCGGCCTCAACGTAACACAATCGGCCGACACGAATCACCTCTCCGCCACGAAACACGCCGAAACTCTCGCCAAGAAATTCAGCATCGTTCGCGTCGGTGTCACAACCCCCTTTCGCATTCCCCCACCTAATCACGAGCCTGACACCACCCCGCTATCTCCTGTCGATCATCACCTCTATCAGCAGCAGCTCGGGTGTCTACTCTTCGCCGCTGTCACATGCCGCCCGGACCTATCATACATCGCCAACCAGCTCGCCTAGTACCTGCGCCGACCTGAAGGGGAGAATATGGCGGACCTGCGACGCGCCCTACAATAGTTCGTCTCTACACCTGACATTAGCCTCACCTACAAAGCGGACTTAACGGCAAATCTTCGGCTTACTGGCTACGTGGACGCTGATTATGCTGGGGATATAGACAACAGGAGATCCCGCACATGCTTCATCTTCAAACTTGAACCGGCAGGAACCATCTCCTGGAACTCGCAGAAGCAGGAGCTCATCGCCCTCTCGTCAGCAGAAGCGGGATTGATTGCAGCAAGTGCAGCGGTTCACAAAGGACTCTACCTCACGGAGCTCCTACAGGAAACAATAACAGTGATGAACGGGTCATTCAAGTTACTGTGCGACAACCAGAGCGCGATCAAAATCATGAATAAACCCGGCTTTGTTAATCGCACGAAAAGCATCGCCCTGCGTTACTTCTTCATCAAGGACGAAATTGACAAGGGGAAGGTCCAACTCACCTATTGTCCAACCGGCAAAATGGCAGCTGACTTTCTGACACTGCCTCGTCTCCAGCATTGCGCGGACCTGTACAAAGTCGTCCGAAAGAGCCACGTGGTGCACCTTAAGGAAGGGGAGTGTTGGAGTAAGAAGGGAATCGACTAAAACATTCCCGTAGGTGCAGCTATATCGTGCCCGTCACTATCGAAGCAGCACTAGTAGCAGTATCGGATCAGCCCGTACAAGGGCAGGAAGGTGAACAGTCGCAAAGGTCAACTGTCGCGACTATTGACCATCTGGACCGAACGACTCACCAGCAAGGAATGGCAACAGGAGTAACTATCCATACAGTTACACGCAACGACTTGATAACAAGAGAAGAGCAATGGTCAGAGTTGTCAGAAGTAAGAACGAGAATGAATTGACTAACAGCAGGATGGGTACAAGTGCTAACCCTAATTGGGTTGTACCCCACATGGGCTACCCGACTACAGCCTAAACAATAAGCAGCATATAAGTTTGACACACCCCCATAGGCAAAGTGGGGGAGAACAAGAGGTCACAAGACCGGTCAAGAAAAGCAAAGCAAGCTTAGGGTGGATCACGAAGTCACCAGGCAGTCTGAGCACAAGCAAATGGCCACAAGGCTAGTTCACATGCAGAGTTAAATATATATATATATAAATATATATATATACATAGGAGAACAAGCAGTATAGTGATCATAACCTAGCAAGTGTAAGCATGCAGGTACATGTATATAGATCACAGTACATGCAAAGTCAAGAAGTGAGCAAGTGAGGCAAAGTAGGCACAAGGCCTACAACAGTACAGAAACGCTGATGATCACAAGGCTGGAGTGCCTTGGTGAAGATATCAGCAGTGTTAGCCTGAGAGGCCATGTAAACAAGACGAAGCTGACCACGCTGCTGCAACTCTCGAGCAAGGAACTAGCGCAGAGTGATGTGCTTCGTTCTGTGCTCCTGTCTGTGCTCCTGACACAAGGCAATCATGAGGCGGCTCTCCCAAGTCGGTCAGCAGGTAGGTGAACCAGCGTAACTCATGTGCAGCCATGGCCCCTGCATAGATCTTAGCCTCACAACTGGAGCTGAGAACAGAAGACGAGCGGGTAGACCGCCACGAAACAGAGCCGGAGCCAAGGGTGAAGGTGTAACCCTGTCACGACCGCTGCGTAGCCAAGTTGTCAACCCAAGAAGCGACTGCATGACCAGTGAGGACAACTCGAGCCCGTCCTCCAAGCACGAGCCCTATGCCCGACGTACTGCACAAGTAGCGCATCACCCTCTTAGCGGCCTTCCAGTGCTCTGGTCGGTGTCTCCTGGGCGCAACGTAGCGTGCCAGGATGCTAAGAGGGTAAGCAACGTCAGGTCGAGTGCAGGTCATCAGGTACATGAGGCAGCCCACAAGCTCTGGATACGGGCCACTCGGCTCTACGGACTCATCCGAAGGCAGAGCTGAGAGCGAGTGACCGGTAGGCAGAGGAGTGGACTGTGGCGAGGAGTACTGGAAGTCGAAGCGCTGAAGGACCTGCTGCACCATGTGTGACTGAGTCAAGGTAATGGTGTGCTGTGCTCCGTCCCGGGTGATCTGCAAGCCAAGACAGCTGCGCAGCTCATACAGGTCAATGGACGTGTGTCTCTTCTGCAGCTCCGACTTCATGTGGGCCAGTCTCTCTGTGTCAGCAGTGGCAAAGACCAAGTCGTCGACGTACACGAGGATGTAGAACGGCGGCAGAGTAGTGTCGGTGCGTAGAAACAGCGACGGGTCAGCAGTCGAAGGAGCAAACCCAAGAACCGCAAGTGTCGTCCTCAGTGTGTCCTGCCACTCGCGAGGCGCCTGGCAGAGACCGTAGACTGGCCGCCGGAGGCTCCACTGGGTACCAGGAGGAAACGACCCAGTGAAGCCAGGTGGGCGGCGCAGCCAGATCTCCCTGTCGCTGACTGAAGCCTCGTGCAACGTAACACGCCTTGAAGACAGGCGGAGAACCCAGCGGCCGCTTCACCCTGAAAATCCACATGCCACTAACGATGTTCGCCCCAAGTGGGGGAACCTCATTGACGTAAGTGCCTGTGGACTTCCAGGATGCCATCTCTGCGTCCATGGCTATCTGCCACTGAGAGGAGTAGGGACCCTCAATCGCTTCTGCGTAAGAGCGCGGGGTCGGGATGTTTGGTGCATCCGGGTCTCCCTCAGGTGCAATCAGCATGGACACGAGATGAGGTACAGTAGCTGCAAAACACTCAAAGTCCTCCTGCCTGTCCTCAAGGATGTCTGTGCGAAGAGCACACTCACCCTCGACGGACGGAGGACAGACAGACTCAGACTCAGCAACAAGACTAGCGGCGTAGTCGAGACGACAGCGAGCAGCAAAGTCGACAAGCTCAGCAACCAAGGCAGACGCAGTAGTGGACTCAAAGGAAGGGTCAGTGACAACAGTAGCTAGCAGACGCGTGACAGTAGGGCTGGCAGCACGAAGTGAGTCAGACTCCAGGTCCGGACCGTCAGCAAGGGAGGACGCAGGAGGAGAAGACAGAGGGACACGCAGTGGCACAGAGGATGGACGAAGTGCCATCTGGTGCGTGCCGAGGAAAGGAGGAGGACGCTAACGCTGAACACAACGACCAGTGCGAACAGCGCGAACATGCTACACAGGACGAGACGCACGCTCACGACGCTCAGTAAGACCTCCGAGCTACTCAGTGTAAGGAGAAGGAGCCAGCGCTGGGGAGGCTGGCAGTAGCTGCGGCTGTGACAGGTCAGGCGGTGGACACAGTAAGGGAGGAGTAAGGCCAGGAGAAGGCGGGAGACCAAGAACCTGCTGAGCCAGTGGAACGAAGTACGGTCGCGGCCGCACAGCGCCTCCAAAACCAGCTCGGACAGCACCAGCACCCCAAGGGCCAGCACCTCCAGCTCCAGGGTCTCCAGCTCCAATGCCTGGAGTACCTCCAGCTCCAACGCCTGGAGTACCACCAGCTCCAGTAGCTCCAGTACCTCCAGCAGCTCCAACTCCAGCAGCACCTCCAACTCCAGCAGCTCCAGTACCTCCAGTACGAGAACCCCCGGGACCAGTGGCTCCAGCACCTCCAGCAGCTCCAGCTCCGGCAGCGCCTCTAGCTCCAGCAGCTCGAGTACCTCCAGTACGAGCACCTCTGGGACCAGCGGCTCCAGCACCTCCAGCAGCTCCAACTCCAGTAGCACCTCCAGCTCCAGGGCCTCCAGCGGCAGGCCCCTCTTCTCCAACAGCACCACTCCGGAGGCTCCAGCGCCGAGCAAACCACTTGCGTAGCTGCAGTGGAGAGAGAGACTCCCGCCGTGACAAGACACCCGAAGGACCTCCGGGCTCCGCACGCTCAGGCTCAGCACCCCCAGGCTCCGCACCCTCAGACTCAGCAACTCCAGGCTCAGCACCCCCAGGCTCCGCACGCTCAGGCTCAGCACCCCCAGGCTCCGCACGCTCAAGCTCGGTACCCCCAGGCCCCGCACACGCAGGCCCATCACCCCCAGGCCCCGCACTCGTTGGCTCAGCACCCCAAGACGCAGCACCTCTAACAGCACCAGAGTCGACAGCTACCTCGACAGGCTCGACAGGGACTACCTGGGACACACCTGAGGAAGCAGGACCCTGAGAGGGGAGGGGGTCTACCGGAGGAGGACCTGGTGCAAGGAAGAGCGGCGAGGAGGGAGAGGGGCAGTGCGGTAGGGGAAGAGACGGTAAAAGGGAACCGACTCGTCAAACGTGACGTCCTTAGAGGGCAGGACATGGCGCGAGGTGGGGTGGTAAAACTGCCAGCCAGGCGCGTCAGGGGGAAAGCCAAGGAAGGCACAGGGAATGGTGTGGGAGAAGAGCTTGTCCGCGGAAGTATCGCGGACAAAGGCCCGACATCCCCAGACCCGGAACACCGACGCATCGCCAACCTCTCCCGTCCAACGCAGTGTCAGTGAGGTCTCCGGCAAGGAGACACGGGCCAGAGGTTGAGCGGATGCGCAGCGTATCGGACCGCAAACGACCACAGAAAATAGGGGGCAGCCGTTTGGATCATGGAGGTACGAGCGACCTCCATGACTAAGCCAATGTGGCGCTCAGCAACCCCATTCTGCTGCGGAGAGGCTGGAAGCGTGAACGTACGGCGAATGCTCTCCCCACGACAAAAGTCCCGCAAGAGGTCGGAGGAAAACTCACCACCTCTGTCAGAGTGCAAACGAAGGACGGAAAGGTGTGTCTCGAACCGCTCGCGGAGCTGGAGACGAACTGCGCGGATCCAAGGGATCAAAACATCAGGGACCTCCCCCTGGCGGCACAAGGGGAAGACCGTGGTGTAACGCGTGTAGTCGTCGACAACCAGCAAAAAGTACCGCTCGTGGCCCTGTCCACGGCCACGGGTTGGGTCCCACACGTCTAGGTGGAGAGTCTGCAGGGGAGCAGTCGTCGGGGGGAACGAGGAGGAGTGAGGAGCGGCGCGCTGCCGCCCCTCGACACAAGGAAGGCAGGGAGGGGCAGGCAAGGGTGGGAGGGGAGGCAGAGACCTAGGAAGACCACAAACAAGGAGACGGGAGTGCATGCCACGGAGGCGTGCTACTGAGGGGTGACCAAGGCGGTGGTGCCAAAGGAGCGTCTGGTGCGACGGTGCGCGACACGAGCAGGGAGCCGCTAGCCAACGTGACGTAGACGTAGACGCTGCTACCTGAGAAGGCGCAGTAGCTAGTGTGTACAGACTCGATCCAGGCCGATGGGTGAACGTGGCTAGGTGCCTACCAGTCCGGGAGCACGTACAGATCGCCACACGCTGTCCTCCAGGGGTGAAGGTATCAACCCACTGATCCTTAAGGACGGCGTTGCTCACCAAGTTTGTAGAGAACGAGGGGAGGTGGAGACCTGACAGTGACCCAGACGGAACCGCCGGACAGGGCAGAACAGTGGAGGAACGTGCAAGGACTGGGCCCCCGAAGGGGTCAGCTCGAGAGACAACAACAGGTGCAGAGAGCGGTGTGACTGTGGCACTGTCGCGAAAGAAACAGCGGGAAGCACCTGAGTCAAGCGTGAAGGTGTGCAGGGCCGCAACAGACTCAGTACCAGAGAGAGCAGACTCACCAGCACCTAGAGCAGCAGACTCACTAGCACCTCGAGTAGCAGCCTCTATACCTGGGCCTGGCGGCATACACAGGTAACAGTCACCCTCAACACTAACAGTCAATGCATACATGGCAGAAAGGATAGCATCATAATCAAGAGCAAAGATGTCTACACCCTGCTTAAGCAGCTCCGCCCAGCGGGGGAGCTCAGAAGGCGTCGGTAAGACGAGAGAAGCAGCGATACTGGTTGTGAAGCCTCCTGCATGTCTAACCAGTGCGGTCACCTGTACTAATGACATACAGGCAGGGACCACTACCCGCAGCCACCCCACGTTGAGGAAACCACTCACGTAGCTCCTGGGGCGAAAGCTGACGCTGCTGCTATTGCCTCTGACCACCGCCAAGGCCTCCTCTCTGACTGGTACCACCCCGGCCGCCACCACTGCCGCCGCCTCCACTCCCACTGCCGCCACCACTGCCGCCGCCGCTACCGCCACGGCCGCCACCACCGCCGCCACCTACACCTCCACCCCCACCACCACTCCCCCCGCCACCGCCGCCCCCTCCACCGCCTCCACCGCCTCCACAGCCGCCTCCACCTCTGCCGCCTCCACCGCCCCTGCCTCCCCTGCCCCTGCCGCTACGGCGCCTCCCACTAGGGGCAGACGCAGCTCCTACCTCCTCAGAACGAAGGTAGTCAACAGCTGCAGCAGAGGCTATTTAGGGGAGAAGGGGGGAGGGCGAACACCCCTCAAAGAAGGGAGTGCAAGGAGTGCCACGAGAAGCGCCTACAGCGACTACGCTAATCTCAGCTGCAAGGAGGTGCTTCTCGAGCAGGTCGACAGTGAGGTCGGTGGGGTCAAGGGCTAGAAGGAGGTCCCTGACAGCGCTAAGAGAGTCAAGGAGGCGGGTGACTATGAAGTAGTGAGTGATGTACATGGGAGGAGGGTTCTTGGTGAGAAACTCGGCGGGAAGCGCAGCACGGTAGCGAGTGTCACTAGTGCGAAGGTGAGTGACGAGGTCGGCTACTGTGGCAAAGGCAGACAGATCTGGGAACAGGTAGGGCAGGAGATGGCGGCCTAGAGCAGCAGTGGCCGGGGAGGAGTAACGAGCAACTACAGCTTCGTACAATGCTTTCGCAGTCTTGTGCTGTCCGAAGTGAGCGCGTTCGGCTAACGGCAGGTGGTTGCGAACGGCTAGGCAAGCAGCAGCGTCACGAGTAAGCCACTGGGAGCGAGCTACACTGTCAGCTGTGGCGGCAGGGGCAACAGAGGCGCCAGAAGTGAGGTCAAACAGTGGGACTCCGTCCTTGGAATCGCTTAGTAAGAATAGATGTAAGTCGTCGAGCCACGCATCAAACTCTATCGGGCGGCCCTCCGGATCGAACGTGAGAACATTGAGCGTGGTCATAGCGGGCAGAGCGGTCGGGCGCACTAGCAGCAGGGCAGCACGCAGGCAGGGCTAGGCAGGCGAGCGCACTAGTAGCAGGGCAGCGCGCAGGCAAGGCAGGGCGGCGCAGGGCGACGCAGCAGCGAGCGGCGCGCGGCAGGGCAGGGCCCGCGGCAGGGCAGGGTGCGCGGCGGCGCGGCGCGCAGGTAAGGCAGGACGGCGCAGCGGCAGGGCAGGGTGCACGGCGGCGCGGCGCGCGCGCTGGGCAGGGCGCGCGGCGGAGCAGCGCGCGGGCAGGGCAGGGCGCGCTGGCAAGGCAGGGCGCGCAGCGGCGGGCGGCGCATGGGAAAAGCAGAGCGCGCTGCGGCAGGCAGCGCGCGGGCAGCGCGCGGGCAGGGCAGGGCGTGCGCAGGCAGCGTGACGCAGGGCAGGGCAGGGCAGGGCGATGCGATCACGGTGGCGCGACAGGTGGGGTAGCGCTACTCTGTGGGCCCTAAGGAAACGAACCTAGGCTAGGACCTGCTCTGAAACCATGTCAGAAGTACGAACGAGAATGAATTGACTAACAGCAGGATGGGTACAAGTGCTAACCCTAATTGGGTTGTACCCCATATGGGTATTTTACTATAGCCTACACAATAAGCAGCATATAAGTTTGACAAGAGTTACTGTAGAACTGCCCGTAAAACAGTTAGAATAAGGAAATGTACTCCTTAGAGTACATGGCTAGCTGGATCTATTTACGATACTGCATATAACTTGGTCCTTTAATGAATCCTTGTCACTTACATTCACTATGCACAAGGTTCCTACCACAAAACTTCCGCTACCAAATCTCTCTAAGGCAGACCTATCTTATCCAAGATCCTCTAACAAAAAAAAAAAAAAAAAAAACCTATTTCGGGGGGAGAGGGGGAGGTCCGACAGGCCACCCGGATCATATTTACTACAGTAACCGGCGGCATGGCAATTCAATAGCATATATTAACAGCGTATGCTATGACATGGCCCAGCCAATCACAGGATAGCAATAGTGGTATTGATGGCTCCGCGCAGTTCTGCGCCATTGACTTTAATCGCCGCATAGAAGCCCTTGGGATTGGTGAACAGCCCTGCATCCAACAGCACCTTGGTCCTCTCGACTGGCTTGTACGGCACGGCAAGATTTTTGGAATTCCTATAACCGTGGATATAGTTACCAGGCACATTGGTGGCTGTGGGAATGCAACCTGGAAATTCCGCCACAAGCTGGCCTGCGCTGGTGTAGTAGCCCGGACCGGAGAAGACCGGTGTTGGCTTGTCTGGCACACTCAAGACGAGGACGTTGAAGTTCATACTTTGCTGTGACGCTGAACTGCGAATGTGAGGGGTGAGAAACAGGAATGAAGCACAGGGGTGAGACACAGGGGTGAGGCATAGTGGTGAGACACAAGGGTGAGACACAGGGGTGAGGCATAGTGGTGAGGCACAAGGGTGAGACACAGGGGTGAGGCACAGCGGAGAGATGCAGGGGCTAGCGAGAGGTTTGAACTGAACGGGCAGAAACGAACGAATTCATGTCACACACCTTTAGTCTACGACCTGCAGTGGGTAGTAGAGCATCGGGAGGCGTTGACTGTGGGAGCTGGAGTGAGCCTCAACAATCATTTAAGAATGAGCAAGGAGTGGTTGAAGAAGATGTGATCACGGTACACTTACATGCTAACATAAAGGTTGAATATGGCGTTTGGGCTAGACCCGCGGTTGAGCTCTGAGTAACCTTGGTCTGCAGTGCATACAAGCGGAAACAATCGAAGGGTTGAGCCACACTCTGAGGCAGCACGAACGCTGAAAACAGGAAGCGAGCTAGGCATGGGCGGTAAGGAATCAGTCGGCAGAGAAGGATAATGGCCATTGAGTGCAGTGATACATGTGATGCGACCCATGTGCAGCGACCCATGTGCAGTGACACATGTGCAGTGACAGATGTGCAGTGACACATGTGCAGTGACACATGTGCAGTGACACATGTGCAGTGACACATGTGCAGTGACACATGTGCAGTGACACATGTGCATGAGCTTACATTTTATGGGAGTACTGGTGTTTAAAGTGCTCGTCCCTTCGCTGCTCGTCCCTCCGCTGCTCGTCCCGCCGCTGCTCCCAGTGCTGCTCCCACTTGTGGTCCCATTGAAGGTGGTGTTGACGGCGCCGCCAGTGCTTATAACGGTGCCATCAGGGCCGTACATGGTGCTGTTGCTCACGCTGGTGCTCGTGGTGGTGCTGTTGGTGGTCGTCGTCGTTACAGTCACGATGCCGCTGCTCCCCTCCCGCAGCAAGCGGCGCTTGCCGGCGGGTGTGGCGCAGAGGCCAAGTGAGAGCAGCGCTGCACACACAAACGATGGGGTGGTACAGCAAAGCATGATGGGAAACAGGTAACCGCGGTGAGGTGAATTGCTGCGTGGAAGCCGGGGAAATTCGCGCAGAGCGACAGTGAGGTGCGGAGGCACCGGGGTATGGAAGCGCGATGTGGGCAGGTGCGCGTGTGGGTGCGCACATGGCGAATAAACTCAGTGTGAAGACACAAACAATAAATTCGCCGCGAATCGAGCATGAGGCGGGCGCGGTGGCGACATGGCAGAGGAAGCGGCGCATAGGAGATGTGGGCTCACCAGCGATGGTGACGATGGTGACGGCGAGGCGCGTAACGTCGAAGGCAGGCGAGCGAGAGAGTGACGTCATCTGGGCCATGGCTGGAGATGCGAGTCCAGCTCTTGGGAAAACCGCCATGTGGAGGATGAAGATGGTCGCACTACAAGGGATGGAGCTAATATAGGATCGACGGCGGTTAGCTAGTAGCTGTTAGGTCTGCGCACCGGCGGCCGCACTAATAGGGATGTAGGTATTAAGAAGCAAGGGTAACGATGGGAGTGCGAGACCCATCCCTCTTATAGCGGCATGGGCGACGCTCCTGAGGAGAGAGTCGGACTACGCAAGGTGAGCCTTTCGTCGCTTGCTTTGACTGCTCCATCTGCGCTTTCAGGTGCCGTCTCCGCCGCGCTACCTGTCGCAATTATTTCCCCATCGTCGTATAATTCCGTCGTGCGGAGGCCCGCCGACTGCCAGGTGCCATTTCAGGAGTGACACGCACTCGTGGGAAGCCATTCCGCTAAAATCGATAGAGTGGGTTCAGGTGTGCTCGACTTCCCATTTGCAACGGCGTAATGTTCGGCGGTTTCTGCGGACGCAATCACTAAGGCAAGATTTGAGAATGTGGTGTAATGCGGTGGCAGCCCGATGGAGGTGTTGGAGTCGCCTTGCGTACGTGTACTGGATACCTCGCTGTGTCATGTTGTCCCGCAGGTAACAATGTTCGCCGCAGGAAGCGGTGGGGCGTTGCTCAGGTGCGGTGAGGAACTCTCTGCCTGCTGCGGCTCACTCAGGTAACCCTGCTTGGTTCGGGGTTGCGGTTTCCGCCCAACTGTTATGAGTTGTAAAAGAGAGTGCGCAGGTAAACGATTAAAGCCGCGGTGCAGATATCCGGGCTCCAGTTCAAACTATTATAGTTTGAAAGCCGCGTAACCCAGTATACACAGGAAAGCGAGCAGGGAGAGGTTTCTGCCAGCGGGGGAAGGGCGTGCGGAAAAGTCCTTCGCAGTATGATGTGTGTGGGGGGGAAACGGGGGAGGGCTCGGGGAAAAGCTCCGCTCAACGAATTGAGGGGGATCGCATGCAGCAAACTTGAAAATTCAAACTTGAACTCAAAACAACTCAAACTCGGCAAACTCTCACGCTTGAACAGGTTCTTACTAACTTGAAGTGCGTTTTCCGTGCTACGCAGAGCCATTTCCGCTAAGATTTCTCGCGTTTCATGGTCTATTGATGTGCTCACGAATATCTGCGCAATTTCCTACCTCGTAAACACATTTTTTGTCGTATTCGAAGCGCATTGCGCTCGTTTTCCTCCGTTGCCGTCCTTATTCCTCTCCCGCCCCTCCATTCCTCACGTATCTGCGGTAGCAAAGGCGCAACGGTAGCGACAGGCAGGAATGGGTGCGACGGTGGCGAGCAGCGGGGCGACGATAGCTAGATATCGGTGGTCGCATATGAGCAGCGGGGCGACGATAGCGAGCGGTGCGGCGACGATAGCGAGCAGCGGGGCGACGATATGAGCAGCGGGGTGACGATAGCGAGCAGCAGGGCGACGATAGCGAGCACCAGGGCGACGATAGCGAGCACCAGGGCGACGATAGCGAGCATCAAGGCGACGATAGCGACAACCAGGGCGACGATAGCGAGCACCAGGGCAACGATAGCAAGCACCAGGGCGACGATAGCGAGCAGCGGGGCGAAGCATCTGTGCGACGGTGGCGAAGCATCTCGCGTCCCACCCTGTCACCTCCCGGAATAATCCAATTTCCCCCTCTCCAATGCCTCCCCCTTTCCGATCCCTTGCCCGGTCCTCAGCATCAACTTCTCTTGGGCAGTGCCCTCCCTGTTTTCCTCTCCCTTTCCCCCTGTCCTCCTCTCCCTTTCCCCCTGTCCTCCTCTCCCTTTCCCCCTGTCCTCCTCTCCCTTTCCCCCTGTCCTCCTCTCCCTTTCCCCCTGTCCTCCTCTCCCTTTCCCCCTGTCCTCCTCTCCCTTTCCCCCTGTCCTCCTCTCCCTTTCCCCCTGTCCTCCTCTCCCTTTCCCCCTGTCCTCCTCTCCCTTTCCCCCTGTCCTCCTCTCTCTTTCCCCCTGTCCTCCTCTCCATTTCCCCCTGTCCTCCTCTCCCTTTCCCCCTGTCCTCCTCTCCCTTTCCCCCAGTCCTCCTCTCCCTTTCCCCCTGTCCTTCTCTCCCTTTCCCCCTGTCCTTCTCTCCCTTTCCCCCTGTCCTCTCCATTTCCCCCTGTCCTCCTCTCCCTTTCCCCCTGTCCTTCTCTCCCTTTCCCCCTGTCCTCCTCTCCCTTTCCCCCTGTCCTTCTCTCCCTTTCCCCCTGTCCTCCTCTCCATTTCCCCCTGTCCTCCTCTCCCTTTCCCCCTGTCCTCCTCTCCCTTTCCCCCTGTCCTTCTCTCCCTTTCCCCCTGTCCTCCTCTCCCTTTCCCCCTGCCCTCCTCTCCCTTTCCCCCTGTCCTCCTCTCCCTTTCCCCCTGTCCTCCTCTCCCTTTCCCCCTGTCCTCCTCTCCCTTTCCCCCTGTCCTCCTCTCCCTTTCCCCCTGTCCTCCTCTCCCTTTCCCCCTGTCCTCCTCTCCATTTCCCCCGGTCCTCCTCTCCATTTCCCCCTGTCCTCCTCTCCCTTTTCCCCTGTCCTCCTCTCCCTTTCCCCCTGTCCTCCTCTCCATTTCCCCCTGTCCTTCTCTCCCTTTCCCCCTGTCCTTCCCTCCCACCTTTCCTCCCCCTCTCTCACATCCCTTCCCTTTCCTACTGTCCTCTCCCACCATTCACGCTTCTCTCAGCCATCCCTTTCCCCCCTCCCCTGCCCCTCGCCTTTCCCCACTACCGTCCCTTCCCTTTCCACTACGTTCTCTCGTCCAGCCCACCCGACAGTACCAGCTTTGCTTGGCCACTGAAGGTTGTCTATCATATCTCAGTTTCCATGCTCTCTTCAATTTCCCTACCTAACATTCTTCAATAATGCGCAACGTTTCCTTCCCCTTTTCCCCTCCCCCCTCCTCCCTGTAAATGGACAGCTGCACCAATAGTGGATCGGAGTGTAAAAATCGGCTCTCCTTGGATTATGCCATGTTGTTTGCTTGCGATCCTTTGCATGATAAGGATTTCAATATGACATTCCAAGTCTTGCACGTCTGTACAGTTGATGTTCTTTCTCCCCATTAGAAATAATACTCTTGCAAATGGATGGATAAATAAACCAAAATAATCCTTGTAAGTGAAATATGTATTTTGCAAAGCTTTTGTGAAACATAAGGTTTATCGTTTTGCAATGTGGAGGTGTTATTGGCAGAACAATCAGCGAAAGGGAGTATGGGGGTGTTGATGTGGTCCCATTTCCCGTTTCGTGTGTGTTCCCCCCTTCCCTTCCCCCCACCCCTTCCCCCCCACTTTTCCTTTCGAGGTTCGCGACATTCGCCTTGGATGTTTTCATCGCAACACAACTTACACACTCGCTAGCCAATTGACTACCAGTACGGAACAAGACAAAACCCGGCTTGTCACTGTTCCTAAGATAGTTGCACCATGGCTTTAACGAGACAGTGATTGAATGAACTCAGAATACAATGAAGGCACAGACTAATCTAGGAGCTAGCCTAGCTAGGAGGGAACCTCGGAAAAGCGAGGATGGGTGCAGGTTTGGCGATGGGAAATGCCGAAGGCGACGCGAGGAGCCTCGGCATCGTTGAGATTGGCCGAACGTGCAAAGCCCGAAAATCGGGGCTGTACGCGAAGCAGTCAACCCCGATAAGGAATTCGAAAAATATCCTTACACTACCCCCCTCCTTAAGAAAGGAGGTCAATATCCGGAACACGCTTGCGCGCCAGGTAATCACCAACAAGTGGTGAGGCGTCCAGCGAGGCGGATTGCACCCACGTGTCGTCTTCATTGGTACGATCAGTCCAACGGATGAGGAAGTCCACGTGGCGACCAGCTGCGTCAAGGCGAACCCGATGCGCCAGAATCTTCGATGGGTCAAGAGTCGGCTCCGGAACAGGTCGTGCTGTTGGGGCAACATTTTGTCTTGCGATGTCTGTCGTGGCTGGCACGAACTTTCGAAGCAGGCTGCCGTGGAAGGCGTCATGGATGCGCCAGTCGTCAGGTAGCAACAGCTTCGCGGTGACAGGTGTCACCATCTGGATAATCTTGAAACGCCCACAAAATCGTGGCCGGAGTTTCGACGGGCCGGGCAGGTGTAGATTCTTCGTGTCAAGGAGCACTAGTTGCCCAGCTGTCAAGACGACTTCCCGTCGTAGAAGGTCGGTGTATTTTCGGGAAGCGATATTCGCCTTGCGAATTGCGTCCGCAATTGTGTTTGTGAAGTTCCGTCACAAATGTTTGTGACCTCGGGACCGGTTGTCGAGTGTAGTCGCTGTAGGCACCGTTGGGTCCATCCCGTAATTAAGGAAAAACGGGGAGTGATTAGTCGTGCTGGACGGAGCGTTGTTGAATGCAAACTCCAACATGGCGAGCGAGTTTTCCCAGCGGGCAGGGTCGGGGCAGTTTGCCCTGATCAGCTGCTCCATGGTCTGAATGGTCTGCTTGGTCTGGCCGTCCGTTTGCGGGTGGTATGCTGATGAGAACTGTAGTTTCGTGCCGTACTGCGCCCACGTTTCCTACCAAAACTTCGATGTGAACTTTGGATCTCGGTCGCTGATGATCGCCGAAGGGATTCCGTGAAGTCGCACGACCGTTGAAATGAAGAGGCGCGCAGTTTCCTCGGCTGTGATTGTTGTACGACACGGTGCGAAGTGCGCCATTTTCGTGAGGCGATCGACTACGACGAGGACAGCGTCATTGCCAAACGGTCCAGCTGGCATCCCCGTGACAAAATCCATTATCACTTGCTGCCACGGTCGTTCGGGTGGCTCGAGGGGTTGCAGCAGCCCAGCTGGTCGTTGACGTGTCGATTTCATTGCTTGGCACACCCTGCATGAGGACACATATCGCTGCACGTCGTTGGAGGAGTCAGGCCAGTAATATTGACGGTGCAACAATTTCAAGGTTTTGTCAACCCCGAAATGTCATGGACCTCTTGGATAAGGAGTTCACGCAGCAGCCGGTAAGCGGGAACCCAAACCCGGTCAGTTCCGGCCTTCAGGTAATAATCCCCTTTCTGCGTCGTGGCCTGCTGATGATTTCCAGTCGTGAAGAACGTGTGACCGTAGCACAGCTCCGATGGCAAAATTAGAGGCGTCGGTGATAACTTCGAATGGCTTCGATGGGTCGGTGATGCGCAGCACAAGAGGGGAAACGAGAAAAATCTTCAGCTCCTGGAAAGCCGCCTCTGCCTCCTCCCCCCACACAAAATTTCTGTCCTTGTGCAGCAAGTAGGTCAGCGGGCCGGTTATCCCCGCCATATTCAGGATAAACCGACTGACGTAGTTCACAAACCCCAGAAAACTCTGTAGTTCCCTGACGTTCGTCGGAGAGTTCCACTCCTGTATGGTCTTGATTTTCGCTGGGTCGATTTTAATGCCGTCGCGTGAGATGACGTGGCCCAAAAACTCCAACTCCTGCTTAAAAAACTCGCAATTAGAGCCCTTGGTGATGAGTCGATTCTCCTACAACCGCTTAAATACTGCGTCAAGTAGATGCTGCTCCCGTGTCTTGCTAAAAATGAGGATATTGTCCAAGTAGACGATAACACATCGGTCTAGAAGGTCCCGAAAAAACCCTGTTCATTGTCAACTGAAATATCGAAGGCGCGTTCGTGAGGCCGAAAGGCATCACCGTGAATTCGTAACTCCCGTAGCGTGTGCGAAACGCAGTCTTGTGACAATCGTCGGCGAAGACTTGAATCTGGTGGGAACCGCCACGTAAGTTAATCTTCGAGAAATAGCGAGCGCCGCAAAGTTGGTCGAGGAGGTCGTCGGTTCGTGGGATTGGGTAGCGAGACTTGATGGTCACCCGGTTCAACGCGCGATAGTCGATGCACATGCGAAGCCCGCCGTCTTTCTTCGGAGTGAACAGGGTCGGTGCCGCGAAGGGAGATGTGCTCGCCCGGATGAACCCTTTCTCCAACAGTGCATCAATTTGACTTCGCAGTTCCTCGAGTTACGGCTGGGTCAACCGCCACTGTGTCCGAACAGTCGGCTGCGCGCCGGGCTCCAGCTGATTTTGTGGTCCTCAGGTCTCTCGGGTGGCAGTCCAGGTGGCAGATCGTCGGGAAAATGTCAGGGTACCTTTGTATCAGCTCTGCTAAATCCGGCGGTACAGCTACACACAACTTCTCGATGTCCTTCCTGTCGGTGTCAACTGCCAACTCTCGTAAGCAAATAGGGAACAGCTGCGCGCCCCTGTTGAAGTGGCGAGCTATAGTGATAGCTTTGACGCACGGGGCTTGGATGTAGTCAGGTGTCCGTGCAGGTAATTTAATGAGCCCCTCGTGCTTGTTGATGCTACATGATCCCGTTGTCCAGCCGCAGGTGCTGCTACCCCCACTACAGGCACAGCAGGAGCAGTAGCAGGAGCAGGCGCAGCCGCAGCAGACACAAGAGGAGGCAGAGCATCAGCGAATAAATGACCTTATTGACTCTGCACCTGCACGCTTCGTTCATGGTCCGTTGCCGTCTCTTCCTCATGTTCAACTTGACCCATTACTGGAGTCATCCCCGTGGTCTCGTCGTACTCCTCTCAGTCGTGCTGTGTCTTGAGAGTCTCGTCTGTCCCGTTACCGTGCCGACAATCCGTTTCACCTTGTTCTCCGTCCCCGTGTTCCACCCCGTTTGCGTCTCTCGTCGCCTCCTGCGTCGTCTCTTCCTGTCCCGTCCGACCCGGTTTCAGACTCCCGTCGTGCTACTCGTCCCATTGTCTCTCATGTTCAATCCTCGTTGTCGCACACCCGGCTGCTCCTCCGATGTCTGTCTCAGCCATGGTCGCTACTCTCAGTGCCTTTGCCTTGTCTCACTGGCTAGAAGACGCCTCTCATCTGGTGAGTGGTCCCGCTTGTTCTCCGTCTACTGGGGGCTCTCCAGTCTTTACCAGGAGGTCATGCAAGACAAGCAGTCAAGCTTGGTCTCCTTGCGGCCGCTGTTCCTCATCTCTGCTCCATGCCGCTTGCCTCTGAGGGGGATCCAGTCGCCCTTGACATCCTGACCCCTTGCACTCACTCTGATGCGATCGCTAGACCTTGGCCCGTGTACTGGATAGCAGCTGAGGAGGCAGAGATGGCATTTCATCGGTCCACAGGCACCTATGTCGACGCAGTCCCACCACCTGGGGCAAAGGTCGTCAGTGGCATGCGGCTTTATAGGGTGAAGCGGTTGCCTGGGGCACAACCGATGTTCAAGGTGCCCTGCGTGGCGAGAGGCTTCAGTCAACGAGAGAGGATAGACTTCTTCCCGACCTTCCCTCCCACCCTGAAGATGACCTCTCTTCAGGCGTTTCTGCACGTTGCAGCACAGCATGACTACGAGTTGCACTCCTTGGACTTCTCCACTAGGTTCCTTCAGGGGAGCCTGCACGAGCAAATCTGGCCGCGTCTTCCACCTAGCTTCACTGGCTCATTCCCTGCTGGGACCTAGTGGCAGTTGCGTCGACCGGTCTGCGGCCTGTGCCAGGTGCCCCACAAGTGGCAGGACTGGCTCTGCACGACTCTTGCAGCACTTGGTTTCCTTCCGTCGTTTGCTGACCCGCCACTGTTCGTTCGTCGTACCTCGACCCCGTTCTTTGTTCTGGTCTATTCGATGACCTGGTCTTTGTTACGACTGACCGCAGAGCACTGGCCTCCGTGACGGAGGAGTTGCAGAGGAGACACACTTGCTCTGAACTTGGTGAGCTGTAACACTAGCTTAGCCTGCATATCACCAGGGACGGGGCAACTCGCACCACTACGTTGACGCAGCCACATATGGTCGAGCAAACCTCACAAGGTTTTGCTTCCCGTTCTCCAAGGTACATCTCACCCCTCTTACTGTGGATCATGGGCTGACGGCTCCACCTTCGGACGAGTCATTTGAGTCCAGTGGTCCATATCCTGAGTTGGTGGGTTGTCTAATGCACCTGATGACCAGTACTCGCCCAAACCTCGCTTTCACTCTCAGCGTCCTAGCGCGCTTTGTTGCGCCTGGGAGACACCGACCTTCTCACTGGTTGGCTGCTAAGAGGGTGCTGAAGTATGTGGCGAGCACATTAGGCATGGAACTCGTCCTTGGGGGTAAGCAGCTAGTTACACTCACAGGTTTCTCGGACTCGTCGTACGCGGACTGTGCTAAGACGTACATGTTTAGACATTGTTACTGCTTCAGCCTTGGGACAGGAAATTGTCAGAAGTAGTAGGAGTACGGCCTAGGCTTAGTAGCCTAGGCCACAGTAGGACTAGTAACGAGGAGCCAAGTACGAGCTAGGATTGTGTGCAGGAACAGAATTGAGAAGGAATGATTGAACTAGCAAGCAGCAGGATACAAATGGCAAACCCTAAGGGGCTGTACTCACTATAGAGTACCCCACTGCAGGCTACACAAACAACATATTCTGACACACCCCCATAGCCAAAGTGGGGTGTAATCAGCACAATGAGCAGTCATAGCAATAGTTCATAATTATCAGCAAAGCTAGAGGCTATCACAGAGGGCAAGTGAGGAGGAGGAGGGACTATGAAAGGAGAGAAGATGGGAGGCGACGACTGAAGCTGCAGACACACGGGCAACAGAAGCGGCTGACACAGTGGCGGCTGACACAGTGGCTACCGAGACAGAGCGCCCCGGAATACTGGAGTAACTGGCTCTGCGGCTACGACGAGCGGCAGAAGCAACGGACCCACGGGCGACTGGTGCAGCAGGCTCTCAGTGGCTACCGAGACAGTGCGTCCCGGAATACAGGAGTAACAGGCTCTGCGGCTGCGACGAGCGGCAGGAGCAACGGACCCACGGGCAACAGGTGCAGCAGGCTCTCTGAGCTACCAGGACAGTGCGCCCCGGACTACAGGTGCTGCGGACGACAAGACAGCAGCCTCCACTCAACCTCCCCCAACAGTCCCACACCCCTCTCACACACCCCCTGTTTCACCCCTAGCTCCATTCCCACATCACCCCCCTAGTGCCACTCCCCACGACTCCCACACCTCCACCCCCATCAGCGGCAGCTGCAGCAGTGGGAGACGAAAAAGGAGGAGGGGAGAACCCACACCTCTCACCCCCATGCTCGCCACCCCACACCCCAACCACCGCGGAACGCACGGTGGAATGGGAGCAATGGGCAGCACGGGGGGGGGGGGGGGGGGGGGGGGGGGACGGGCTTCTGCAGGGGCGGCAGCTGCAGGTGCGGGCTGCTCCAGGGGCGGCTGCTGCAGGTGCGGGCTGCTCCAGGGGCGGCTGCTGCAAGTGTGGGCTGCTCCAGGAGCGGCTGCTGCAGGTGCGGGCTGCTCTAGGGGCGGCTGCTGCACTGGCGGGCGGCTCCAGGGGCGGCTGCTGCAGGTGCGGGCGGCTCCAGGGGCTGCTGCTGCAGTGGCGGGCGGCTCCAGGGGCGGCCGCGGGGGGGGAAAACGCACGGCCCCCAGGGCGCCCCGAGGGGCGACGAGAAGGGAGCCGCGCGGCCCCCCCCGGGGCGCCGCGACGGGCACCAGGGAGGGCGCCGCGACGGGCCCCCAGAGCCACCTCGACGGGCGACGGGGAGGGCGCCGCGCGGGCCCCCCGAAGTCACCTCGACGGGCGACGGGGAGGGCCGCGCACGGCCCCCGAAGTCGCCACGACGGGCGACGGGGAGGGCGCCGCGCACGGCCCCCGAAGTCGCCTCGACGGGCGACGGGGAGGGCGCCGCGCGGGCCCCCCGAAGTCGCCTCGACGGGCGACGGGGAGGGCCGCGCACGGCCCCCGAAGTCGCCACGACGGGCGACGGGGAGGGCGCCGCGCACGGCCCCCGAAGTCGCCTCGACGGGCGACGGGAGGGGACCGCGCGCGGCCCCCGTGGTCGCCACGACGGGCGACTGGTGGGGAGGCCGCGCGGGCCCCCAAGGTCGCCTCGACGGGCGACGGGAGGGGAGGCCGCGCGGGTCCCCGAGGTCGCCTCGACGGGCGACGGGGGGGGAGGCCGCGCGGGTCCCCGAGAGCGCCTCGACGGGCGCTTCGACGGGAGGGGACCGCGGAGGCCCCCCCAAGGGCACCACGACGGGCGCCACGGAAGGGAAAACCGCCAGGCGCCCCGAGCGCGCGGCGGGCAGAAATTAGGGTTTCGCCGCCGCGCACCACGGGGCGCGCGGCGGACAGTACGGCAGCGGAAGCGGGTGGTGGGCCCATACACAGGAAGGCGGCAGACATGCCGCCCTCTGATACCATGTCAGAAGTAGTAGGAGTACGGCCTAGGCTTAGTAGCCTAGGCCACAGTAGGACTAGTAACGAGGAGCCAAGTACGAGCTAGGATTGTGTGCAGGAACAGAATTGAGAAGGAATGATTGAACTAGCAAGCAGCAGGATACAAATGGCAAACCCTAAGGGGCTGTACTCACTATAGAGTACCCCACTGCAGGCTACACAAACAACATATTCTGACAGAAATGTTTCGTGGAGGTCGACTCGGGCGTAGCAGGTGGGGCGGGCAGGTAGCATGTGGGGCGGCGGGTAGCAGGTTGGCCGGCGGGTAGCAGGTGGGGAGGCGGGTAGCGATTGCGGGTGGGGTGTCGGGTAGCAAGTGGGGCGGCGGTGTAGAATTCCACTACTATAGTAGCTTGATAGAGCCTAAAAGCACGACTCCAACGCACCAAAGATTGCAGGAAACTGTCCACCATAACCAGAGATACACACAAACACAGGAGTGATAGTGGCTTGGTTGATTTCTGGTTTGTGCACTTTGGTATTATACTAGGGCGCAATACAAAAACAAAGCATACAAGAAAGTGTCGACCCGGGTCGCACGTTGAAATTCGTCGACACGAAATTCCGAGCCTTGAATTTTGTCGAGCGAATTCCATTGATTGTAATTTCGTAGACGAGAATGTCCGCGACCAGAATTCTGTCGATCACCGACTGTAACTCCCGTGCGGATTCCGTTGACTTCGACACTTCGCTGCCGAGTTTCAAACCGAACGCGACCCGAGATCGATTTCGCCAAACTGTCCCCAATTTGTCCCGAAAATCTCCCCAATCTGCCCTGACAAAACACTTTTGGGACACTTAAATCGAAAGGTTTTTAGTTCGAAACTCGCGTGCACCATAACCAGCGCCCTAGCAGAAACTATCATGAATCTGTCCTGAGACACTTTTAGGACAGATTTGAAGGTCACAAGTTCGAATCCCAGCGCCGACATTTTGTTGCTCATGGTAGCATCTCCTTCTAACAGGCGGGTAGCGGGGTGCGGGTGGCTGGTGGGGCTGCGGGTACCAAGTGGGGCAGAGAGTTGCGGGTGCGACGGGTGGCAGGTAGCGGGTACGGGTAGTCGGCCGTGCGTGCAGCTGCGTGCGTGTGCGTACATGCTGTTGCATGTGTGCATCCACGTGGGCTCCGCGTGCGGCTGTGCAGGCTACGCGTGCGGCTGTGTGTGCGGCTGCGTGTGCGTGCTGCATGTACGGCTACATGTGCGGCTGCGTGTGCGTGCTGGTAGCTAGTACACGACGACGGGGAGCCAGGGAGCTATGGGTGAAGGGGCTGCAAGGCAACGGGCTATACCGCGATGGGGCATACGGGGCTTACGAGGACTGCAGGGTGATGGGCTACGGGGCGACGAGGCGTACGGAGCAGCTAGCCGGCGGGCGAACTGGCGAAACCCTAAACAAGAGCACGTAACAGGCGGGACAAGAGGTGGGCTCCGGGAGGTGGGCCCATAGGAACGAACTAAGCCCTTATACCATGTCAAGCTTGGAACAGGGGAATGAATGACTAGCATGAGCGAGTACAAGGGTAGATATAGCAAACCTAACTCTACTTGGCAATTTTACAAGGGTTTCACTAGCAAAAGGATTACACAATGATGCAAAAGGCATTGGCAACAATGGACTACATCAGAGCCTAGCAACCTAGCACACATTCAGGTCGTCCTCCAGCGCAGCACGGAGCGGCCTGCTAGCACCGCAAATCGACACCGTGTCTGCACAGCTTGGAGGCGACTTGCCAACGTTGGAAGTCGGCGTCCAGTCAGTGCTGCCCCAAGGTGGCTTGCTGACGCTGCAGTAGGGCGGCTTGCCAACGTTGCAACCGTAAGTGACTTTACGCGTATGTGTGCCCATGCAGGTCGACAGTCGAGCACGACGTGCCTCACCCCGCACTCCACGCGGGCGCCAAGTCGGCCATGTGCTGTCAGATGCGCCCGATGCAGCACGTCGACCATGGACAATCAATGTACTATCACGGGTTATTTGTGCTTGGAATGTACTGTACATATCGGGGAAGCAATGTCGAGTTACCTTGTGCGGGGTGCGGAGTGTGCTGGGGTATGGAGGGTTTGTTGTGCAATAATGTGTGGAACGATTTTCCAGTTTAGAGCTTGGAGCTGCTAATGAGGATGGGAACAACACTCCGTCAGCTAGCAAATAATGCCCTCGAGCATGCAGCGGCATGAACAGCTGGCCTCATGACCCAAGCAAGTGCTCATCCAAGCACAAGTTGCTGGCGGTCTGTACATAGCTTCAGTTCCCTCGAACCTCGCTACACAGGTGATGGATGTTATATGTTCTGCTCAGCAACAGTGAGGCTAGCTATCACAACTCTGTACAAAGGTCTAGTTGAGCCTTGGTCTTCTCTGCTTTGTCGTATGTTTTCTGCTTCTTGATAATCAAACCTGTTAAACCACACACACACAGTCATTTGACAGAAGCCATTAAGTCAGCTACTTATGGGATAGTGATATTTTTTGTTAATGAGTTGCACCGAGAGAGGAGAGTCAAGCTTAGGGCGAGAGTGGAGAAGCTGCAGCACCAACAGCTCAGACAGCACAGGCAGTAGTATAGCAAGGCAGGAAATATATAGAAGAAACAGCATGAGGAGAGGCATGAGGTAGAGGTGGACGAGGATCGGCACCAGGAGAGGGCAAGAGAGGAGGAGTTTCCCACAGCACACATCCATGCACACACACATAAACAGATACATACACATTCACATACACACACCTACACCCACATACACACATACACACACACAGACACATACACACATATACATGCAGGTAGTGCAATCACCCATGCATACCACACCACACATAGCCACACACATACATACCCATGCATGTAGCGCACATACCCATGCAAACCGGGCAGCACACAGCCACACACACACACATACCTATACAGGTAGTACACATATCTATGTAGATCGTATAGCACACATCCACACAAGCACATACCCATGCAGTTAGCGCACTCACGGCTTCGCGCCTAGCGAGTGCGATATCGCCTTGTACGTGTTGAAGGAGATTGAGAAGCAATTGGTTCTTTTGCTCTACGTTGATGATCTTCTCCTCTTCTCTGACTCTTAGGACCTCATTCGGGAGGTCAAGCAATGTATAGGGAGGAGTTCGCAATGCGGAACTTAGGACCGGTGACGTACTACCTCGGAATGCACGTTGACCGCGACCGAGCCAACGGGACCATCCATCTCCACCAAGATAAATATGTGAAGGGGGTAGTGGAGCGCTTCGGCATGGGCAGTAGCAAACCGGTGGGGACACCACTAGCTACGGGCTTCTCTTGCCTCACAGGGGAGGAAGAATCCGCCCTCGAAAAATCCGAAGGGAAGCGGTTTCATTCGCTAGTGGGCTCGCTCATGTATGCCGCCATTTCTACCCGTCCCGACCTCGCATACGCCGCCGGGGTGCTTGGGACGAGTCGTGAGCAACCCTCATACCGAGCATGTGCGTGCAGGAGGATGCGTCCTACGCCACCTCCAAGGCACACCTAACTTGGGGCTCGTGTATGAAGCCGGCCCTATCGACCTCCACCACGGCGTGATCGCACTCCTCGTTCTCTCCCCCTCCATTTTCAGTTTCCATTTCCACTTGCGGTGGAACCGCGATCGCTTCATCCTCCTCTCTTACGGGAAGGACGACGGTGAGTTGCGGCGTTGGTTGTTCCTTCGTCGGGAACTTGTCTTCGTCAAAGACCACGTCCCGAGACGTGACGACGCGTTTGTCACCCAATTCCTACACTCGCCACGGACGCTCGTTCGCCGCAATTCCAGAGTAGATTGCCGCACGAGCCTTCGGTTGCAACTTGTGGCGAAGGGGGTCCAATACATGGTTGTAGCAAAGGCACCAAAGGTGCGTAGGCGGGATAGGTTCGGCTTCGGGTCAGTCCATGCTTCGAACGGAGTCGTTCCCGGGAGCACCTTCATCGGCAAACGGTTACGAATCCACGCCGCTAACGAACACGCCTCACCCCACCACTCGCTCCCAAGCTTGGAGTGTTGAAGTGAACGAACGGCTTCCACCAACGTGTGATTAAGCTGCTCCGCCGCTCCATTTTGTTAAAGTGTGTAGGGTGTTGTGACGCCGTGCTTGAAGTGAACGAACGGCTTCCACCAACGTGCGATTAAGCAACTCCGCCGCTTCATTTTGTTAAAGTGTGTAGGGTGTTGTGACGTCGTGCTTGATGCCCTTGCTCTTCATCCATTTCTCAAACTCCGCGTTCACGAATTCGCCGCCACCGTCGGTGCGAATAGCCTTGATCCGCTTCTTGTCGTCATCGCAAACTTCGAGCGCCCACTCTTGAATCACCGTGGTCGCATCGCCCTTTGCCTTCAAGAGTCGGGTCCAACACATCTGTGTCGCGTCGTCGAGCATCACCAAGAGGAACCGCGCTCCTCCCTTTGATGCATGCCGCATCGGTCCACACACGTCCATGTGAACAAGCGCAAGCGGGTCCTTAGCGAGGGGTGAGGTACGGATACTAAATGGCTTGCGAGCCATTTTTCCTTCGACACACGCCGCGCACACGCCCTTGTCGTCACCGTCGAATCCCTTCGCAAATCCTTTGTTGGCCAATTCCTTGACCGAGTCAGAGCTGGTGTGCACAAGCCGATTATGCCACACCTTGAGAGTCGCCATGGAGCCTTGCGCCATGTTGGATGAAGCCACTCTCGGGTGCGTCTTGAGTTGGTAGAGTTCTCCGTTGAGAACACCTCGCGCGGATTGCTCTCCCTTCCAAAAGAAGTCCATCTTCGCATCGTCGATGGTGACCTTCACACCCTTCTTCGCGAGTTGACTGACGGAGAGGAGATTCACCTTCAACCCCGGGACGTGAAGCACGTTCGTGATGTCCACCGGTCCGCCATCGACGATGAGACGCATCCTCCCAACTCCGACCACTGGTAGCGACTTGTCGTTTCCGAAGACGACGCGCGTGACGTCCCTCGGTGCACCAACGTTGGTGAGGAACGATGCCGAGTGTGTCATGTAATGTGTTGCGCCGGTGTCAAGGAACCACGCGTCGCTTGGAGTGTTGGTCGTGTCACCGGCCAATAACACGATCGACTCCCTTGTATCATCCGCCTCGCCGGATGCCGTGTGCGCGTTGCCCTCTTGGTTCCGCGCCTTTGATGGAGTCCAATCGTTCGGCCGCTTTCGATGCTCACGCCAAAAGTGTCCCAGTTTGCTGCAATAGTGGCACTTGCTCGCGCCGTTCGATGCGTTTCCCTTGCCGCGCTTGCTTCCACCGGACGATTTCTTCGTCGCGCTCTTGCCCCACTTGGACTTTCCTCCGGAGAACATGGCGGTCCCTTTGCTCTCATTTGCCAATTGTCGGCAACGCGATTCTTCATGGAGAAGCTGACCGACCACCATTTCTTTCGTCCAAGTGTTTTGCACGTTATCAAGTGTCATAATCACCGTCGACCCCTCTTCTGGAAGGCCGCATAGCAAGGTCAAAATCCAATCCTCCTCCGTGTCCGTTCCACCGAGGTCCATGAACGTTTTCCCGAGTTCCTTTACACGAGCCGCATACACGTGCATCGATTCGCCCTCGCGACACTTCAGCGTGAAGAACGCATTCCGGGCTAGGATCTTGCCGTGGAGAGTCTTGTTTACGTGGATGGTCTTGAGCCGCTTCCACGCTTCATGCGTCGACGCTTCGAGCTTGATGCACGTACGCACCGCGCTTACGAGTTTGATGCCGATGCGCGAAATCAACGTAGCGAACGCCTTTTGGTCCTTCTTCTTCCATGCCGCGATGTCGCCCTCGTTGTCCAGCTTCTTCTCTGCTCCATCGAAGAGACCCCAAAGTCCCCGCTCCATCATGAGCACTTGGAACTTAAACTTCCACGCGGAGTAGTTTTGTCCCGTGAAAATCGGTACCGCCGACGTGTCGAACATCGTCGCAGTTGCCCAGGGTTTGCCGGAATTCGCAACGACACCATCCAAGGAAGTGCGGGAGGCCTCGCTTGAAGTTGGCATGCTTGCTCCTTGTCGCGCGCGTAGACTCCCCCGACCAGCTCTGATACCACTGTTGTAGAGGACTCTCCACTAGTTGGAAAGGTAACAGAGTGCTCTTTCGTTTAGTACAACTCCTAGTTCCTGCCAACTAAAGGAGAGTCCTGTACAACAAAAAGGTCCCGCTTTCTCCCCTAGAGTCGTTGTAACTGACGTTAGTTGGGTGAGCAGGCGACTCATGGTAACTGGATTTGTTGCCATATATAAAATGCGCAGGTGCTCTCAAGACACTTGCGTGGTAGCCCACTCCGTCTTGAAGAAAATGATGTCAAGCTGCTCGACAGGGGAGAGATTTCGAAGGAGAGCAGTGTATGCGAGGAGGTACTCGTGGTAGTACGGGTTCTTCTCCTGGAGAGTTCATTCTATTGGAAAAGGAAAGCTCTCGTCGTAGTGCATCCAGATTTGTGCGGTCGTTGCGAGCAGTTCAACTCGAAGCTCCACGTGTGAAATATTTTCCACCAAATAGGGTTGAGGTCTTCAGATTTGATGTCAACAAAAAAAATGTTTGCATGGTTGCAACTGCCTCTGTCTGTGGGCGTTGCTCACTGCCTTGCGCAGGAACTGAAGCTTGACGGTTGTCAAACGTGAAGGACCTTTCGGAGTTAACGCGACGGTCTTCTCCTGGAAGAGGTAGTGTAGCAACTCATCTGGCATAGCTTGAGGCGTCGATGCTCATTGCTTGATGGCTCTCAAGAACGTTGATGCGAGCAACGAGTTGTTCGACGATGGAAGCGCTGACGGAGGTCACCGCTGATGGCACATTATTCGTTGCTGGTGGTGGGCCCGGAGAGTCTGCAATAGATTTTTCTTCAGGAGCTATAGTGATGCAGAATTGTATCAGGTATTTTAAGGGATAAGTTTACAAAGAGTTGTTCTAGGAAGAACGGGAACTTGGCACATCTTATAATCCACTCTAGCTCTCATACGATGTTGATATAACCGGGAATGGTAGTGGATAGGATAAGTCTAACCAAGTTTGTGAGAAGACAATGAAGTATTGTAAAAACCTTGTTAATAATAGTTGAAAGAGAACAGGATTATTATAAGATGGGAGTACCGTACAAGGATATAATAGCAATCAGGTTCCTCGCTATCAGATATTTTTGTCTGTTTGTCCGAGATTTAAGACAGATTTTTTTTGCTTCATTTGATCGTCCAGTTAGGATCAGACAAAAACCTTTTTTTGCCCGTTGGGCTCGTCTGATGCATCAGACATCCCTCAGACTAGGGTCCCGCTAGTGCCAGAACCCGCGTGACGCATCAGACGAGCCCTTCAGGCCCGTCTTCTGCATCAGACATTTCAATTAGGGCCCGCCTTTTGCATCGGATATTATAATTTGTCCTAACTTATAAGTCAGAAAATTTCGAAAAGAAAACTCTATGTTTACCAACAAGATTCCAGAAACCACTCTACACTAGTCAGGTCAGCTTCTAAGCTACCTACACTACGAGTCTCTGAAGCACCATCACTTAGCTACTCTGTGTCAGAATCATTGGTGAGGGTTGCGTTGCACGAACATCCAGGCCATCATCTTCACTATCACTTTCTGGAACCTTGTCCCTCTTGCGTCGCTTCTTAACGGCAGGGTATGCCTTCTCGACTGCCTCTGCCTCTGGTGCCACGTCATCTGATTCAGCTGCCAGCCCCTTGCGCTTGTTGTCCTTCTTAGCCTCACCACTGTCTTCCTTTGCAGGGCGCCGTTGCCTTGCACCACGCCACAGCTTAACTACATCGTCCCAGTCTGGCTCGTACCGCAGGAGAGAGATGCACATGAAATCAGCAAGCCTGGCGTCGCACAGGTTGCCACGAAGCCAGGACTTGATGACGTTCTGGCGACTGAAACCACGCTCGCACTTCACTGTGCTGAGCGGTAACACAGCGACGGCCATCCACAAGCGGACGAGGTTTGGGTACGACGTCTCCAAGTCACTGCTTCGCATCATGTTCTTGAGGCCTCCGTGGAAACTCTGATCCTTGTATTGCTTGTACATCATCCGTGTGAAGCGCGGCAATTTCCGTTCGGCCTCCTTCCAGCTGACACCTAGCAAGCATAATGAAACGAAACAAGCAGTCAGTGCTCAAAGTGGTCAACGATGTACACATCCACAGTTACAAATCAACACGTAGAGAGTTTGGCGGCAATGCGGATGCGTATCAGGTAAAGCACAGTTATCGCCGTTGAAGAGCGTGCGAAGGGAGCGGAACCACTTCCCAGTGATGCGATCACGCTTTGCAGCACCATCTGGATAGGCGTCGGGCAGAAAGAGCTTGGAACCAACCAAGGTCGCCAAGCTCTTAAACCGGAACTTGAGGCGGCCAACCACTTCCTTCGCAAACTTGGTGGCAAGTCGCACACACGATTCCAAATCCGGTGGTGAGTCCACGCCTGGGATTGGCAGCTCGTGCAACTGGAAGGTGTGAGTGACGGCGTTGCCTTCGCTGTCCATCCCCTCCACTTTGACTTCACGGCGGGAGGGATGCGTGCGTTCTTCCAGGAACGCAGTGAGACGGTCGCTGTCCTCTGCAAAGTTGACACCGTACTCCACGTAGCGCGCCGTCAGCTTCGCGCATGTGTTCTCCACCATCCCCGACACATGAGTGACGTCCACCTAAAACAAGTTGAAGTACTTGATGTTAGCACAACCGATTGTACGGGTCCAAGAAAGATCGCTTTGAACAATTACCGGAACTCACCGCGCGCCTCTGAAATTTTCTGTTGAGCTCGTTCAACTCCTTGAGGACGTCGGCAATGAAGTACAAGAAGAAGTGAAACTTCAAACTTGTCACCATGTGATACGTATCCTTGTCCTGCTCATGCAGTAACACGATCGCCGAGGGAAGGACGGCCACAAAGCGATCGATGGCGTCTCCACGCGATAGCCAGCGCGCATCCTTGATACCCTGCATCTCCAGCTGCGTCGCGTGCAGAATCTGTTGGAGCTCCAGAAAGCGAGAGTGGACGACGGATCTATTCCCGATGAGGCTCGCCATGGAACGAACGACCTTGTCGACGATGTTGAAGTCCTTCACGTTAGTTGCCGCGTCTTTAGCTGCCAGCGCCTCTCTGCACAACACAACAAAAAGAACAGTGAGGGGTCTACGTGGGTATTCAATGTGGAAGGGCACATACTTGTTTAAACCAATACTACTCACCGGTGAGCGACGCAATGAGTTGCCACAAGATGTGGAATGCGCAACCGCAGCTGAGCGCAGATCCCATTGTTCTCTCCGGTCATCACATTCGCGCCGTCAGTACTGATGCCCGAGATCTTACTGATATCCACTCCAGTGCTCTCCAGATGTGCCAGAAGCATGGCCAGTAAAGATGACGTGTCGCACTTCTCCACGGTGAGGTGCCCGAAGAACTCGCACTCCACCTTCGCGTCCTTGAGGAAGCTCAAGTACACGATCATATGCTTCCCGTGCTGCCTATCAGTAGACTCATCCAGCTGAATACCCAAGTAGGGTGACTCGATGATGTACTGCATCTGCCGAGCCTTGAGGTGCTTCAACAAGGCCTCTGTCATCTACCGAAATCCATAGCTGCACGTAAAAAACAGTAATAATTAGTAAAGCCGCCATGGATGCAATGAATCATAACCCACGATCATCGACTTACTCTGACAGGTAAGTCCCGAGCGCCTTGTCCAGGATGTTGGGCGTCTTGAGCAGTTGAAGCAACGACACAAGCCCAACAAACAAAGCGATGCGAACATCCGACTTGCAAATGAATAAAACAACTAAAAGAAGTTGTTTCAGCCGCGCCACTTCACCAGACTCATCCTCATACTCGTCAATACCGCGCTGACCAACCTTCCCACCTTCCGCGCGCTCCTTCCTGTTGAGGGCGTCCTGGTGCTTACGGGACAAACCATGCTTGCGCATGGTTTGCTTCTGGATGTCGATTCCCCCTTGCCCGTTCTTCCCGTACTGCCAGTTAGGAGGTCCGTATGTTGTGCAGATCGTGCATTTCATGCACGGCTGTCCGTTGTTGCGCTGCGAAATCACCAGCCACGGGAACCATCGCTGCCATATGTCGCGGCACTTCGCTCGCAACTCGGACAGAGAGCGTCCAGGTCAGGCACTAGCACCGTAGGCATTGACGGACCCGGGTCACGTCGCGGAGCACTTCCTCCAGCAGCAGCAGGTGGCGTGGCTGTCGTTGCCTCCGCACGCGGCCGCGATTGCGTGATGCGGACGTGAGGCACACGAGTACGGGCGAAACGAAGCGTGCTTTGCGTGAAGCGCCCAGCTGTTGGGAAACGAATACGGCTCGCTGACCGTGCAGCACTGACGGAAGACGTTGCGACCCGTCCGCCGTTATTACTTGGCGATGCATCGACGGGCTGTTCGCTTAGCGAACGGCGCAAATTCGCCTCGGGCCACGGCTCGGTACTAGCTGTGGGAGGATTGTCGGGGGGCAACACGGGGGTGGGCGGCTCGGCGGTAGGTAATACAGGCGTGGCTGTCGGGGCAACGCGTCTGAGAAGGTCTAGGCCTGTCTTCTGTTGTGGGGCCATAGAACTGGGAGGAGCAGCAAGTCGGGTATCTGGTGGCATGTCACCAGGATCATCCATGGCGTGAACGTCCTGAGCGGGTGATGCCTGGGCGAGAAACGAGAGAGCTTGGCGAGGGCTTTGCTAAGGCGTGGCAAAGGGGGGGGGTAAAACAAGATAAACTTGACCATACATTATACACCGTGTCAGTCATTGGCTTGCCTGGGATGGCACGCACCGCGGTGCCCCAACGAACACATGGACCAGCGCGACAAATGTACATCGTCGGTGCGTGCCGCTGCTACCCGCTTTCATGTGTGCTGGCAAGAACTGCCCAATGAGAGCCAGAGCTGCTGCAGAATCATCCAGAAACAGGCACGTCGGGATACACATGACAAACCCTGGCTGAACCTAGACAGCCATCGGTGCGCGAATGATGCGTCGTCACCCCAAACATGACATGGGATGCTCGGTATCTGCCGTGATCGACGGAAGTACCGTCAATCACGGCGAAATGGATAAGCCTCGGTTACAGACAAGCGTGGTAATGTTCCCTTGTAAATCAGATGAACTAGGAAAAACACTTGTAACTCAATCATACATTTCCTAAAAGTATTTTCTAACCCATCAAATATTCCAGAAACATGCAACTTAGAAACCAGATTCCACAACAAAAAAACCCCTGATTTTAAAGACAAACATAAAAAAATGTCTGATGTCGAACACCCTACCTCAGACCCTAGGGAGAGCCCTGATAGCAATCCTAACTAGCCATGTACTCCTAGGGGTACATTTCCTTATTAGCTGCATTGCCTTGCTACGGTAACCGCGACTATTGCTCTACTCGACAGTTACCATGTTGCATCGTGTAACTTCCGAGTACGGTTACTGTGTTGGAATAACCGAAAAGGTTATCATAAGCATTCCCTAAGGCTCTCCACAGTCGAAGACAGTCAACGGTCACCCGAAGGTCAACAGTCGAAGACAGTCAACGGTCGCGACCCTTAACTGACGAGTAACCGCACGAGGCGGTTACGAGATGCAACGTGGTAACTGTCTAGAATCGCAATAGACGTGGTTACTGTAGCAATGTAATTCAGTTAATAAGGGAATGTACCCCTCAGAGTACATGGCTAGCTAGGATTGCTATTTATATTCATGTACTCCTTTGTTATAATCATCTTGTTCTTCCAGATTCTATTAACAAGGTCATTACAGAGACTTCTTAAAGCTCTCTTGCATACTTAGCAAGCGTTATCCTGTCCACTACGATCCTTCAATTATAACAACAAACTGGATGGTCAACAGTCGCGACTGTTGACTTCATGCGACTCTTGACCTTCAGGTGGCTTTCAGGTTGCCGCGTGCTCTTTATGAGCTTGACGCGATACTAGTACAGAATCTCTGCCTCGTTATGAAGCGATGCGCTAAGGGAAGCCTTCGGGAATGCCATAATAACCATCGGTTATTCCAACACAGATCATGGTGGTAGTGCTGTTTTGCTGTTTTGTTACAATGGGCCAACAACTGGCTTGTGAATGAACGAATTGTACCTTGTTGTGAAAATGATGCTAAGGGAGGATACACTTTCAGCACCCTACGGGTTCTGCATCGCGCTGGTTAGAAGGTGTCTCAAAATCTTCGGTCCACGCTGGATCTAGGCGGTCAACGTGGACCAGTCCACCAAACCACCACGGACCCGAGCGTGGACCGGAGCGTGGACCCGCGTGTTTTAACGACGGAAAAGGACTGTACTGGGGAGTCTTGACTGGTTCGGCGAGCTGGTCCACGTCGGACTCCTGAACAGTCGTCTTTTCACGAATAGTTGCGAAATCACCCCACAAGTGTCGCAAAAATTGACAGCGCGCGATGGCGGATTGCCCAATGACATGAAGCCCTTACGAGTCATAGTAACCTAGTGTTGGGAAAAATACGCAGTGTTCTCGCCTTCACGCCACTGTAGATTTCATCAGCGGACCCGTCCGAAGCTGGTTCGCCAGTACGGACTCAACCTGGTCCGGCGGACCAGTCCACGGTTTTGGGGTGCAACATTTCCAAGAGCGGACCGGCTCGCAGACTCGTCGGAAGTGAGACACGTCCTTACCTCCATGTCAGCAGGTGACGGCACTTTCGCACGCAGCCCCAGCGCTACTCACGGACACCTGCATCAAGGCGCCAGGTGCCCAGCAGATTTTCGGATGCGGCTCGCAGGCAGGCACCGCCGAACATAACGGAGCACACACAGTATTCCGTCGTGTGGCTTCCACACACAGTGGCAAGAAACCAGGCGTGTTGGATAGAATTACCCAATGAGATTCTGTAATTACTATTTTCGCGAAAAATGCAGCGCATACCGCCAGGAGCTCCTGAAAGCGCGAATGGTGCAGCGAGCGAGGGGGAGGAACTCGCATGGCGCAGCACGACCCACCTGCGCCCTCCGTTTTCCTTCTATAAGAGCATCAAACGCTTCCGCTGTCTTCGTTTAATTCGCAGCGCAGACTCGCCTTGCTTTTAGACACTCATTTATCATCCTCTCCATTCACAATTCTCGGAATCGCCTCAAGTTCGACTTGCAACCCCAAGTTTCACGCCGCGGTTCGAAATGGCCCGGATGACGTCGCTCTCTCGCTCGCCGTCACTCGACGTTAAGCGCCTCGCCGTCGTCATCGCTGGTGAGCCCACCGCGTCGCCTCGTTGTCCTGCCGTCGCCCTGCCATGTCACACGACGCCCCTGCCATGTCGCCTCGTCGTTCTGCCAGGTCGTGTCGCTCGTCGCCCTCCATGTCATCTCGTCGCCTCCGTTGCATGTCCCCCTCGACCTGTCGCCTCCGAGGCGTCGTTCAGCATGTCATTCGCCTGGTCGTGTCACCTCGTCGCCCTCCCGTGTCATCTCGTCGCCCCCGTTGCATGTCGCCTCCGTCACAAAGAATGGGGTGGGCCTCGAGGGACCGAAATTGATGTATGCCAGGGTATCCACCCAGGGCGTTTCTCAGATGTATGCCAGAGGTATGCCGGAGCTGTCTCAAACCCATGTTAGCGTACCCTCAGCATCGCCACACGCGTGAAACCGCGCGAAGTGACACGTTCGGATTCCTCGGAGGAATGAAAGCCATTCTTTCGTCGCCCTGCCGTGTCGCTCCTGTTTCTCTGCCACGTCGATCGCCCAAGAGTCGTTGCGCCGAGGTACATCGCGCGCCGGCGGGTCTGCATCATCGATAGCCCCACACGCGGGCCTTCCACATCGCCTCCGCGCTTCCCTCCCCCGTAGCGTCCCCACCTGTCCGCACAAAATCGCACCTCTTCCAAAGCCGCAACTCTCGTGGCCGCGAATGCATGTTTCCCCCATCCTTCGCTCCATTGTATCCCCCATGCCTCGCTCCATTATTTCCCCCATGCTTCGCTACACTGCTTCCCCCCATGGTTCGCAAAGCACTGTTTCCCCCATGCTTCGCAACACTGTCTCCCCATGCTTTGCAACGCTGTTTCCCCTTGCTTCGCTGCACTGTTTCCTGCACACCCCCTTACCTTGGCAGCACTGCTCTCGCTCTCCCTCTGCAGCGCATCGCACGGCGATCGTGTACTGCAGGATGCAAGCCACGACCTCGACACTGGAACGGTCAGCGACAGCACGAGTGGCAGCAGCACGAGCGGCGGCAGCGGTGGCAGCATAAGCAGCGGGAGCACGGAACCCGAACTTATTGGAGTTGTAAGCAGTGAACCCGAGAGCAACAGCAACAGCAACAGCAGCAGTGCTGGCAGCAGCTCCGACTCCATCAGCACGGGCAGCACCTCCAACTCCATCAGTGGGGGCAGCACCGCGAGCGCCGGGGAGACTGGGGACTCCATAAGTGGAGGCAGCACTGGGAGCAGCAGCACTGGGAGCAGCACCACTGGGAGCAGCACTGGGGGTACCGGCGAGTCGAACAACGCCGGCGAAAAGAGCGTCAGATGTGAGTTCATGAACATGCACATCACATGCACATCCACATGCACATGCACATGCATCAACCCCAACCACCTAATGGCACTTGTCTCCTACTGCAGCATACCATTTCCTGCCTGCTTTCACTGTTCCTGATGCCTCTATGACTCAACTGTGCCCTCTTCTGCCCGGCGTGTCCCCTCGTCTGCCCGCTGCAGACCGAGCTTCTTCAGAGCTCGGCTCACAAACCAACATGGGCGCCAAGTTCATCGTTGATGTGAACATGTGAGTGCAAGTCACTCGCTCCCTTTCTAATCGCATGATGATCGCAACCTCTGCGCACATGTTTCCCATTCCAGTTTCTGAAACTTCTCGCCTCCAATGAACTTGATTCCCCCTTGCGCCTGTGCTCTGTCTTGTCTCACCCCTAAATCTCATTGCTCCGTCTCACCCCTACATCTCACCGCTCCGTCTCACCCCTGCATCCCTCTCCACCCAATCACAGCACATCGGCGCAGCAAAGGGCAGTTTTCATCTTCACCGTGACAAACGTGCCGAGCAGCCCAGCGCCAGTCTTCTCCAACTCCTCCTACCACACCAACACGGGCCAGCTCGTGGCAACGTTTGCATGCGTGCCCAAGCCCATCACCATACTCGGCATCTACCTTTGCACCGCCAGTTCTCTGGCCAACGTCACCATGCCATTCAGGCCGGTGAACAGGGTGAAGGCGCTGGTGGATGCGGGGTTCTTCTCCAACCCCACCGCCTTCTACTCCACCATCACTGTCAACGGCGTCACGCTGCGCGGTGGCATCACCGCCTCCGTTGCTAACCTGTGATCACCCGGGCCATGCCTTGTATTGTATAGGATGCAGTTGTACTGTGTTGTCTGTTCATGCATTATCAGGGTGGGTAAACTCTTGCCATATTCCTTGTCCAGTATCAATCGAGCACCAGTTAGGTGCCATGGTTTCAATACGTGGCAGCAACTCTTAGGGATGACACCTTGAAAGTTGTTTGTGTGCTTGTGTAAAAAAAGTCCAGTATCCCGTCCCTTTGTGAGAACCTGGAAAGAAACAACTGCTATGAATATTGAATGGCATCATGCTGCGCGGCAGTATCACCGCCTCTGTTGCTAACCTGTGATCACCCGGGCCATGGCTTGTTATTGGTGCATTCCCTTAGGATGGCAATAAATCGTCAGGGTGGATCAGTTGTTGTGATCTTCTTAGATGGCTCTGTTGTATTTGTGAGTTACCCATCTGATTTCCTAGTAAAGAGTTTCAGAGAGAAGCCTGCCAAAAACATTGAAGGCATGTTGTGGTGGTGCAGGGCAGTGTGATGCAAAGCAAGGGACTGGATAACACCACATAAGAAACGCCCCCCGGCTCAGAACACTTGCATGCTAGAAATGAAGCCGTGATGCATATCGTAACTTCATCCGCCGTGTGAAAGGTCACTTGACCGACCCTGGCCGAAGGAGACAGCAGTGCAGATGTGCTAGGGATCGCCCCAGTGGGTTCCAAGACGGATGGCAGTGAGCGTGATGAGCGCATGGTGCTTAATGGGGATGGTGGCAGCTGGCGGTGCTGAGAAGGTGCACAGCGATGGATGCTGGGAGGCCTGCAGTGAGGTGGGCGTGGAGGGCCTCTGGGACCTGTGGAGAGGGGCGGTGGGGAAGGAGAAGGGGGAGAGAAATACAAGGGGGGGAGAGAGAGGAAAGGGGGGGAGAGAGAGGAGAGGGGGGGAGAGAGAGGAGAAGGCGGGAGAGAGAGGAGAGGGAGGAAGAGACAGGAGAGGGGCGGTGAGTAAGGAGAGGGGCGGTGAGTAAGGAGAGGGGCGGTGAGTAAGGAGGGAGAGCGGCACAGAGAAAGGAGTGCGGCGGAAAGAAAGGAGAGGGGCAGAGGGAGAGGAAGTGGAAGGGAACTATATGAGCTGTTGAGAGGGAGCTCCAAACGCACAGCACAGGCCCTTGATTGATGAACGCTACCGGGCTCACTATGAGATGCTGCAGGGCTCACTATGAGATGCTGCAGCCGTGGCATGCTGTTGATGAGCTCCCTCACACTGCCTGACCCGCCCACCGCCACGCCTCCTCTTCCATCCCCACCTGCTCCCTCCCCATCCTCCACGTGCCCCCCATGCCCCGCAGGCACAGCCTTGAGTGCCCCAGTCGTTGCAATGGGCGTGCCTCCTGCCGCAGTAGTATCCCGTGGCATGTGGGCCGTAACAGCTACACCAGGAGCCCGTGGCAGCAGTGTGCTTGACCGCCTGGGGACAGGGCAGGGGGATGAGGAAAAAAGGGGGGCCATGAGGGTAGTGGCTTCACGGAGGTGGCATCACATTGATCAAATGACAAAAGAGTGGATTTTTTAGACGTCTGAAAAATCCACTCTCATTACGTGATTTTTTAAGTCGTCTCAAAAACTCGCTCTTATCACGTGGCTACTACAAAAATAACTCTAATCACGTTGATCAAATGACAAAAGCATAGCAAGTGAGCAAGACCTGTGAGAGGGTAGCAGGCAGCACGTGGCGACGTGCATGGCGAGCGGCTGAAATGGCGAGATGGTGATTGGCACGTCCTCAGGATGAGTCTGCGGGGGAGAAGGTCGACAGAGAGAGGGGTTTGGGCAGGTAAAGTAGAAGGAGGAAGCATATGAAGGACGAAGAGGCATGGAGGGCAAGTGCAAGACGAGGAAGCAAGGTGTGCAAGGAAAGTGTTGCGAATGAGTGACTGACAGCAGGCTATGGTGATGAGAGTCAGATGCATTCAACACCCAATGACACAAACCCAGCCCCAGCGATACTCCACAACAGGAGTGTACCTCGAGCAACAGCAGAAGAGCACGGCTGTCGCCGCCCCACAGGTGAATCAGATCCACTGCCGGGCCCACACGCAGTGTGGAGTGGGCGGCAAACACAACGCACGGGCCGTGGAGAAGGTTCCTGGAAGGTTGGAATGGTCGCCAGGTGAAAAAAATGAAGGGGAAGAAAGAGGGTTGGTGGGGTGGGTGGTGAGGAGAGCTCGTTGGTGGGAGTCTGAAGAGAAGGAGGAGAGGGAGGAGAGGGAGCAGTGGGAGGAGAGGGAGCAGTGGGAGGAGGGGGAGGAGAGGGGAGAGGGGGAGGAGTGGGGAGAGGGGGAGGAGTGGGAGGAGGGGGAGGAGAGGGAGGAGGGGGAGGAGAGGGAGGAGGGGGAGGAGAGGGAGGAGGGGGAGGAGAGGGAGGAGGGGGAGGAGAGGGAGGAGGGGGAGGAGAGGGAGGAGGGGGAGGAGAGGGAGGAGGGGGAGGAGAGGGAGGAGGGGGAGGAGAGGGAGGAGGGGGAGGAGAGGGAGGAGGCGGAGGATAGGGAGGAGGGGGAGGAGAGGGCGGAGGGGGAGGAGAGGGCGGAGGGGGAGGAGAGGGCAGAGGGGGAGGAGAGGGCAGAGGGGGAGGAGAGGGCGGAGGGGGAGGAGAGGGCAGAGGGGGAGGAGAGGGCAGAGGGGGAGGAGAGGGTGGAGAGGGCAGAGGGGGAGGAGAGGGTGGAGAGGGCAGAGGGGGAGGAGAGGGTGGAGAGGGCAGAGGGGGAGGAGAGGGCGGTCACCACAAGTCGTGGTTCCACGGACAGCCCTGCGGCCTCCTCCGTGCTTTCGGCCTCCCACGGCCGCCCTTGTCCCACCGCTCCTCGCCTGGCCGCTCCTCGCTGTGCAGCATGGTGGGCGCGCAGGCTGGCGGCAGGAACACCACGGCTCCTGGCAGCTCCACCATGCGCACCCCCATGCTGGCGTCACCATGTGCGTCAGCAAGGGAGGAAGCTGGTTTGGTGTTGTGGTTGGTGGAAGGGTGGGAGAGGAGGGCGCTGCTGATGGCGTGGATGGGCTGACCTGAGAAGAGCTGCGGGAGGGAGGAGAGAGGGAGCGGGGCAGGAAGAGAGAGAAGGAGAGAAAGAAAGCATCTGTGAGGTGTTTGCCTAAAAGAGGATATGTGCTTGTTTCAAGGCACAGATGGCAGCTGTGGGAAAGGGACGTGTGAGCACACGGAAGGACTGGTGGCAGAATAAGGCGAGCTCCTATGTACAAGCACTCCCGCACATGAAGACATATATTTGTGCACACACACGCATACCAACATACATACCAACACACATACCACACACATACCAGCACACATACCACACACATACCAACACACATACCACACACATACCAACAGACATACCAACACACATACCACACACATACCAGCACACATACCACACACATACCAACACACATACACACACATACCAACACACATACCACACACATACCAACACACATACCACACACATACCAGCACACATACCAACACACATACCACACACATACCACACACATACCAACACACATAGCAACACACATACCACACACATACCACACACATACCAACACACATACCACACACATACCAACACACATACCAACACACATACCACACACATACCAACACACATACCACACACATACCAACACACATACCACACACATACCAACACACATACCACACACATACCCAAACACATGCGACACATAACAACACACAAACATGCATCTACACGCACCCTCACACACACACAAACTCACTTCCAGACCCATCCTCACACACACAAACACACCCACTCTATCGTGCACGCGGGGGTGCATCCACTCTGGCAGGATGCAGGCGAGGGAGAGCGCCTGCTTGGCCACCGGCGACAGGTACACCACCGGCACGCCCACTCCCACACGGGGTGCTGGCACTGCTGGCGCTGCTGCTGTTGCCGATGGACCTGCTGGCGCAGCTGCTGCTGATTGTGCTGCTGGCGGTGCTGCGGGCGATGATGGGGAGGGCGAGAGCAGGGCGAGCAGGACGTCCAGGGAGGGGCCCAGCGGGGAGCACGGCACCACCACTCGCCCTCCCTGCGCCACCCGCCCTGCAATCACCCGCACAACGCCTTCAATGCCCTCGATACCGTCACACACCGCACTGCAACCCACACCATCCACAGCACTCTTTCTGCTTGTGGACTCACGGAGCGGCTCGCTCTCCGTCCCGCCACCTCTGCCTTTCCATCCGCCCTGCATTCCCACCTCGTCGCCCATCCCTCCCCCACTCAACACGCTGCTCTCATGCCCCTTTCCCTGCTCCGCACCCCCCACCCTTGGCTTCCTCCCCTCCTTGCCGTCTGCTGTCCGTGTGTGGCTGTCAGCAGAGCTGATTGACGTGGGCCCGCACAGAGCTGCCACGTGGCAATCTCTTATTGGCTCCAGCTGTTGTGGAGCGGCAAGAGTGGTGCAAGGCAGCGGTGGGAAGAGGAGGGCGAGGTGGCAGCAGTTGAGGGGGGGAGAGGCGGAAGGTGCGGAGTGAGAGGCGAAGGGAGAGGCAGAAGGGTCAGACGAAGGGTGCGAGATGGATGAGAGCGGTTCTTGAGAGGAGGGATATGAGGCAGAGAGAGTCGTGTGCGGGTGGGAGGTGTGCGTGGTGTCGGAAGGCGAGTGGGCGGAGTGAAGGAGTGACCAGGAGGCAGAGCCAAGAGGACCACCCGAGGCAGCTGCAGTGGCTGTGACGCCTGGGCCCACACCCACCCTCTCCCCCCACCTCACCCCCCTCACTCCCGTTAGCCATGCTAGTTCCTCACTCTCGCTGCTGGATGAGAGGGAGATGACGGAGGGTGGGTGGGAATGGGGGAGGTGGGGACGAGCGGAGGTAGGGAGGGAGGGGGGCGATGGGGGGGAAGGAGAGAGGTGGAGAGAAGGGCATGGAGTTTCAGGGTGAGGTCTTGTAGTGGAAGCAACAGGGTGGTGATGGCAGGGAGGCGAGCAACGTACACCACCTCCTGTGGGGTATTTGCGTCAGTGGCGGGGGAAAGCAAGCGTGTGCAGTGCACACATGGGCACATGTGCAGTTGGGTGAGATGGGCAGTGCGTGTGCCTTGTCTGATGCTGTGGCTGTGGCGACACAGGGGAGGGCGGATGGGAAGGGAAAGAGATGGGCCAGGGTGAGAGTGCATGAGCAGGGTGCATGAAGAGAAACAGAGGCAGGCAGGCAGGCGGAGAGGTATGGCAAGCGACGCACGCATGCCCGGTGTGGCGAGCATGGGAGCACGGCATGAGGCATGGCATGACAGCAGCAGCAGCGAGACAGCAGGGCGCACCTCAGGGATGCACGTGCGTCGTCTGCACCCTCCACCAGCACGCCCCTCCCCTGCACCAGTGCCGCCCTCTCTTTGGCCGCCAGCCTGGCGATGCGCAGAGCAGCCTCCGTGCACACCACCTGGGGGGCACACAGGGCCAACGGGCGAGCGGCGAAGGGGGCAATGGAGCAGTGTTTGAAAAGAACCGTCGACGCTGCCAAGCCAAGCACGTGGGCCTCAAATGGCACGAGATTTGGAAGAGTTTCAACCGCAGAAAGCTTACAGACCCCACGTTTAGTGGAAAACTAAGATCAACCTACAGGTATTAGGGGTAATAGCTCGAACTCAGGTAACATTTGGGCAGAGTAGAAGACAAGGAGTCGATTAATATTGAAAGGGCGCTGGGGGGCAGGCAGGCAAGATAGGCAGAGGGGAGGGCGCTTTTTTTCGGCAACCAACAAGCACATTTTTGGGGGGGGTGAGTGGCTGTGGCACACCTTGGGGGGAGGGCGGTGGGCGTGGTGCTGGCGGTGATGGCGCAGCAGCAGAGGCACGCCCAAAAGGCCCTCGGGGCTCGAGATCAGGATGGCGTCCACGTCAGATGCTGCTGACGTGGCACTGAGCGCGAATGGCAGGGAGAGAGAGCGATGGGCGGTTGGCACGGAGGAGGGTAGGGGGAAGGAGAGGCGCACACCGGGGCACGGCGAGGAGGACGCTCGGGTGTGGGCGTGGGCGTGGTTGTGGGTATGGGCGTGGGGATGGACATGGCTGTGGTTGCGGTCAAAGGCATGGCCATGTGTCGGGGTGAACGCTGCACCATGCTTCCCCTCGTCCCCATCCCCTCTCCGCCTCTTCCCACCGCTCTCCACACCATTGCCATCACCACCCCTCTTCCTGCCCTTGCCCCTCGCATCCACCCCATTGCTGTCCCCATTGCCGCCCTCATTGCCGCCCTCATTGCCGCCCTCATTGCCGCCCTCATTGCCGCCCTCATTGCCGCCCTCATTGCCGCCCTCATTGCCGCCCTCATTGCCGCCCTCATTGCCGCCCTCATTGCCGCCCTCATTGCCGCCCTCATTGCCGCCGTCATGCCCGCCTGCACTGCTGCTTGACCCTCTCATCGCTCCACCACACACCGACTCTGCTCTGCCTCCCTTCACCTCCGCCTCAACACCGCTACGATTCTCTCTCCGCTTTCCCTCCTCCCCCTCCGCCCCCTCGCCTCGTCCCTCCTCGTCCCCCTTCTGCCCGCCTCCGCCCGTCTGCCGGTCAGCCAAGCACATGCACACCCTCCGTCTCCACCGAACCTCGCGCCTGTGCGTTAAGCCTGACCTCGAGGCTCGGCAGCCATGCCGATGCAGCAACGTCAGGGCTGGGGGGAGGAAAGCGCCCCAGCCGGCTGATCCGGGATGGTCGCGAGGTGAGACAGTTGGGTGTATGGCTCGGTCCGAACCTGCAGGATCGGGCTGGTCCGGCGCAAGCGCTGCATGGGTGTCCGTCTTTGCGCCATGGAAAGCTTCGTCTGCGGCGGCAGCAGCAGCAGCAGCAGCAGCAGCAGCAGCAGCAGGTGCGGGGAAAGGAGAGAGGGAATCAGCATGCGGTAGTGGCGAGCAGCGGGTGGCGCGAGGTGCGTCGAGGCGAGCGGCGTCGGAAGGCGCGCGTGGCGAATGCTGCGAGGCGCGCGGAGAGCAGCGAATATTGGCGCTTTTGTTGACGGGGCGAGGCTCCCTGGAATTCCCTCGCTCGGTCGAACGGTCGAGCTTCCTAGGCGAGTCTCGCGAAATTGGTAACCACGCGGGTGGGATGGGGGGATGGAGCAAGCAGGGCAAGGGGTCTAGTGGGCAGTCGAGGAGAACGCGCGAGCCGTGGAACTCCACAAGCGCGCTGAACGGCGCTGCCATGGCGGCCGAGCGAGGATTGCATTGGATCAAAACCGCTGCCTCATGTCGTACAGGTTGCTGGGACGCTGTTCAAAAATCTTCTTCAGCCTCATTTCTTTTACCGGTAGCACATACAGTATGAAAGCGATTCAAGCAAACTATACATTTAGGACACATGCACCTTCTGGATCGTGTATGGATGCAGGCATGCCCACACCACATGCATGTATACATGTATGCGTGCCTTGAAAGCAACGGGCCGAGCCAAACTAGGGCCCAAATGCTGTATTTTACGCCCTCCAGAGCTTGGTGTGGTATGGTTGGGCAAGTGCTATCTATCAACCCCACCAGCGCCCCAAGCTGCATGCGTATGCGTGCCACGGCCCAGGTCAAAGGAAGTCAAAGCAAGTCAACGGGGCGACAGGTTATTTGGCGCCCTCCACAAGCTTGGTGCGCGCGTGCGTGAACGCCCCCACCAGCGCCCCCAGCTGCACCTTCTCACTCGTGGCAAAGGTCAGACGGTACCTGGTTGGAGGGAGGGAGGGAGCAGAGGAGATCAGTATGGGATGGGTATACGCTGAGGGAATGCTTGTTACCATCCCCAGCTGCACCTTCTCACTCGTGGTAAAGGTCAGACGGTACCTGGTTGGAGGGAGGGAGGGAGGGTGGGAGAGAAGGAGCACGGGAGGCTGAGGTAATGCATGGCATTGCCCCCAGCTGCCCCTTCTCATCATGGCGAATGTCAGGGAGGTACCTGGTTGGCGGAGGGAGAGACGGGGAGCAAAGGTGGGGCCGTAGAGGCAGAAAAGAAAGCAATGAACCATGCGAGGTGGCTGTGGGGGTACTTGGTATGCAGGACAGGTGGAATGGGCAAGAATAACATTAAAATGATGGAGCAGAACACCCAGAGCACACTGGGTTGATGGAGGAGAGAGAGCTGCACGGTGGAAGGAGGGCAGAGCAGGGTAGAAGGTTCGATCGGAAAGAACGTACTCGATGTCATGTCAGCACAATGTGCGTATCAGATCACCCAGAGCACAGTGGGTTGTGGAGGAGAGAGGGAACGTACTCAATGTCAGCCATGGCATCAAAGAGGTCGATGCGCACTGCTGCTGGCATGTCCACTGTCAGGATGAAGCTGCGGTGAACGGGGGGAGGGGACGGGGGGTGGGTTACGAAATGGAGAAGATGTGGCACACAGGAGAGGAGCAGTGTGTTGATGGGATGTGAGCATGGGATGTGAGGATGCTGCCACATGCGCTGGCATGCAGTGGCAAGACGGGTGATGTGAGCATGCGGCTAAGGACAGCTGGCATGGTGATGGTGGGGGTGAAGCTAAGGTGAAGGCGAGGAGGGGGAGAGCAAGCGTGGCAGGTGAGTGGCGGTGTAGGGATGGCAGGCAAAGGGAGGGCGGATGCGGTATGAGATGAGATGGGAGCATGCGGCTCACTCATGGGCAGAGCACATGCCCATATGTGCTCATGAGGTTGAAGCCATGTGAAGGAGGGCGAATGGGGGATTGGGGGCACGAGACAGAGGGGGAAGGAATGAGCATGTTATGGACATTCGTTGCATGGGTACCATGCTATGGGCATTCGTTGCATGGGTACCATGCTATGGGCATTCGTTGCATGGGTACCATGCTATGGGCATTCGTTGCATGGGTACCATGCTATGGGCATTCGTTGCATGGGTACCATGCTATGGGCATTCGTTGCATGGGTACCATGCTATGGGCATTCGTTGCATGGGTACCATGCTATGGGCATTCGTTGCATGGGTACCATGCTATGGGCATTCGTTGCATGGGTACCATGCTATCGGCATTCGTTGCATGGGTACCATGCTATGGGCATTCGTTGCATGGGTACCATGCGTAGAAACGCAAAACCATGGGGAATATGATTTTGAGGCACCTAAAAAGGGCGTCTCAGTTAGTATGACGTACCATGCAGCATAACAAACCACACATTACATTCCCACATGCACATTCCCATGCAGGTGCCACAACCACACACACATACCCTTGCAGGCAGCTTACCCATGCAAATAGTGCACATACCCATGCAGACGGCACAGCACATAGCCACACACACACATACCCATGCAGGTAGCGCACGATGTCTATGAGCGCCAGCCCCTTCACCTCCTTCACCCGCAGTATGCCTGCCTTGAGCGCGAGGAGGAGGGAGGCACGCGGGGTGAGAGGGAGGCAAGAGGAGAAAGGGGGGGTAGAGGCAGGCGGAAAGGAGAGAGGGGAGGCAAGGACGGCTTGACATGGTTGGGCGTCGTGCCTTGTGAGACTGTAAACAGGTGCACAACGTGCGGGTCATGCAGTGCGGCTCATGCAGTGCAGGTCATGCAGTGGTGAACGGCTCAAATCCATGTTGCACTGCGGTGCCACTGATCAGCTCACGTTGCAGTGTGGTGCAGAACGGTTCGTTGAGCAGCCAGTGCGCCATCTGCTGAATGTCCTTGGGCATGGGGTTGCCTGTGCTGGCATAAACCGCCTCCTCTGTCATGACCGTGGGGCACGACATGTGTGTGGACTGGGTGGCGGGCAGATGGGGTTGGAAGGGGTGGAAGGGGTGACGGGAGTGGGAGGAGGGAAATGAGGGTCTGAGGTTGCCTGTGCTGGCGTATACCGCCTCCTCTGTCATGACAGTGGGGCACAACATGTGCGTGGACTGAGGGGGAGCGTATGGGGTTGGGGATTGAGAGGAGAGAGATTATGAGAGAAGGCACAGGAGAGGAGCAAGCAGGCATAGGGTTGCGTGTACTGGCGTGCACTGGTGCCTCTATCATGACCGTGCGGCATGACATGTGCGTGAACAAGGGGGGAGGATGGGAACAGGGAGGGAGAGGGGAAAGGCAGAGCAACAAGGGAAAGGAGGCTGTGCTGGCGTACATTGGCGCCTCTATCATGGCCGTGCGGCATGACATGTGTGTGGTCTGGCAGGGAGGGTGTGCGGGAGTAAGCCAGGGCATTGGGGAGAGAATACCGGGAAGAGGGTACGGGGGAGAGGGGACAGGGAGAAGGGAAGCGGGGGCATTCGGTTGCCGTTGCTGTCATGGTGGCTGGGGCATGACATGTGCGTGAACAAGGGGGGAGGATGTGGGAACAGGGAGGGGGGGAAGGGAGAGCAAGAAGGGAAAGGAGGCCGTGTTGGCGTATACCGCCTCCCCTCTCATGTTGTGGGAGGCGACATTCACTCAGCTGGGAGGCGAACAGAGGGAGAGCAGAGAGTGCATGTGTGCATGGGGTGATACGGTGATACCTAGGGAAGCCGTACCAACAGAAAGTTGAGCAGAGGCGAGGAGGTGATTCGTGGGGGAGGTCCCAATTGTACCGTGTTGTCGTTTATTGGGGGGAGGTGATACCTGGGGGAGGTCGTACTGGGGGAGGTCGTACTGGGGGAGGTCGTACCTGCAAAATGTTGAGGGCGCGGCGCATGTCACCCGCACTGAGGCTTACAACGGCTGACAGCGCGCCATCTGTCACATCCAGACTGGCTGGGCGGCAAGTGAGGGGAGAGACAGAGAGATTGGTGAATTGGCAGTGTAGGTATGGAGCCCAAGCACGACTCATTCTCCAAGTCCGATACAGTCTAGTATACCTCACTGCCTCACCCCTCCCAGCTAACCACCCGGACCCAACCCTCCCAATCAACCACTCGCTCCTTCCAATCGAATCAGGCCACATCCCCATCCCCACTCCCGGTCAGCCACATGACCCCCCCCCCCCCTCCCCTATTCACCATCGTTTCTTTTAAGGCGCCTGCGAATGTACAAATGCTTTTCCACCTAGTCATCAGTCGCCCCCTCTCTCCCCTTCCGCCCCACCTACTCACCCCTCTTCCTGGATGACGTGTCTGAGCCTGGCAGTGACGTCAGCAGAGGAGAGCGGGGCGAAGCGGAAGCGCGTGCATCGCGATTGGAGGGCCGGGATGATCTTGCTGACGTGGTTGCAGATGAGACAAAAGCGCGTGCTGCGCGTGTACTTCTCTATCACTGGGGAGAGAGAGAGGGGGAAGGGGCGAGGGGGGTGGGGGTAGGGGGAGGCGAGAAAACGGGAGTGAAGGGAGGGAGGGGAAGGTGAGGAAAAGGGAGTGAGTGGAGGGGTGGGTGAGGAAAACTGAGGGGAGAAGGGAGAGGTGATTGGGGAGGAAAGGTTCCAAGTAGAAAGGGAAAGAAAAGGTGTGGTGGGAAAGGCACTGACTAGGAGAGAACGGAGAATACCACATGCACACTCCAACTCTCGCTCTCCCACTCTCCCACTCACTCTCGCACTCTCTCGCTTTCCCACCCTCGCACGCCCTCACTACTCTCCCAATCTCCCACTGTCCCGCTCTCGCATTCTCGCACTGAGTGCAGCAGAGCAGAGCAGAGCAGTTGGTTGGCACGGACCGCGGCGCAGGGAGAACTGCGCGTCCTTGGTCATGGCGTCCGCCTCTCCCCCTCCCCCACTCTCCCACTCTCCCTTTCCCACTCCCCCACTCGCACACTCAGTCCAGCACAGCAGTGGCAGCACGCACCGCGGCGCAGTGAGAACTGCACGTCCTTGGTCATGGCGTCCGCCTCTCCCCCTCCCCCACTCTCCCACTCTCCCTTTCCCACTCCCCCACTCGCACACTCAGTCCAGCACAGCAGTGGCAGCACGCACCGCGGCGCAGCGAGAACTGCGCGTCCTTGGTCATGGCGTCCGCCTCGTCCAGCACCACCAGCTTCACCGCTGCCTTGGCACTGTCGGGGGGAGCGGGAGGGGACGGCAGGTATGGGAAGGCCGGGCGAAGGGAAAAGAGGGGAAGAGGTATGGGAAGGGTGGACGAGGAGATAACTTTATTGTCTCCTTGTTTGTTCAGCGCCACCAGCTTCACCGCCACCTTGGCGCTCAGGGAAAGCAGCGTGGTGGGAAGGGGAGGGGAGGGGGAATATCATCATTAGACTGCCTTCCGAGTTTCCTTGTGTGGAGGAAGGGCATGAGAAGTGAAGGAAAGACGGAGAGACGAAGAGAAACAGTGGATGGATGGATGCGATGTGAAACGGATTGACTTGCTTGACTCGCGTTGACTTGACTTGACGCACCCGAAGCTGATGGACTGAGTGGAGGCGAAGTCCTGCACCTGCTGCCGCACCACATCAATGCCCCTCTCGTCACTGGCGTTCAGCTCCAGACACATGTTCCGAACGCCCCCCGCCCCGTACAGCTGCCTCGCCACCGCCAGCACCGTCGACGTCTTGCCCGTGCCGGGTGGGCCGTACAGCAGGAGGTGGGGCAGGCGGTTGGACGCTGTTAGGCGGCTGACTGTGCCAGGGGCGAGGGAACGGTTAGACAAGGAGCAGTAGAAGAGGGGGAGGGAGGGGCGAGAAAGGGAGAGAGAAAAGGAGGTCTTGCTGATGTCCAGCAGATGGGGCACGCGATTGGAGGCGGTGAGGCGGCTGACTAGATGAGGGAGAGGGATGGGGAGAGCGGGCACGGTCAAGGGAGTGATGGTGTCCCCAACGGGCACATGATGAGGCATGGCGCCACGAATCATGGCGCCACGAATCATGGCGCCACGAATCATGCCGCCAGTACCTTCCCCACCCCCTTACTAACTTGTATCCACGATGTCTTTATGCGCTGCCACGTCAGCAAGCGACTTGGGTCGGTACTTCTCCACCCACGGCATCGCAGAGGCGGCCGCGGCGCCGCGCGACCCGTCCGCCGCGTCTTCCGCCTTCCCCTTCCCCTTCCCCCCGTCGTCCAGCTTCCCCTTCCCCTTATCCCGCGCCTTCCGCAAGCCTGCTTCCGCGGGGTCCACGTCCATCGGGTCCGCCATTGCGCGCAATGGGAGCGCGGGGTGGCGGAGTGGCGACGGGAAGAGAGAGGGGGTGGCGGGAGTGCGCACGGGAAGAGAGAGGGGGTGGCGGGAGTGTGCGCGGGAAGAGAGAGGGGGTGAAGGGAGTGCGCGCGTAAAGAGAGAGGGGGTGGCGGGAGTGCGCGCGGGAAGATAGAGGGGGTGGCGGGAGAGCGCGCGGAAAGGAATTATTGGATCGGCTAGCGAGGCTCACGGCGGGAACCGCGATCTTTCGTCCCCGTCCAATAAAAAGCGACAGCAATTCTCTAGGTTCGGTCAAGCCCCTGGAACGGCAGGAGGTTTTGAATTTGAACTTGTTCCTACAGACAGACATTCTCGCGAATCGCGACAATTATTTCAAACCGTTACGTCGTGCAAAGCCTTCGCAAGGGTACTGTTAAATTCCGTGGGGAATGTAGGATTTTTTCAATCGAACTACGGTATCACTTCTGAGGCTCTAAATTCTAGGATAAAACAAATTTAAGTAAAATTCTCTAGTCTAACACTTGAGGATCCCCTATTATGCTCTACACAGCAGCCCACCCGGAGCAGCATTCATACACAACCTAGGAAAAATACCAGTGGTACCCTCTTAGAGTGTTTCTCTTCACCCGTGCATTATGGCCAGCCACAGACGCGGCGGTGATTCAAATTGCATTGCATTCTGAAGAAAACAAAAAGAACATACACTGGTGTTACCGTGAACGCAATGCAAAAACGCACGGGGGGGGGCAACCAACCGAGCCGTGCACAGCACATTATCGTCGAAAGATCCAGCTACCCTGCCGTTGCCATGTAAAGGAATCTCTTGACACACCTTCACTAACCGCTTCTGAGTGACTCACACTCGACGAATCCCCATTCTCTTGCTGCCCCTTGTGTGAATCCTCTCCCCCCCTCGCACTCTCTCTTCCACCACCACCACCACCACCCATGGCCCACCCACTGTGCTGCTGGCCGGACCCCACATTCCCCAGGGGAGCAGCAGTGGAGAGCGAGGCAAAGGCCTTCACTATGGAGCTGAGCCCTCTGGCCCGGCGAGGCGCCTGCGGCACTGCAGGCCCCGCAGAAGCAGCACTGCCACCAGGCATGGTGGTTACATTCGGTGCACTGGCGGAGGTGGTGAGGTGTGTGCGTGGTCCTGTGCTTGTGGAGCCCTCATCGTGTGAAGCCCGCCCCATGCTGTGCTGCGGTGAGTCTGATGGCGACGGGGCGAGTGCGGGTGAGGAGGCGGAGGGGGAGGCGGGGCGCATGAGGGCCGCCATGCCCTGCAGCGGCCGCGCCAGGCGCCCCAACCCAAACGACGGCTCCGACGCAGCAGCCGCTGCCGCACGGGGAGCGCTGCTGGAGGGGAGCAGTCCGCTGCTGCTGCTGGTGGCGGCGGCAGAGAAGGAGTGGTGGTGGTGGGGCGACTTGAGGGGCTCGCGTGGGCTGTAGAGGAAGCTGGGCGGCGCCGTGGACATGGAAGAGTCGGAGTCGGGGCGGTGTGCAGCGCGGGAGAGGGAGGAGGAGGACTTCCTGGCGGCCATGGGGTTGAGTGGGCGCAGGAAGGAGAAGAGCGACGACACTGGTATGGAGCCGTCAGGCCCGGATAGCCGCGCCTGGATCTCAGGTACGGATGGGAGCTCTTGGGTTGGGTCGAGAGGGGGTTTGGGTGGGATGACAGGGATGGTGACGGACACAACAGGCGCAGTGGAAACAGCAGCAGCAGTATCCGTGGGGGCAGCAGCAGCAGCGTCAGTAGCAGCGGCGGGGGATGCAGCGGAAGTGGAAGGGGGGTTGCGGCGCATGAGGGGGACGGTGATGGAGGCCATGGGCGCAGAGGAAGAGGGGGCAGCAGGGGGGGTGACCTGGGCGTTGGGCTGAGACACGCCCAGAGGGGAATGGGATGGGGACGGGGAGGAGAGGGGAGGCGGCGGAGGGGCAGGGAGCGGGGCGGTGGAGACAACGACGTGGGAGCGGCGGGCCTTGCGCTTGGGGGAGAAGAACCGGAAGTGCGACGACCGCCGCGCCTTCTGCTCTGCTGCTTCCACGGGTGCTTTCGCAGTGCCTTCCTTGTGTGCATCCTTGCTGCCTGCTGCCGCAGAAGCTCGCTGCTGCTCCTGCTGCTGCTTGTGAGCATGCGAGTGGCGCTGCACCTGCTGCCTCTGCTGCTCCTTGCGCTTCGCCTTGCTGCCCTCCCTGTCCCACATGCTCCCACCCGAGCCTGCGTGGCTGTTGCTGCCGCTGGTGGGGCGTGCAGTGAAGAGGAACACACCGCTGCCACCGCCACTGCTGCCAGCACGATTGGCAGCGGAGGTGGGCGAGGAGAAGAGGGGCGAGGCGGGGCCAGTGAAGGACGCGAAGAGAGGCAGCTGGATCGGCGGCGCCTTGGGCTGCTTCTGCCGCCCGCCCTGCTGTACCGCACTCGCACCCTGTTGTGAATCCACATCCATGCTGCCATGCGCCGCCACCCCGGCCCCTTGCTCTTGCCTCCCACCCTCTTCTCCTTGCTGTTCCTGCTTGCCCTCCTGCCTGCCCCTCTCCTCTCCTCGCACTGCCGCTGCTTCACTGCCTGCAGCGCCGTCCCACGAGGTGCGCTGCGGCTCCACACCGCCCATCTCCGTGTCTCTGCTCCCTCCTGCTGCTGCAGCAGCACCTGCCGCACCGCCCCTCCCACTGCCTACCCCCTCCGAGTCCCTCGGCACAGCTGCACCCCCACCCGCCTCTGCTGCTGCTTTCACGCGCTCCCCCTCTCTCTTCCCCTCTCTGCCGCCCTCCACACCGCTCTCGCCCGTCCATCCCGGCGCCCCCACCGGCACGCACGGGGAGGGGGCGGGGCGGGGCGAGGGAAGGGGTTCCCGGCCGCAGTGCTGGGCGAGCCAGGGGTGGTGCAGCGCGGCGGCGGCGGAGGGGCGGTGGGCGGGGTCGGAGGAGAGCAGCCAGCGCACGAGGTCGATGGCGGCGGGGGCGACGGAGGGCCAGGGCGCGATGGAGAAGTCGGGCTGGTTGCGCAGAATGCGGAAGAAGAGCTGCTCGTCCGTGCTGCCCCAAAACGGCATGTAGCCTGCGGGGGGGCGGCCACGGGGGGTGGGTTGTGGGCGGATGGCAGGGGGAATGGGCGGGTGAAGGAAGAAGTGGCAGCTGGTGTGGGTGGAGACATGGGAGTGAAAGAGTGGCAGAGAACTGTGAGGTGTGAGTTGATGGGCTTATGGGATCGAGGTTATCATGGATAGAACTGCATATCTGTACCCCTGCTGAATTAATACAACGGACCATTTGAGAGAGCGGAACGGAGAAGGGAGGTTGTGTGGCAGGAGGGCCTGGGGTAAGAGAGGGGCACCTGAGAGAGCGGTGTAGAGGATGACGCCCAGCCCCCAGAGGTCCACAGCGGGCCCATAGGGGCGGCGGCACACGACCTCCGGAGACATGTACACCGCGCTGCCGTACATGCCCACCGCTTGCTGCCCCGCTCGCAGCATCACTGCCAGCCCGAAGTCCGCGAGCTTGAGGTGCAGCTTGCCCGCTGCCTCGTCCTTGGCGGCGAGCAGGATGTTCTCGGGCTTGATGTCCCGATGCACCACGCCTGACGCGTGGCAGTGGTGTAGGGCTAGTAGGATCTGCCTGTAAGGGGGATTGGAGGGTGAAGGGAAGAGGGGATGGGAGCAAGGGGCGCGGATGGGGCGATGGGCTCGGGGGTAAGCGCGAGAGGGGCTTGATGTCCCGATGCACCACTCCGGACGCGTGGCAGTGGTGCAGGGCCAGTAGGATCTGCCCGCAGGGTGGCAATGAGGCGCGAGGGGGAAAGGGAGGAATGAGGGGGGTGGAAGGGAAGAGGGGGTTTGGAAAAGGCGAAGGAGAGAGTGATGGGAGCAGAGAGAGAGGGTAGGGCGGTGGGCAGGGTGGTGAGCGTGGGAGGGCGCAGTGTAGCGCGCCGGATGCGAGGCAGGGGGGGCGGGCGAGCAGGGATCTGGCAGGAATGGCAGGCTGCGGAGGTGGGGGCACGGGAGTCAGCAGAGCAGCATGCAACAGCTGGCACGGGCGGGCTCCTGCAGTGCGCTCGTTGCAGTGCAAGGAGAAGCACAGCACAGCCGCGCGCGGACAGACTCTGTGACTGACCCGGTGCCGTCAGCGATCGGCTCACCTGGTGACGTCAGCGGCGAGCGGCTCGGGCAGCGTGGTGCGCGCGATGAGGTAGTCGTAGAGGTCGCCGTGCGCGCAGAGGTCCATGACCAGGTGCACGCTCTCCGCGTCCTCGAACAGCGCGCGCAGCGCCACCACGTGCGAGTGCCCCCCCACGCGCCGCATCGCCGCCACCTCCCCTTGCAGCTCCTCCCGCGCCTCCTTGCGCTGCGCGAGCGGACGGTGGTGAGCGCGCGTGGCGGACGCGAGGGGAGCAGCAGTTGCGCGCACGGGTGAACGCGGGGAAGAGCAGAGAATCGGAGCGTAGGGTAAGGACGGGGAACGGGGGGGGAGTACGGGGAAGGAACGTTTTTAAAAGAACGATGAGAGGGTTAGGGGAGAAAAAATATGGGAATGAGAGGGAATGGCGGATGAGACGGGGATGGCGAGAGGCGCAACGCATTGGACAAAGCCTATCCTGCATCCACGTCGTTCCTCTCAGCGCGCCATTCCCTCACACCACGCCATCAGCGCGCCGTTCCCGCCACTTCAACGACCCATCATCGTCTGCGCGCCCATCCGCCGTGAGTGTGCCTCCGCAGCCCGTGCGCACTCTCGCCGCTCCACACACCCGCCCACCCTTCCCCCCCTTCCCCTCCCCCCCTCATCCTCCTCCCCCCTCGTCCCGCGCACCTGCAGCTTGCATTTGGGAATGCTCTTGCACGCCGCCACCGCCTCGCCCGTCGCCACGTCGCCGCATATCCGTACCACGCCGCCGCCGCCTTTGCCCAGCTCCCGCCCCAGCTGGTACCGACTTCTCACATCGGCCCGCGACGCGGATGGGAAAATAGGGTTTGGAATGGTCATGGCGGCGGGGAGAGCGAGGAGGAAACGCTGCTAGTTTAAAAAGGAACCGAGATGCTTACAAAGTGAACGGCCAGATCGTGAAAGATGTGTGGCTTAGCAACGAGATCGTGGAAGGTAATGGAACATGGCGAGGAGTAGTCTCATGTCGAAGCTTTGAGAAGCGTATAGAATCGTGAACGCCGCCCTGAAAAGGTCACGAGGCTCAGACTCTCGCCTTCGCTACTAGGCCGTTCGAGATGCTGATTCCAATACCTCAGTCTGAAGGCCAAGCACCTTACTGAAACGCAATCAGCCATGTCTGGGGGAACACGCCTTCAAAAGCGCTGGAACAGTGCAAAAGGTGAGAGCTGCCACTTCCTCTCAAGTACAAATTTCGGCAGATGGGCGGTGAGGAGAATGTCGCCTGCCTTGCACGGATCGTGTGCGTCGCCTTGGATTGGCGGATGTGTCGCAAATTGTTCGCAAGTCAACTGGACCATCGCACTCGCGGTTTATCTGGGCTTCAGCTGAGTCCGACATAATGAAGCGACAAGCTGATAAGTGTACTGACATATGACCTGTTAGGTTACAGACGCAATATTATGAGGGGAAAGTGCTTGGACATAGAACTGAATAATGGAGGACATGAAATATCAGAAACAAAATCAATATTTATATTGCTTTATTCTACAATGACTCTACTTCCAAGTAGTGAATGAAGCGGATTAGCAGATGTGAGGATGTGTGCACAACGGGACACAACGGAGGATGTGTCCCCTTCTGCCAGCAGACACAGCACTGAGAGCTTCAGTGGGGTGAGGGAGTGTACATGCCATTGCCTCTCGTGGACTCCAATCTGGGCGACAGAGGCACACAAGAGGAATGCCAGGTGAGTGCATGGGGGCAAACGTGGCGAGCGAGAGGATGTAAGTTGCTCTGACACAAGGAGCCGAACAGGTCATGTCATGGCATGTGCAGCACAGTCGATGAAGTGCGCGTGGGGGATGTGGACAAGCAGGCATGTGGGCATGCGAGCATGTCCAATGTGGGCATGTGGTCATCCGATTTGCGCAGTGTGCTTGCGGGTGATGCATCACCGTGTGGGCAACAGGTCAAGCAACAGGCCGCAAAGGGAGGCATGGGCACAGGCAGAGGAGAGGGCAAAAACATCAGCGAGGGCAGACGAAGACAGAGGGTTAAATAGTGCAGGGAAAGGAGGTCAGCTAGACAGCAGAGGGGGACATAGGAGGGAAAAGGGGGGAATGTACGACGGGGAGGTGTGTTGGATTTTTGAGACGTCTCAAAACTCAAGGTGTGTTAGATTGTATGCTATAGCAGCTAGACGGCCCGCTGTCCTTGGTTGATTCGGTAAATGTCCCCTTATGCACTCTAGCCTTCAGCGTGCTAAGGGATTTTGTTCATGGCTAGAGTGGGAGGGAACAGGGAGGTCCATACGAGGGGGCGGTGCATGTTGGACTATATGCTATAGCATGCTAGGTTACTACTTCAAATAATTGTGGTGTACGATTGGCCTGGGCTTGTACCCCATTTTGGGTGCACACATTTGTGTTGGGGTGGCAATCCGTTGTGTTAAAGTGGAGCCCACACACACACATGTGTTGTGACTAGCCTGGCCTGGGCACTAGATCGCCTTGAATGGTTACTCCATTGTAGCTCATTCTTCCCACCGCATGTTGGGACCAATGGTGAGTGACACTCCTCACAACCACCACCTTGGCCCCATCCACCTCTTTTTCTTCCAAATATCCCTTGCAAGCTATGTTTGCGTTACTGTTTTCGTTAATAGAACACTGTGCTTCTGAAAAGTTGGCCATTCAAGGGGGCAAAGGGGGCATCATGCGAAGGGGCACGGGGTGCATATGCAGGGGCAGGGGGACAAATGAGGGGGCAGGGCCATAGGACAGAGCAGGCAGGGGCATAGGACAGAGCAGGCAGGGGCATAGGACAGAGCAGGCAGGGGAAAAGGACAGAGCAGGCAGGGGCATACTAGGCAGCAGGCAGGGGCATAGGGAGTGCGTACGAGGGGGCGAGGTGGCCGAGGTGGGAGACGAGGGCGGAGGAGGCGGCATCGCGCAGGTGCCCCGACGCGTCCAGAGTGTACTGCCGCTGCGCTGCCCCCGGCATGCCCCGCCGTGTGAGCGGCGCCAGGTCCCGCTGGCACAGCTCGCGCCCGTTCACCAGCACGCGCGTGCGCCCCCCCGCACAGTCCCGCCTCATCGGCTCCCTCAGCTGCGGTATGTTCGCCTGGGGGGCGGAGGGTGCGGGTGTGGGGGGAGATGGGATTGGACGGGTGAATGGGGGAAAGGGGTGGGAAAGGGAAGGGGGAGACCAGGGTGGTGAAGAAGGGGGGAGGGAAGGAAAGATCCGAGTTGAAGGGTTGGAAGGGGAGGTGGCACGTGCGGTGGGCACAGGAAGGACGAGTGTGTGAAGGTGTGAGTGAATAGAACCACCTTGTGTAGTGTATGAATGATGCAGGAGAGCAGGGAGGTGCAGAGGTGTGAAGAGGGGCTGGGAGGTGCAGTGAGGAGGTGCAGGGAGGTGGAGGGAGGTGCAGAGAGATGCAGGGAGGTGCAGAGGGGTGCAGGGAGGTGCAAGGCGGAACTCACAGGCAGAATACCGAGGCTGGGTCCACCCATGACTCCCCAGAAGCCAGCTCGCATGTCGTACCTGCGGAGGGGTGTAGGGGCGCAGCGCGGGACAGTGGGGCAAGCTGAGCGAGCAAGCACGGCTGGGACACACGGACTTGCGTGTCACAAGGGAACACGGGAGAGCGAGAGGGAGAGGAGGTGGGAAGACGGAGGAGGGGGTGGGGCGATGGAACAACGTAAAGGGAGTGAGAGAGAGCGAGGTTTGAGGAGGGTTGGGAAAGCGGAGGAGGAGGTGTGGGAGAGAGGAGGGGGGGGGAGGAGGGGGGCACCAGTAGTGGCCGGGGTCGATGGGTCCGGCCAGCAGCTCGGCCTGCTGCACGTCCGCATCGCTGATGGCAGCCCCGTTCACCACCACTCGCCGCTCATACGTCTCGCCCTCCCTCGCCCCGCCGCGCTCCCCCGTCCACTCGCTGGCGCTGTCACCACTCCACTGCACGCTGCCCCCTCCCCCACTCCACTCCGTGCTCGCCCCCCCACTCCACTCGCTCCCCATGCTTTCCCCCACCCACCCCTCCCCCTCCCCCTCTGTCTCCTGCCCCTCTCTGCCCATCTGCCCCTCCCACTCTTCCGTCCCACACCCTGCCCCGCCCCACTCGCCCTCGTCCCCCCGGCCACTCACACGCCCCCCCACATCCTCAGCCCCATCCCCATCCTCTTCGTCTCCCTCCTGCCCACCGCTGCTCACACCGCCCCGCAGCCGCCCCTCTGCTCCTCCCACTCCCCCCACCACGCCATTGAGCGCCCTGCCTGCTCCCCGCGCCCCGCTGTGCCCCTTCAGGGGCGACGGGGTGGGGTTTCCTCGAGCGCGGGCGAGGCGGGGCGAGGGCACGCTGAGGGGCGACAGGTCTCGTGTCACGTCGCCCCGCCTGCTCCCCACGCCCTGCCCGCGCCCATGCCAGCCCCCCCCCGCCCCCCTCGACCCACTCTCCTGACTCGTGCTTCTTGGAACACCCTGGGGGGACTGGGGGGCCGCCCTGGGCGTGGCGCCGGGGGAACTGGGGGAACCACGGGGACTGGAGGGGATGGCGGGGGGGAGGCGCGCGAGGGGGGAGGAGAGGGAGCGGTAGGGGGAGGCAAGGGGGTGCCTGGGGGATGGGCTGAGGGACGCTGACGGTGAGGAGGGGGGGTGCGCGGGGGCGAAGGGCGGCTGGTAGGGTTGGGAGTGCGCGGGGAGGGGCGGGGCGGCGAAGGTGGAGATCTGCTGGCAGCCGCCGCACCGCAGCTTCTGCGCTCCTCCCTGCTTGCGGCGCCGCGGCATGGGCGGCACGGCGAGCGCTTGAGCGCAGTGCGGACACTGATTGGGGGGGAAAGGCAGCGGGAAGGGGTGGATGAAACGAAAGGTGGTGAGGGGGGTTGGGGGTCATGCAAGAGCCGAATCTCCCAGTCACATAGCAGATGGGTCGGCTCGGCGCATGAGAAGGAGCATGTGAAGGGCGGTGCATGTGAAGGGCGGTGCATGTGAAGGGAGGTGCCTGTGAAGGGAGGTGCCTGTGAAGGGAGGTGCCTGTGAAGGGAGGTGCCTGTGAAGGGAGGTGCCTGTGAAGGGAGGTGCCTGTGAGCTTACGTGCACGACTTGAGGGGCGTCAGGCGGCGGCAGGCATGGCAACTGCGCACTGGCTTCTCCACTATCCTCCCTCGCCTCCTTCACCACCTCGCCTTCACCCTCCTCACCTCCCCCCACCTCGCCTGGTGCCCCTGCATCACCCACCATCCCTGCCTGCCTCGCATCACCACTACCCTCCACATCTGCACCTCCGCTGCCCTCCCCACCACCCTGCACGCTGCAACCCACAGCACCGCCTTCACTAGAAGCCCTTCCAGCAGCAGCAGGACCAGCAGCAGCAGTGGCTGCATGTCTTGCCGCCTTGCCTCTCAGGCCCGACTTGCGTCGCTCCAGCACACTGCCGGCCCCTCTGCCCGCGCCCATGCCGCGTCCGCCGTGCCACTCAGGCAGCAGGCGCGGGCTCTGCAGGGCGTCAGCAAAGCGCGACCGCGGGGTGGCGGGCACGGCGGGCATGGCTGCTAGTGGGGAAGCCCCGCCGCTGCCACCTGCAACAGCGGCAGCAGCAGCTTGGGAAGCGGCCTGGGCGGCAGCAGCAGCAGCAGCAGCAGCAGCAGCAGCAGCAGCGTGGGCAGCGCGTTTCATCTCCATGTACTGCCGCCGCGTCACCTTCACCTTCGCTGACCCTTCCTCCGCCTCCGCCGCCTCCACCGCTCCTCCCTCCCCTCCTCTGCTCTCGCCGTTCGCTGCACTCTCTCTGCCTGATCGGCTGCCATCACCTGCTTCTGCTTCAATGCCCTCCCCTCTCTCCGACTCCTCACGCCCCTCTGCTGCTCCGCCCTCCGCCCTGCCACTGCCTCTCGCCTCCTCCGCCCCTGCATCCCCAACAGTCGCTGCATGGCGCGCCATCGATGCCATGCGAGCTACTCCGTGCGTGGCCGTTGCACCCCGCATGGGCGAGCCTGGAGCGCTGCCCGTGCCATGAGCGCCCACCATGCCGGCCCCACCTCTCACTTCCCTCGCACTCTGAAAGCTACGAGCTATGTGGCGACTGGAGGACACTGCAGGGGAGAGCGGCGAACGGGAGAGTGGCGAGGGGGACAGTGGTGACGGGGAGAGTGGAGCACCAGCAGCGGTATCTGCCTGCACGTCCTCTCCCTGCAACACCCCCTCTTCGCTCTCGTCCCCCTCGGTGCCATTACATCCTGCCCCGCTTTCCCCTCCTGCGCCGGCTGCAGCTCCAGCCAGGCGGCGAGGCACGGAGAGCGAGCGGTGGAAGGAGGAGGAGCGGGGCGAGCACGTGGAGGGGGGCAGCACGGCGGGCGAGAAGTGGAAAGCCATGGACGCATGCCGCACTGCTGGCCTGCCGCTGCCGGCAGCGCTCTCATCATCGCATGTGCCACCCTCTGGACTGCCCGTGCCACTGCCCATGCGTCCACTCGTGTGGGACCGGAACAACCCCGCTGCCTCATTGCCCTCCACGGCGCCCTCGTCGCCCGCCTGCATGCCCCCTCGCCCCATCCTGCCCGTGGGGGAGCGCCGCGAGTCTGTGTTGCTGCGCTGCATGGGAGGCCCGCTGCCGCCGCTGTTGCTCATGCTGCTGCGCGGGGAGGCACCCGGCTTCGCCTCCCACAGCGACTTGAGCTTCGACCCGATGTTGATGTTGATGTTCATGTTGCGCCGCTCCCTACCCCTCCCCCCTTCCCTCCCCTCCCTCCCCTCCCTTGCCTTCTCCTCGCCCTCGCCTGCTGACGTGGCAGGCAAGCTGCCCTGCCGGTCCAGGTCAGCAGGCGGGTCCCAGTCACTCCCCCCCGCCCCTCTCAGCCCCTGGGGTTCAAGCTCCGCACTGCGACCGTCACTGTGGGGGGCAGCGGAGCAGCGGGGCGGGGCGGTGTACTGGCGGGTGAAGGTGCCCGCACTGCCCTCCTCGCCCTCGCTGCTCTCGCCCTCGCCCTCCCCCGCGCCCCCTCCTCGCCCCGCCCCCATGCCCGACCCCGCACTGGCCAGCTGTGCAGCGCTGCCCTCCTCCCGCTGGGCAGCAGGCGAGGCGTGGCGGGAGAAGAGGCGGCGCAGCGACATGGACGGGGCCAATGCGCCTGATGATGCTGATGCCGATGCGCCTGATGCTGCTGGTGGGGACACGCCCCCCCCGCTGCCACTGCTGCTGCTGAACCCGCCCAACCCTAACCCCATGCCCATGCTCGCGTTCATGCTCGCACTCATACTCAGTCTCCTCCCACTGCCTCCCCTCCCCCCCTCCCCATCCACGCTCCCCCTGCTGCCCTGCCGCCCACCCCTGCTGCTGCCAAGCCCGCCATCCATGCTCTGGGTGCATGCCACTCCCCCGTCCATGTCCCCCCCCATACTTCCGCCCATGCTTCCGCCCATGCTCCCACCCATATCCCCCTCCGACCATGCTGCATCTATCTCCGCCCACCCCTTCGGCCACACCACCGCCTCCCCTTCTTCCACCTCCTCTCCCTCCTCTCCCCTTTCCTCCCCTTCCCTCTCGCCGCTCCCCTCCCCCTGCGCCCACCTCCCGCTCCCCCCTGCCCCCGCCCACATGCCAGACCCCAGCGCCCTCCTCCTCGCCGCGCCTGCTCGGGCGGAAGAGCGCGGGGAGGGCGTCTGGAGGGGGCTAGCGTGGCGGGGCAGGCGGGGGGGGAGGGTGGACTGGCGGCCAAACGCGGCGGAGGGGTTGGGGGGGCTGCTGCCTGTTGCCACTGGCGCACCCTCCTCGTCCCCCTCGCCCTGCCCCCACTCCCCACTGCCCTCCTCCCCCCGCCCGCCAGCCTGCGCCCATGCCTGCCCCCCTCCGCCACTGAGCTCCTCCCCCCCGCCCCTGCGGTAAGGCGAGTCCGCCTGGCCACCGAATCCGCCCTCCCCTGGCTCCGCCCCTCCGCCCTTTCCCTCCCCCGCCCATGCCCCTGCGCCTGCCTCCGCGGGCTCTTCCTCCTCCGCGCCCTCGTCCCCCCACTCCGCCATCTCGTGCCCAAACAGCGTTGCCCGCGCGCCCGCCCCGCCGCGCCCAGCAAAGGAGGCGGAGAGGGCGCGCGGGCGGAAGGAAAGGGACGAGGGGTCGGCGGAAAGGGAGGTGCGCGGGGAAGAGGAGGTCGCGGGCGCGCGGGGAGAGGAGGAGGCGGGAGTATTTTGAAGAGCGGAGGAGGAGGCGCCTTGCGAGAGCGACTTGGAGATCTGCGGGGGGCGCGGAGGGGTGGCGTGCGGAGACGCGAAGAGAGACGGCGGGGGGCGGTCTGCGCTGTGGTTGCGCGGAACGGGGGGCCCGCGCGAGTGTGGGGGCGGGAGGGGGGAGAAGGAGGCGGACGAGCGACCTCCGACGTCAATGCCGACAGGGTGGCGCGGCACTCCCCCGTACACCGCGTGGCGCGCTGCGCGCACGAGATGGGGAAAATGGGTGAGAGGAAACGTGAAGGGAAATGGGTTAGGAGGCGGGACGAAGGTGGGGAGGGTAAGGACACGAGAGAGAAAGAGGAAGGGCCTATCGACAGAAGGAGTAATTATAGTTCATAAGCAACCCCTGGGAGCGCGTTGTCGTGGGGAGCGCGTTACCCTGCAGGACGGTCATGCAGCTGCCGCATTTGTAGAACGGGTTGCTGGGCGGCGGCTCCTGCAGCACGGCGCGGCACCGCGGGCACTGCACCATTCGCGCCATGCTGGCGCACGGCGCGCGCTACGCAAGTGGTAAGGGGAAAACTATCTACCGGAAAAATCGCAATGAGAGGTGATGGCGCGGCGCGCGGCACGCCGCGCAATGTAGCGTCGAGACTAGCGGAGCGGCGCGCGGCGAGAGGTAAGAGCACGAGGAAGCGCTGAAAGTGGCGGTGGGGGAGCCGCATGCCGCAGGGCTGGCTTCGGTGTCGCACAATCCGAACTAGGTTGCCGCTGCAGCATGACAGGACGGCGGTGGTTGTGCTCGGGTGTCAGCGCTCATAGGTGTCAACAGTGTGCAAGTGAGGCTGTACCTTCTTCACTCACCATTCAACCCTGACAGAGGCAAGGAAATCCTCTTCCCTACTGTCATAATGCAATTGCGTTATTGCAAGAGGCGGGTATTAGATATACATGGGGTCTCAAAAGCTCATCCTTATGGTCCATCAGGCAAGTCAGCGTGTTGTCCTTTAATTAGTTTCTACAAGGAATTGTATAAATTCCTTACATTGCACCAGTTCTCATTACCATCCGCCATTGATCGTTGCACTGCGCACCAGCTTTTGCAAACCCTTGCACTATTTTGCGCTGGATGTACCTGGTCCATACTGGGAGCAAGAGGATGCAGATTCGGTGTGGAGTAATGCTCTCTGGATAAGGTTTTGAAAGAAATTTCCAATCCGTGCATCACCCACCTTCCACCCTTGTTGTAAAGTAGAGGTGAACGAGAATGGATGAAACTAGGTAGGAGGGGGATACAAGTAGGAAATCCTAACAAAGTTGTACCCCCTAAGGCTAAACCCACTATAGCCTACAAAATTTAAACATATAATGTTTGACACACCCCCATAGGCTAAGTGGGAGACAACCAGATGGTCACAAGACCAGTCAAAGCAAAGCAAAGCAAGCTCAGGGTGGATCTCAAGGAAACCACACAAATTCTGAGCACAAGCAAGTGGTCACAAGACCAGTTCACATGCAGGTTGATAGTATAACAAGAGATACAGCGATCACAACCTAGCAAGAGTAAACATGCAGGTATATATATATAGAGATCACAGTACAAGCAGAGTCAAGAAGTAAGCAAGTGAGGCCCAGTAGGCACAAGGCCTAGAACAGTACAGAAGCGCTGATGGTCACAAGGCTGAAGCGCCCTGGTGAACACATCAGCAGTGTTGGCCCGAGTGGCCACGTAACGCAGACGAAGCTGACCGCGCTGCTGCAGCTCTCGAGCAAGGAAGTAGCGCAGAGCGATATGCTTCGTTCTGTGCTCCAGTCTGTGCTCCTCACACAAGGCAATGGCAGCCTTGTTGTCGACGTACAGCACTGGAGGAGAACGAGGCCGCTCTCCCAAGTCGGTCAGCAGGTAGGTGAGCCAGCGTAACTCCTGTGCAGCCATGGCTGTGGCGTAGATCTCAGCCTCACAACTGGAGCTGAGAACAGAAGACGAGCGTGTAGAACGCCAAGAAACTGAACCAGAGCCAAGGCTGAAGGTGTAACCCTGAGACGACCGCTGAGTAGCCTGGTCGTCAGCCCAAGACGCGTCTGAGTGCCCAGTGAGTGCAACTCGGTCTCGTCCTCCAAGCACTAGCCCCATGCCCGACGTACTGCACAAGTAGCGCAACACCCTCTTAGCGGCATCCATGTGCTCCTTCCGGTGACGGCCAGGAGCGACATAGCGTGCAAGGATGCTAAGAGGGTATGCAAGGTCAGGTCGAGTGCAGGTCATCAGGTACATGAGGCAGCCCACAAGCTCTGGATACGGGCCACTCGGCTCTACGGACTCATCCGAAGGCAGAGCTGAGAGCGAGTGACCGGTAGGCAGAGGAGTGGGCTGAGGCGAGGAGTACGTGAAGCGGAAGCGCTGAAGGACCTGCTGCACCATGTGTGACTGAGTCAAGGTGATGGTGCGCCGTGCTCTGTCCCGGGTGATCCGCAAGCCAAGATAGCTTGTCAGTTCACCCAGGTCTGTGCACGTGTGTCTCTTCTGCAGCTCCGACTTCACGTGGGCGAGTGCCGCAGTGTCAGCAGTGGCAAAGACCAAGTCGTCGACGTACACGAGGATGTAGAACGGCGGCAGCGAGGTGTCGGTGCGTAGAAACAGCGACGGGTCAGCAGTAGAAGGAGCGAACCCAAGAGCCGCAAGTGTAGTCCTCAGTGTGTCGTGCCACTCACGGGGCGCCTATCGGAGACCGTAGACTGGCCGCCGGAGGCTCCACTAGGTACCAGGAGGGAACGACCCAGTGAAGCCAGGTGGGCGGCGCAGCCAGATCTCCTCGTGCAGGCTGCCCTGTAGGAAAGCAGTGCTGAAGTCAAGAGAGTGGAGCTCGTAGTCACGCTGAGCGGCGACGTGCAGCAGAACCCGAAGAGTGGTCATCTTCGGGGTCGGGGAGAAGGTCTGGAAGAAGTCAACTCCCTCTCGCTGACTGAAGCCTCGTGCAACGTAACGCGCCTTGAAGACAGGCGGAGAACCCGGCGGCCGCTTCACCCTGAAAATCCACATGCCACTGACGATGTTCGCCCCAGGTGGGGGAACCTCGTCGACGTAGGTGCCTGTGGACTTCCAGGAAGCCATCTCTGCGTCCATGGCTGTCTGCCACTGAGAGGAGTAGGGACCCTCTATCGCCTCTGCGTAAGAGCGCGGAGTCGGGATGTCTGGTGCATCCGGGTCTCCCTCAGGGGCAACTAGCATGGACACGAGATGAGGTAAAGCAGCGGCAAAGCACTCAAACTCCTCCTGCCTGTCCTCAAGGACGTCCGTGCCAAGAGCACACTCACCCCCGACGGACGGAGGACAGACAGACTCAGACTCAGCAACTAGGCTAGCGGCGTAGTCTAGACGACAAGCGGCAGCAAAGTCGACAAGCTCAGCAACTAGGGCAGACGCAGCAGTGGACTCAAAGGAAGGGTCAGTGACAACAGTAGCCAGGAGACGCGTGACAGTAGGACTGGTAGCACGAAGGGAGTCAGACTCAGGGTCAGCAAGAGCAGGAAGAGAGGACGCAGGAGGAGACGGGAGAGGGACACGCTGAGGAGCAGTGGAAGGACGAAGCGCCATCTGGTGAGTGCCTGGGACAGCAGGAGGACGCTGACGCGGGACACGACGACCAGTGTGAGCAGCACGAACAGGCGACGCTCGACGAGACTCAGGCGACGCAGGACGAGACTCAGGCTCACGACGCTCCGTAAGACCTCCAGTCGGACCAGTGTAAGGAGAAGGACCAGGGAGAGGGGAGGCAGACGGTAACTGTGACTGCGACTGGACAGACGGAGGACACTCTAAGGAGGGAGGAGGACAAGGAGGAGGAGGCTGACCAAGAACCTGCTGAAGGAGCGGAACGAAGTACGGCCGCGGCCGCGCAGCGTCTCCAGAACCAGCAGAGACACCAGCGCCAGGGTCGTCAGCACCAGCAGCAGCACCAACTCCAGGGTCCTCAGCACCAGCAGCAGCTCCAACTCCAGGGTCCGCAGCACCAGGAGCAGCTCCAACTCCAGGGTCCGCAGCACCAGCAGCAGCTCCAACGCTCGGGTCCGCAGCACCAGCCGCAGCTCCAACTCCAGGGTCCGCAGCACCAGCAGCACCTCCAGGAGTAGCAGTACCTCCAGCAACTCCAACAGCAACAGCACCAGCAGCACCTCCAGCAACTCCAGCAGCACCAGCAGCACCACCAGTAGCAGCAGCACCTCCAGCAGCTCCAGCACCAGCAGCACCTCCACTAGCACCAGCAGCACCGCCAGCAGCAGCAGCACCTCCAGCTCCAGGGTCCGCGACACTAGGAGCGCCACTCCGGAGACTGCAGCGCCGTGCGTACCACTCTCGGAGCCGCTGGGGAGAGGGTAGCTCCCGCCTAGGAGGGGAAGCACTAGCCCCAGCTCCAGCAGTACTCCTAGCTCCAGAAGCACCTCTCCTGAGGCTGCAGTACTGTAAGTACCACTCACGCAGCTGCTGTGAGGAGAGAGCTCCTCCAGGTGTAGCACTCCCAGGCGCAGCACCTCCAGACTCAGCACCCCCAGACTCAGCACCCGCAGGCTCCGCACCCCCAGGCTCAGCACCCCCAGACTCCACACCCCCAGGCTCCGCACCCCCAGGCTCCGCACCCCCAGGCTCCGCACGCTCAGGCTCAGCACCCTCAGCAGGACGAGAGTCGACAGCTACCTTGGCAGGCTCAACCGGGTCTACCTGGGACAGACCTGAGGGAGCGGCACCCTGAGGGGGGAGGGGGTCTACCACAGCAGCACCTGGCGCGAGGAAGAGAGGCGGGGGGGGAAGCGGGGCAGTGCGGTAGGGGAAGAGGCGGTAGTAGGGGACGGACTCGTCGAACGTGACGTCCTGAGAAGGCAGGACACTGCGCGAGGTGGGGTGGTAAAACTGCCAACCAGACGCGTCTAGGACAAAGCCAAGGAAGACACAAGGAACAGCGCGGGAGGAGAGCTTGTCCGCAGACGTATCGCGGACAAAAGCTCGAGATCCCCAGACCCGAAAGCGTGACGCATCGCCAACCTCTCCCGTCCAACGCAGTGTCGGCGAAGTCTCCGGAATGGAGACACGGGGCCAGAGGTTGAGCTGATGCGCAGCGTAGCGGACCGCAAACGGCCACAGAAAGTGGGGGGCAGCCGCATGGATCAAGGAGGTACGAGCGACCTCCATGACCAAGCCAATGCGGCGCTCAGCAACCCCATTCTGCTGTGGAGAGGCCGGAAGCGTGAACGACTGGCGAATGCCGTGCTCCGCACAGTAGGCTACCAAGAGGTCGGAGGAGAACTCACCACCTCTGTCAGAGTGCAAGCGCAGGACAGGAAAGTCCGAGTGGAAACGCTCGCTGAGCTGGAGACGAGAAGCGCGGATCCAAGGGATCAAAACATCAGGGACCTCACCCTTGGTGCGCAAAGGGAAGACCGTGGTGTAGCGCGAGTAGTCGTCAACAACTATCAGGAAGTACCTCTCCTGACCCTGACCACGGACGCGGGCTGGGCCCCACACGTCCATGTGGAGCGTCTGCAAGGGAGCAGTCGTCGGGGGAAACGAGGAGGAGTGAGGAGCGGCGCGCTGCCGCCCCTCGACACAGGGAAGACAGGGAGGAGCAGGCGAGGGTGGGAGGGGAGGGAGAACCCTGGGAAGACCAGAGACAAGGTACCGTTTGTGCATGGCACGAAGGCGCTGCACGGACGGGTGACCAAGTCGGTGGTGCCAGAGGACGGTCTCGTGCGCCAGAGAGCGACACGAGCAGGGGGCCGACAGCTGACCTGACGCAGACGCAGACGCAGCTACCTGAGGGGACTCAGTGGTCAGTGTGTACAGGTCCGACCCCGGCTGCCGAGTGAAGGTAGCCAGGTGACGGCCCGTCCGAGCACACGTGCAGTGTGTCACGCGCTCGTAGGCAGGGGTGAACTGGTGAACACCCCCGTCCTGGAGCGCACAACCTGCCACCAAGTTCGTAGAGAACGAGGGGAGGTGGAGACCTGACAGTGTGCCCGACGGGACCGCAGGACAAGGAAGGACAGTGGAGGAGGTCGCAATGACCGGACCCCCAGAGGGGTCAGCGAGAGAGACAGCAACTGGCCGAGCAAGCGGCTCAAGGGTAGTGCGGTCACGAAAGAAACAGCGAGAAGCACCTGAGTCCAGTGTGAAGGTGTGCAGTGCCTCAGTCGACTCAGTACCAGGGGGGGCAGACTCACTAGCACCTAGAGCAGCAGCCTCACCAGCACCTGGGGTAGCAGACACGCAAGTACCGGGAGTGGTAGCGTCACCAGCACCTGGGCAACAGACGCACTAGCACCTAGAGCGGCAGCCTCACTCACAGGACACGGCAGCTGCACCTGTCCACTACCAGAAGCTCCCGAACGACGCACTCCAGAGCGACTACCACTACGGCCACCCCGACAGCCCCAACTGGCGTACCACTCACGAAGCTGCTGGGGCGAAAGAGGACACGGTAGCTGCACCTGTCCACTACCAGAAGCTCCCGACCGACCCACTCCAGAGCGACTACCACTACGGCCACCCCGACAGCCCCAACTAGCGTACCACTCACGAAGCTGCTGGGGCGAAAGAGGACACGACAGCTGCACCTGTCCACTACCAGGAGCTCCCGAACGACCCACTCGAGAGCGACTACCACTACGGCCACCCCGACAGCCCCAACTAGCGTACCACTCACGAAGCTGCTGGGGCGTGAGGGACTCACGCGCACGGCCCTGGAGCTGCATCTGGCCACGCCAGGAGCAGCAGTAGCAGCAGTAGCGGCAGTAACAGCAGTAACAGTAGGAGCAGTAGAGGCAGTAGCAGCAGTAGTAGTGGTAGCAGTGCGGGCAGGGTAATGCTCACCAGTGGTCGGCGCGGTAGGCGCAAGACGGTGGCGACAGCGGGGCCGCTACAACTGCAGGGCGGGGCTGGGCCGCGGCAGGGAGCTCCGCGGCAGCTGCTGCAGGGCGGGGCCGGGCCGCGACGGCAGCTGCTCCAGGGGTCAGGGGCGGCTGCTGCAGGGGCGGCTGCTCCAGTGGCCAGGGGCGGCTCTTGCAGTGGCGGTTGGTCCAAGGGCCAGGGACGGCTGCTGCAGGGGCGGCTGCTCCAGGGGCCAGGGGCGGCTCTTGCAGTGGCGGCTGCTCCAGGGGCCAGGGGCGGCTGCTGCAGGGGCAGCTGCTCCAGGGTCCAGGGGCGGCTCCTGCTGTGGTGGCTGCTCCAGGTGGCCAGGGGCGGCTGCTCCAGGGTCCAGGGGCGGCTGTAGGTGCAGCTGCTCCAGAGGCCAGGGGCGGCCGTCCCAAGGGCGGGCGCGGGGTAGGGCAGGGCGCCACGGTGAGCAGGGGCGACGCGCGGGTCGCGCGCGGGGGCGACGCGACGAGGCAGGGGTGACGCGTGCGGGTCCCGCAGCTGCGTCGCGACGAGGCGGGGGCGACGCGCGGGTCCCGCAGCTGCGTCGCGACGAGGCGGGGGCGACGCGCGGGTCCCGCAGCTGCGTCGCGACGAGGCGGGGGCGACGCGCGGGTCCCGCAGCTGCGTCGCGACGAGGCGGGGGCGACGCGCGGGTCCCGTAAGGGCGTCGCGAAGGGGCAGGGGGGGCGACGCGCACGGGTTCCGGCGGGCTGCAGGCGTCGGCGTGAAGTAGCCGCGGCGCGCGGGTCACGGCCTGCGCGTGAGCGGCCTACGGGCGGCCTACGGGCTGCCTACGGGCTGCCTACGGACGGCAGCGGCCTACGGGCGGCGTACAGTTTGTCTACGGGCGGCAGCGGCCTACGGGCGGCGTACTGGCGGCCTACGGGCGGCCGCGGCCTACGGGCTGCGTACGGGCAGCGTAAGGGCGGCCTCCAGGCGACGGCAGGCTACGGGCAGCCTACGGGCGATGGGCAGCCTACGGGCGGCGGCCACTAGGGCGCACGACGGCGCTAGTAGGGGCGCTCGACGGCGCTAGGAGGGGTGCTCGACGGCGCTAGGAGGGGCGCTCGACGGCGCAAGAAGGGGCGCTCGACGGCGCGAGAAGGGGCGCTCGACGGCGCGGTGGAACGGTGGGCCCAAACCAACTTCGGTCCTAGGTCCTGATCTAGGCGTCTGATACCATGTTGTAAAGTAGAGGTGAACGAGAATGGATGAAACTAGGTAGGAGGGGGATACAAGTAGGAAATCCTAACAAAGTTGTACCCCCTAAGGCTAAACCCACTATAGCCTACACAATTTAAACATATAATGTTTGACAACCCTAACCTGTTAGAATGCCTTACGAGTGCTATAGTAAGGATCTTGGAGAGGATAGGAACGCCTTAGAGAGTTTGGTAGCGGAAGTCTTTGAGGTAGGAACTCAGTGCATACTGAATGTAACTGGCGAACTTGATTAAAGCATAAATTACACACAATAAATAGATCTAGCAAGCCATGTACTCTGAGGGGTACATTCCCTTTTTTTAACCGTTTTTCTGGCAATTTTACAGTGACTCCGACTATTGATCTTCTTGTTATCGAGTCGCTGCGTGTAATCGTATAGACGGTTACGCCTGTTGCCATTCCTCGATGGCGAGTCAATCGGTCAAGACGGTCAACAGTCGCGACAGTTGACCTTTGCAACTGTTGACCTTCCTGCCCTTGATACGGGCTGATCCGATACTGCTGCTAGTGATGCTTCGATAGTGACGGGTGCGATATAGCTGCACCTACGTGAATGTTTAAACTTGATTCCCTTCATACTCCAACACTCCCCTTCATTACTGGAGGTGTGCCACGTGGCTCTTTCGAACGACTCCGCACAGGTCCGAGCAGTATTGGAACTTCTGACGTGGCAGTTTCTTTGTCAGAAAGTCGGCTGCCATTTCGCCAGTTGGGCAATAGGTGAGCTGGACCTTCCCTTTGTCGATTTCGTCCTTGACGAAGAAGTAACGCAGGACGATGTGTTTCGTGCGGTTGACGAAGCCCGGTTTGTGCGCGATCTTGATCGCGCTCTGGTTGTCGCAGAGTAACTTGAAGGACCCGCTCGTCGCCGTCTTCGTTTCTTGTAGGAGTTCCGTGAGGTAAAATCCGTCGCGAACTGCTGCACTTGCTGCGATGAATTCTGCTTCTGCTGACGAAAGGGCGATGAGCTCCTGCTTCTGTGAGTTCCAGGAGATGGTTCCTGCAGGCTCAAGTTTGAAAATGAAGCCTGAGCGGGACCTTCTGTTGTCTGCGTCCCTAGCATGGTCAGCATCTACGTAGCCGGTGAGCTGTAGGGTAGCCGTTAGATTCGCCTTGTAGGTAAGGCCGATGTCGGGCGTAGAGACGAAGTACTGTAAGGCGCGTCGCAGGTCCGCCATATTCTCCCCTTCAGGTCGGCGCAGGTACTGGGCGAGCCGGCTGGCGATGTAGGACAGGTCCGGGCGGCATGTGACGGCGGCAAATAGTAGACACCCGAGCTGCTGCTGATAGAGGCGATGATCGGCCGGGGAGAGCGGGGTGGTGTCGGGCTCGTGGTTAGGCGGAGGAGTGCGAAATGGGGTGGTGATGCCGACGGGAGCGATGCCGAACTTCTTAGCGAGGGTCTCGGCGTATTTCGCGGTGGAGAGATGGATCGTGTCGGCGGTCTGAGTGACGTTGAGTCCGAGGAATTGAGTGAGCGTCGCGATCGATGGTCACTTCGAGCTTCTCCTTGATGTCGTGTTCGAAGCGGTCGAGCAGCTCCGTGTTGTCCCCGGTGTAGAGCAGGTCGTCCACATAGGCGACGAGCAGGATAAAGCTGTCGCGAGACTCGAGACGGTACATCCCCTGATCGTGGGGAAGATGCTGGAAGCCGAGCTCGATGAGCACGGTGTGGAGGTACTGCTGCCATAGGCATGGCGCCTGCTTGATACCGTACATGGACTTCTGGAGACGGCAGATGGAGTTGCCGTTTTCCTCGAAAGCGTGCGGCTGTTCGACATAGATTATGGCGTCGACGATCGTGTAGAGGAACGCATTGGACATGTCCATTTTCCGCAGTGGACATTATTTCACGGCTGCGACGCAGAGGAGAATGCAGACAGAGGTGTGTTGGCCGACGGGAGCGAATGTCTTGTCGTAGTCCACGAACTGAGTCTGTTCGAAGCTGCGGACGACCCATCGTGCTTTGTACTTGTCAATAGTCCCGTCTGCGAGAGTCTTGATTCTGAAGACCCATTTCCCTGTAAGAAAATTTCTCCCCTTTGCATGTCGTCGTGGTACCAGCTTCCAGGTGCCCCGCCGCTGTAGTGCAGCGACTTCTGCGGCCATGGCGGCTCTCCACTTCTCGGCATCGGGACCGCTTTGGGCCTGGCGAACGGTGGTGGGCTCGACCAGCTCCTGGTTACCCCGAACGGCGACAGCGCGTCCGAGGATGCGAAGGCCTATGAGGTTAGATTCAGCTGCGTTGGTAACTTCAACCATGTCGTCGTCGTCAGGGATGTCGCGAACGGTGTCGCGAGAAGAACCGCGAGCTCGGTCTTCGTCCATGGGTGAGTGCATTTCTGCACTTGCGTAATCGTGCTGTGCCTGTACTGCTTCGTGTTGATCAATTTCCTTTGGAAAGAATGTTGCTGTCCTGAGCTCCTCCGTAACGGGTACGAAGGGTGCCTCGTCCCCAGTTGCCTCGTCTGGCTGTTCTCCTGCCACGTCGACATCATTTTCGTCATTGGCGTAGCTGTGCTGTCCCTGGAAAATGTTGTCTGGTGCGCTTTGTGTAGTGCGGTGATGTCGTTACAGTGGCAGGTTCAGTCTTTCGTAGAAGATGCAGTCACGTGAACGCGTGAGCTGTGGCTGGCGAAGTCCAGAATTGTCCATGCGTGGTATTCGGATTCGATCCCGAGGTGAATGCCCCACCGGGCGCGGTCTTCAAAATTTCCGGTCCGAGCAGTGTGGGGGCGGTACTGTACCATGCACCCGAAGACCCGCAGCATGCGTGTGTCAGGGTATTTGCCGGTCCACTCCTTGAAAGGTGAGTTATTGTTGGGCACTGCCTTCGAGGAAAGCATGTTGTGCAGCCGAATTGCATGCGCCATCGCGAAGGGGCAGTATTTGGTTGGCACAGCTGACTGCTTCATGAGGACTCGCATTTTTGTCGCGAGGCTCCTGTTGGTTCGCTCTGCCAATCCCTGCTGCTCGTGGGCGTAGGGGAGGGAAATCATCCTCTGGATTCCTTTATGCTTGCAGAGGGTTTTGAACTCATCTGTCTGGTACTCCAGGGCTCCGTCCGTTTGAAATGCCTCCAGCTACTGTCCTTCGCTCTGGGTCTCCGCCATGCTCAGCCAGATTTCGAAGCACTGGTAGGCGAGATAGCGATTGCTGACATTTGCGGCCCATACGAAGTGTGTGCCGGCGTCGATGAAGGTAAGCGTATACTGTTCTCCTCCAACTCCTTTTGCCGTGAGCACCAGGAAGTCGCTGTAGACCTTCTCGAGTGACTTGTAGCGTTCGGCTCCCAGTATCTTTTCGGCGAAGGGCGTGTGACGTAGCGCGGCTGCTGGACAGACGGTGCATTTGGGTAAGTCAGTTCTTGGTTTGAGCAGCTTTCCATCTGGCAGCAACAGTGCGTCTGTCGCAAAGACGTTTGCGTTGATGCAGTTGTTGAGCACTTCAATTGATGGGTGCCTGAAGCATTGATGCCAGATGTTCCCGTCGGCGCGATATCCCTTTGTGCGTGCGTAGAGTTCTTTATCCCGTGCTAATATTTCTTCTGCGGTTTCCTTCCCAACTTGTTCTGCAGGTTCGTCGGGCACGTCGATATGGACTGCTGCTGCCTGGAGTGTTGTGCCGTGATACGTTCTACTGGTGTCGCCGATGGTGGAGGTGTCGATCGTCACGGGAAGTTCCAGTGGTCGTTCAGGAGGTGTTGGTGTGATTCGCTGACGTCGATCCTCTGGCTGCGTGATCTCCCCTTCTTCGAAGTCAGTATCGCCGATTGCTGCTCCCCTTCTCTCGACGCGGAGGTAGTAACTTCCATCGGTCATGATGGGGATGAGGTGAGGCCCGTACTCCGTTAGTGATTCTTCTTCTTCTGCTTCCGGTGCCTCCTCAGCGACTTCTAGTTCCTCTGCTACTTCTGTTTCTTATGCTGCAGGTCCTTCGGCGATGTTTCCCCATTCCGGTTCAGCTGCGGCGGCTCCTCCGAGCGCGGTGTTCTCCATGATCCAGCGTGTGTCTGCTGCATCCCATCCTTCCGTCATGTTCCAGCCAGTAGGTTGTTGAACGCGGGGCCAGATTGCTCGCGCAAATCCTCTGACTTCTTCGGTTGCTGTTTCCGATGTGGTTTCTTCACCTTCCTCCACTGCTTGTTGTCGTGTGTCTACAGGGTTTGTGGTCGAGGCGATGGGTACGGCGAGCGCGCGGAAGGTTCCATCGAGTCTGGGTCGTTGATAGTTGGTCTCTTCTGGGTGACTCCAGGTTGGTGGCGACGGATGGCCGAGAGGATCAAGCACGATGATGTGTTGATTGTCGCCGGACGTCTTGGGTAATTCGAAGTCTAGCACGAATACTCCTTCCTCGCTTGTTGCCTTTTCGATAAATGTCTCGTTGTATATTAAGTGAAGCTCGTTCTCTGTTGTCTGCAGCTCGACGCCACACTTCATCAGCTGGTCGAGGGACAAGAGGTTGTATTGGAGTTCTGGTACGACAAGGACGTCGCTGATGTAGATGCAATAGCCGGTGTCGTGCGACTCCAGCTGAATCTGTCCGCGGCTCCTGACGTAGATGGTCTGGCTGTTGGCGACGGTAATTTCGATCTCGTTAAAGAGTTCTTCACTGTTGAGGATGAAGACGCTCGACGACACCATGTGTTGACCGCAGCAACTGACCAGGTACCATTTGTTGACTTCTTTCCTTGCCTTGGCGAGATTCGCAAGCTTCGGAGTTACGTGATGTTCCATGTCATTTTCGTTTTCGTAGACGTAAGTGTAACCTTCCTCGTCGTATGCGATGCGTGCAGGTGGCGACTCCTGGATCCACTGCGGTGCTTCCCAATTGAACTGCATTCGGACGACCGTCAACTCGTCGTGCGCAGGATCATTCTCCCCTTCGTCTTCGATTGAACCTTCGAGGCGCTCCTGAGGTGGATCTGCGAACATGTCTTCCCAGCTGCGGAAGAAGGGATAGTGTTGGTTTGGTCGTGGCGGTCCCCGACGCACCATGCAAGTCAACACCTTGCTCTTGCCATTGTCATTTGTGTTTGCAGGAATGCGCGCCAGAGCTTGGGAGGTACTGGCGACGGCCGATGGCGACACTATCTGGTTGCGTGCTGGAGCCCCTCCTTGCTGGTGAGTCATTCCACCCTTCTGGCCGTGATTGTTGTTATTGTTGCGGTTCAGCTTCCAGAATTCTTGAATAGTGTGTCCTGTCTTCTTGCAGTACTTGCAGAAGAGCCTTTTCTTGTTTGGCGGCGCTTGCGTGTAGAAAGCGACCTTCTCCTTCTTGTTGCCTCTTTCGTTGTACAGGTCGATCTCCTGTTGCTCGGCAAGGAGCGAGGCGCAGAGGGAGGTTTTGCTGAGAGTCCCTTGCGTGCGAAGGAGCGACTTGCAGTGGCGCCATTCCGGGCTCAAGCCAGCGAGAAAGATAGTGACGAACATGTCGCCAGGGAAGTTGCCGCCGCTTTTCCTGAATTGATCTCTCAGGTTTCTGCAGCGGTTGATGTATGGTCCGGCCTTTTCGCCGGGGAACATTTTGACGTTGTTCAGCTGGTTGAGCAGGCGACTAAGTATCACTGAGTCTGTTGCCATGTGGTAGGTGCACAGGTGTTCCCAGGATTGTTGCGCGGGTGCCCACTCATTCTTGAAGGGGCGAATGCTCAGCTGTTCTTCAGGCGACAGGTTCCGGATTAAGACGGTGAAGGCCAGGAGCGATTCCTTGTAGTACTGCGTTTTCTCCTGAGGTGAGCCGTTGGTCGGAAATGCATACGACCCTTTGTAGTACATCCATATCTGTGCGCCTTGAGCCACGAGTTAGAATCCGAAACTCCGGGTATAGAAGTCCTTCCCGTCGAAGGGCTTGGTAGTCCTGAGATTTGCAGTTGAGAGGAACTTGCTCTGCATTGACGCCATTGCTTCATAATGCGTTTGTTGTGCTTGTGCAGATCCTTGAGCTCCGCGATTGTCGAAGGTAAAGGATCGCTCGGACCCAGCTCCTTGAGGGTCGGGAGGTCTTCGGGCGTAGCTAGAGCCGTCGATGCTCATCGGCTGGTGGCTCTCCAGGGCTCTGATGCGGGAGATGAGCTGCTCGAGGAGCGCTGCGTCCACAATCGTTGTTGTAGAAACGGCATTGGTGGAGGGAAGTACTGGATTTTCTCCAGCCTCTCCGCAGTCTACGCCTGGCATGATGTTGCCCTTTGATGTAAAGATAAGTTATAATAAAGCTTGCTTTTGAAGCCTTTTAGCAGTTCCTATTATCCAAACTGGCTCTCATACCATGCTAGAGTAAGGATCTTGGAGAGGATAGGAACGCATTAGAGAGTTTGGCAGCGGAAGTCTTTGAGGTAGGTGTCAGACATACATGATATAGCCTGTGTAGGCTGTAGTGGGGTAGCCAATAGGGGGTACAACTTTTCTAGGGTTTCATACTTGTACCTTTCTCATTCCTAGTCAATCCATTCCTCGTTCTTATTCTCACATGGTATCAGAGCAGAATCGTTCCTAGGGCCCACCGAACGTTCTGCCCTGCCCTAACTGAAACTTTTTTTTTTTAGCTGCCCCTGCAGCCGTGCCTGCCCCTGTAGCCGTGCCTGCCCCTGCAGCCGTGCTTGCCCCTGCAACCGTTCCTGCCTCTACAGCCCGTGGGAGCTGCCTCTGTAGCCCGCGTGCCGCCCTCCCGAGCAGCTGTGCCTGCCCCTGCAGCCGTGCCTGCCCCTGCAGCCCGTGGGCGCTGCCTCTGCAGCCGTGCCTGCCCCTGCAGCCCGTGGACGCTGCCCCTGCAGCCGTGCCTGCCTCTGCAGCCCGTGGGAGCTGCCTCTGCAGCTCGCGCGCCGCCCTAGACCCTGCTCGTCGCGACGCCCCTGCGGGACCCGCGCGGCGTCCCCCCCTGCTCGTCGCGGCGCCCCCTGGACGCCGCCCCTACTCGTCGCGGCGCCCCCGGGGCGTCGCCCTTACTCGACCTACCCACCCATCGCGGCCCTACCCTGCACCCGCCCCTAGAAAGCGCCCCTGCTGCCCGTCGCGTCGCGCGCCCCTGCTGCCCGCCGCGCCGTGAGCCCCTGCAGCCCGTCCCGTCACACGCCCATGCAGCCCGTCGTGTCGCGCGCCCCTGCAGCCAGTCGCGTCGCCCGTCGGCCCTGCCCGTGCCCGTTGCGTCGCCAGAGCGGGCTGCCCCAGGGTCTGCGCCCGTCCGCCCTGCCTGCCTGCGCGCCGCCCCTGCCCGCCCCGCGACGCGCCGCCCCGTGCAAGCCGCCCGCGCGCAGACCCTTGCAGCCCACGTGCCGCCCGTCTGCAGCCCGCGAGCCTCCCCTGCAGCCCGCGAACCGCCCCTGCAGCCAGCGCGCCTGCCTCTTGCAGCCAGCGCACTGCCCCTGCAGCCCGCGAGCCACCCCTGCAGCCCGCGAGCCGCCTCTGCAGCGCCGAGTGCGCCCTGCCAAACCCTACAATAAATAAATAATTAAAAAAAAAAAAAAAAGAGGAGCCCTAGGTGCTGCTGCCCTAGGTGCTACTGCTGCTACTGCTGCTACTGGCGGTGGCCAGATGCAGCTCCAGCGACGTCCGCGTGAGTCCCTCACGCCCCAGCAGCTTCGTGAGTGGTACGCTAGTTGGGGTTGTAGGGGTGGCCGCGCTGCTACTGCTGCTACTGCTGCTATTGCTGTTCCTGCTGCTACTGCTGCTACTGCGGCTACTACTGCTACTACTGCTCCTGGCGGTGGCCAGATGCAGCTCCAGCGACGTCCGCATGAGTCCCTCACGCCCCAGCAGCTTCGTGAGTGGTACTCTAGTTGGGGTTGTAGGGGTGGCCGTGGTGGGAGTCGCCCTGGAGCGGGTCGTTCGGGAGTTTCTTGTAGTGACCAGGTGCAGCTGCAGCAACGTCCGCGCACGGTCCTTTCGTCCCAGCAGCTTCGTGAGTGGTACGCTCAGAGTGGAGGGTCACGGAGTACTGCTCGCTGCCCGTACGTCATTCGCACTGGTGGTGCTGCTGGGGCTGGAGCTGCTGGAGGTGCTGGAGCTGGAGGTACTGGAGCTGGAGGTGCTGCTGGAGCCGGTGCTCCTGGGGGTGCTGGAGTTGGCGCTACTGGAGCTGCTGGAGGTGCTGCTGGAGCTGTTGGTGCTGCAGGAGTTGGAGCTGACGCTGGGGGTGCTGGTGCTGTCCCTGCTGGTTCTGGAGGCGCTGCGCGGCCGCGGCCGTACTTTGTTCCGCTCCTTGAGCAGGTTCTTGGTCTCCCGCCTTCTACTGGTCCTGCTCCTTCCTTAGAGTGTCCACAGCCTGTCCAGTCCGAGTCACAGTTACAGCCGGCCTCCTTACTGCCTGCTCCTTCTCCTTACAGTGGTCCGACAGGAGGTCTTACGGAGCGTCGTGAGCCTGAGTCTCGTCCTGCGTCGCCTGTTCGCGTTGTTCGCACTGGTCGTCGTGCTCCGCGTGAGCGTCCTCCTCCTGTCCCTGGCACGCACCAGATGGCTCTGCGTCCTTCCACTGCTCCACAGCGTGTCCCTCTGCCGTCTCCTCCTGCGTCCTCTCTTCCTGCCCTTGCTGACCCGGTGTCTGACTCCCTTCGTGCTGCTAGTCCTACTGTCACGCGTCTCCTGGCCACTGTTGTCACTGACCCTTCCTTTGAGTCCACTGCTGCGTCTGCCTTAGTTGCTGAGCTTGTCGACTTTGCTGCTCGCTGTCGTCTAGACTACGCAGCTAGTCTTGTTGCTGAGTCTGAGCCTGTCTGTCCTCCGTCCGTCAAGGGTTAGTGTGCTCTTGGCACAGACGTCCTTGAGGACAGGCAGGAGGACTTTGAGTGCTTTGCAGCCGCTGTACCTCATCTCGTGTCCATACTGATTGCACCTGAGGGAGACCCGGATGCACCTGACATCCCGACCCCACGCTCTTATACAGAGGCGATAGAGGGTCCCTACTCCTCTCAGTGGCAGTCAGCCATGGACGCAGAGATGGCATCCTGGAAGTCCACAGGCACCTACGTCGACGAGGTTCCCCCTCCTGGGGCGAACATCGTCAGTGGCATGTGGATTTTCAGGGTGAAGCGGCCGCCAGGTTCTCCGCCTGTCTTCAAGGCTCGTTACGTTGCTCGAGGTTTCAGTCAGCGAGAGGGAGTTGACTTCTTTCAGACCTTCTCCCCCACCCCAAAGATGACCACTCTTCGGGTGCTGCTGCACGTTGCCGCTCAGCGTGACTACGAGCTTCACTCTCTTGACTTCAGCATAGCTTTCTTACAGGGCAGCCTGCACGAGGAGATCTGGCTGCGCCGCCCTCCTGGCTTCACTGGGTCGTTCCCTCCTGGTACCCAGTGGAGCCTCCGGCGGCCAGTCTACGGTCTCCGCCAGGCGCCCCGTGAGTGGCACGACACATTGAGGACTACGCTTGCGGCTCTTGGGTTTGCTCCTTCTACTTCTGACCCGTCGCTCTTTCTGCGCACCGACACTTCGCTGCCGCCGTTCTACATCCTCGTGTACGTCGACGACTTGGTCTTTGCCACTGCTGACACTGAGGGACTCGCCCTTGTGAAGTCAGAGCTGCAGAAGAGACACACGTGCACAGACCTGGGTGAGCTGCGCAGCTATCTTGGCTTGCAGATCACCCGGGACAGAGCACGGCGCACCATTACCTTGACTTAGTCACACATGGTGCAGCAGGTCCTTCAGCGCTTTGACTTCACGTACTCCTCGCCTCAGGCCACTCCTCTGTCTACTCGCCACTCGCTCTCAGCTCTGCCTTCGGATGAGTCCGTAGAGCCGAGCGGCCCGTACCCAGAGCTTGTTGGCTGCCTCATGTACCTGATGACCTGCACTCGACCTGACTTGGCATACCCTCTTAGCATCTTGGCGCGCTATGTTGCTCCTGGGAGACACCGACCAGAGCACATGGCTGCAGCTAAGAGGGTGTTGCGCTACCTGTGCAGTACGTCGGGCATGGGGCTCGTGCTTGGAGGACGGGCTCGAGTTGTCCTCACTGGTCACGCAGACGCTTCTTGGGTTAACGACTTGGCTACGCAGCGGTCGTCACAGGGTTACACCTTCAGCATTGGTTCCGGCTCTGTCTCGTGGCGGTCTACCCGCTCGTCCTCTGTTCTCAGCTCCAGTTGTGAGGCTGAGATCTACGCTGGGGCCATGGCTGCACAGGAGTTACGCTGGCTCACCTACCTGCTGACCGACTTGGGAGAGGCGCCTCGTTCTCCTCCAGTTCTGTACGTCGACAACAAGGCCATGCTGGCCTTGTGTCAGGAGCACAGACTGGAGCACAGAACGAAGCACATTGCTCTGCGCTACTTCCTTGCTCGAGAGTTGCAGCAGCGTGGTCAGCTTCGTCTTGCTTACATGGCCTCTCGGGCCAACACTGCTGATATCTTCACCAAGGCACTTCAGCCTTGTAATCATCAGCGTTTCTGTTCTATGCTAGGTCTTGTGCCTACCGGGCCTCACTTGCTTACCTCTTGACTTTGCTTGTACTGTGATCTATATATACCTGCTCCTGCATGCTAACCTTTGCTAGGTTGTGATCACTGTCTTGCTTGTTTACTTTGATTTATAATCCTGCATGTGAACTGGCCTTGTGGCCTTTGAACTTGTGCTCGGAATGTGTGGTGACGTTGTGATCCACCCTGAGCTTACTTTGCTTTGCTTGACTGGTCTTGTGACCCCTTTTTCTTCCCCACTTTGCCTATGGGGGTGTGTCAGACATACATGATATAGCCTGTGTAGGCTGTAGTGGGGTAGCCAATAGGGGGTACAGCTTTTCTAGGGTTTCATACTTGTACCTTTCTCATTCCTAGTCAATCCATTCCTCGTTCTTATTCTCTCAGTAGGAACTCTGTGCATAGTGAATGTAAATGACAAAGTTGATTAAAGCATAAATTACACACAATAAGTAGATCTAGCTAGCCATGTACTCTGAGGGGTACATTCCTTTATTCTAATTGTTTTACAGGCAATTCTACAGTTATTCCGACTATTGCTCTTGTTCTTGTTACCGAGTCGCTGCGTGTAACCGTACAGACGTTACGCCTATTGCCATTCCTCGATGGCGACTCAATCGGTCCAGATGGTCAACAGTCGCGATAGTTGACCTTTGCGACTGTTGACCTTCCTGCCCTTGATACGGGCTGATCCGATACTGCTGCTAGCGATGCTTCGATAGTGATGGGTGCGATACAGCTGCACCTACGGGAATGTTTAAACTTGATTCCCTTCACACTCCAACAATGAGTTCGTAAGCCTTCATTATCTCATCTCGTCAAGCTGCCATGACACAGTACAAATGCGATTTTCAGTCTTATTTTCATAGTTAACACTGATCTCTCAACCTTTTTTTTTTCTAGGTACACTGATTCCACAGCGTTGTAACGAAAGTAACACTGAATGCGATTGTTACAAGTTCCGCGTTGATTTGCCCGGAATTACAGGGAATCTCAGATTCCCGCAGTGTCAGCACCGCCTGGCGGGGACTACCAAACAATTTCGCCCTCAAATTTACTTTGAGGGCTGCTTTGTTGGCGCGGCTTGACAGTTTATTGGCCAGTTTTGCTGCAGGTTAAGGGTTGACCAATTAGAAGGTTGCTACACAATGGTGCTGGCAGGCTGCGAGGGTTCCTACACCTTTGCTTGCACCTGTAGCGTGGTTTCTCTTGGTCGTGCTGGCAAGCACTGATGCCCAGCCGCTGTTTCTGCAATCCGGGGTCCCCTTCTGCTCCATGCTTTCCATCCGAAAGGGGTTTCCCTCCTTTCCTGCCTAGTGTACTAAGAGGCAGCCAGCCGTGGCGAGGGTTATGCCCTGGCAATCCCCTCTCCAGTTTCACTCGTACCTAGGTGTTCTGCTCTTGTTTAGCGCTGCAAACTATGCCGGACCCCCATGACGGCATGGAAAATAATGGCGAACACGGAGATGATGCCCATCGTTGCTCTCCAGTTGATTGTTCCGATGTTGTTACCAGCCTAGATTTGCTTTTCTCTACCCTAGCGCAAGTCGACATGTGAAGAATAAACGAGGAATGAAATGAACTAGGAAGCAGGTGGGTACAAATATGAAAACCTAAAAGAGTTGTACCCCATATTGTCAACCCCACTACAGCCTACAATATGGTTCTGACACACCCCCATAGGCAAAGTGGGGGACAAGCAAGAGAACAAGACAAGGTCAAGCTCAGGGTGGATCACAACGTCACCACACACTCCGAGCACAAGTTCAAGGCCACAAGGCCAGTTCACATGCAGGATTATAAATCAAGGTGAACAAGCAAGACAGTGATCTCAACCTAACAAGGGCAAGCATGCAGGTGCAGGTATATATATAGATCACAGTACAAGCAAAGTCAAGAGGTGAGTAAGTGAGGCCCTGCAGGCACAAGACCTAGCATAGTACAGAAACGCTGATGATCACAAGGCTGAAGTGCCTTGGTGAAGATATCAGCAGTGTTGGCCCGAGAGGCCATGTAAGCAAGACGAAGCTGGCCACGCTGCTGCAACTCTCGAGCAAGGAAGTAGCGCAGAGCAATGTGCTTCGTTCGGTGCTCCAGTCTGTGCTCCTGACACAAGGCCAGCATGGCCTTGTTGTCGACGTACAGAACTGGAGGAGAACGAGGCGGCTCTCCCAAGTCGGTCAGCAGGTAGGTGAGCCAGCGTAACTCCTGTGCAGCCATGGCCCCAGCGTAGATCTCAGCCTCACAACTGGAGCTGAGAACACAGGACGAGCGGGTAGACCGCCACGAAACAGAGCCGGAACCAAGGCTGAAGGTGTAACCCTGTGACGACCGCTGCGTAGCCAAGTCGTCAACCCAAGAAGCGTCTGCGTGACTAGTGAGGACAACTCGAGCCCGTCCTCCAAGCACGAGCCCCATGCCCGACGTACTGCACAGGTAGCGCAACACCCTCTTAGCTGCAGCCATGTGCTCTGGTCGGTGTCTCCCAGGAGCAACATAGCGCGCCAAGATGCTAAGAGGGTGTGCCAAGTCAGGTCGAGTGCAGGTCGTCAGGTACATGAGGCAGCCAACAAGCTCTGGGTACGGGCCACTCGGCTCTACGGACTCATCCGAAGGCAGAGCTGAGAGCGAGTGGCGAGTAGACAGAGGAGTGGCCTGAGGCGAGGAGTACGTGAAGTCAAAGCGCTGAAGGACCTGCTGCACCATGTGTGACTGAGTCAAGGTAATGGTGCGCCGTGCTCTGTCCCGGGTGATCTGCAAGCCAAGATAGCTGCGCAGCTCACCCAGGTCTGTGCACGTGTGTCTCTTCTGCAGCTCTGACTTCACAAGGGCGAGTCCCTCAGTGTCAGCAGTGGCAAAGACCAAGTCGTCGACGTACACGAGGATGTAGAACGGCGGCAGCGAAGTGTCGGTGCGCAGAAAGAGCGACGGGTCAGAAGTAGAAGGAGCAAACCCAAGAGCCGCAAGCGTAGTCCTCAATGTGTCGTGCCACTCACGGGGCGCCTGGCGGAGACCGTAGACTGGCCGCCGGAGGCTCCACTGGGTACCAGGAGGGAACGACCCAGTGAAGCCAGGAGGGCGGCGCAGCCAGATCTCCTCGTGCAGGCTGCCCTGTAAGAAAGCTGTGCTGAAGTCAAGAGAGTGAAGCTCGTAGTCACGCTGAGCGGCAACGTGCAGCAGCACCCGAAGAGTGGTCATCTTTGGGGTGGGGGAGAAAGTCTGAAAGAAGTCAACTCCCTCTCGCTGACTGAAACCTCGAGCAACGTAACGAGCCTTGAAGACAGGCGGAGAACCTGGCGGCCGCTTCACCCTGAAAATCCACATGCCACTGACGATGTTCGCCCCAGGAGGGGGAACCTCGTCGACGTAGGTGCCTGTGGACTTCCAGGATGCCATCTCTGCGTCCATGGCTGACTGCCACTGAGAGGAGTAGGGACCCTCTATCGCCTCTGCGTAAGAGCGCGGGGTCGGGATGTCTGGTGCATCCGGGTCTCCCTCAGGTGCAATCAGCATGGACAAGAGATGAGGTACAGCGGCTGCAAAGCACTCAAAGTCCTCCTGCCTGTCCTCAAGGACGTCCGTGCCAAGAGCACACTCACCCCCGACTGACGGAGGACAGACAGACTCAGACTCAGCAACAAGACTAGCGGCGTTGTCTAGACGACAGTGAGCAGCAAAGTCGACAAGCTCAGCAACTAAGGCAGACACAGCAGTGGACTCAAAGGAAGGGTCAGTGACAACAGAGGAAAGGAGACGCATGACAGTTTGACTAGCAGCACGGAGGGAGTCAGACTCCGGGTCAGAAAGGGCAGGAAGAGAGGACGCAGGAGGAGATGGCAGAGGGACACGCTGCGGAGCAGTGGAAGGACGCAGAGCCATCTGGTGCGTGCCAGGGACAGGAGGAGGACGCTGACGCGAACCACGAACAGGCGACGCAGGACGAGACTCAGGCTCACGACGCTCCGTAAGACCTCCTGTCGGACCAGTGTAAGGAGAAGGAGCAGGCAGTGAGGAGGCCGGCTGTAACTGTGACTCGAACTGGACAGGCTGTGGACACCCTAAGGAAGGAGCAGGACCAGTAGAAGGCGGGAGACCAAGAACCTGCTCAAGGAGCGGAACGAAGTACGGCCGCGGCCGCGCAGCACCTCCAGAACCAGCAGGAACAGCACCAGCACCCCCAGCGTCAGCTCCAACTCCAGCAGCACCACCAGCTCCAGCAGCACCCCCAGCAGCTCCAGTAGCGCCAACACCAGCACCCCCAGGAGCACCAGCTCTAGCAGCACGTCCAGCTCCAGCACCTCCAGCTCCAGCACCTCCAGCAGCTCCAGCAGGACCACCAGAAGCCCCAGCAGCTCCAACAGCGCCAGGGCCAGCACCTCCAGCAGGACCGGGTCCAGTAGTACCGCCAGCTCCAGCACCTCCAGCAGCTCTAGCCCCAGCAGCACCACCAGGCCCAGCAGCTCCAGTACCTCCAGTACGAGCACCTCCGGGACCAGTGGCTCCAGAACCCCCAGCAGCTCCAGCAGCAGCAGGACCTCCAGCGCCCGTAGCACCACCAGCTCCAGCAGCACGGCTCCAGCGGCGAGCACACCACTCGCGCAGCTGCTATGGAGAGAGTGGCTCCCGCCGGGACGAAGCACCCGAAGGACCTCCAGGCGCAGCACCTCCAGACTCCACACGCGCAGGCTCAGCACCCTCAGGCTCCGCACCCCCAGACTCAGCAACCCCAGGCTCAGCACCCCCAGACCCGGCACCCGCAGGTTCAGCACCCCTAGCAGCACCAGAGTCAACAGCTACCTCGACAGGCTCGACTGCGTCTACCTGGGACACACCTGAGGGGGCAGGACCCTGAGGGGGGAGGGGGTCTACCGGGGGAGGACCTGGCGCGAGGAAGAGCGGCGGGGGGGGGGAGGAGGGCAGTGCGGTAGGGGAAGAGACGGTTGTAAGGAACCGACTCGTCAAACGTGACGTCCTGAGAGGACAGAACACGGCGCGAGGTGGGGTGGTAAAACTGCCAACCAGGCGCGTCAGGGGGAAAGCCAAGGAAGACGCAGGGAACAGCACGGGAGGACAGCTTGTCCGCAGACAAGTCGCGGACAAAAGCTCGAGATCCCCAGACACGGAACGCAGACGCATCGCCAAACTTCCCCGTCCACCGCAGAGTAGGTGTGGTCTCCGGCACGGAGACCCGGGGCTGGAGGTTGATCTGATGCGCCGCGTACTGAACCGCGAACGGCCACAGAAAATGGGGAGCAGCCGCATGGATCATGGACGTACGAGCGACGTCCATGACCATGCCAATGCGGCGCTCAGCAATCCCATTTTGCTGTGGAGAGGCCGGAAGCGTGAACTTCTGGCGGATGCCCTCCGCACGACAGAAGGCCTGTAGAAGGTCGGAGGAAATCTGTCCACCTATGTTGGAGTGCAGACGCAGAACAGGAAGGTCCGAGCCGAAACTCTCACTGAGCTGACGACGGGCAGCTCGGATCCAGTCGATCAGCACCTCAGTGACCTCACCCTTGCGGCGCAAGGGGAAGACTTTGGTGTAACGCGAGTAGTCGTCAACGACCAGCAGAAAGTAGCGCTCGTGACCCTGTCCACGGACGCGGGCTGGGCCCCACACGTCCATGTGAAGAGTTTGCAAGGGAGCCTCTGTGGGAGGAAACTCGGAGGAGTGAGGGGCTGCGCGCTGCCGCCCCTCGACGCAAGGAACGCAGGTAGGGGCAGGCCCCGGAGGGAGGGGAGGGAGAGACTGGGGAAGACTAGTGACAAGGACACGGGAGGCCATGCATCGGAGACGAGGCAGGGAGGGGTGACCAAGGTGGTGGTGCCAGAGGAGAGTCTGGTGAGACAGGAGGCGACACGAGCAGGGGGCAGACTCAGGACCAGACCTGGACGTTGCAGCAAACACCTGGCCCAACGCAGCTACCTGACCAGACTCAGTAACCGGAGGAGACACGGTAGTCAGGGTGTACAGGCTCGACCCAGGCTGACGAGTGAACGTGGCCAGGTGTCGGCCCGTCTGAGTACACGAACAGTGGGTCACCCGCTGACCTCCAGGAGTGAACTGGTCAACCCAGGCGTCCTGAAGGTCAGCTCCACTCACCAAGTTCGTGGAGAACGAGGGGAGGTGGAGGCCAGACAGAGAGCCAGACGGGACCGCCGAACACGGCAGGACCGTGGAGGAGTGCGCAAGGACCGGACCCCCAGAGGGGTCAGCCAAAGAGACTGCCACTGGCCGACTGAGCGGCGAGAGTGTGGTGCAGTCGCGAAAGAAGGAGCGGGAAGCACCCAAGTCAAGGGTGAAAGTGTGGAAGGCCTGAGCCGACGCGGTACCTGAGAGAGCAGACTCACTAGTACCTGGGGTAGCAGACTCACCAGCACCTGGAGCAGCAGACTCACTAGCACCTAGAGCAGCAGCCTCAATGCCCGGGTCGGGCGGAACACACAGGTAACAGTCACCCTCAGCACTAATAGACACAGCATACATAGCAGCAAGGATAGCATCATAATCAAGATCAAAGATAGCAACCCCTGACTTAAGCAGATCACCCCAGCGAGGGATCTCAGAGGAGTCGGGAAACTGCGTACGCCAAGCGTCAGTCAGGCAGCCAAAGCAGTGCTGTGTGGCGTGCGGTCCTCCACACGTCTCCCCACTGCGGTCGCCGGTGCGGAGAACGTAAGCGCAGGGACCAGTACCCCTAGACCTCCCACGCCCAGCGTACCACTCACGAAGCTGCTGGGGCGACAGGGTCTCACGAGGGCGCTGATGCTGCTGGCGCTGCCCACCGCCAAAGCCTCCCTGCTGCACAGCACCACCCCGACCAGCACCACCGCCGCCGCCACCCCCACCGCCGCCGCCGCCGCCGCCACCTCCACCCCCATCGCCGCTGCCTCCGCCGCCTCCACCTCCACTGCCATTACCGAAGCCCCCCACTCCCGCCACCACCCCCACCTCCACCCCCACCCCCTCCGCCGCCTCCACCGCCACCACAGCCGCCCCCGCCGTCTCCTCCAGCACCCTTGCCCCCCTTGCTCCTGCCGCTGCGGCGCCTCCCACTAGGAGCAGACGCAGCGCCGACCGACTCGGTGCCAACGAGGTCGACAGCAGCAGCAGAGGCAACAGAAGGCAAAAGGGGAACGGGGGAGCACCCCTCAAAGAAAGGGGCACGAGGGTCACCACGAGAGGCTCCTACATCGACTATACTCTTCTCATCTGCTAGGAGGCACTCCTCGAGGAGGTCAACGGTAAGCGTGGTGGGGCAAAGGGAGAGGAAGTGGTCCCTGACCGAGCGAAGGGAGTCAGGGAGCCGGGTGACGAGGTAGTAGAGAGTGATGTACATAGGGGGGGGGTTCGCGGCGCAGAACTCGGCAGGAAGCGCAGCGCGGTAGCGGGTGTCACTAGTGCGGAGGTGCGTAATGAGGTCAGCGACTGTGGCAAAAGCGGCTAGGTCAGGGAACAGGTACGGCAACATGAGGCGGCTAAGGGCAGCAGTGGCAGGGGAGGAGTAGCGCGCAACAACAGCGTCGTACAGAGTCCTAGCGGTCTTGTACTGGCTAAAGTGCGCGCGCTCAGCAGACGGCAGGTGACTACGAATAACAAGACGGGCAGCAGCATCGCGCATGGTCCACTGCGAGCGAACAGTACTGTCAGCATCAGCAGCAGGTGCAGCAGAGGCGCTAGACGTAATATCAAAAAGCGAGACTCCGTCCTAGCTATCGCACTGCAGAAACAGCTGCAGATAATCGACCTAGACCTCGAAATCAATTGCCCGACCCTCAGCATCGAAGGAAAGTACATTAGGGGTAGCCATGACAGCAGTAGCAGCAGTAGTAGCAGTAGCAGCAGCAGCAGCAGTAGCAGGAGCAGCGCGACTCGGCAGAGCGGCGCGGCTCGGTAGGGCGGCGCGGCTCGGCAGAGCAGTGCGGCTCGGTAGGGCGGCGCGGGTGCAGCGGTGCGCTTACCAGGGCGGGATCGGGGTAGGGCCGCAGCTGGAAGGGCAGGGCCGAGGCGCGCCGGCAGGTCAGGGCCGCAGCGACGGCGGCAGTAGGAAGGGCCGCAGCAGCGGCTTCAGGGAGGGCCGCGACGGTAGGGCGGCAGGGCCGCGACGGTCTCAGAAAGGGCCGCGACAGCAGGGGCCGCGACGGCAAGGGCCGCGACGGCAGGGGGCGCGATGGCAGAGGCCGCGACGACAGAGGCCGCGACGGCAGGGGCCGCGACGGCAGGGTCGCGACAGCAGGGGCCGCGACTGCAGGGGCCACGCCAGTCAGGGGCCGCGACGGCAGGGGGTGCGACGGCAGGGTCGCGACAGCAGGGGCCGCGACTGCAGGGGCCGCGCCGGTCAGGGGCCGCGACGGCAGGGGGCGCGGCGGCCAGGGGCCGCGACGGCAGGGGCCGCGACGGCAGGGGTAGGCGCACGGGGCGCAAGGGAGGTAGGCGCGGGCGCAGGTAAGGCAGGCGCGAGGCGCTCGACAGGGCAGGGAGCGCGCTTCGGGCAGGGCAGATTTTTTTTTTAAGTGGTGGGCCCTTAAAAAAAACGGTCCCACTAGGGAACCCGCTCTATACCATGTGAAGAATGAACGAGGAATGAAATGAACTAGGAAGCAGGTGGGTACAAATATGAAAACCTAAAAGAGTTGTACCCCATATTGTCAACCCCACTACAGCCTACAATATGGTTCTGACACGACAACCATGAAAAGGCACATGCACTCGCGCCGCCTGACTATATCCCATTCGAACCCATTGAGGATGTGAGGTTCTGTGCATCCCCTACTGCGCCAGTGATGGAGGAAGATAACTCCACGCCTTCTGTTGAAAAAACAGCGCCAATTTCCATGGCTAAGAAGAACGCCCAATTCACGCAGTCAACACTCCCTTGGCTCACAAAGGGCGTTGACGATGGTGCTATACCGCCTTCGCCAGCCGACCAATGATCGCCACCCGTGGTTGCCGGCACGCAGCAATCGCCATCAGTACCTGGGCCTTCTAATCAGTCTGGACACGGCGAGATTTATGCCGAGGTGCTTGAAAAATACAAGGGCGAGTGGTTGGACTGGTTTTCCTGGCTTATCTTGCTGAAAACTGCTGATGGTCTTCCTGCTTTCAAATGCAGTATCTGCTCGGAGCACGCTGGCTACTCGGGACGGTGCGGAAGGGGAGGCAGGGGCGCTAGCAACGTACAGACGCAGACGTTCAAGAGGCATGTAGCCACAAACAAGCACAAGGCTGCCATCGATAGCCAAGAAAATCTTCTCGCCGCTGCCAGTAGGCAACCCCGGAACAATGGTGACAACCTGGCGCGCGACATCGAGAAGGAGCGAGTCATTGAGCTGCTTGACTCACTCCTCTTCGTCATCAAGCAGGATGCACCCATAGAGTTGTGGGTGCAACTCATGCGCTACCTTGCGTCGAAGAAAGTTGCTGGTTACCATGCGAAAGGGTGCGGCATGTACTACACCACATGAGTTAACGTTGCGGTATAGTGTTTAGTGTTGTTGTCTTTTGGTGTTTCCTTCTTGTGACATTATCATGTTTATTATGCTCCACAGATACGGCTTTGGGCAACTCATGCAGTCAGTGGCCAAGTGGTTGCACACAACGCAACTCCAGCACATCATGGCAAGCCCGTACCTTGGAGTTATGTCGGAGTTACCCTTTTCCTCTTCTCTCCTTGGTCCCTTACCCCCTTGTGTCTTCTCTGTCTTCTATTCTCACCCGCCTGTCTTCCCTCTCGCCCTGCCTTCCCACACCTTGTACGGTCTATGCTTCCTCAGCCACTTCCACAGGATGGCTACCAGAAGTGGCTTAGTCACCTAGCTGCAATAGCTTGAGTACGGTAACCGAAATCCACTATGATGGGTAAACAAGTCGAGAGAACAGGTTTCCCTTGCTAGGCTAGGCTACTTGTGCCTGACTACCCAGTCTCGCAATTCTCTTCGTGATGGGTTGGGCTCGAGCCGCCCGGGCCTTGGATTGGCCCTCACCAGATTTCCTGTCTCCCAATGTCCCTGGAATTGCACCAGCAACGCCCTGCAACCCCCAATGCTACCAACCCTTCGCTTCTCCCAATACCCAACTACCTCCCTTACAGATTGAATAACAGTTGCTACAGCACTTCTACACCTCAATTAGCATATGTCCTGAATATGATGCACTTACCATTAGATTCGGTGACAGCTGTCGGAGTTACCATTTTCCTCTTCTATCCTTGGTCCCTTACCCCCTTGTGTCTTCTCTGTCCTCTGTTCTCACCCACCTGTCTTCCCTCTCGCCCTGCCTTCCCACAACTTGTACGGTCTATGCTTCCTTAGCCACTTCTTGCCCCCTCCTGTGCTCGTGCTCGGGCTGCCTGTGCACATGCCACAGAACCTTCCTGCTGAGGTCGTCGCTCCTGTCAGAACTAGCAGTAGAAAGTAAGAATGAAGAAAGGAGGAGGTTCACTAGCAAGCAGTTGAGTACATATAGGAAACCCTAGATTGGGCTGTACTCGCTATAGAGTACCCCACTGCAGGCTAGACAAATACAACATTCTGACACACCCCCATAGCCAAAGTGGGGTGTAATCAGCACAATGAGCAGGTATAGCAGGAGTTCACAATAAGAAGCAAAGCTAGAGGTAATCACAGCGGGCAAGTGAGGAGGAGGAGGGACTGTGAGAGGAGAGAAGATGAGAGACGGCGGCTGAAGCTGCAGACACACGGGCAACAGGAGCTGCTGGCACAGTGGCTACCGGGACAGTGCGCCCCGGACTACTGGAGTAACTGGCTCACGGGCTACGACGAGCTACAGGAGCAACGGACCCTCGGGCGACAGGCGCAGCAGACTCTCTGGGCTACCAGGACAGTGCGCCCCGGACTACAGGTGCTGCGGACGACAAGACAGCAGCCTCCGCTCAACCTCCTCCAACTGTCCCACACACCCCCCACACACCCACTGCTTCACTCCTAACTCCACTTGCACGTCACCCCCCTAGTACCACTCCTTCGGCTCCCACACACCCACCCCCCTCAGCGGCAGCTGCAGCACTGGGAGACGGAGGAGGAGGAGGAGTAGGGGACGACGCACAGAAACTGCACCCCCATACCCCCCACCCCCAAACCCTAATTCAGGAGAACGGGCAGCAGCAGGGGTGGGGCGCCGTCAGAAGCACGGGGGACAGCGGGCAGCGCAGGGGCAGAGAAAACAGGGCGCCCACGGGCCTGGCGCAGCCCGTACGAACCGCGTGCGGGCGGCCCGAGGCGCGCCCTGGCCTGGCGCAGTCCGTACGGGCCGCGCGCGGGCCTGGCGCTGCCCGTACGGGCCGCGCGCAGGCTGTACGGGCCGCGCGCGGGCCCTACGCAGGTCACGCAGGCCGCGACGGGCGACGGGGGGCGACGCGCGGGTCCCCGTCGCCCGTCGCAGCGCCTCCCGGGAGCGACGCGCGGAGTGACGGGGCAGAAAGCCGCCGCGCGCCTCGGGGCGCACGGCGGGCAGAAAACCGCCGCGCGCCTCAGGGCGCACGGTGGGCAGAAAACCGCCGCGCGCCTCGGGGCGCACGGCGGGCAGAAAACCGCCGCACGCTCCGAGCGCGCGGCGGGATGAAAAATCCGTCGCACGCCACGGGGCGTGCAACACACAGAGTAGCAGTAGCAGCGGAAGCAGTGAGGTGGTGGGCCCACCCACAGGATCGACCCAAGGGGATCGACCTGCTCTGATAGCATGTCAGAACTAGCAGTAGAAAGTAAGAATGAAGAAAGGAGGAGGTTCACTAGCAAGCAGTTGAGTACATATAGGAAACCCTAGATTGGGCTGTACTCGCTATAGAGTACCCCACTGCAGGCTAGACAAATACAACATTCTGACAGCTCCTTCACTGCCGCGGTATTTGTCTGGTGGTCCACCGTCCGCTCCCCCTTCTCATTCTTTAGCACCAGCACCCCTGATCCGCTCACTTCCTTCACCTTCCACCTCTCTGTCCCCAACCCTACGTCCAGCGTGTCCTTTCTCGCCCTGCGCAGGTACACTTCCTGCCCCTCAATTACTGCTGGCTTAGCTTTCCCGCCACCCTGCTATTGCCGCTGGTCATATCTATGTGCACCCCGAAGCTGCGCCGTATGCAGGTTCTCGAGCGCTGCAGGGAGCATCTCATGCATGTACCTTGCCCTTGCTTCTGCTAATGCGACCCAATGTTATGCACCTTTCACGCTCACCACCTCCGTGAGCACTCTCGTCGCTCCCACGGGTAATATCGGCTCTTTCCCAAACAGCAGACTGTAGGGGGAGTAATCCTTCAGCGACGCTTGCTTTCCGAACCTATACCCTGCCGCGATCCAGTCCAGTTTCTCATCCCAGTCCCTCTTCTGCTTCTCCCCATACGCCCTCGGGTTCCTCTTCAGGGTCTGCACCAGGCACTCAGTCAGTCCATCACTCTGGGGGTGATACCTGTGTTACGATGCGATCTTAACTGGTAACCGGATTTAGGGAGGGCCTAGGCTTAGTAGCCAAGGCCAAGCAAGTGTCGAGGTCAAGGCCAAGGGAGGATCGAGAGCGTTGACCAAACAAGTTGGCTTCACTAAAAGCAAAGCATACAAGATATAGTCGAGAAATACAAACAAGAGGTGCACCACCCAATAACAAGGAAGCATAACTACACTAAAGCTAAAGCTACAGGCAATTATAAACATATATAAATATATATCGCGACACACCCCCTTAACTGCCTGCAGCACATAACTAGAGCAAGTCACACCCCCAGAACCTGGGCAAGAGGTAGGAGAAGCAGAGGAAACAGCAACACAGATCAGCCATGATAAATGCAACAACGGCAGGTGCAGGACCCGAGAGGTGGGCGTGAGAGCAAGCGCCGTGGCTGCAACGAGCAGCTGGACAGTGCGGCTCAGCACCTTCGGGGGCGTGCCTGCTACAGGCAGCAGGTGCAGTGATGGCAGATAGGGCCACAGTGACCTCAGCCACGGCAGATGCAGCAGCGACAGGTGCAGGACCCAGCAGGTGGGCGTGAGAGCAGGCGCTGTGGCTGCAACGAGCAGCTGGACAGCACCGCTCAGCACCTCCGGGGGCTTGCCTGCTACAGGCAACGGCTGCAAATTTCCGACTTACTTCTTCCACCCCCTTACCCGCCCACTCAACCCCTCTGGCGCTGGTGCTGGTTCCTGGTGCTAGCGCTGGTGCTGGTGCTGGTTCCTGGTGCTGGCGCTGGTGCTGGTGCTGGTTCCTGGGGCTGGCGGCTGGCGCTGGTGCTGGTTCCTGGTGCTGGCGCTGGTGCTGGTGCTGGTTCCTGGTGCTGGCGCTGGTGCTGGTGCTGGTGCTGGTTCCTGGTGCTGGCGCTGGTGCTGGTGCTGGTTCCTGGTGCTGGCGGCTGGCGCTGGTGCTGGTTCCTGGGGCTGGCGCTGGTGCTGGTGCCTGGTGCTGGCTGCTGGCGCTGGTGCTGGTGCCTGGTGCTGGCGGCTGGCGCTGGTGCTGGTGCTGGCGGCTGGCGCTGGTGCTGGTGCCTGGTGCTGGCGTGACGGCGCTGGTGCCGGTGCTGGTGCTGGTGACGGGCTTCGGTGCTGGTGCTGGTGCTGGTGACATCCGCACCGCCCTTCGCGTTTCCCTCTCTCTCTCCCCACCCCCCCCCCCCCCTCCCCCAACCGCGACCATCGCTGCACACGCGACAGGCCGCAGCGTTGGGTGACCAGCAGGGCCCGTGGGGCCTTCGAGTGAGCGGGACGGAAATGGGCGGTGAAGTGCGTGCAGGCGGCAGGGTGCGAGCGGTCTGGCGCGAGCAGGTGAATGGCGCAGCTTCTCTCGCCACTCCCGCCACTTCCGCCACTCCCTTCACAGCAGCTGCGAAGTCGACGGGAGGGCGGGTGGGATGCGGACAGGATGCGCGAACAGGGTGCGGACGGGGAGCGTGGTTGGCGATGGTGCAGGCGACCGCCGCTGGAGATGACGCTGGCAGCAGCGGTCGTCGCTGGCGCTGGCGCCGACGCTGGCGGTCGTTGCTAGCGGTCCGCTGCCACGCCCTTCCCCCTCTTTCTCCTCTCTGCCGCGACGGAGCGACACGACGGGCAGAGTGACGAACGATGAGACGGGCAGAGCGAGGAGCGCAGGCGCTGCAGAGTCGCACGGTAGCAGAATCAATCGCGCAGCTGCTGCAGAACTCGCGAGCCAGCAGCTGCGTGGACGGCGCCAGCAGGGGCGCCATTACTAACTGCGTGCACAACGCCAACCGTGGGCCCATTAACTTAGGTCTAGGATCTTAGTAGCTCTGATACCATGTTACGATGCAATCTTAACTGGTAACCGGATTTAGGGAGGGCCTAGGCTTAGTAGCCAAGGCCAAGCAAGTGTTGAGGTCAAGGCCAAGGGAGGATCGAGAACGTTGACCAAACAAGTTGGCTTCACAAAAAGCAAAGCATACAAGATATAGTCGAGAAACACAAACAAGAGGTGCACCACCCAATAACAAGGAAGCATAACTACACTAAAGCTAAAGCTACAGGCAGTTATAAACATATATAAATATATATCGCGACAACCTGGACGTCTGCCGGTGTGTTACCTTCGCCTCATCTAACAGTGCTTGAAATTCCCCCTTGAACTATGTGCCCTGGTTTGTAAGTACTTCCCCGGGCGCCCCAAATATGCACAGCACCTGTCCCTTAAACGCCTTGGCCACGTGCCTCGAATATTTGCTTGGAATCGCGCAGACCTCCAGCCTCTTGCTTGCGTGTTCCACCATGATCAAGATGTACCGCTTACCCCCTCTGCTCAGCGGTAGCTCGCCAGCTAAGTCTAGTGACCACCTAAACCCCAGCCCTCTAATCGGCAATGACTGCAGCTCCTATTTCGCCTGCATCAAACTGGCCTTGCTCCTCTGACAGCCCTCACACCCGCTCACCCATTCTTTGACCTGTCTCCTCATTCCCTGCCACCACCAGCCGGTTTTCAGCAGCTGAGTGGTGCGCTCATGCCCGAAATGCCCCAATTTCCTGTGCACCTCCTCAATCACACCCTCCCTCTCCTGTGGTGCAGGCACCAGCTTCCACCCGTCCACCGACTGCAGCTGCAGCTGTCCCTGGTACCATCGGTAATGGTGTCCTCTTGCCCTCACCTTGTCCGACACTTGCTCATTTGCGTCAGTCTCCCCTCTAATCCATCGCAACGCCACTGGATCCTCCCATATGTCCTGTGGCCCCCTCTGCTTCCCTGCTGCAGCCACCTCCCCTTGCTTGGCCAGCATCATTAGCGTGTGTACTAGCTCTGCTGCTGGCGGGTTCCTCGAGAGCCCGTCCACGTGCTATAGTGTCTTCCCTGGCCTGTGCCGTATCTTGATGTCATATTCATGCAGCGTGACCGCCCAGCGCGCGTTTCTCCCCGTCAGCCCCTTGTGCATCATCAACCACTGCAGCGGCTGATGGTCGGTGATTGAGGTGAATTCCCTGCCCTGCAGATACATCCGAAAGTGCTTCACCGCCCAGACAGCCGCCAACCCTTCCCCGTGGTAGGAGCTGTACCTCGCTTCCGCCGGGTTGCAGCTCCTACTCGCATATGCCACTACTCTCTCCTCCCCGTCTAGTTCCTGGCAGAGGATTGCACCCATGCCCTGGCTGCTCCAATTGGTGTATATGGCAAAGGGCTTATCCGCCTGTGGCAGTTGTAGCACTATCGCTGTCTGTACTGCTTCCATTAAAGCTGCGGTCTACATACCTCGAGGGACAGGCCCTGGTTTATCACTTGAAAACAGGGTAGCAGACTACCCTGTTTTCAAGTGATAAAACGAACGATCGAGGCGGAAGGAGGGAGCGGGGTGGGCGCATGAGTTTCCGCGGGGTTGTTTGTGTTGGGCGCTGAAATTTCCGCCTTTCCGCGGATTTGTTCCCCTAAGAAAACCCACTCGCGAAATTGTTTCGCATCGCCAACTTTGTTTGAATTCCTCGCACTGGCTTTTGGGGAGAAACCACACTTTGATCTCAAATCATCGCGCACCTTCGGGTGTGCACTTAGATTACCCCCCAAAACCCTATTTTAGAATGTATACCGCCGCTTTAAGTCCCTCAACGCCCCTTCTTGCTCTGCTCCCCACTCCCACTTCTTGTCCTCCTTTAACAGGGTGTTCAGTGCCGCAGCTCGCTTGCTGAAATTGGGCACAAAGCGTCGGTAATAGCTGAGAGATCCCAGCACCGCCCGCAGTCGGCTCCTGACCTTGGGCTGCTGCAGTCGGTCCAGCACCGCTACTTTAGCCTTATGGATCCCCATCTGTCCTCCCCTCACCTCATATCCCAGGTACTGCACTGTCGCCTCCCCCCACCGACACTTCTTTGGGTGGCAGTCCAGTCCTGCCGCTGCCAACGCCTCTAAGGTACGTTCCACATCTCGCACATGCTCCTGCTCCGTTTTGCTGAAGATGACCATGTCATCTATGTAACGCGCCGCACACTCCAGCCCCCGCAGCACACTGTCCATCACCCGTTGAAATATGGCTGACGCGTTACGCAGCCCGAATGGCATGAACAACCACTCATACGGACCGTCCGCCCCATGAAACGCTGTCTCACGCACATCCTCCTTCTTGATCCTGGTCTGATTGAAGCCCTGTCGGAGATCTAGCGTGCTAAATATCTCCCCCTCCCCTAGTTTTTAAAAAATCTCTTCTGCTGTTGGCATGGGGTACCTGTCAGGCACGGTCAGCTTGTTCAACGCTCGGTAGTCCCCACACATGCGCCTGCTCAGCACTTCCCCCGTAAGATCTTTCCTTGCAGCTATCACTGTGGGTGTGGCGTACTCTGATTCCGACCTCTGGATCAGGCCCGCCTCTAGCAGCTCCTTGCACTTTTCTTTGTAGACATCCTTATCCCTCGGGGCCATCCGCCTCTTCCTCTTTGACGAGATCTTTGCTCATGTGGGGAAAGGCACAACACTGCGGGTGTCATTGGCAATGGCTGCAAACCGTGGATGGCGGGTGAAGCAGATGGACATTACCACCGCCTTCCTCAATGGGATCATTCTGGAGGAGATGTACATGTTACAGCCTGAGGGTTTGGATGATGGGAGCGGCAGGGTGTGCAGGCTGAAGAAGGCCATCTATGGCCTGAAGCAGGCTCCTCGTGCATGGTACCACAAGTTAGAGGAGACTCTGCTGGCTGGGGGTTTCAAGAAGAGTGAGTGTGATCACAGCTTGTTCCTGCTGCAAGAGAAGGAGCAGTTTCTTATGCTCCTGGTGTATGTGGACGACATCCTGCTCTTCTCTGAGTCGTCTGCAATGATTGAGCGTGTGGAGGAGATGCTGGAGATGCAGTTTAAGTGCTCCAAGATGGGAGATGTGAAGTACTATTTGGGGATGCATGTGGAGAGGGACCTTGACAAGGGAGTGTTGAGGTTGCACCAGAGAAAGTATTGTGAGGGGCTGGCTGAGAAGTATGGGCTGCAAGATGGAGGAAAGCCAGCCACCCCACTGCCTTCGGAGTTCACTGTGGAGCCCTGTGCTGATGAGGAGGTGGTGGGTGAGAGTGACAGGAAACTTTTTCATTCCATGGTTGGGGCACTCAACTATGCGGCTAACCACACACGGCCTGACATTGCCTTTGCAACATCCAGGCTTGCCAGTGTGGTTTCACGCCCCAGTCATGAGCAGCTGGAAGCGGCCAAGAGGTTGGTCCGCTATGTGAGTGCAACGGCATCAGTGGGTTTGGAGTACAGTGCTGTGAGACAGAGGCTGCAGAGGGGTGCAGCTGATTTAAGCAAGGGGGAGATGCTCTTGACTTGCTACACTGACGCTGGCTTCAACTCTGTGAAGGCGGATGGCACCAGCATTGGAGGCTATGTGTGCCTGTTTGGCGGTGGTGCAGTGAGCTGGCGCAGTAAGAAGCAGAATGAGGTGGGGCAGTCCTCGTGTGAGACAGAGTACATGGCCCTGCATCATGGGGCAAAGGAGGTGGTGTGGCTGAGGCGTTTGTTGGAGGAGATTGGAGTTGGTCAGAGGGAGCCGACAATCATGTTCTGTGACAATGAGTCGGCAGTGAAGCTTGCCAAGAACGCCTGCCTTCATGGGCTGACAAAGCACATCAGGCCCAAGTGGCACTGGGCGAGGAGGCTCCTGGACAAGGAGGTGCGACTGGAGATTGTGAAGACCCAGCAGCAGGCGGCTGACATTCTCACCAAGCGCCTGGCTGAATCTGAGCATTGGAAGGGCATGAAGCTTGCTGGGATGAGTGTGTATTGAGGGTGCATGATTGAGCTATGGCATGTGGGATGATGGTAGGCAGCCAGAGGGGGAGTTTGTTATGTGATGCTATCACTTGCATTCACGTCCGTCTGCCTCCCATCACATGTTCGTGCGTTGCATGCGTGGTATGAGCGTGTGCAAGAATTTGTGTTTGATGTGGTTTGGTTTTTCTGAGTGTGTGTGAATGTTATTTGGCTTGAGCAGATATCTGAAGTGACTCCTCTGCTCAGGAGCTTTTCGACGAACCAAGTATCGCTTCAATCGGAGCACGAACAAGAAAGTTACGAACGTTGGAAGTTCGTATGCTTTTGATATTTGGTTGTGGTGACTATGGGAAGTTGTGGGGTTGACTCCATAAGGGGTATAGACTTTTGGGGGTTGGGAAATTCGTCAACATCACTGTAGATGCTGCCAAGTGGTTGGGAGGTGCCAAACCAGGTTGGCAAGTGTGGCCAAGTTGGGCAAGGTGGATGGCATGGGTTGGTAAGTGACAAAAGTGAAAGTGGGGTTGCCTATGGAGAGGGGAATTGTGTGGCATGGGGTTTCCTTGGTTGGGGACTATCTTGGGACCTTCCCTCTCGTCCTCCTCATCCCATCCCACCTGGTTTATTGCTACTCTAACTCTCTTGTGTAGTGATTGTAAAATTGTGAGACTCTTATCATTGAGTTAAGTTCTCATGGCAGCATACCCCCCTGTGCGCCGAAATTGATAAGTCGAGATTTACTTCACCTCTTGATACGATTCAAATTGGGATTTGTAGCCACGGATTAGGGCTACAACATATCTGAGTTTGGTGAAGTTTTAACAGTGAAGTTTTCGTCGACGGCGTTTCTTGTGAACTCGACTTTTCTATCCAGAAACTAGGCCCAACGATTTTGAGATATTTCGACTCCTAATCTTCATAGACTCCGTCCTTAGTCTCTAACAAGTGGTATCAAAGCTGATTAAGGACTTTGTGGAGAGTCTACTGAAGTGTGAAGACCCTCCTAGACCCACCATGGCCTGTGGGCGTGCCTAAGTGGAGTTCTGGAGGTTGGATGTGACTTCCGCTAAGGGGAAACTCTGCCGAAATTTCGTTGGCGCCGACACTTGTGGAACTTGTGTGGGACTTCGGTGTGGACAGCAAAGGGGAGCTGGAACCTGTGATTGGGAGCAGAGGAGATGAGTCAAGAGAGTGGAGAAGCAGCTGAGAAGAGGAGTGAGCCGCCACCATCCAAGATTGAGGCGTTGGATGGCTCCAACTACGAGGAATGGAGCGGGCGGATGCGGAGCGCCTTCAAGCGCTATAAGCTGCTGAAACTCGCGATGGGAGAAGAGAAGATGCCGGAGGAAGGAGATGCCTGCGATCGATGGATTGAGAAAAGCGCGGTGCTGTACGACTTGATTCTACAGTCGGTCAACAACGACATGTTCCAGCACATCAAGGATTTGGTGGAGCTCGATGACTCGGGACCAAAGGCGTGGAAGCTGCTACGCGACGTGGTTCAGCCCGATGGTGATCGTATTGGAGAAGGAGCTGGCTGCCCTCTCCATGCGGCCGGGAGACGATGTGAAGCCGGTGCTTGACAAGGTCAAGGACACCTATGCGAGGATGGCAGCGGCGGGCAGCAAGGGGTCGGAGATGCAGCAGTGCACCAAGATCATCTCGGTGCTCGACAACTCGTGGGACAACCTTATCCCCACCCTCAACGTTCAGCAGGACAAGTGGACGCCTGAGTGGCTACGGCAGCAGATCCTGCAGGAGGACTTCCGCAGGCGCCACACGGGAGGTGGTGCTGCCAACAAAACTGCTGAGGAGTATGGATCTGCAGGAGGCAGCAGAGGAAGAGGGGGTGGGAGAGGCCGAGGCCGTGGGAGAGGCTTTGGCAGAGGGAGAGGCCGAGGTGACTACAATGAGGGGCATGGGAGCTCTGGTGGCAGGGGGAGCACCCGAATGGAGGGAGCGTGCTGGTACTGCAAGAAGGCTGGACACCCATGGTTCAAGTGTTTCAGCCGGCCTGAGGGATGGGCGCCCCCAGGCATGAAGCCGCCAAGTGGTGAACGTGCACGAGGTGGCGCTGTGCAAGGTTCAGGTGGACAAGGTGATGGTGCACAAGGTAAATCCGACCCTGGGATGTTCCTCATGGTTGAGGATGTGCAAGGGAGTGGGGGTGATGTGGGTTCAGTTGGGAAGGTTGTGATGCACCCCCTCACCCACTGGGTGATAGATTCAGGTTGCACAAGTCACATGACCCCACGGGCAGATTTCCTTGACGAGGTAAAACCCCCAGGGAAGATCAAGTTTGTGGCTGCCACTTCAGGTGCTTTGCTCCCTGTGATTGGTGTTGGGAATGCCAAGGTCATGGGAGCCAATGGGGGGCTTGTGGGGCTGGGGAATGTGCTGTTGGTTGAAGGTTTATCCGCTAACCTCCTCTCTGTGCGCCGGCAGCAGAAAAGCAAGGCCAAAGTTACCTTCGGCCCAACCAGCTGCCGTGCAAAGCTTGGGAAGTTGCTGCTGTGGGATTTGGAGGAGAAGAGCAGCTGCATCAAGGACCTATGGCAGCTGCCCATCATCCCTTGGAATGGGAAACCACCAGCAACGGCAGCGGCTGCAGCAACGGCTAAGGCATCAGCAATATGATGCACTTACAATTAGATTTGGTGACAGCTACCTACGACAAAAGCACGGATAGGTGTCGGGGAAAGCACATGATCATCTTCGTTACCTTCATCCGCGAATGCCACCTTATCAAAAAGTTCCTTGCCCTGCTGATAGTGGAGAAGTGCGATGCTGCCTCGTTGCTCTCAGTTTTCCTGTCCCACCTGCAGTCCCTAGGCATTGAACTTGGGAGGATCGCCGGTATCAGCACTGATGGTGCGAAGGTGATGATGGGAAGAAAGAACGGTCTTATCGTTCGGCTCCACCTCCGCATACCTCACCTCGTTTCGAGTCATTGCATCGCCCACAGGTACGCCACAGTTGCAGTTTGTGTAACCCGTGTTACCTGTGCAAGCCCGTTAACCATACTAACAGACCCTCTTTGTGTGTTGACTGCAGGGAGGCGCTCACAGAAAAGGATGCAGCAGAAGCACTCCCCGAGTTCGACATGGTGGAGTCCTTGATCCGTACAGTCGCGGAGCATCTGGGTCGAGCCAACCCTTGGCACCAGCAATTCCTTACCCTGCAGGAAGTATTCACGGCTACTAACCTGGAGCTCCAAGGGATTCACAACATCCGTTGGCTTTCCAGGGGTGATACCGTTCTGCGACTGGTCGAGGTGTTTCCCGCGCTTATTGTCATGCTGTATGAGTGGGACAGAAGCTACTATAAGCTCGCCACTAGCTACAGGTTTCACATTTTGCTGTTCTTCCTTGTGGACGTGCATGAGCAGTTGAACGTCTTGAATAAGACGTTCTAGCAACGAGAGGTAAGTGGCATATATGTATTTGTGTCTGCAGCTAAACAGGGTTATGTTTAGTTCTTGTCTCTTGACTTCTACTGTACTTGGCTGTTTGTATGCTAGCTCTTCCCCCGTACTCTCGTTTCACTTTGCTTCCCTTTTCCCTGCCCCTCACAGCTTGAGTTTGCAGGCATTCACACACAGATTAGGCGAACAATATCCTACCTGGAGACACGTTACGTTGACTGTGGTGACAATTTAGGAGGCGTAATGAGCGCGCGTCTGTCCCCGTTCATCATGAAGCACGGGCCCGATGGTGGTTGCCCCCGGGTGACGGTGCAGGGAGTCGATTCGGACAGCCGGCCAACTACACACACATTCGTGCTGCACGAGAACGACAGCGAGCACTACCCAACTGTGGGGAGTCATGACGCCTGCGTCGACCTCTGCACCTCGTTCGCCGAGACACTCGTGCGCAACCTATCCAAGATGTTTGAAGAGCTCATGTCACTCGTCTTGTTGTTCAGGGCACAAACGACTGACTACATTCTACTTGGTATGCGCCTTGCAAGCAATACAGTTGTCAGTGACACTCTTGTTTGTCGTGTTTGATATCTTGGCAAGCGGTTCTGCTAAGCCATCTTATCCGCTTTCTCTCTCCCCTTTTATCTTGTCTGGCAGGGATCGACCAGCGTTGTGCGATCATTCTCGCAGGTGCCCTGAAGAACGAACGCAGCTTCCATGCCGGGCTAACAGCAATGCTGAAGACATGCGACTGGACGTTGAGTTACCCCAACCTGGTGCGCTCCTGGGTGGCAGTCGCCGTGCTGCCTTTGAGTACGGTGGAGTGTGAGCGGGGGTTTTCCCGCCAGAATATCATCAAGTCTTGGCAGCGGGGGAGTCTCAAGGATGCACGGCTTGAATACCTCATCACCATGTCCCTCCTCAACTACGAACCAGACTATACGGAGGTTGTGCAGATCTGGCGCAGCTACAAGAAGCGCCGCCCCTTTGGCAATGTTGCAGTACCACCAGCAGAGGAGGGGCAGGGGAATGGCAGGGGCAAGAAGGCAGCTGTGGAGGAGTGGGAAGAAGCACATGCTACTAGCATTGATGATGTTTTGGACTAAGATGATGATTCTTGAGCTCCTGGTACCTTTGCATCGGTTTTAGAAGGTTGCATGTGATTTACGCTTTAATTTAAGGATTTTTTTTTTTTTTTAACAGGCTTTTAAGTTTAGGGACACTGATCCATCAGCCCTTTTCAATTAATGACACTGATTCTTCAGGCTTTTTTTTTTTTAACACGGTCAATCAGCCTTTGAGCACAGGGCGACCCTGACCGATCATGGTATAAGTGAATCTGGGGGCATGAATGAGAACTAAGCAGTAGGGTGACACAAATAGCTATCCTAACCTACGCTAAATGTAACACCACAAACATATAACATACACTTTGACACACCCTCATAGGCCACGTAAGGAGATATGTGCCTGGTAGGCAAGAAAATCAGGGCGGCTCTACTAGTCCAGCTTTTGAAACAAGTGGTCACAAGACCAATCAACAAAAGCAACAAAGCAAGACATGGAACACAGGGTGGTACAACTAGCCAGCCTTTAAGACAAATGGCCACAGGCAAGTTCAAGAGTAAATATGCATAAACAACAAAACAAGAGGTACAAGACACAAGGCAAGGCTACACCAAACGAGGGCGTGTATTAACAAGGCCAAGCTGCGAACAGAACCTGTGGTGGTTACAAGGCTAGTGAGCACAACCGGACCCCGTCCTCCAAGCACAAGCCCCATGCCTGATGTACTGCACAAGTAACGCAGTACCCTCTATGCAGCCTGGTAGTGCTCAGGGCGGTGCTTCCCGGGCGCAACGAAGCGCGCCAAGATGCTAAAAGGGTACGCGAATTCAGGTCGAGTGCAGGTCATCAGGAACATGAGGCAACCAACAAGCTCTGGATACGAACCACTCGGCTCTCCGGACTCGTCCGAAGGTGGAGCTGAGGCCCCTCTGGTACGTAGGCAGAGGAGTGGGCTGTGGCAAGGAGAACTGAAAGCGGAAGCGCTGAAGGGCATGCTGCACCATGTGTGACTGAGTCAGAGTGATGGTCCGCCTTGCTTTTTCCCAGGTGATCCGCAAGCCAAGATAACTATGCAGCTCACCCAGGTCAGTGCAAGTGCGTCTCTTCTGCAGCTCCGCCTTCACAAGGGCCAGTGCCTCAGTGCCAGCAGTAGCAAAGACCAAGTCGTCGACGTACACGAGGATATAGAATGGTGGTAGAAGAGGGTCGATGCGCAGAAACAACGACGGGTTAGCAGTCAAAGGAGCAAACCCAAGAGCCGCAAGCGTCGTCTTCAGTGTGTTTTGCCACTAGCGGGGCGCCAGGTGGAGATTGTAGACTGGCCGCCAGAGGCTCCACTGGGTACCCTCAGGAAATGACCCAGTGAAGTCAGGTGGGCGGCGCAGCCAGGTCTCCTCGTGAAGGCTGCCCTGCAAGAAAGCGGTAACACCCGAAGAGTGGTCATCTTCGGAGTGGGGGAGAAGGTCAAGAAGTCGACCCCCTAACGCTGGTTGTAGCCTCGTGCGACGTAACGCGCCTTGAAGATAGGCGGCAAACCCGGCGGCCGCTTCACCCTGAAAAACCACATGCCATCAACTATGTTTGCTTCAGGAGGGGGAACCTCGTCGACGTAGGTGCATGTAGACTTCCAGGATGCCATCTCTGCGCCCATGGCTGTCTGCGACTGAAAGGAGTACTGACCCGTGATTGCCTCAGCGTAAGAACTCGGGGTCAGGATGTCAAGTGCATACGGGTCTCCCAAAGGGGCAAGCCGCATGGCAGCAAGATGAGGTATAGCAGCCATGAGACACTCGAGCTCGAACTGGTTGTCCTCAAGGACGTCATTGCCAAGAGCAAGCTCACCCCCGTTAGACGGAGGGCAGTCAGACTCAGACTCAGAAACAAGACTAGCGACGTAGTCAAGACAACACACAGCAACAAAGTCAACGAGCTCAGTGACTGAGGTAGATGCAAGAGCAGACTCAAAAGGTAGGGTCAGTGAAAAGTGTGGCCAGGACACGTGTGACAGTAGGACTTGCAACACGATCAAGGTCAGACTCAGGGTCAGGAACGCCAGGAAGAGGGGACACTAGAGGAGACAACAGGACAGGACGATGTGCAATAGTGGAAGGACGAAGTGCCATAGTGTGCGTGTCGGGGACAGCTGGAGGACAAACACAAGGAGCACGACAAGTACAAACAGGTGTGGCAGGATGAGACGCAGACTCGCGACACTTAGTCAGAAGTCTGTCGACTCAGTATGAGGAGAAGGAGTAGGCAGTGGGAAGTAAGGTTGTAACTGTGTCTGGGACGGGTCAGGCAGTGGACACAGTAGAGGAGTAATAAAAGTGGAAGTCGGAAGATTGAGAACATGGCCAAGTGCCGAGCCAGGTGGTGGCAGTGGCGACCGCGGCTGGTCCAAGAAGAACGGTCGTTGCTGTCGTAGCTGCACAACACCCCCAGCTCCAGTACCGCCAGTGCAAGTACTTCCAGCTCCACTACCTCTAGCTCCTCCAGCTCCAGTACCGCCAATTGTAGTACCTCCAGTATCAGCTGCTCCAGTACCTCCAACTCCAGAACCTCCAGCTCCAGCACCTCAAGTACCTCTAGTGACAGTACCCCCAGCACCAGAGTTTCCGGCACCGCCACCTCCAGCACCTCCCGTGGCAGTACCTCCAGTACCCGAGCCTACAGCACCGCCAGCGCCAGCACCTCCAGCTCTAGCACCTCCAGCTATATTGGGAGCACCCCCAGGCTCAGCACTTCTAGACCTGCACCTCCAGGCTCGGCAACGCGCAGGCACACCCACTCACGAGCCTGCTGCGGTGAGAGAGTCGCCTGGGGACACAAGTGCCTGCTCTGTCCACCCTCAGGCTCAGCACCCCCAGACCCAACACCCCCAAAGTCCGCACCTCCAGTGCCACCAACGCCCAGCAGCATTGGAGTCCACAGCAACAGGCTTCAGAGGAGGCAAAGGCGGCCGAGGCGGAAAATCGGGAGGGGACTCCAAGCACGGGGAGCGGCGAGAGGCCGCAATGTCGTCAGCCCCCTCAGCCGGGCCTGTGGAGTCTGAAGGGGGGAGGTAAGACCTGAGCTGAGACACACCTGAGGGAGCAGGACGTGAGGGGGTGGGGGGGGAGGATCTACCGTAGGGTAACCTGGGACCAGGAAGAGAGGTGGCGGGGGGACAGGAGAAGATGCGTGGGGGAAGAGACGGTAATAGCAGACCGAACGTAAAAAATGACGGTGCAGGAGGACAGGACGCGGCGTGTGGCAGGGTGGTAAAACGGCCAAGGCAGAGTGTCGGTGGGAAAGCCAAGGAAGATGTAGCGAACGGTGCGAAGAGAGAGCTTGCTCAGTAGTATCATGGACAAGGGCAAGTGGACCTCAGACCCGAAACGCCGACGCATTGCCAGCCTCCCCCGTCCAACGCAGTGTAGGCGAGGCCTCTGGCTCGGAGACACGGGGCCAGAGGTTGAGCTGATGTGCTGCGTATCGGACTACAAGCGGCCACAGAAAATGGGGAGTAGCCGCGTGGATCAAGGAGGTGCGAGCAACCTCCATGATAAATCCAATGCGGCGCTCAGCGATCCCATTCTGCTGCGGAGAAGCCGAAGAAAAACTCACTGGGGAACGACCCCAGCGTGAACGACTGGGGGATGCCTTCCTCACGACAAAAGCTCTCGAGAAGACCGGAGGAAAACTCACCTCTACGGTCAGAGTGCAGGCGAAGCACCGGGAGGTCCTGACGGAACCGTGCGCTCAACTGGCAGCGAGCAGTGCAGACCCAAGGGATCAAAACCTCACGAACGTCTCCCTTGTGCTGCAAGGGAAACACCGTGGTGTAGCACGTGTAGTCGTCGACGACCATCAGGAAGTAGTGCTCCCGGCCCGGCCCAGGGAGGGGGCCGGGGCCCCACACGTCCATGTGCAGGGTCTGCAGAGGAGGAGTGGTCGGAGGGAACGAGGAGTGAGGACAGGCACGCTGCCGCCCCTGGACGCAAGGAGTGCATGGCGAGGCAACGACGGAGGGAGCGGGGGCAGGGACCTCGGGAGGCCTAAGACAAGGAGACACGAGTGTATGCGACGTAGATGCTACAGGGAGGGGTGACGAAGACGGTGGTGCCAGAGGAGGGACGGGTGCGTGAGTAACCAAAACGAGCAAAACGTAGCCACCTGACTGGACGCAGCCAACTATGCAGACTGTACGTGCAGTGTGTACAAGCCAAACCCAGGCCTCCGAGTGAATGTGGCAAGGTGGTCGCCAGTCACTGAGTCCGTACAAATCGCCACAAGCTTGCACCCAAGAGTGGTGGTTGTGACCAAATGATCCTGGAGAACAGAGTTACTCACCAAGTTCGTAGTGAACGGGGGGAGGTGGAGACCTATGACGGAACCAGAGGGGACTGCCGGACACAGAAGAACAATGGAGCTCGGTGCAACGACTTGGCCAGAGGAGGGGTCAGCCAGAGTGACAGGGATAGGTGTGGCAGTGCAGCGGCGGTACTGCAGTGAACCCCGCCACCGAAGTGGCCACGCTGTGCAACCCACTCGCGAGCCTGCTGAAGTGAAACATTCTCTTGCCGATGTGGTTGCTGTTGCTGTCCACCCCCAGAACCTCCGCCTCCACTCACTGTACCCCTATACGCAGCTGTACGGGTAGACGAACCCGATCCTCCACCTCAACTGCAGCTGTAGGGGCGGCTGTAGCTACGGCTGCACCTGCGGCTGTAAAATGCGGCTATGGTTTTGGCTACAGCGGCAGTTGTGGCTGTAGTTGCGGCAGGGGGTGCTCGGCAGTGAAGCGCGGCACGCAGGGCAGTGGCGGGACAGCAAGAAGGCGGCACAGTGGGGCAGGCATCGCGCGGGGCAGCGGGGGCCACGGCGTGCACGTAGCGCAGGGCAGTGGGGCAGCAGGGGCCGTGGGGCGTGCGTCGCACGGGGCAGAGGGGGGCCGCGGCGTGCACTTTGCACGGGGCAAAGGGGCGCGGGCGCAGCAGCAAGGCACGTGGCGATGGCGCGCGGGGCAGTTAGGGTTGCGGGGCAGTCAAATGCACGCGCAGAAGTGCATGAGGCGCGCGCGCAGCAACGCGCGAGGCAGTGGGGCAGTGGTGTAGCGGGAATAACGCGCGACGGGCAGCCCCTAAAAAATGCATATCTGCACAGGTTAAGAAACGTTCCTAAGATCTAATGCCATGTTAAGATATTAGGCTAGGAATGGTGTGATTAGGTCACGGAGGGGTGGATACAAACAAAGTGTCGAGCAATTTTCTGTACCCCCCTAAGGCTAGCCCCTACATAAGCTAAATATATTTATATATCTATATATATAAATGTATATATGTTCTGACAGTACCGCAACTCGATATGCTTCACTATGCCTTCCATTTGATGCTCCCGACACACGAGGATCATGTCATTGTTGTTAGCGAGAAATGTCGGGGCAGAGCTAGGCCGATCATCTAAGTCAACGAGCAAGAAAGCCAGCCAGCTGAGCTCCTGAGCTTCCATGGCACCAGCGTAAATCTCGGCCTCAGCACTAGACGAAGACACAGACCAAGAACGAGTAGACCTCCACGAGACAGCTCCAAAGACCATGCCAAAACAGTAGCCCTGAGAAGACATGCGAGTCTCGTCGTCGTCCGCCCACAAGCCGACAGCCGGGCTTTAGTCAGTGTGCCCGGTAAATCGCACTGGCTGTAGTCCTCCAAGCACAAGCCCTATGCCTGATGAGCTCGTTAGGTACTTCGCTACCCTCTTAGTAGCCGTCAAGTTAACGAGGCGGTGTCCCCCAATCGCAACAAAGCGAGCAAAGATGCTGAGAGGATAGACCAGGTATGGTCGAGTGCAATTCATTACGTACATGACGCACCCCACAAGCTTTGCGTATGGACCAGTGAGCTCAGCTTGTTGGGAACAGGAGCGGTGAGTCTATGGTCAACAGCAAGAGGAGTGAGTGTGTGGAGGAGAACTGAAGGTCGAACAGCTGAAGGACCTACTGCACTATGTGTGTCTTAGTTAGAATGATGGTGTGCGCTTCTCTATCCCTGGTGATCTGCTGGCAAGATGATTGCGCAACTCACCAGGCCAGTGCAAGTGTATCTATGCTACTGTTTGGCCTTCAGAGAAGCCGGAACAACCCCGTCTGCAATAGTAAAGACCAAATCACTGACGTGAACTAGGATGAAGAATAGGGTGGGCCCAGAAGGAACGAAGAGTGAGGGGTCCACTGAAGAAGGGCGGCACTGAAGAAGGGCGGAGCTCGCGGGTAGAAGGAGTGGTACGCAGAGGGTCGTGCCACTCACGAGGTGCCTGGTGCAGACCGTAGACTGGCCGTCGCGGGCTCTACTAGGTCCTACGAGGGAAAGAGCTGATGAAGCCACGAGGAAGGCGCATCCAGATCCCCTCGTGGATGCTGCCCTAGAGAAAGGCAGTGGAAAATTTTAGTGAGTGGAGCTCGTAGTCACGATGTGCTGCGACATGCAGCAGTACTCGAAGAGTAGTCATCTCCGGGGTGGGGGAGAAAGTATGAGAGTCGTTTACTCCCTCACGCTGGCTAAAGCCTCTCGCCAGAGGGCCTTGAAGATAAGCAGCGATCTAGGTGGTCACTTCACCTTGAAGATTCACATGCCATCGACTATGTTTGCATAAGGAGGGGGAATTGCATGGACATACGTGCATGTGGATCTCTAAGACGCCATCTCTGTGTCCATGGCTGCTATCCACCGAGAGGCCCACTGACCCGAAACTGCCTCAAAGTAAGTGCGAGGAGTTGGGATGTCAACTATGTCAACAGGGTCAGGGCCTCCCTCAAGGTTGTGGCATGGCACAAAGGTGAGGGACCGTACCTGTAAGGAACTGCAGCTCAAACTACTGTCCTCTAGGACGTTACAGCCAAGGGCAAGAACACCCCCAATAAACAGAGGACGGGAAGCAGGAGACACCAACTGGGTGGCGTAGTCGAGGCGGCGAATGGAGGCAAAGTTAGTGACAGCGGCAGAGCCGAAACGGACAACGGAGAGGAAATAGGGGCAGTCATGAGAGAGGAGAGGACATGAGAGACGATAGGGCGAGCTGAACGTAAGTAGTCAAAAAGACGTGGAGGAGAAACAGTGAGAAACGATGCAGGAGGCAATGGGTGAACAGAGGGAGGCGGAACACGAGGAGGGAGAGAATGAAGGAGTAAGGGAGTGGAGGTCCGGAATAGGGGACGATGAACGAGCACCTAGAGGACGATAGAATCAAGGAGTGGAGAGTAGAGACGTAGAGGAGGAGACCGCTGTGACCGAGGAGGAGAACGAGCCGGAGACGCGTCCGGGGGAGGAAACGTGGGTCCGTAAATAGGCAGAGGCGGCGAGTGGCCTGGTGAAGGAGAAGGAAGACCAAATGGACAAAGGCCACTCACATGAGGCGACGATTGCTGCTGCTGAGGTTGCGGCGGCTGTTGTAGCTACTGCGGTAGGAGCAGCAACCTCGTCGAACGACGCAATACCACCGGAGCAGGCACTTTAGCGACAGTACTCTCAAAACCAGTAACTTTCAAACCAGCACCTCCAGCAGCAGCACCCCCAGCACTAGCACCTACAGCTGCAACACTCCCAGAGCCAGTACCTCTAGGCACCAACCCCAGAACCAACACCTCCTACATTAGCACCCCCAGAGTCCACTCCGACGCGCTGCGGTAGCATCGGAGGCTGCTGTGGTGAATGTGAAGACGATGTAGGGGAATGTGTTGAAGAAGACGCCACTGGAGGTGTAACTTAGGGGGGAGGGGTGGCGTGAGACACACCGGACGAGCCATGCCGCAGGTGGAGAGGGACTGCCAAAGGAATAGGACCAAGAGGAGGAGTGGGAGTGGGGAAAAGGGGAGGGGGGGGAACCGGGGTACCTCGGTGGGGATAGCGTACATAGAAGGACACTATCTTGTCAAACCTGACATCACACGAGTCATAGAACCGGCGTTTGTAAGGGTGGTAGAACAGACAGTCAGGGGCGTCAATTGGGAAACCAAGGAAGGCACAGGGGGGGGAAGCGAGCCGAGAGCTTGTCCGCATGAGTATCGCGGACATGCGCAAGGCAGCCCTAGACACGAAACGCAGACTTGGCACCATAAGACCAAGTCCAAAAATGGGTTGGTGAATCCTGTGGGTGCAAAACACGACGCCGCATGTTCAACTGATGCGAGGCGTAGCGAACCGCAAAGGGCCACTGAAAATAAGGCGCATATGCATGGACCATGGAGGTACGGGGGATCTCCATGACCGAGCCTATGCGGTGCTTAGCAACCCCAGTCTATTGTGGTGATTCCGGGAGCGTGTAGGGTTGGGTGATGCCGAAAGAACTCAACAAGTCGGCTGGAGTGTCGACGAAGTACAGGCAGGCCGTGCTGGACGTGTGTGGCCACTATCCACGGGATTAGAGTATCACGCATGTCGGCCTTCCGTTGCAGAGGACCATCCTAATGCAGTGGGAGAAATTGTCCACAACCACCAAGAAGTAGCTCTCCCGGCGCGTCCATGGCAAATTTTGAAGAGGCTCAATGGCTGGCACAAGCAAGGAAGATAGAGGGGAGACATATAGCCAACCCTCAACACAAGGAGTGCACGACGAAGCAGGCGAAGCAGGGAGTGGAGGAAGCAAGAATGGGAAACCATGCCTAGCTATGTGACGGAGACGTGGGAGTGCAGGGTGACCTAGACGGTGGTGCCACAGGAGGGATGGGTGGGTGAGTGACTGGCATGAGCATGATGCACCAACCTGACCAGACGTAGACACCAAGGTGGGCGTGTGTGAAGAGACCTGACAAAGGCTCCCAGGCAAACGTGTTCCGATGTACTGTCCATACAGGTCGCAAGCCTCTTGTGTGTAGAAAAAGTGACTATGACCCACGGTCATGAAGGTGTCCAACACCCACCAAGTTCTTGGAGAATGAGGGGATGAGGAGACCTTTGAAGGAACATGAGGGGACAGTCGGACACAGAATGTGGTAATACTGCAAGGGACGGCTGGTCAAGACGTGGAGTCAGCCAAAGCCACTGCTACAGGCGTGGGAAGCTGTGTGACAGTGGTATGGTCACGGCAGGGCACTAAGACACGCCGGATTCAAGCGTAAAGGAGAGTGACGCGTCAGCAGTAGTCACACCTAGGCCAGCAACAACATAAGCACCTACACTAGAGACAGGCAAAGATTCTATTCTAGGTACACACGATCAAGAAGATCCAGCAACACTATAGCCAGCAACATATATGGTAGAATATACATCAACCATGGTCATAGGAAGCACCTTGTAACCAAGCCGTGGCAAAGCGGGCCAGTGCGGAGGGACCACCCGAGGCTCGTGATGTTTGCGAAAGAGGTCGTTGAGGCTACTGAAGCAGCACAACACGGGGTGGTTGAGGCGCCCAGAGGTAGTGCCAGAATTCGGAGCAGTCACCTTCTGGTACTGGGAGGGGCCGACGTCGCGGCCAACGCAACGTGCCCCTTAGCTGTCGGAGCCACTGCTGTTGCCAACGCTTCCTAGACTACCAGGTCCCCATGCTCTTGGGGTCGACATTGGTGGAACTGCTGCATCTGCTGCTACGTCTACTGCTGCAGCAGCTACTACTGATGTGATGTCCCCGCCACAACCCCAGGTCCAGTACCTCTTTCGGCTGGGCCTGCAGTCCCGGCACCGCCTCCAAAGTACCTCCACCACCTCCACCACCACCACCTCCACCTCCACCCCCCTTCCCCCCCTTGTTACCTCCCTTGCCACGTTCCTACAAACCAGTGTCGGAAATTCCCTTACCTGCCTCTATCCTGCTGCTGCCTGTTTGCCTGGCTCATCCTCCTGCTCGTTGCTGTGATAGTTGCTTCGTTGGCCCTCACTTAGTACAACCTCCTCGCTGTCTCTACTGCTTCTGATCCTTGGTATCCCTCATGATAAGCCCTCTCAGCTTACTCACATCTACTAACAAGAGCTGCCTATACTACTTCCTCCATATCTCCAGGGTTTGTTATGGCCTGACGCTCACTCCCACATGATTCTGAGACAATCACATGAGTATTACAGAACATACAAACAATACAGAGTCAAGTGCCCGTACCCCCTATATCCGTGCCTGCATCCTCCCCCTATTGCTACACCTCTAGATCCCCTTGAAGGTGATAACCTTCCACCGAAGCGAAGGGTCACCCTTTCCACCCTCTTGCCACCGCTACTTAGCCGCCCTGCTGCTTGACCTCCAGCGCGTGCCTGTAATGCCAGCTGGCTCGAGCACTCAACCTGCAAGGAAACGAAACATGCACACCTCACACAAAATAAAAGCTCCTTCCAGCTGTTACCCTGCCCCGCTTCGCCCATGCGACACTTTGCTGACACGGCAACCCTCCGTCCCCCAGCCATCAACCATACCGCGCTTCTCATCCTCGGTATTCATGGACTCAGTCATCTGTACAAATATACAATATGTACACTTCCTTTTCTGTGCCGTAAACTTGCGACAGCTGTCGGAAATTCCCTTACCTGCCTCTGTCCTGCTGCTGCCTGTTTGCCTGGCTCATCCTCCTGCTCGTTGCTGTGATAGTTGCTTCGTTGGCCCTCACTTAGTACAACCTCCTCGCTGTCTCTACTGCTTCTGATCCTTGGTATCCCTCTGCCCCCTCCCGTGACCTTGTGCCGCCCTCGCCCTGGTCACGGGACCCTGATACCCGTCCACCTTGCCTCCTGCTCGTGCCACGTTCGTGATATGATCCACTGCTCGCACTCCTGCCTCACTCTCCAGCACCAGCACTCCTGAATCTCGTACTTCCTTCACCGTCCAACGTTGCTGAGATAGTCCCACATCCAGCCCATCCTTCTTGGGACGCCTTATGTACACTTCCTGTCCCTGCTGTAACGCTTGGGGTTCTCCGCCCGCCCTCTGCTCCTGCCGCTGCCTATAGCGGTGTATATCCCGCAGTTGCGCCACATGCAGACTCTCCAAAGCCGCCGGCAGCAAACGCCGCAGATACTCTCCCCGGACTGCTGCCAACGCTGCCCATTTCTCGGACGTCCCCGCCGTGACCACGTCTGTCATAACTCGCGGTGCTCCCACTGGCAGTACTGCTTCTCGGCCAAAGAGGAGATGATAGGGTGATAGGTCCTTCAAGGCTGCTTGCTTGCTAAACCTGTAGCCCGCCATGATCCAGTGGAGGTGCCTGTCCCAGTCTCGCTTCCTTGTTTCTCCGTAGGCTCGTAGCCCGCGCTTCAAGGTCTGAATGAGCCTCTCCGTAAGGCCGTCACTCTGCGGATGGTATCTTGAGGTGGTGCGATGCGGGATCAGGCAAGAGGCCAGGAGCTCCTCGAACTCCCCTTGAAACTCGGTGCCCTGATCTGTCAACACCTCTCCACAGGCTCCAAAGCGCGTCAGCACCTGTTCTTCGAAGGCATCGGCCACAGCCTCTGCTGTCTTATGGCTCACGGCCCTCACCTCCACACACTTGCTCACATGCTCGATCATGACCACCACATACCGCCGCCCTCGCTTGGTTAGCGGCAGTTCACCCGCCAGGTCCAAGGACCACCGATAGCCCAGCCCCACGATCGGCAGAGGCTGAAGCTCCGCCTTGCTCCGCTCGAATGCTGCTCGGTTCCTGATGCATGCTGGGCACTTGGCAACCCAGTCCTTAATCTCTCTCCTCATTCCCGCCCACCACCACCCTGTCTGCAGCAGCTGCTGTGTACGAAGTGGGCCAAAGTGTCCCAGCTTATTGTGCACCTCCTGGATCACTCCCTCTCGCTCTTTAGGCTCAAGCACCCTTTTCCACCTATCCTGCGTCCTGGCCTGTACTTGGTTCTGATACCAGCGGTAGTGCTGCCCCCTGCTCCGAACCCTCGCCGATACCACCGCTCCCTCTGTCGTTTCTCCCTTCAGCCACGCTAGCGTCTCCTGGTCTTCCCAGACATCAGGCGCTCCTGCTTGCTGTTCCCTGCGCAGTGGTGTTGCGGGATCTGTCACCAATGCTGCCAACGCCATTTTTGGCGTCACTGCCGGCGGATTCCTGGACAAGCCATCCACGTATTGCATGGTCTTCCCTGGTCGGTGCCGAATGATGAACTGGTACTCTTGCAGCTTCATCGCCCACCTAGCGTTTCTTCCCGTGAGGCTCTGGTTCTGCATCAGCCATAACAGCGGCTGATGATCTGTGACCAGCGTGAAGGGCCTGCCTTGCAAGTATACGCGAAAGTGCCCCACCGCCCACACTGCTGCCAGCCCCTCGCCCTCGTATGATGAGTAATTGGCTTCTGCCGGGTTGCATGAGCGGCTGGCGAAGGCCACCATTTTCTCCTCCCCGCCCTCCTGCTGGCTCAGGATAGCTCCCATGCCTGTGCTGCTCCAGTCCGTGTAGAGCACAAAGGGTAGGTCCGCCCTTGGCAGCTGCAGCACTGCGCCATTCTTTACAGCCCCCATCAGGTCCTTGAGTGCCTCCTTCTGCTGCTCGCCCCACTGCCACTTTGCATCATCCTTTAGCAGTTTGTTCAGTGGTGCCGCCCTCCTGCTGAAGTTTTCCACAAACTTGCGGTAGTAGTTTAAGAACCCCAGCAGTGCCCTCAAAGCGCTCTTGTCCTTGGGCTGAGCCACCTGGTCCAGAATAGCCACCTTGGCTTGTTGTATCGCCAACCTTCCCCCTGTCACTTCAAATCCCAGGTATGTCACTGCCGTGTGTCCGAAGCGGCATTTCTTCGGGTGACAGGTGAGTCCTGCTTCCCTTATCCTCCGCAGTGCTTCGGCCAGGCGCTGCATATGTTCTTCCGGAGTAGTGCTGAACACGATCACATCATCTATATAGCACATTGCTCCCTCCATCCCTCGGAGGACCGCATCCATCACCTTCTGAAATAGCAAGGAGGCGTTCTTTAGACCAAAAGGCATCCGATTCCACTCGTATGCTCCGTCCGGGCCGTGGAAGGCAGTCTTTGCCTTATCTGCCTCCGCGATAGGGATCTGGTTGAACCCCTGCCTCATGTCCAGTGTCGAGAACACTCGTGCCCCTGCCAGCTGGTCGAATAGTTCATCCACCATGGGCGTGGAGTATCTCTCCGGGACTGTCACCTTGTTCAAGTCTCTGTAGTCCCCACACATGCGGCGTGCCAGCACCGTTCCTGTGAGATCCATTCTGGCCGCCACCACTGTTGCTGCCGCATACTTTGATTCTGACCGACGTATGAGCCCGGCCTCCAGCAGCTCCAGGCACTTCTCCTTGCATATCTCCAAGTCCTGCGGGCTCATTCTGCGCCTCCTCTGATATACCGGCACCGTAGTGGTTAGCTCGAGTGTCATGACCGCGCAGTTACAGCATCCCAATTCCTTCAGCGAGTAGGCGAACGTCTGCCGATGTGATGCCAGCAGAGCTTCTACTGCTTGCCGATGTCCCCCTTGCAGTCCTTCTCCCACGTCCCATGAGCACAACTCCTCCTCCGGTCTTGCCGCCTCGCCCGTCGTCCTCTCATGGGTCTCTTCTCCTCCTGGTGTCTGCGGGTCTGCCTCGCTTGCCGTTGCGTCCAGCGCCATGAATGTTGGCCCTATGGGTGGCCAGTCTGGTGGGTCGAAATAGTCGTAGAATCCCTCTCCCATGTCAAAGTCTGAGTCGTGAAACTCCTCTGGAGTGTCCCCTCTGCCCTCACCCGATTCTTCTTCCATTTCTTCCTCTGCCTCTTCTTCCCACTCTTCCTCACTTTCCTGTGGGTCTGCATATCGTCCAGGTATGGCTTCTCTGTCGTCCCTCCAGTTAGCTCGCCTGTGCTCCTCCGGGATCCCTCTCCACCACTGATTCTCTTCTTTCTCCTCCAGTCCTCCCAGCATGGTCCATGCTTCCGTCTCCTTATCCGCCGCCAGTTGTGTCTGTGGCCTGACTGCCGTTGCCTTGCCGATGCGCCTCTCCAGCCATTTCCTTTCGAGATGGTTGGCCATGGTCATGAACAGCCACTGTAGTGCATTTAAATCCATAGCCCTGCCCAGTGCCGCCTTCCTTTCTTTCTCTGTCATCTGCTCGCATGCCGTTGCGCTTGCCGAAAACCCATGGCTAGTTCTCTCTCCTGTGCCGTGGGCTCTTCCCTTACTCCACGTGCCTGATCGTATACCATGCCCGGGCCTTCATCATCCTTGAAGCCCCTCGCGTTTTCGTATGACACCAGCGTTGGCCATGCATGCCGAGGCTCTCCCACCTTGTTACACGGGTACAGCGTGGGGTGGTCCGCTTCCGTGACTGGCGCCGCCAGCCTCCCTGGCTCCAGGATGTCTTCCACCCGCCTCGCCCTTGGACGTTCCATCCGTGATAGCTGGTACCTCAGCGCCGCTTCTGGCACCACGTTTTGCCAGTACCTCCTTGGCCGATGTGCTCTGCTCCCATTTTGCGCTGCATCCCACGCCACTCCTGCCCCCGGTTCCTCCGTGATTTCTTCACTGGCTGCTTGTATCGCCGGCCGTGGGTCGTCTGTTAGGTCCACATTCTCGATGATGTAGGCCACCTCCCCTTGCCGCTTCTTAATCATCTTCAGCACCCGCATCAGATCTCTAAATTGCGCGCTCCGTGCGTCTCCCATGCCTCGGCCCCTCCCTGCTCGTGACAGCCCTTGACAGCTCCACCCCGCGATTACCAGATCAATCCGTCCCCATTGCGCCAGCATGCCATCATCAATCTCCTCCACTCCGCGGCATAACCACTCTGCTCCCCTCTCTGCCGCCTCTGGCATTAACTGTTCAGGATACCTGGCTTTAAGCAGCTTGAGATGGTGCCAGGCCATCAGGTTCCCGCCGCCGTCGTTGTCCACATACAGATACTTGGCCACCGAGTGCCTTGACTTAAGTACCGCCGCTAGTCCGGTGGCGATTCCGCCATACAGCTCCAGTATCACTAACGGCTTCTGGAATGCCCGCAGGTTCAGGACAGGTTCTCGCAGGTTGTCACTGGCCCCCCAAATTTCTTCGTACTGCTTCCTGGCCGACTCCGTTTGCCCCATTTCCTTCCACGTCATGACGCCCAGCTCCTCTTCTAACGGTTTTTCCATCGCCTGATAGGCCTCCCTTGGTTCCCTTCTGATGAACCGCACCGGTAGCTCTGCCAGCTCACTGTCATGCTCCCAATAGGTCACACGATACTTCAGCCGTTCTTTCCACATGCAGATGGTGGTACCGATGGCGAACAAGTACTCCACCCCTAGCAGTAGATCGTAGTCTTCTGATGTAGACACTCCGCAGTGCATCCGTACTATGCACTCGTCTTGTTGTCCGGGCCGTATCACGATTTCCACCGTGCTGCGGGTCTTCGGCATCCACTTCGCCGTGCCCCCTTCCGCGGTCATCAGTAGGTAGCCTTCGGGTATCACTCGGTCCTCCCTGTCCAATCCCAGCAGCCTGGCCATGGGCGCTCCGATCAGCACATTGTGCGCTCCTGTATCCACGATCGCCTGCTTGACTTTGACGCAGCCCACACTCATCACTCCCGGTTCCACCACCAGTACTGACGGCTGGCATGCCATCCTCTCCAGGGGATGGCGTCGTGCTGCTCCCGTAGTTCTCGCCTCCGTGGTGTCTCTCCTTGGTCCTTGCTCCCGCACTGGGGTTTCTCGCGGGAAGTACCGGTGTCGTGCTCTTAACCCAAGGTCCCCCCTCTCCCGCACCGGGCGTGCCATCAGCGCAAAGCTAGCCTCGCTTCCTTCCTCCTCATCTTCCTCCGTCCTTGCCAGCATTGCGTTTCCCTTTTGCTCCGGTCCGGCCATCTCCTCCAGCTGCCGCTGTAGTCGAGCGATCTGTGCCTTTACTTCCTCCGGATCTTTCCTCATTCTTCCTTCCCTCCTGGAGGCGTAGCAGTCTTTCCCATGATGCCCTTTTCTTCCACAGCGGTCACACACCGGTGCGTCGGGGCAGTCCCTCCTCAGATGATCTTCACTCCCGCAGGTGGAACAGGCCGGCGGATTACGACAATCCCTCCTCAAATGCCCTGGCTGGCCGCAGTTGTGGCACCGCCGTTCATCTCCCGCCCCACGTGGTGGCTTCTCTCTTTCCGCTGGCGTCGCTGCCCAGGCTGGCCTTCTCCGCTCGCTTCCTCTTTCCGTAGTCGTCTCGATTTCACACAGCCGACGACCGATCTCCACTCGTTTCACCACCTCGTAGACCTCCTTCAGCGTGGCTTGTGCCCCCATCTCGAAGACCCGGACTGCCACATCTCGCCGTAGTTCGTAGTGCAGTCCGTTCAGAAACTTGCTAACCAGCCGACTCGTGTCTTGACAACTCATATCTTCCGCCAATTCCACCAGCCTGCCATAATATGCCAGTAGCGACTCCCCCGTGCGACGGCGGAATTCCCTGAATTACGCTACCCTTTCCGGTGTCTGCGCTGGGAATTGATCTTCTAGCATAGCCAGGAAACGCGTCGTAGGATCTCGTTCTCCCGGTGCTGCACGCGCCGTCCACTCCAGTAATTCTCTCCTGCTGAGACGATAGAAGGTTTCTGCTTCGCCGGTTAGCGTATTAGCGAGTCCCCTGAAAAACTCCTCTGGATCCAGCCGATCTCGTTCCCACCGGGCCCGCAGGTTATCCAACTGCATCACGTAATTCTTGATCGTTGGTCCTCGCCGTGTATCGCCAGAGAAACGCTCGGGGACCTCAATTTTCGGTAACAGAGTGCATTTCCACCGCTGCGCGGACGCATCCTCTTGCCACGACGCGCTCCTTTGATAAGAGCCGGTCGAGCGTTCGCCCCCTGCGGTGCGCATCGGTCTTCCTTCCGATCGCACATCCTTCCTTGCCGTTCCTTGAGATTCCTTCTCCTCGCCTTCTGGTCGATCCGCTCTTTCTGCGTCCCGTCTCGGCGAGCCATCGTCTCGGGGCTCATCAACCCGCATGTCCGTCCCCTGATTCATCACACCAGGTTGTCCAGTTGCCGCCGCTTCCGTGTTCTCGTTCTCTTTTTCTAAGCCGTATTCCGTCCCTCCTCGCGTGCGCATACTACCACCACCGCGGATTGTTTGTATGTGATAAGCCCTCTCAGCTTACTCACATCTACTAACGAGAGCTGCCTATACTACTTCCTCCATATCTCCAGGGTTTGTTATGGCCTGACGCTCACTCCCACATGATTCTGAGACAATCACATGAGTATTATAGAACATACAAACAATACAGAGTCAAGTGCCCGTACCCCCTATATCTGTGCCTGCATCCTCCCCCTATTGCTACACCTCTAGATCCCCTTGAAGGTGATAACCTTCCACCGAAGCGAAGGGTCACCCTTTCCACCCTCTTGCCACCGCTACTTAGCCGCCCTGCTGCTTGACCTCCAGCGCGTGCCTGTAATGCCAGCTGGCTCGAGCACTCAACCTGCAAGGAAACGAAACATGCACACCTCACACAAAATAAAAGCTCCTTCCAGCTGTTACCCTGCCCCGCTTCGCCCATGCGACACTTTGCTGACACGGCAACCCTCCGTCCCCCAGCCATCAACCATACCGCGCTTCTCATCCTCGGTATTCATGGACTCAGTCATCTGTACAAATATACAATATGTACACTTCCTTTTCTGTGCCGTAAACTTGCGACACCAGCGGCAGAAACAGCTACAATCTCCTCAGTAGCAGACGATTCAGCAGCAGCAAGGGAAGCAGTGAAGGTGTGGAGCTGGGTCAGGGCGCACGCCTTAAAAAGACGGGGGACTACTGTAGCAATAGGGGAGGCGGTGGAGCAGAGGTTACCCTCGATAGTATTGAGAGTGGTCTCAATGAGGTCGATGATAAGCTCAGTGGGGTGCCTTGGGAGAAGAGCGTCGCGTGCAGACGAGAGGCGGCCAGGGAGACGGGTGACGATAAAATAGAGGGTGGGAAACAAAGGTGAGCGATGGCTAGAAAGATGGGCAGCGGTGCAGGAAGATTGGTAGCTAGCTTCGAGTGAGCGCATGTGAGTGACTAGGTCAGCAGTAGTGGAAAACACAGCAAGGTCTGGAAAGAAGAAGGCGCCGTTTGTTCCTAGCCCGCCATTCCTAGCCCACTTCCTAGCCCGCCGTTCCTAGCCCGCCGATCTTAGCCAGCCGTTCCTAGCTCGCCTGCTGGTCCAAGTACGCCGTTCCTACCTACCGTAGTTCCTGCTAGCTGTCGTCATGACGTCTGACAGAGGGGGGGGAGGGGGGGGGGGGGGGGGGGGGGGGGGGTTGCTGGCAATACGCGCTGCTGGTGGTACGCGCTGGCAGTAGCGCCGTTGGCGGTGCGCATAGGCTGGCGGGCTCGCGTTGGCGGTGCGTGCGAACTGCTGTCGCACGTGCACTGCTGGCGGTGCACGTTGCTTGCGCGTGCGCACGGCTGACGGTGCACCGCTGGCACGTTGGCAGTGTGCGCTTGCGGGCTAGTGGGCCACGGCAGGCTGGCGGGATAGTGGGCTGGCTGGCTGCTGGCGGGCTGGCGGTTTAGGAGGCGGGCATGCTAGTAGGACCTAACCTAACTAATATCATACAACCCCAGAAGTAGAAACAATGGAATGAGAACTAAGCAGCAGGGTGATGCGAGTTAACCTAACAAATGTAGCATACCGGTACACGTTTACACGCAGGCCCTCAGATTCACTTTTAGGGTCGTCAACCCATCAGGGTCCCCCTGTGTGTAAACTCTGATTGACAGTGTTCCAAAAAAAAAAGCCTGAAATGTCAGTGCTGCGTTTGTAAAAAGCCTGATGCATCAGTGTAGCACTAGTAAAAAGGCTGTCACTAACGCGTCGCATGTGATGGCAACGGGGCAGGATCCTTGGCAGCCCCCCAGCACCACATGGTGGCCACGTTCGGATTGGCCAAGACTGACTGCTGCAGCGAAACGGCCCAATGGTGTGAGGCGCCACGCCAACAAAACACCTCTGAACGTGAACCAGAGGCAGAATTTCACAGGTTGGCCTCGCCACGGGGTGCTTACACCTCGGGAATCTGAGATTCCCTGTAATTGCGGTCAAATCCACATGGCACAGGAAAGAATCGCTTTAATGTTGGTTTCGTTACAACGTTGTGGCATCAGTGTCCTAGGGGAAAAAAGTCTGAAATTTCAGTGTGGCCTAACAAAAAAGGCTGAAAGATCAGTCCCTCAAAAATCTCAACACTGACTTTTCAGGGTAGGTAAAAAAGGGACTGCCAAAATCAGGAATTTCAGGGTTTTTTTCCTGATATCTGAGGCCCTGTTTACACGGTACAAGCTTACATTTTGTACCGGCATCTCCCTAATGACAGGGCTAGGGACTTGACAAGATAACAAGTATTGTTCAACAGCTGCAGGAGCATTGTTCAACACAGCTGTCCTGAGACTTTACCCATACATTCAAATAGTACTTTGAAATCGAAATACACCCGTGACTGTGTCGAATTAGTGGGTGTTTGTCAAAGGAGAAAAGAATGACATGGTACACAGCATCACATTCACAATCCTCTACTACCTACACTGGAGCTTGCACTCCGTACGTAAATACATATCACTAGGGTTTATCTACATGACGATCTCAGGCTTGAGGATGTTGGCCTTGATCTCCTTGTGCGGCAGCACCACGCCCCCATTGGCGTACACCTCGTCCTGAATGTGCACATCCTCGCCCAGCACTGTCATGTTCTCCAGCCGCGCCCACTGCCCCACTTTTGAATGCCAACTGCAGGGGTTGTAAGGAATGCATGGGGTTGAGGGTGAGGATGAGAATGAGAGTGCAGCAGGTATGGAATGCGAAGTTGGGGAGAGACAGCAATGTGCCATGTGCAGGTGCGCTCTTGGCTTCACGCGTGCACACATCCACAGCATCACAAACCCATGTCAGCAATTGCCCCATCCACACCATTTCCCCAACACCAACCCACCAGCACTCCCCCAGCGCAAGCACTTGGCCACACCAGCAGAACCCAGCAGAACCCCAAAGCCACCACACCACCAGCAGCAAAGGGCTCAGACACGACCCAACAGAAGTAGGAGCGAGCAGGAGGAGCAAGGGGGGCAGGGAGGCTCACCCGACGATGCTGCCGGTGACGCAGGCGTGCTTGCTGATGCGCACGCCGCGCATGATGGTGCAGCGCGCCAGCCGCACCCCATCTGCGATCACACAGCCCGGGCCAATGGACACGTCGGGGCCGATCAGACACCCCTCGCCGATGGTGGCCGTTGGGTCCACCAACACGTTGCCCACTATGTGCTTCCCCGTTGCTAGCTTCTCGGGGCTGGGAGGCAGGGTTGGAGGGAGGGAGGGAGGGTAGGAGGGAGGGAGGGTGGGAGGAGGGATGCAGTTGTGAGAGGCAAGCAACTGCAAGGTAGGCAGAGTGCTCTCGGCCAGCCATCAAGTGCTGTGTGCGCCCTGCACCATGCGCGGAGAGGGCCAAAGGGCCGCGTATGCACCATACGGCTATCTGCAGCTCCCATAGCTCCGCACCTGGCCCCACGGGCCGTGCCTAGGTCTGCTGCACACTGTCGCGGGCAGACATCCGCCTAGAGATACCCCCCAAGTGGACCAGCGGCTTTCGGTCCAATTACGCATGCCAGGCTGGCACGGAAGCGGTACGCAGTGCGGTAAGGGGTAAGGGGCAATGGGGGTGTGGGTGAAAGGCCATCCGACAATGGCATCAACGCGGGGTTGTCTTTGGACAGTGGCATGCTGCGTCTGTTAGGTTAATGCCTTGCCAACGGCACAGGACATCGAGACTACCTGTTGATGACGGCGCAAAAACTCGACTTCATCCCGCATATGCCACTGGCGCCACCCGCCGTTGCACCCACCCGCCATGAACCCCCGCGCTCTCAATTTTAAGGCCGTGCACGGGCGGGCACTCACTGGTTTTGGCGCAGCGACTCGAGGTAGAGACGCAACCCGCTGTTGTAATCGCGCGGCTGGCCGACGTCCATCCAGAAGCCCGGCAGCACCATGGCGAACAGCTTGCTCTCCGCCGCGATCTTGGGGAACACCTCCTTCTCGATGGACGTGGGGCGCAGCTCGATGCGGTCCAGCACGCGCGCGTCAAGCAGGTAGATGCCCGCGTTGATCTTGTTGCCCACGAACACCTTTGGCTTCTCCACGAACCGCTGCACGCATGATGTGGCCTCGTCCACCACCACCACTCCGTACTTGGACGGCTCCTCCACCTGCAAGCGGGGATAAGTGGGGAGGAGGGGGTTGGGGAAACGGGGAAGGTTCAGGAGGAAGGGGACGCAGTGGAAGGGGAAGAAAAGGTGAGTGAGTGGTGCAGCAGGAAAGAGAGGATTTGAAAAGGAAATTGGGGTCTGGAAGAGAGGCGAACAGCGGCATCTAATTTGGGGCAATTCGGGGAAGATTTGTGAGATCTGATGTAACTAGTTCGTTCGCTAGCATCGTAGCACGGTGTTTTTCATACGACCAGCGCGCCGTGCGCAGCGACTGACCTTGGTGACCATGATGGTGCACTCGCCGCCGTGCTTCTTGTGGAAGTCGAGCATCTGCGAGAGCGGGTACTCGCTGATGACGTCACTGTTGAGCACGAAGAAAGGGTCGCCCGACCCGTCGTCGAGGATGTGTCTGGCGAGCGCGAGCGGGCCCGCCGTGCCCATCGGCTCCTTCTCCTGCGAGCACACGATGCGGATGCCCACCTTCGCCTCGTACTCCTTGATGAACGTCATCATCACCTGCCACGTCATGTGCGCATCGCGTGCGGATCGTGCGCGACGCGGGGGAGGTGCGGGAGGATGAACATCAAATTTTGAGTGGGATGATGCTTTTATTTGCAAGAACAGAAATTGGTGAGTTTCGGTATGTTCAGTTGTGACCTGTTCTGTTGAGCGGATTCGCGAAGGATCTACGAGGGAGATGGCGAGGGAGCGGCGGCGTACCTCGGGTTGGTAGTTGATGGCGAGAACGACCTCGTCCACTCCCGCGGCCTTGAGCGCCTCGATCTGGTGGAGGATCATGGGCTTGTTCGCGAAGTCGACCAGCGGCTTGGGTACGCTGAGGGTTAGCGGCCGCAGCCGCGTGCCGAAGCCGCCAACGAGAATGAGAGCCTTCATGTTGGCGGACTGCTGTCTTGTGGCAGGATACTCGCGGTGCGCGGCGATACAATCGCAGTTGCGGGGAAGGAAGGGAGCAAGAGGGGGAAACTACGGCGCTGATGAGCAAAAGAAAACTGCGATTGGGCTAAGAAAAAGAATTTCAAGGACAGGTTTGTGAGAACTGTGAGGTTGTGAGGTGGATAAGTAGTGATCGGAGGAACTAACTACGCTGGTGTAATCCCAACTAACGGACGGTCGGCTGTGAGGCTATTCTTGACGAGAAAGATGCTTCAATCGCGGATGAACGGTTGTTGTCCCGCTGCTGCTTCTCCAGGGGGCTAGCGAAGCAAAGAACCAACGTCGCGGACCATTCCATTGCCACGTGCGATCATTCTAATCCCGCTGGCCACGGGTTGAGCAGGGCAATGCTGAGCTGATGTCATCAGAGTCCAGGTGGCCACCAGCACCTGGAACTACACCACAAGATGTTCTCTCCGTAGGCTGCTGTTGATTGGCGGAACTAGCGTAGGCCGAGAGTAGTTGGGGAGCAGACGTGGCCGCTGCGCGTCCAGGTGTTGACGGTCGTAACTGTTTCAACTGTGTGTTCCGTCAACAATGCGGTGCGGTTCAGGTAACACAACGCACCTGCGGCTTGGTTTCGGGAGAATATACCCACTTCATTTTGTACGCTACATGGAGCGAAGGCGTTTGTGGAGCTAGAAGACGTTTTATTGTATAGGAGATGTTCATACAAACTACCAAGATGTATCTAAATATACTTTAGCGAGATGTGACTACATGAGGGTTCAGCAGCCTGCTTTGCCGTACCTGTCGCCGTGGTTGGGGAATTCGGTGCGCCGTGTGGCATGGAGTTTCCAAGGGCGACGCGACACGGTGAAGTATTTGTTAATGATTTTACAGTATTCTTACCCGTACTTTCGGTCAGCACATAACAGCTACCATTAGTTACATAAACGGCTCGAAAGACTCGGCCCCGCCCTGAAGAAAGCATCCAATCCAACCCCGCATACATGTGATGGGTATGTGAATTCAAGCTAATTTCTTGACAATGCAGCTCCCTTGTACTTGCCTCCCACTGGGAACGGGTTGGACGTCATCTTTCAAACAACCAGGAGAGACTAGACCGCGCCTGTAGTCTCGCAAGCTTTGCTTGCACTAGTTCCGATACTACCGACAATTCGCTTTACATGACGTTCATGTACATCCAGTTGCGCTCGTTCTAACTCAAATTCCGCAACATCAGCTAAGAAATGACGCACCCTCGATCAAGCAGCCAATTCAAGCGAGTAGCCTATTCGTCCTAAATTCACGTGGACTGACTAGCTCTTGTCGCTGCTCTCGAGTCTTAGCTTCCATCAGTTCGCCTCAGCTCGTCTATCCATGGCGTCCCTACCCCGCCACGTCCGCCTCTTCCTCCTCCCGCTCCTCCTTTCCTTCGCATCCCCTTCCCTCCCACACCCCTCCTCTCTCCCACATTCGCCGTCGTCGTCCGACCCATGGCGCACCCCTCGTCGCCGCGCGACTCTTAACGACGACGTGCGACGGTCTGCGATTCAGAGCGAGTACCCGAATCTCATGAAGTCGGCGACAGCGTCGTACCCCAACAGCGTCGTCGGTCCCTACGACTGGACGTACTTCCCTGGTACGCCGCTACGACTGACTGTACTGCCGTTATTACAACAGGGATTCAAATCTGCGCATCCGTTATTACTAGACGGGCTGCTGACCTGGATGGATGCTCTGTGCTGCCGCTGGTGCCCCATCCCATCGTCCCTCTGCCCACATCCCTAGGCCTCTCTTCCCCCATCCCCCCTCCCCATTTCCCCCTCCCGTTCCCTCCCCTCTCTCCCCCGCCCCCTCCCCATCCCTCTCCTCCAAACTCGCAATCGCCTTGCGCCGTGCGGGGAGCAGCGGAGGTGCCGGAGGGCGCGCTGATCGTGAGGTTCGAGTTCCGCAAGCTGTGGGCATCACAAGCGGTAAGCTGGGGGCCGTGCAGAGGGTAAGCTGGGGGCCGCGCAGAGGGTAAGCTGGGGGCCGCGCAGAGGGTAAGCTGGGGGGCGCGCAGAGGGTAAGCTGGGGGCCGCGCAGAGGGTAAGCTGGGGGCCGTGCAGAGGGTAAGCTGGGGGGGGCGCAGAGGGTAAGCTGGGGGCCGCGCAGAGGGTAAGCTGGGGGCCGCGCAGAGGGTAAGCTGGGGGGCGCGCAGAGGGTAAGCTGGGGGCCGCGCAGAGGGTAAGCTGGGGGCCGCGCAGAGGGTAAGCTGGGGGCCGCGCAGAGGGTAAGCTGGGGGCCGCTTTCCCCTGTTTCTCCAATTCCGCTTCACTGATTCGTTTCCCCTCGCCAACACTCTCTCTCGCACCACCTCCTTGATCCCACCTCGGTTTTGTACACCCCTCTCCCCTCGTCCCCCCATCTCCTCCCCTTCCCCTCCCATCTCGCCCACCACGCCCATCCACCAGGACGAGGCGCCTGCAGGCGGCGCAAGCAGCAGCACAGACGCAGCGTGGGAGTCACAACAAGCAGGCAGAAACAGCAGCGCGGAGGCAGGGGCAGGGGCAGCGGCATCGGGTGGTCCGCTGGTGTGCTTCGCGCTGGGCTCACTGCCTCTGCCGTCGGACCACGAGCCACAATGTGCTGTGCTGCCCCTCCGCACACCTGCCCCCTGCCCCCTGCTGCCTGCCGCCCGCCGCCTGCCGCTTGCTAGCTGCTACAGATTCCTCTCGCTACAGCTGCCACTGCTCTCCCCTCACGCGCCCACACGCTCTCTGGATCCAGCAGGCGGCACACATTGCCCCCTCCATTGCACTTCGCTCTGTCTCTTCCCCCCCAGCGCCATCCCCTCGCTCCTCCCTCTCACACCCTCCTGCAACGCAATTCTCCATCTGTCAATCCCTTGCTCCATGCATCCCTTTTCGCCAATGTCGTTGTGACATCCTCCTCCTCACAGAAACATTTGTCACGTTCTGGATGCCCCGCTCTGCCCCATCTCTCTCTTGTGCGCTCACTTGTCATTCTTACTGCCAGTCTGCGTCTGCTTAATCCCTCCCACTTTCTCCCCAACCCTATGCTCCGCCTCCCAACCCCCCCATCTCCCCCTCCCCACTCCCCTCTTTGCTGCAGACGAGTCACTGGAGGCAGCAGCCAAGGCGGCGGGGGGAGCGCTTTCCCCCTTTGGGGGGGCCATGGGCGCAGTCACAGTGGAGCGCGGGCAGGGGCAGGGGGATGGCCCGGGGGCAGGGGGAGGCGCAGGGGCGGGGAAGGGTGGGGGAGGGGCGATGGTAGACGCTTCTGCTGCAGCTGCAATCGCGGTTATGGTGGGGGAAGGGTGGGGGGGCGGCGGTGGTAAAGGGAATGGCACAGTGGGGGAAGGCGGGTCCGGGTTGGGGGGTAGGAGTGGGGGAGGGGCGGGGCAGTCGCACTGCGCCTTGTTCCATTCCACCGCCGTCTTCAGCCTTCCCGCCGACCAGGTGAGGGCGTGAGGCCAGGGCAGGGCATGAGGCAAGAGGGCAGGCTGGGAGGCGGCAGGGCGTTGGGAATGGGAGCGGTGGTCGGATGCATGCGAGCCATGTATGTAGTGCCCTCTCATGTACCTTGGTCCTTGGATGGGCTGTGTTGTGCACCTTCTCTGCATTTCCCTTCCTTTCGCAACCCACCTCCTCACCCTTTACCATCCCTCCCAGTATTCTTCTCATCCCGCTCTCCCGCCCATCCCTCCCATCTCTCCCATCCCCATCTCCCTCACCCCTCCCGTCCCACATGCCCGCAGCAACCGGTAGCAGGCACGTGGAACGTGGGGGTGTTCAGCGAGTGGGGGCCGGCGCGCACGCAGTCCAAGATGGTGCTGCGGGGCACGGCGCACACCTTCGACCTCACCCTCACCACCTTCTCCTGCTTCAACGCCCCGCTGCTCTCCGGCCGCTTCTGCAACGACTCGCGCACCCCGCTGCCCCTGCACCCCCTCTCCTCCCACACGTTTCTCCCTCCTCGCCCTCCTGTGACACCGCCAGAAGCCAATGCTTCGACTGGAAACGACTCTTCTTCCTCTTCCGACTCTTCCTCCTCCTCCTCCTCCTCCTCCTCCTCCTCCTCCTCCTCCTCCTCCTCCTCCTCCTCCTCCTCCTCCTCCTCCTCCTCCTCCTCCTCCTCCTCCTCCTCCTCCCCCTCCCCCTCCCCCTCCCCCTCCCCCTCCACCTCCCCCTCCCCCTCGCCATCCCCCCCCTCCCCCTCCCCATCCCCCTCCGACCCCTCGTCCCGCCATCACGATGCATTCACAGCACCGGGAATGGACGCCCTGTACGGGGGCTCTCTCACTCACCAGTGCGTGCGCGCCTCCTCTCCCCCGCTCCTCTTCACCCTCGCCATCCCCCAGCCGCTGCCCAAGCTCCTCATCTCCATCTACCCCGAACCCTCCTCCTCCTCTGCCTCCTCAACCTCCCCCCTCCCGTCGTGGCTCACGGGTCACGCCCGCTCCGCCAACGCCTCTCCCTCCGTGCAGCTGCGCCGCATGGCTCTCCTCGGCCCGTCCAATCGCGGCGCGCCAGCTGGACCCTCCTTTTCCGTGCAGCCGCGTTTAGAGACCGAGGAGCAAGCAGGCAGCAGCAACAGCGGTGGTGTCAGGGGTAGTGGAGGGCAGGGGGAGAGGGGGGGAGCGGAGGGGGTGGCGGGGGTGGACGTGTGGTGGAGCGAGGGGCGCATGGACATTGGCAGCTGGCAGGCCGTGGCTGACCCGGGCTCCTGGCACCTGCTGCTCTCCCACCCTGCCAGCACCGCTGCGCGGAGTGGGTCCGGTAATGGCAGCGCGATTAGCAACAGCAGCAGCATTGGTGTCAACGGTAGTGCCAGTGTTGGCAGTGGTAACAGTGGTGGTAGTGGCAGCGGTGGTCGAGAGGGGGGGGGTGGTGGGTGGTGGGCGTCGCTGTGGGGGGGGTCGTGGGCGCACGGGCAGCAGGGGGGGGCTGCGGATGAGGGAGAGGGGGGCGGAGAGGTGTGTGTGAGCATCCAATGGAAGGCTGCCACGTGTTTCCCCCGCCTCACTGGGCCTCAGTGCCAGTGGCCGCTCATTCCCCTCGAGGTGAGGCGAGAGGCGAGTGAGAGGTAGGAGAGGGAGAGGGGAGGGACAGAGGACATGTGAGGAGGGCTGGTGGGTGAGTGAAGGGTGGAAGGGATTTGAAAGCAATGCAGGAGCCTGCTCCTTTCACACCGAATGCAGTGCGGTGCAGTGCGGTGAGATGGATGGATGACTCGTATTGCATGCCTCTCACACCCAACATGCTCCTTCTACTCTTGTTAAACCTGTGCCCTTCCTCCCGCACCCCTCTCACCTCCCACCCCTCTCTTTGTGCCATCCTGCCCTCTGCCTCTCCCTCACACCCATCACCCCCGCACCCCCCCTCCCCACCCAACTTGGCCCATCACCCCTTCTGCATGCCCGTGCCCTTCCCACCATCCCACCAGCCGCACCTGCTCTCGTGGTCGTACGAGTCGGGTCTTGATGCAGCATACCTGCCCCCCGCCTCGCCCGCCCCGCCCTCCCTGTGGGCCTCGTGGTTCCCCGTGCCCCTGGCGGCCTCGCCCTCCCCGGCGCGCCCCACGTGGGCCTTCCTGTCGCTCGCGCCGCCCTTTGGTGCGCGCGGGGGCGTCCTCTCCATCCACCTGCGCCTCCTGCCCCTCCGACGGGGGGGAGGGGCGCAGGGGGATGGGGAGGGGCAAGGGGGAGTGGGGGAGAGTGGTGGCAGTGGTAGCAGCAGCAGCAACAGCAGTGCGGGGGGGTTGGCAGCAGGGGCATCAGGTGCAGCCCCGCGGGCGTTTGTGTATCTGCTCGTGCGTGCCGGTGGCCTGCCGTCCCTCACACGCTTTGATGCCTCCTCTGTCGCACCGGCCACTGATATGGGTGAGTGGGTGGGCGGGGGTTGTTGGGTGGGGAGGTGGGCGGGGTTGGGTGAGTGGGTGGGTGGGTGGGAGGGAGGGAGGGTGCTCCTGTCATGCCATCTGGTGTTCCTCTTCTCATCCCAGGACCATTCCACCTCCTACCCTCCTCTCTTTCCACCCCTCCCCATCCCCTCTTCCCCCGTTCCACCCTTGCACGGCTTCAGGCAACTCACCATTGCCCTCACCTTCTCTCATCCCTCATTCCTCCGCATCCCCCCCACCCTCTCCGCCCTCCCGTGCAGCGGCCAGGGGCGGGCAGCTATCACTGGAGCTGATCCACCCCGCGGAGGTCACCACCTTCGTGGCCGTGGGGCTGGACGCTGCCCCGCCAGGCACAAAGGGGGAGCGCGAGGGGGAGGGGGAGGGGCAGGAGGACGGGGGCGAGGGGGAGTGGGAGTGGGAGTGGGAGGTGCGGGTGGTGCAGCACGGCTGCCCCAACGGCTGCTCCGGCAGCCCCTGCCACGTCATGGCGGACGGCGCCTTCCAGTTCGGCGTCTAGTATGATGCCCCACCCTCTCCCTCCCTTCTCCCCTCACTCACATTCTCCCCGCCTCCTCTTGTTTCCACTCTCTCACTCACGCGCCTTGCTCGCCCTTTCACCCACAGCTGGCCAGAGTTTCACGTTTCAACACTGCTCTCGTTTGCGCCTCTGCTGGTTCGCAACTGCCCCCACCTACCCCTCCCCACCTACCCCTCCCCACAGCTACTGCTTCTGTGATAGATCGCACGGGGGTGTTGACTGCTCTATTGAGACCGTCTCACAGCTAGGTGCGTGCTGCTAGGTGTGTGCTGCGGGGTGGGTGCTGCAGGGTGGGTGCTGCAGGGTGGGTGCTGCAGGGTGGGTGCTGCAGGGTGGGTGCTGCAGGGTGGGTGCTGCAGGGTGGGTGCTGCAGGGTGGGTGCTGCAGGGTGGGGCAGCAACCAACACAGCTCCCTCTCTGAGACGCCTCACACATCACCGTCATGTGCTTTCTCCGCCATGTCCTCTCGTCTCTCTCACTTTCCCTGGCCTTCCTTCCTTGTGTCATTCATGAGTGATTCAAACTGAAATGGACCTGTCTAAAACTTCACATGCGCGTCGTTTCTATCTCTGATCATCTCCCTTGTTTTCTCTCGGCCTCTTCCATCCGCCCACGAACCGTCGCCCGTGCCCCACCGCCCGTGTGGCTGGCAGGCATAGAGCAGCAGCGCTGGGCGCTGGTGGGGAGCAACGTGGTGGCAGTGCTGCCAGCCATGGTCTCACTATACCTGGGGGTAAGGCATGGCATCGCTGTATTTGGGGGTAAGGCACTGCATGGTGGTTGCAGCCCGTGCTTGCTCACACCACTCTGCATCGCTCCGTCCCTCCTCACCATTGCATCGCATCCCCCTCATCCGCTCCCCCTCACCACACTCCCACGTCTCCCTCCCACTCTCACCCATGCACTGACGGACTCTCAACCAGGCATACCCCGAGTGGGTGATGTTCTCGCTCAACGGGCTCTGCAGCGCCCTCTACCACCTGTGCGACACGGACGGCTGGTGTGCCGCACGCTACCCCACGCTGCAGTTCGCCGACTTCTACTCGTCCTTCCTCGCCGTGCTGCTGGCCTTCCTGCACGCGGCACAAGTGCCCATCTGGCCGCGCTTCCTCTTCTTCGTCCTCGCCTCCTTCTCCACCTCTGTCATGGCTGTCGACCGCGCCACCAGGTGAGCCACCAGGTGAGCCGCCAGGTGAGCCGCCAGGTGAGCTCACAGGGCTTGGACGGCCAGCCCACCAGGTGTCCCACCAGGTAATGCGACCTCCCTCGTGGCCGTCGGACATGCCACCAGGTATGCGCCAGGGCCAATCCAGGTCAGGTGGGCCAGCAGGTGGGCCAGCAGGTGGGCCAGCAGATGGGTCAGCAGGTGGGTCAGCAGGTGGGTTAGCAGGTGGGTCAGCAGGTGGGTCAGCAGGTGGGTCAGCAGGTGGGTCAGCAGGTGGGTCAGCAGGTGGGTCAGCAGGTGGGTCAGCAGGTGGGTCAGCAGGTGGGTCAGCAGGTGGGTCAGCAGGTGGGTCAGCAGGTGGGTCAGCAGGTGGGTCAGCAGGTGAGCCAGTAGGTAATACGACCTCCCTTGTGGCCGACGACCGTGCCACCAGGTAATGCGTGGGCTTAGGTGAGCCAGCAGGTGAGCCAGCACGAGAGGGCTAAGCCAGCACATGAGTAGGAGCCACCCAAAGTGGGCCAGGAGGTGCGGTGGGGGGAGGTGGGGCTGTACGTGGCGTGCCTCAGGCCATGCCTCAGCTTGCTTCCTCCACTGCCTTCCACCCTGCCCGCCCTCTGCTCTCACTCTCACCCTCACCTGCATGAGAGGGATTCCTTCCTTTTCTTGCCCGGCTTGTTCCTTCCACGCGGCAACCTGGCTCTTTCTCATCCGCTCCACATTCACTCTTACTTGCTTCACATTCTCGCTCTTCTGACTCAGATCTCATCCCTGTCTCCTGCACCATGCTACCTTCTCTTAGGCCTTTGACTTAATCTCCCCCGTGTGTGTCCCCGCCCCCCCCACCACCGGGAGCAGTGGGTGGAGCATCGTGGTGCTGCTGGCGCTGGGAGCAGCAGCTCTCATCACCGGCTGGTTCATCCGCCTCGCTGCTCTGCGCCGCTCCTCCTCCTCCTCCTCTGCCCCCCCTCGTGCCGCCCACGCCCCTGTGGAAGCGGCGGGGTGCACGGGCCAGTGCGGGAAAGAGGGCTCCCTGGAAGGCCACGCGGAAGAGGAGGACTCCTCTCTGCTGCCGCCCTCTTGCACGCGCGCTGAACCCAGCAGCTCCTGTGACTGTAGCAGCTGTGCTGGCAGCAGCAGCAGTGTTGCGGAGTGGTCATGTGGGGTTGAGAGGGCGAGTAGATCTCGGCAAAAGTCATCGATGTGGAGACGAGTGTTTAAATGGTGCGTGGGGTAATGATGTTGGCATATGAGGCATGTGTCTCAACATTACATCCTATGTCCCTTTTGCTGCCTCACCTGCTTCCACATCTGCCTTCCCCATCCACGCCGCGCCTCCCTCGCCCTCAGGCATCCCCCCCTCAACCCCCTTTCCCCCTTTCGTTCCAGTCCTGCCCCAATCAACCTGTGTCTGCCTCGTCCGTCTGCCCCACCCTACTCCCGCCCCACCAGGTGTGGCAGGCAGGTGGCAGTGGTGCTGCGCGTGGTGCTCGCGCTGCTGGCGACGTTCCACGTGCCGTCGCTGCTGCTGGGCGCACTGGCGGCGCTGCTGGGCGGCAGCAGCTTCCTTGTGGAGGTGCCCGCCACCTACTGGATCTGGCACAGGTGGGAGGGGAGGGCGGAAAGGGGGGAGCATGGATGGGGGATGAGGATGGACCTGGCACAGGTGGGGGTAGACGGAAGAGGAGGCGGTTAAGAGGGTGGGGGGAAGCATGGAGCATGTGTGGGTGGCACGTGTGTGAGCGTGTGTGTGTGTGCGCGCGTGCGCGTGCGCGCGTGTGCGTGTGCGAGTGTGTGCGTGCGTGATGGGAGGAAGGAGTGGTTCGCTCGCCTGTTTTCAATACGTCTGTGAATAGCGATTGCTGCTGCTTTTCTCCATTGTGGCTACAGCAGTCCGGCCTTTCTCAACAACGTTTCTCTGCTCTCTTCCCTGCCCTCACTCACTTTCACTCAACCCATGGGTGACGTATTCCCTCTCGCCATCCTGCTCTTCTCACATGTCTCTCCGTGGTCACGGCAGTGTGTGGCATGTCTGCATGTACTCAGCTGCTTTCTTCTTCATGCTCGCCTCGCCACCGCCCAACAAGCACGGCGCCTTGCCGCTTGCTCTATCTCCCCACGCGCCGCCACCAAAAGGGCATGACTCGTTCCACACAGGCAGCCACAGCAACGCCGTGGGTAGATCTGGCAGCAGCAGCGGCGATGGCTGTAGCGAAGGTGGGTGGAGCCAGGGGAAGAGAGCCACTGGCTGCTCCGTTGGGCGAGAAGTGGAAGTGGATGAGGAGAGAGGTCTCTTGTTGATTCGTGAACATTCGTAACTCCAGACCAAATCACATACGTATCTGACCGTACGCAGCCTTATAGTAGACCCCGGGTGGAGAATCGCAAATAAATGGGGGTTGGGGCCCATGTGCTGAACGCAAGTATATGTATATTATTCTTATGAACCGCAAATAAATGGGGGTGGGGGCCCACTTGCTGAATTTTATTGATGAAGGTTATTCTTATGAATGGAATGCAGCGAAACCTGCCCGGACAAGGGTTCAGTGATAAGTTCATACATTTGTTTGGGCCTTGAGTTGAGTCCCTGCTACTGAATTGTAAATATGTCTTTTCCAGCACTTCGTTCGCCTCTGGAACTACCGGTACTGCATGTGACTGAAATGCGTTGGGCGCCTCAACCAAGCCTCGTTATCGTTCAAAAAACCTTTCTTGTCATTGTCTTACTACAACCCGTGCCTTTGGCCCAACACCTAAGAGCTGCGAGCAGTATTTCACGGAGAAGAATGAGCATCTCTCTACCGTGACACGCGGTTCTTGAATGCACGCCATGAGGTGGAAGCCCAGCTGGTGCAGGGCGGTGATGGTGGCATTGCGGTCCAGTGGCGGCACTGAATCTGGGAAGGCCAGCAGCAGCTGGCAGGTGGGCAGTGAGGCGTTTTGCTTCTGCCAGTTGAAGATGAGCGGCAGGTCCGCGCCTGTGAGTGAGAGCTGTAGATAGCAGCGGGTGCGTGGGGGATGTGGGATGGGGTGGGATGAAGACGCGAAGGGAACGGTGGGAGTAGGACAAAGGCAAGGAGAGTGTGGAAGGCAGGGGAGAAGGAGAAGGAGAAGGAGGAGGAGTGGGGATGCATTTCAAGAGTGAGAGGGAAAGAGGGGGGTTGAGGGCATCAGTAGTCGTACAGGCACAGGCATGCGAGTGCATGATAGATGACGAGCTGTGACGAGTGCACGGCACCCATGGGGCACAAGAGCAAGGAATGGCACGGGACAGCAAGGAATGGCACGGGACAGCAAGGAAGAGCGTGGAAAGCAGAGCAGCAGCGGTGGGCACCTTGAGTGTGTGGGCGGTGGAGGAGGCATGTGTAGAGCCAGCAGGGAGTGCGGTGACCTGCAGGCCAGGTGAGTGGCGCCGCATGCTCCACTCCCACGAGCCCTTTGCATGCGCGGCTCTTGGAGTGGTTGTCATGACCAGGCTGGCGGGCAGTGTGGGGTAAGAGCAGGCACAGGCACGGGTGAGGGCGACTTGCAGAGGGGCAGGAGCGGGCCCACGGAGAGAAAGACCACAGTGGTTGGCACTGGCGACTGTGAGGAGAGCATGCGCTGGGGGGGAGTGCGTGAATGCAGTGTGCAGGGCGTGTATGAGTGCATGAGTGCAGAGTGCAGCGTGCAGGGAGTGCATGAGTGCATGAGTGCAGCGTGCACCTGGTGCGGTTGACCCCGTGCAGCGCCGTGTAGAAGCACTGGCCAGGCGGCCCCAGCAGGAGCAGCTCCCCCAGCTGCGACCGGAAGCACAGCACCGCCTCTGCTGGCGCCTGCCACTCCTCCGCATGCCGCCGCAGCTGGGGGGGGCATTGGGAGATGGGGAGGGAAGGGAGAGAGAGAGAGGCGGATGAGAGGCGGCACTGGGCATGAATGCCAACCAGAGCAGAGGAGCATGCAGACAACAAAAGCATGCAGTGACAGGTGCTTAACGAGGCGAGTGCGGTCACCGCACGCATTCCCCGTGCCTTCCTGAAGTTCCGTGCGCAGCCCTGAAGGGTGCCGTGCATGATGGAGTGGCGCTCCCTTGCCAGGCGCGGCACGTCACGAGTGCCATCACCCCGCGTACTGCCGCCTACCTTCCTGAAGTTCCGTGCGCAGCCCTGAAGGGTGCCGTGCATGATGGACCGTCGCTCCCTAGCCAGGCGCGGCCCGGCAGCGGCGTCAAACAGGGCGGCCGCCACGTGGGGGGCGGGCCACGGCTTGGCGGCATCGCACAGCGCAAAGTCGGTGCGGTTGGCGAATGATGGCGAGCGGTGCGGTCCAAAGCGCGAGCCCTCCAGGTACCACCGCCGGATGCGGAGATTGGCCTGCCGCATGGAGGCATGCAGTGAAGTGCAGTGATGCAGTGATGCAGAGTTAGGTGCGGGAGAGCAGATGGCATAGTGCCTTAAGAGGCACACCAGGAATGTGCATGTGCATGTGCATGTGCATGTGCATGTAAATGGCTGCTTGCCCCATGCACCAAGCCCCCTGCTACGCCCTCGTGGCAGCGGGCTCACCTCAGCCCCTTTGATCTTGGGGTAGCAGGGGCGGCACTTGGCGCCGTTGAGGGGCGTGGACGTGTTGAGGGAGAGCACGGGCATGGAGTGGTGGCGGTACACGCGCCGGCTCACCACACAGAACGCCAGGTCCGCGCGCGCCACTGCCACCCCTGCCAGCGCCAGCTGCGTCTTGAACGCCTGCTCTGAGTTCAGCCCTGTTGGTACCCTGGTGGGCGCATGGCGGGGGGCAGGGGGAGGCACACGGAGCAGCGTTGTTCACACAGCATCACTCCCCATTCCTATACCCACCCTGCTCTTGCTACCCACCTACCCACCCACCCACCCACCCAAACACCCACCCAACCACCCACCCACAAACCCACCCACCCGCCCACCCACCCACCCACCCACCCACCCACCAGCCCGCCCGCCCGCCCGCCCGCCCGCCCGCCCGCCCACCCACCCACCCACCCACCCGCCCGCCCGCCCGCCCGCCCACCCACCCACCCACCCACCCACCCGCCCTGCCCCGCGGTACCACCTACTCCACGGGGATGGCATGCGAGTTGCTCGCCTCCTGCCCCAGCCCGCCCACGCCCTGCATGGAAAACTGCCGAAACGCGCCGCCCGCAGCGATGGCGGGCAGCATGGAGAGGCGGGAGAGTGCGGGCAGGGCGGTGTGCCACGTGCCGAGGCCAAAGCGGTCGTTCAAGCCGAAGCAATCGGAGCCGAAGCGGATGGTGTAGGCGTGCGGGGTGAAGGCAGAGAGGGGTGGCAGGGGGCGGTGCCAGAAGGTGTCGACTCGCGTGCGCAGCAGCCAGTCGAAGGTGATGGCGTGGCGGCGCTCGTAGGCGCGGATGAGGGGGATGCACCCCTCCACCAGACGGAAGTACTGCAGCATGCCCTGAGAGGGGGAGGCCGTGCAGTGCAGTGCACGGGGTGGGAGGGGTTGCGCGGGTGAGATTGTGGGTGGGCAGGATGGTTGCACGGCATGTTGCTTGCATGCACGCACGCGAGCATGCAAGTGTATGCCGCCAAACGGTTAGTGCACTCTGCTCCCCGCCCACCTGTGTGCCATGCGGTGAGGAGGGGTCCTCCACGAGGCCGGGCGGCAGGGCGCTCTCATTCACCCACGTGCTGGGGAACACGCGCACTGCCCCCACAGTTATGCCGCGCCGCGCGGCCCAGAGTAGCGGCCAGAGCTTGAAGGAGGCGTGGTCGAGGGGCGCGTGCAGGAAGAGCACGGGGCGGTGCGGCAGCAGCGGCAGCAGCAGGCGCTGCACTATGGACGGGCCCGTGAGCTCAAAGTCGCGCACGCCGCCCACCAGACACACCGCCACCCGCCACAGGTGGGCCGGCTTGGATGCCACCTGCAGGGAGGGAAGGGGCAGCGCTGTGGGTGATGTGAGGGAAGGAGCGGGGGGGGATTTGAAGAAAAGCAGAGGAGAGGAGGCATGGTGTGGTGCAGTGAGTGAGTGAGTGCGTGCGTGCGTTGCTTCACCTGCTCCCCCACGTGCTCGTTCCCTCTCCACGCGTCAGCCCCTCCCATCTCACCCTGCTGCGCCGCACCATCATCAGGGACAGCAGCAGCAGGAGGGATGTCGAACAGCACGTCTTCATCGCTGCCTGCATCACCTGCTTCCCCCAACGCTGCTGCTACCTCCACACTCTCCCTCGCCTCCCTCCACCCACCCCCCGCTGTGCTGCCCTCCGGCCCTGCATCACTCTCCCCCTCCTCCCACGCACCACCTGCCTCATTGCCCTCCGTACCCTCTCCCCCATCCGTCTCCTCCTCTCCCTCCCCCTCCTCCGTCTCCTCTGCCCCGCCCTCTTCCTCCAAAGCTGACCCCTCTGAACCACCTGCATTGCCATCATCACGCAGCCCATCCCCCTCCTCCCCCACCGCTCTCTCTGCCTCACCCTGCCCCTCCACCTCGTTTCCCCCCTCATCCCCCTTGCCCTCCGCCTGACCCAGTTCCCCCTTGCCCTCCGCCTGACCCAGTTCCCCCTTGCCCTCCGCCTGACCCAGTTCCCCCTTGCCCTCCGCCTGCCCCAATGCCCCATCACCCGCCTCACCTCCCTCGCCCACTACCGCCGCCGCCAGCAGCCGTCTGCCTGCTGGGAGCTCGCCCCCCGCCTCTGCCTCTCCTCTCCTCATCCCTCCGCCCCTCACTCCCCCCGCTCCACCCTCGCCACTCGCCGCCTCTTCCCCAATTCTTCCCCCGTCGCCCCTCCCCCACACCCCTTCTTGCGCGCCCGCTGCTCTCCTCCGCCAGTGTGCTTCCCCATCCGCGCTCCCCCCCGCCGCGTCCGGCGCCCATGGGGGCGGAAGGGCCTCCCGTGGCTGCTGCGGATATGGGTGGTGGGAGGGAGGGGGAGAGGGGTGTGTGGTGGGGCTGAGTGGGAGAAGGTGGGACGCGAGAAGCACGGGGGAAGTGGATAGGAAGGGCGAGGTGGATGCGAGAAGGTGGATGGAACGGGCGACGTGGATGCGAGAAAGAGCGCCGGGAGGAGGCAAGGCAATTGACGGCACGCGCGGGAGCAGCAAGAGAGGCAGGAGGGTAAGGGAGGAACGGGAGCAAGGGCACCTGAGAGAAAGGCGAGTGGAGCGCGAGGGCGGCCACGAGGCACGCAGCCCACGCTGCGACCAGCACTGCCGACCTCGAGAGGGGCGATCCGCGCTCGATTCTCATCGCGGCGCGAGCCCCGCGACGTTACGAGGAAATTCGCATCGCGGCACGAGCCTTTGGCGTGTCATGTGGCATGGAGTGGTAAATGTGCGGCGGCGCGCCGCAAGGTGCGGCAAGGCGAGTCCTCAGCCAGCTCGATCAGCAAAACGCGACTCCGGGGAAACGGCAGTGGCAGGGAGGGGAAGCGTGGGTGACGCGGACGGCGATTCGAGAGGAAAGAGAGGACGGTGGCGGGAGGACGCGAGGCCACATGGGAAGCGACGGCGACGGGGAAGGGACGCGAGGGCTATAAGAAAACGGCTGGCGAATGCATTTTTTTGTGACGGGGAAATGCGACGGGTCGCAAGCATTAGTGTTCGCGTTCTGTGTATGACATGATGCTCGCCGCAGTCCGCTTCACATTTGAGCAGTCGCAAGTTCTAAACCCGAAATCCTGATCCCCCGAGATTCATGACACCAATATCCACTCCCAACTATGTAGCTACCCCGCGCCGACTCAATACTAGGCGGAAATTGTTACGTCTCGATACTAGGCGTAGATTGAGGCGGCTTGCACCAAATTGTTAGGACGCGGTAAAAGTAGACGATCGATCGTCGTTCGCGATCGATGTGCGGATCAGTTACCCTGTTTACTAGCGTGTAACCATGCTACAGTAAGTTTTTTGTCAATAAATAGTGCACAGTAAGGGAATGCGACTGATCACTGATTGCTGGAGATCAACCCCAAACATATTGGCGATCGTTACAATGGCGTTTGCGCATCGTTTCGCCAACCGATCCGCTAAATCGATCGTGCGACTCGATATTCGGGCAGATTCTGCGATATTCGCACTTTCACCGCGTCCTTACGGCGTGTTGCAATTGCCGGTGCACTGCATCGGCTCGGGACGATTGGAAGGCTCCAGGCAGGCGGGAGACCAGACCTGGGCAAATAAAAATTTCAAGATAATGATTTAAAGAGTTATTTGCCAATATTATATTGGGGACATAGACTGTTTTTGCGCGTTTCATGTAGAAAATTTACGGCCTCTTGCTTTCCTGGGGCCTTCTAATCCCGCGCACCGAGCCGAGCCGATGCAGTGCACCGCGAATTGCAACACGCCGTTTGTTAATACCGTGTAAGGAATTTTCCATCATTCCTTACCTCGCACATCAACATCGCGTACAGGACCAACTGTTTCTTCGCCCGTTATTGCTAACGGTGTTTTGCCGCCTTTGCGCGTCACAATTCCAAACCATGCATCGCTGGACTTGCCCGAGTCAGCCTACGCTTCGGGGCTAGCTCGAACCTCGCTGTCAGCATCGCACTAGCTAGTCGCACGCACCGCGTTGCCGTTTGCATGTTTCGCTATATATGTTCGCTCATGCCTTCGCTCACATCTTATATTCGTTTGCCAACTTAGGGTACAGACCTGTATAAACACAAATGTCTCAATGCCTAATTTTCCGAGTCGCGTCTGGAAATTTGCCCAACCCCGCGTCTCAAAATGTAAATGTACCTCGACACTGGGCGACCTGGCGACGTGTACAGTTGTTAGCGTCTCATTGGGTGAGCCATCATGGCGAGCGACTTGGCGTTTTGGCGCCGGGCAGGGACACAAAACATGTGTGCATAAATCGGATCCCTCGAACCGGGTCACTGTAACGGAACTTGTAAATGTTGCGTCCATAGCTGAAACATCAGATGGAGCTCTATCCACAACGATGCTCCATTCACATCGCAAGTACAAAACAACGCACGGCACACACATTTTCCCGTAGCTACCATGGCAGAGCCACGCGCCGTGCCATTTCTACTGCGTCAGCTGATCGCCTGGATCACGTTCTATTACTCCATATTCATGGGCGCGGTCGCAAACGCAGTCTTCACGAACAAGCCGTCTCCCACGAGCTCGGCCGGCTCCAACAGGACGGCTGTGCGGAAGAGACACCACCGTCTGCGCGCTTGTCGCTTCGAGCTGTGGCTTGAAGACCTGCAAGGCATGAGCGACGACGATTTCAGAGACATCTTCAGGATAAACCGACTAATCCTGGAATACATCACGGCGGGAATGCAATACTGCATGCAACCATATTTTGAGCTGAGCCACATTACACATGAGGTGGCTGTTCTGGTGGCCATCAAGTACCTAGCAATCGGCGTATCGTACGTAGACATGACTCACATGTTTGGTGTGCCGAAGACGCTGTATCATGCGCTCGTCGACGTCTTCTTGATGCACTTCCCGTCGGTCTTCAAGGGGGAGTGGGTGCACTTCTCAACCCGCGAGGTGCTGGACGAGATGGCCCCAAGGAGTTCCGCTCGGTCAAAGGTGTACCTGCTGTAGTGGGGGCTATTGATGAGACACACATACACATGAAGGGGATGGAGGGGCATTGCCAGGAGTACTATACGCGCAAGTCTGCGTATGCGTGCATTTGCAATTGACTTGTGACGCCACCGACATCATATGGAATTACCTTATTGGTTACCCAGGAAGTGCACACGATCAACGTGTATTCGTGAACAGTTCGTTACATGAAAGGTTGCTTAACGGAGCATAGCACCATATCAAATCATGGGAGACACTGCCTATCCGCTCAGAGATTTCTGCCTGACCCCACTACATGCTGTCAGAATGCTATAATTGTCTAGTCTGCAGTGGAGTACTCTATAGTGAGTACAGCCTAAATTAGGGTTTGCTATATGTATCCTATCTGCTGCTAGTGCAACTGTCAGATTTATATGACATAGCTACTGTAGGCTATAGTGGGGTAGCACATATGGGGTACACTTTTCTAGGGTTTGCTTTTGTACCCAACTTTCCCTTAGTCAATTCATTCCTCGTTATTTATCATGGTATAGAGCGGGTTCCCTCGTGGGAACGCTTCCTAGGGCCCACCAATCGAATTTTTTTTTTTCCTGCCCGGAGCGCGCTTCGCTCCTGCCCGAGTCGCGCCCCGCGTGCCCTCCCTACCGTCGCGCCCTCTCTAGGCCCCTTACGGCCCCCTCGCGTCGCCCTTAGCGGCCCCTCTGACGGCCCCTCGTGCCGCCATTACGGCCCCTCGCGCCGCCCTTCCGGCCCCTCGCGCCGCCCTTACGGCCCCCTACGGCCCGTAGCCGCCCTTCGCGGCCCCTCGCGTCGCCCTTCACGGCCCGTCGCCGCCCTCCGCGGCCACTCGCGGCCCCTTCGCGGCCGGTCGCCGCCCTCCGCGGCCACTCGCGGCCCCTTCACGGCCGGTCGCCGCCCTCCGCGGCCCCTCGCGCCGCCCTTCACGGCCCGTCGCCGCCCTCCGCGGCCACTCCCGGCCCCTTCACGGCCGGTCGCCGCCCTCTGCGGTCCCTCGTGCCGCCCTTCACGGCCCGTCCGCCGCCCTTCGCGGCCTCTCTCGGCCCGCCGTCGCCGCCTCTACAGCAGCAGCAGCTGCAGTCGCTACAGCGACCGCGGCCGCAGTCCCAGCAGCAGCAGCATCCGCCGCCCCTGCAGCAGCACCCGCCGCCACTGCAACCGCGGCCGCCGCCGTCCCTACAGGAGCGGCCGCCGCCGGCCCTGCAGCAGCAACTGCCGCCGCCGCTGCAGCAGCGGCCGCCGCCGTCCTGTGAGCAACAGCTGCCGCTGCCCCTGCAGCAGCCGAGCCGCCCGAGCCGCCGAACCGCCCGAGCCGCCCGAGCCGCCCGAGCCACCGAACCGCCCGAGCCGCCGAGCCGCCCGAGCCGCCCGAGCCGGCCGAGCCGCCCGAGTCGCCCGAGCCGCCGAGCCACCCGAGCCGCCGAGTCGCTGAGCTGCCGACCTGCTGGTGCTGCCGAGCCGCCGAGCCGCCGAGCCGTCCGAGCCGCCCTGTCCTCTACACTCGGTCCGTCTCGCCTGCCCGGTAAGAGCAGCACCTCTACTACTGCGCTGCCCTTAGCCTACTGCTCGTGCTGCTAGTCTACTGCTGTCATGGCTACCCCCAGTGTCCTCGCTTTTGACGCTGAGGGTCGGGCCATTGACTTTGACGTCTGGGTAGATGACCTGCAGCTCTTCCTACAGTGCGATAGGGCAGACTGTCTCTCCCTCTTTGATCTCACTTCTGGTGCCTCCCCTGCCCCCGCTGCTGATGCTGACGCCACTGTTCGCTCACAGTGGGCCACACGCGATGCTGCTGCACGTCTTGCTGTGCGTCGCCACTTGCCTACCTCTGAGCGTGCGCACTTTAGCCAGTACAAGAGTGCTCTCACCTTGTACGACGCTGTAGTTGCGCGCTACTCCTCCCCTGCCACTGCTGCACTGAGCCGCCTCATGCTACCGTACCTCTTCCCTGACCTTGCTGCCTTTCCCACAGTCGCTGACCTCATTACGCACCTCCGCACTAGTGACACTCGCTACCGCGCTGCGCTTCCTGCTGAGTTCTGCGCCAAGACCCCCCCCCCCCATGTACATCACCCTCTACTACATAGTCACCCGGCTCCCTGACTCCCTTCGCGTAGTCAGGGACCACTTCCTCTCAGTTTGCCCCACCACTCTCACCGTTGACCTCCTCGAGAAGGCCCTCCTAGCAGCAGAGAAGAGCATAGTCGCTGTAGGAGCCTCTCGTGGTGACCCTCGCACCCCCGTCTTTGAGGGGTGTTCCCCCTCCCCCCTTTTGCCCTCTGTTGCCTCTGCTGCTGCGGCCGACCTCGTTGGTTTCGAGTCGGTCGGCGCTGCGTCTGCCCCGAGCGGGAGACGCCGCACCGGCAAGGGCAAGGGGGGCAAGGGTGCTGGAGGGGCTGGCGGGGGTGGCGGAGGTGGCGGTGGCGGCAGTGGAGGGGGTGGGGGTGGTGGTGGGAGTGGTGGCGGGGGTGGAGGTGTCGGTGGCGGCAGTGGAGGCGGAGGCGGCGGCGGCGGTGGCGGTGGGAGCGGAGGTGGCGGAGGTGGCGGCGGTGGAGGAGGCGGCGGCGGAGGAGGTGGAGCTGGTCGGGGTGGCGCTGCACAGAGGGTCGGCTCCGGTGGTGGTCAGCGCCAGCAGCAGCAGCAGCAGCGGCAGCAGCGCACTCGTGACATCCCCCCCCCTCAGCAGCTCCGTGAGTGGTGCTGACCTACAGGATGCGGGGGTTCACCAGTTCACTCCTGCGAGTCAGCGGGTGACCCACTGCACGGACGCTCGGACAGGCCGACACCTGGCCACGTTTACACATCGGCCGGGGTCAAGCCTGTACACACTGACCACTGCGTCTCCTCCAGTCACTGCGTCTGGTCAGGTAGCTGCGTCGGGTCAGGTGTTTGCTGCAGCGTCCAGGTCTGGTCCTGAGTCTGCCCCCTGCTCGTGTCGCCTTCTGTCTCACGAGACTCTCCTCTGGCACCACCGCCTTGGTCACCCCTCCCTGCTTCGTCTCCGAGGCATGACCTCCCGTGTCCTTGTCTCTGGTCTTCCCCGGTCCCTCCCTCCCCTTCCTCCGGGGCCTGGCCCTACCTGCGTCCCCTGTGTCGAGGGGCGGCAGCGGGTTGCCCCTCACTCCTCCCAGTTTCCTCCGACAGAGGCCCCGCTGCAGACGCTTCACATGGACGTGTGGGGCCTGGCCCGCGTCCGTGGACAGGGTCACGAGCGCTACTTCCTGCTGGTGGTTGACGACTACTCGCGTTACACCACAGTCTTCCCCTTGCGCAGCAAGGGTGATGTCACTGAGGTGTTGATCGACTGGATCCGCGCAGCTCGTCTCCAGCTCAGGCAGAGCTTCGGCTCGGACTTTCCTGTTCTGCGTCTGCACTCTGACAGAGGTGGAGAGTTCTCCTCTGGCCTTCTGCGAGCCTACTGTCGTGCACGAGGTATCCGCCAGACCTTCACGCTTCCAGACTCTCCACAGCAAAATGGGATTGCTGAGCGCCGCATTGGCATGGTCATGGACGTCGCCCGTACGTCCATGATGCATGCGGCTGCCCCCCATTTTCTGTGGCCGTTTGCGGTTCGGTACGCGGCGCATCAGATCAACCTTCACCCCAGGGTCTCCATGCCGGAGACCTCCCCAGCTTTGCTGTGGACGGGGAAGGTTGGCGATGCGTCTGCGTTCCGTGTCTGGGGATCTCGGGCGTTTGTCCGCGACTTGTCTGCGGACAAGCTGTCCCCTCGTGCTGCTCCTTGCGTCTTCCTTGGCTTCCCCCCTGACGCGCCAGGGTGGCAGTTCTACCACCCCACCTCTCGCCGTGTTCTGTCCTCCCAGGACGTCACGTTTGACGAGTCGGTCCCCTACTACCGCCTCTTCCCCTACCGCACTCCGTCCCCCCCCCCCGCCACCGCTCTTCCTTGTGCCAGGTCCCCCCCCCGGTAGACCCCCTCCCCCCTCAGGGTCCTGCCCCTTCAGGTGTGTCCCAGGTAGACGCAGTCGAGCCTGTCGAGGTTACTGGTGACTCTGGTGCTGCTGAGGGTGCTGAGCCTGGGGGTGCTGACTCTGGGGGTGCTGAGCGTGTGGTTGCTACGCCTGGGGGTGCTGAGCCTGAGGGTGCTACTACTGGGGGTCCTGAGCCTGGGGGTGCTACTACTGGGGGTGCTGAGCCTGGGGGTGCTACGCCTGGGGGAGCTGAGCCTTGGGGTGCTACGCCTGGAGGTGCTGAGCCTGGGGGTGCGGAGCCTGAGGGAGCTGGGCCTGCTCGTGTGGCGTCTGGCGGTGCTGAGCCTGGAGGTTCTCCAGGTGCTTCGTCTCGGCGGGAGCCACTCTCTCCACAGGAGCTGCGCGAGTGGTTTGCCCGGCGCTGGAGGCGTGCTGCTGGAGCTGGAGGTTCTTCGGCTGCTGAGGGTACTGGTGCCGCGGGTCCCGGAGGTGCTCGTACTGGGAGTACTGGAGCTGCTGGGCCTGCGGGTACGACTGGAGCTGGAGCTGCTGAGGGTGTTGGCGCTGAGGCTACTGCTGTCGGTCCTGGAGGCGGTCCTGCTGGGGGTGCTACTGGTGCTGCTGGAGGTACTGGAGCTGGAGGTGCTGCTGGCGCTGGTGCTGCCGCTGGGGGTACTGGTGCTGTCCCTGCTGTGTCTGGAGTCGCCGCGCGGCCTCGGCCGTACTTCGTTCCACTCCTTCAGCAGGTTCTTGGTCTCCCGCCTTCTACTGGTCCTCCTCCTCCCTTAGAGTGTCCACAGCCTGTCCCGTCACAGTTACAGTTACAGCCGGCCTCCCCACTGCCCGCTCCTTCTCCCTACACTGGTCCTACTGGAGGTCTTGCTGAGCGCCGTGAGCCTGCGTCTCGCCCTGCGTCGCCTGTCCGTGCTGCTCGCACTAGTGGTCGTGGTTCGCGTCAGCGTCCTCCTCCTGTCCCTGGCACGCACCGGATGTCTCTGTGTCCGTCCACTGCTCCTCTGCGTGCCCCTTTGCCTTCTCCTCCTGAGTCCTCTCTTCCTGCTCTTCCTGACCCGGAGTCGGACTCTCTTCGTGCTGCCAGTCCTACTGTCACGCGTCTCCTTGCTACTGTTGTCACTGACCCTTCCTTTGAGTCCACTGCTGCGTCTGCACTAGTTACTGAGCTCGTCGACTTTGCTGCTCGCTGTCGTCTAGACTACGCTGCTAGTCTTGTTGCTGAGTCTGAGTCTGTCTGTCCTCCGTCCGTCGGGGGTGAGTGTGCCCTTGGCACGGACGTCCTTGAGGACAGGCAGGAGGAGTTCCAGTGTTTGGCTGCTGCTTCACCTCATCTCGTGTCCGTACTGCTTACCCCTGAGGGAGACCCGGATGCACTTGACATCCCGACTCCGCGCTCTTACGCGGAGGCGATAGAGGGTCCCTACTCCTCTCAGTGGCAGGCAGCTATGGACGCAGAGATGGCTTCCTGGAAGTGCACAGGCACCTACGTTGACGAGGTTCCCCCGCCTGGGGCGAACATCGTCAGTGGCATGTGGATTTTCAGGGTGAAGCGGCCGCCGGGTTCTCCGCCTGTCTTCAAGGCGCGTTACGTGGCTCGTGGCTTCAGTCAGCGGCAGGGAGTTGACTACTTTCAGACCTTCTCTCCCACCCCGAAGATGACCACTCTTCGGGTACTGCTGCACATAGCTGCTCACCGCGACTACGAGCTGCACTCTCTTGACTTCAGCACTGCTTTCTTGCAGGGCAGCCTGCACGAGGAGATCTGGCTGCGTCGCCCACCTGGCTTCACTGGGTCCTTTCCTCCTGGCACCCAGTGGAGCCTCCGGCGGCCAGTCTATGGTCTCCGCCAGGCACCGCGTGAGTGGCACGACACACTGAGGACTACGCTTGCGGCTCTTGGGTTTGCTCCCTCTACTGCCGACCCGTCGCTGTTTCTGCGCACCGACACTTCTTTGCCGCCGTTCTACATCCTCGTGTACGTCGACGACTTGGTCTTCGCCACAGCTGACACTGCTGGACTCACCCACGTGAAGTCCGAGCTGCAGAAGAGACACACGTGCACAGACCTGGGTGAACTGCGCAGCTACCTTGGCTTGCAGATCACCCGGGACAGAGCACGCCGCACCATTACCCTTACTCAGTCACACATGGTGCAGCAGGTCCTTCAGCGCTTTGGCTTCACGTACTCCTCGCCTCAGGCCACTCCTCTGCCTACTCGCCACTCGCTCTCAGCTCTGCCTTCGGATGAGTCCGTAGAGTCGAGTGGCCCGTACCCAGATCTTGTTGGCTGCCTCATGTACCTGATGACCTGCACACGACCTGACCTTGCATACCCTCTTAGCATTCTTGCACGCTATGTTGCTCCTGGGAGACACAGACCGGAGCACATGGCTGCAGCGAAGAGGGTGTTGCGCTACTTGTGCAGTACGTCGGGCATGGGGCTTGTGCTTGGAGGGCAGAGTCCAGTGGTCCTCACTGGGCACGCAGACGCTTCTTGGGCTGACGACCAGGCTACGCAGTGGTCGTCACAGGGTTACACCTTCAGCCTTGGTTCCGGCTCTGTTTCGTGGCGGGCTACCCGCTCGTCTTCTGTTCTCGGCTCCAGTTGTGAGGCTGAGATCTACGCCGGTGCCATGGCTGCACAGGAGCTTCGCTGGCTCACCTACCTGCTGACTGACCTCGGAGAGCCGCCTCGTTCTCCTCCAGTGCTGTACGTAGACAACAAGGCCATGCTGGCCTTGTGTCGAGAGCAGAGACTGGAGCACAGAACGAAGCACATTGCTCTCCGCTACTTCCTTGCTCGTGAGCTACAGCAGCGTGGTCAGCTGCGGCTTGCGTCCGTGGCCTCTGAGGCCAACACTGCTGATATCTTCACCAAGGCACTCCCGCCTTGTGATCATCAGCGCTTCTGTACTCAGCTGGGTCTTGTGCCTACCTTGCCTCACTTGCTCACCCCTTGACCTTGTTTGTACTGTTGCATATATATATACACCTGCTCTTGCTTGTCTAGCCTTATATATATATGCAATCCTGCATGTGAACTGGCCTTGTGGCCTTGAACTTGTGCTCGGAATGTGTGGTGACTTTGTGATCCACCCTGAGCTTGCTTTGCTTTGCTTGACTGGTCTTGTGACCCCTTGTTCTCCCCCACTTTGCCTATGGGGGTGTGTCAGATTTATATGACATAGCTACTGTAGGCTATAGTGTGGTAGCACATATGGGGTACTGTCAATTCATTCCTCGTTATTTATCAGTAACCCCTCTTTCTGTTTCAAACTTTCTGCTAGCGTTTCTCGACATGCTATCAGAGCGAGAACGCTCCTCGCCTGTGGGCCCACCTGCTTCCGCTGCTGTCCTGCCTGTCGCGCGCCCGGGGCGCGCGACGTTTTCTTCCCGCCGCGCGCTCGGGGCGCGCGCGGCGGTTTCGTCGCCCGTCACGGCACCCCAGGGGCCCGCGCGCCGTCCCCCCTCCCGTCGCCCGTCGCGGCGCTCCGGGGGCCCGCGCGCTGTCCCCTCACGTCGCCCGTCGCGGCGTCCCGGGGGCCCGCGCGCCGCCCCCTCCCGTCCCCCGTCGCGGCGCCCCGGGGGCCCGCGCGCCGCCCTGCCCGTCGCCCGTCGCGGCACCCTGGGGGCCCGCGCGTCGCCCCCTCTCGTCGCCCGTCGCGGCGCCCTGGGGGCCCGCGCGACGCCCTGCCCGTCGCCCGTCGCAGCGCCCCAGCTGCTGCCCGCGTATCTGCCCCGCGCCGCACGTGCGCCGCCTGCGTTGGGGGTATGGGGGTGGCGGGTATGGGGGTGGCGGGTGTGTGAGCCGTTTTCCTGCTCCTCCTCCTCCTCCGTCTCCCACTGCTGCAGCTGCCGCTGAGGGGGGTGGGTGTGTGGGAGCCGAGGGAGTGGCACTAGGGGGGTGTCGTGGGAGTGGAGCTAGGGGTGCAGCAAGGGGTGTGTGAAAGGGGTGTGGGACAGTTGGGGGAGGTTGAGCGGAGGTAGCCGTCGTGACGTCACCAGCGCCAGTAGTCCGGGGCCCTTGCTCCGGTAGCACAGCGAGCCTGCTGCGCGAGTCGCCCGTGGGTCCGTTTCTCCTGCCGCTCGTCTTAGCCGCGGAGCCAGTTACTCTTGTAGTCCGGGGCCCTTGCTCCGGTAGCCACCGTGTGCGTCGCTCCTCTTGCCCGTGTGTCTGCGGCTTCACCCGTCGCCTCCTATCTCCACTCTCACAGTCCCTCCTCCTCCTCACTTTCCTTCTGTGACTGCCTCTAGCATTGCTTGTGCTTGTGAACTTCCTATGCGACTGCTTGCTGTGCTGATCAATACATCTCACTCGGTAGCGTCGGTAGCGCTCGGTAGCGCTACCGTTTCGCTAAACGACGCTACAGGGTGAGTCAGCATTCTGCCCGCGGGCAGAAAAAACTAAAACCCATCCGGACTGCATGCCATTCTGGATCCTCAACCCTAAAATTTTAGGGTTGATGCCTCCCGAGTTGCATGCCTTCCATCTGGGGTTTATTTTTTTTTCTTGCCCGCTGACTCATTGCACTGCCTGCTGATGCAGGCAGTGCAATATATTACCCATACCCCACTTTGCCTATGGGGGTGTGTCAGAATGCTATAATTGTCTAGTATGCAGTGGAGTACTCTATAGTGAGTACAACCCAAATTAGGGTTTGCTATATGTATCCTATCTGCTCCTAGTGCAAACCCTTTTTCTGTTTCAAACTTTCTGCTAGCGTTTCTCGACACATGCACCACGAGAGGGCATAATGGAAGACTGGGAGCAGTGCCTCAACTACTGCCAGAGCGCGACTCGCATGGCAATAGAGCGTTGCATCGGCGCCTTCAAGGGCAGATGGCGTCTATTCGCGGGCCGCAACGACTGCAAGCTGTGGCGCGTGCTTGCAAGGGCCTCTTGTTGCGTAATCCTGCACAACATGTGCGAAACAATGGTCAAGTCAGGCGCATCAACATCGGGTAGGCCAACCTACCGCGAAACAGGGACCCATGGTGGACACGAGGCGCCGTATCCGAGTTCAAGTGGGAGCCGTGTGTCCCATGCACTCAAGCGACATTGCGTGAACGGCGCAAACGGCTTGGTGAGGCGTTTGAGTCGTCTTACCTTACTTGTCGACGCCGCGAACCCACACCTCCTCCTCGCCCGCATTTTGGTTAGTGGTACCATCTGTTGGTTGTGCGTGACGGTACCATCCGTCGTCGGCCCCTTCGGCGCCGGCTGTCGCGGGCTGGGCGGCCGCCCCCTCGAGAACGTCATAACGCGGTGGTGGAGCTGGGGCGGTCTGTTGCATGCGCTCGCTTGCAAGCAGCTCATCCTGCTGCATCCAGGCGCGCACGAGGCCCTGAAGCTTGGACATCGCGTCAACGTGGCACCCCTTGATGGTGAAACAGACCAGCTTGGCTTCTGCCATGATGGCCGTCTCTGCAACGCGAGGACGGTTGGATGTAGGGGTACTCTGCGGAGGGGGCGCTGGAGAAGCAGAAACGTAACAGAGATGACATGTTATGAGCTGAATGCCTACTTTAAGATCCACGGTATCATTAATAAGTGCAACAGTTGAAAGGTGGAAAACCCATAGCACAAAAGAATACATCAAACATGAAAGGAACAAACACAAACCTGTGAACGTTGGAATGGACGTGGCAGGTGCGGAAGTAGAGGGCACGGCAAATCCGCATGGCACGTTGACGTTCGTCGCACCGCCACCGTCTACTGCGCGGGGGTTCGCGGTCGCACGGTTGTTCTGGTACAGCTCCATGTAGGGGAACCAAGGAGGCTTGCACACCGCACCTTTCCCCGACGCCTTCTCCCCCTTCTTCAACTGCTTGTAGATGCTCACGAGGTTGCGCCAGTGCTTCGGCATTAACGTCGCGCTCCCTGTCGGGGTTCTCCTTCTCGATGCAAAGCACAAGGCGGGCCCAGTACTGAGAGCCCTGCTTCTCGATGAGTGGCTCGACTTCATCCTTCGTGAACCAGCGCGCGGCGACGAAGATCGCATTCTCCCGCTGAGACCAGCAGCTCCGCTTGACAGGGATCTGATCGCGGGTCTTCGGCGCACGGCGGGGGGGATCACCACCCTTGGCGGCGGTCTTAATCCCGCTTGCGGGATTGGAATGGCCATGACGACCAGCATGTATCTCGGGCTGCGCTTCCTCCGGAACCTCGTCGTCGTCGCCCTCCGCCTCGTCGTCATCGTCGGACATGCCCTTGTCTTCCTTGTCACCCGAGTCGTCGTCGTCGTCCGTGCCAATACCGTACTCGTTATAGTCGGACTCGTCCTCCTCGTTGAGGAAGGTGTCGTCGTCAACGGTGCATGTTGACGCTACCCGATCAGAACCACGGCGCACACAGGATGGCACGTCACGGGGGGCTTCAAAGGAAGTGCCGCCCGGCGACGTAGTACCCACGGGAACAGGGTCGGCGGGCTTGCGACCAGCGGCAATCTGCTTGTTCATCCAGCCGATGTATGAAATCTCATTGAGATCCCGCGGCAAGTGTCGTGTGTGGCCGCATTGTTCTTGCGCTTACGCGCCATGGCTAGCAAGTAGAGTAGATCTAGAGAAGTGGCAGAAAGAGAAACAATAAATGGAATTGGGAGGAGACGGAATTGAACACGATGGAGAGGGAGGGGTGGGTATGGGCTCTGGAGATGGAGTGGTTTCGGCGGGCAGTCTTGCACGAGGGCACGGTGCATGTCTGGCAGGGACTGCACCATGTTCTCGGCTGTCCGTAGAGAGCGGGTTCTTTTCCCACTCAAATCTGGCACTTCGTGGGGTGTCCAGGTGCATGCGGTCGGGTCGGCCGAGACTTTGACATTTCGACACGCGTGCGACGGGTTGGACGTGACGGGGCCTCATCTAACTCGTCAGCGACTTTAGCACATTCAACGCTAACCAATGTGAAATACAGTAGAAGTCGCATTAGGGCGACGCGCGATTGTGACACGATACAATATATGTTGTTTTTGGGTGTCACAATAGGGTTGAGACATTTGTCTCGATACATGAATGTACCAATATTGCAATCATCGCTACCTCGCTTCATTGCACCCGTAATACTTGGCTATCAAAGCTACTTCCCTTTTCGGACTGCACATTTTTTTCCGCAACCAGCAACGTCTTAAAGCCCAAGACCTGAATTGTTCAACGCAAGTCAACGCAGGGCAAAACTTGTCAGAATATGTTGTTTGTGTAGCCTGCAGTGGGGTACTCAATAGTGAGTACAGCCCCTTAAGGTTTGCTATTTGTATCCTGATGCTTGCTAGTCCAATCATTCCTTCCTCATTCCTGTTCATGCACACAACTCTCGCTCGTACTTGTCGCCTCGTTCTAGTCTTCCTGTGGCCTAGGCTACTAAGCCTAGGCCCGACTACTTAGTATGTTTGACATGGTATCAGAGGGCGGCATGTCTGCCGCCTTCCTGTGTATGGGCCCACCACCTGCTTCCGCTGCCGTACTGTCTGCCGCGCGCCCCGTGGTGCGCGGCGCCGAAATTAGGGTTTCTGCCCGCCGCGCGCTCGGGGCGCGTGGCGGCTTACCCCTCCGCGTCGTCCGTCGTGGCGATCACGGGGGCCCGCGCGGCCTCCCCTCCCGTCGTCCGTCGTGGCGACCACGGGGGCCCGCGCGGCCTCCCCTCCCGTCGTCCGTCGTGGCGACCACGGGGGCCCGCGCGGCCTCCCCTCACGTCGTCCGTCGTGGCGACCACGGGGGCCCGCGCGCCCCCCCCTCCCGTCGCCCGTCGTGGCGACCGCGGGGGCCGCGCGGCCTCCCCTTCCCGTCGCCCGTCGTGGCGCTCCAGGGGGCCCGCGCGGCGCCCTTCCCGTCGACCGTCGCGGCGGCTCTGGGGGCCCGCGCGGCGCCCTTCCCGTCGCCCGTCGCGGCGGCTCTGGGGGCCCGCGCGGCGCCCTTCCCGTCGCCCCTCGCGGCGGCCCTGGGGGGCCGCGCGGCTCCCTTTCTCGTCGCCCGTCGGGGCGCCCTGGGGGCCGCGCTCTTCCCCCCCCCTTCCTCCTACCTTTCACCTGCAGCGGCCGCCCCTGGAGCCGCCCCTGGAGCAGCCCGCACCTGCAGCAGCCGCCCCTGGAGCAGCCCGTGCCTGCAGCAGCCGCCCCAGGACCAGCCCGCACCTGCAGCAGCCGCCCCTGGAGCAGCCCGTGCCTGCAGCAGCCGCCCCAGGACCCGCGCCAGCTGCCCCTGCAGCAGCCCGCGGCCCGTCCCTGCAGCCCGTCCCGTCCCCCCCCCCCCCCCCCGTGCTGCCCATTGCTCCCATTCCGCCGTGCGTTCCACGGTGGTGGGGGTGTGGGGTGGCGAGCATGGGGGTGCGAGGTGTGGGTGCTCCCCTTCCCTTTCCCCTCCTCCTTTTTTCGTCTCCCACTGCTGCAGCTGCTGCTGAGGGGGGTGGAGGTGTGGGAGCCGCGGGGAGTGGAGCTAGGGGGGTGATGTGGGAGTGGAGCTAGGGGTGCAGCAGGGGGTGTGTGTGGGGGGTGTGGGACAGTTGGAGGAGGTTGAGTGGAGGCTGTCGTCGTGTCGTCCGCAGCGCCTGTAGTCCGGGGTTCTAGTGGCCGCCGGTAGCTCAGAGAGCTTGCTGCACCTGTCGCCCGTGGGTCCGTTGCTCCTGCCGCTCGTCGCACCCGCAGAGCCTGTTACTCCTGTAATCCGGGGCACTAGTCGCCGGTAGCCACTGAGTGCGCACTCCTTTGCCCGTGTGTCTGCAGCTTCAGTCGTTGCCTCCCATCTTCTCTCCTCTCGCAGTCCCTCCTCCTCCTCACTTGCCCTCTGTGTCTGCCTCTAGCTCTGCTTATTAATTGTGAACTATTGCTATGACTGCTCATTGTGCTGATTACACCCCACTTTGGCTATGGGGGTGTGTCAGAATATGTTGTTTGTGTAGCCTGCAGTGGGGTACTCAATAGTGAGTACATCCCCTTAGGGTTTGCTATTTGTGTCCTGCTGCTTGCTAGTCCAATCATTCCTTCCTCATTCCTGTTCGTGCACACAACTCTCGCTCGTACTTGTCGCCTCGTTCTAGTCTTCCTGTGGCCTAGGCTACTAAGCCTAGGCCCGACTACTTAGTATGTTTGACAAAACTGTGGGCTGCGGGAGGCAAACTGTGCACAGTTTGCCCTAGTTTTTTTTTAATTCAGGTCTTGGGCTTTAACTTTTGATTTTTACTCCCCTCAGCGTACTAGGAGCCGCTGCCCTCGTGCTCTGTCGCAAGCACGTGCAGCCACGACTGCGCCTAGCATCTAAGCCGGCCGAGGCCCTTCGAAATGGCAGATCATATCGACCTCGCCAGCCTGACGGAGGAGCGCATGGATGAGCTGACGCGCCAACTGCGTGAAAGCAGCAAAGGAATCGCGGCACTTACGACTCACGTCGCTCCAGAATGACATCATTCGGGCGCAACACGCCTATTGATGACTCGACACTCTCGTCACCGATGCCCCTCAAGCCGAAGCGTCCGCCATGCTTCGACCCGGGTCAACGGGGTGGTCTGACGGTTCAGGCGTGGTTCTTCACGCTAAACGTTTTCTTCGACGCTAACTACGTCTCGCCGGACGCTGCGAATATCCGTTACGCCGTGTCGTTACTGCAAGGACCCGCCATGGATTGGTGGCGCGTCATCATCACGAAGCCGAGCGACTATGAGACTCTACCGCCACGGGAAGAACTTTATGGACTCTGCGCATCGTGGAGTTCGCCCAGTATCCCAAGCGGGACGTGTGGTGCCCAGGTCTACGAGAGAGATTCGAGCCAATCGCGGCGTCGATTTCCGTGCGTCAGAAACTGCGCACTTGGCGCCAACTCGGTTTCGTCCAAGACCACATTAGCGGGTTCCTGCCATTGTGCGAGCAAGTGGGCTACATGCACGAAGCTGGGCGCATTGATCGCTATGTCGGCGGTCTTAAAAACGAAATTGCGCTGGAAATCCTGCTCCGCGGCGTCTCAGAATTTAACGAAATTCTTGCCATGGCCGAGAAACTCGATTTTCTCCGACGACAGAGGACGGGGTCCTACAACAATAACAGCTACTGGGGACACATGACATGTGGGACGAACAAGCACGCCACGATACGCACCGTCGCCACGAATGCCGCTGCTTCACCGTTTAAGGGGCGCTGCTTCGCGTGCAACACGCAGGGGCACCGCAAAAGCGAATGCCTGGAAGCTAAGGGAAAAGAGGGAGCCGAGCAGCAGAAACAAACCAAGCAGCAGGGAAACGCTGGGAGTCAGTAGCAGACCCAACCGACCCTCACCGAGTGACAGTGCCGATTCTTGTGGTCGACCACACACGGCTAAACAAGGAGGGTACAGGGTTAGATAGTCCCATAGTGCTTAGCGGGAAAATTCACACAGACTTAGTTAAGATATTCGTGGATGGAGGGGCTAGCCATAGCTTAATTAATATTGCCACTGCACGGAAACTTTAACTCCAACTGGATCCATATTTACCTGAGATCGACGTAAGACTGGTCGACGGCAAGCCACTGGCGATACAGGAACGCGTGGACCGAGTTCGGATTCGCTGCGAGGGTAACAACACTTTCACCCAGGAAGTGCTGGCAACGACCCTCGACGGAACCAATATTTTGCTCGGCCGATTGGCTGCGACGAAACAATCCACGGATAGACTAGACGACGAGCGATTGCACTGTGCGAGTCAACGGTAACAACATCGCCTTATATCGCTGGAACTCGCCCGCGTCTTTGAAGGTTCGGGTCAATGCCATCACGATGAATTGCGATGTAGCGACAGGAGCTGGCATGTACGCGGTCGACACCCGGGAAGCCGAGGTAGCAGATAGACCGAGCGGTTTACAAAAACGGATCGTCGATGTACCGGATGACATGGCAGCACTGTTAAAAATAATACTGAAAGTATTTTCCCGACGACCTATCGGAGGGACTGCCACCTCAGCGACCACACAACCACAACATACAGTTGGAACTGGGAGCACAGCCGACAGTACAGCAATAGTTCCGACTGACCCAACCTGAACTGGACGAACTGGAGAAGCAACTAGATTACATTCTCAAGAAGAAATCAATTCGCCCGAGTTTGTCACCCTTCGCCGCGGCCATACTGTTCACACCGAAGAAGGACGGGATATTTCGTATGTGCATCGACTACCGCACATTAAATAGGGTTACGATCAAGTTTCGTTACCCCATCCCACGAGTCGACGAACTCATCGACCAACTTTGCACTGCCCGCATCTTCTCGAAGATCTACCTTCGACGAGGTTACCACCAGTCAGCACACACGACTGCCCGAAAACCGCCTTCCTAACTGCTACGGCTCATTTGAATACACCGTGATGCCATTCGGAGTGACCAATGCCTCCGCCGCTTTTCAGACGACGATGAAGGAGGCGTTTTGCCCACTTTTATATATATGCGTCATCGTCTACCTGATTGACATACTGATTTACAGCACTGACAGAGCACAACACCTACAGGGTGTCGAAGCAGTTTTCAAATTGTTTTGCTAAGAACTGCCTACTAACCAAAGCCTCAAAGTGTTAGTTTTTACATGACATACTGGAATTTTTGGGCCATGTAATTTCGGCCAACGGTGTGGAAATAGATTAGAAAGAACCGCGACGGTTCAGGCCTGGCACACGCCGACAAATATGACTAAGTTGCAAAGTTTCTTGGGGTTCGTCAACTATGTGCGTTGGTTCGTCCCCGACATGGCGAAGCTGACTGCCCCGCTGACCGACTTGCTGAGGAAGGGGGTTGAGTACACGTGGGGGGAGAAAGAGCAAGCTGCCTTATCGGCCCTCAAAAATTTGTGCTCATCGCCGTACTGCACATCACTGATCCTCACTCCGTTCAAGATCGTCGCCGATGCCAGCGACATCGCCGTCGGAGACGAAGTATTGCAGGACTTCAAGAACAGCCTTCAGCCAATCGCGTACGAGTCCCGCATGTCAAACTTAATTGTTGTATCTTGTGTAGGCTATAGTGGGGTATCCCATATGGGCTACAACCCAATTAGGGTTAGTACTTGTACCCATCCTGTTGCTAGTCAATTCATTCTCGTTCTTTCTCTTGACATGGTTTCATAGCAGGTCCTAGCCTAGGACCGGTTTCTTAGGGCCCACCAAGTAGCGCTACCCCACCCGTCGCGCCACTGTGATCGCGTCGCCCTCCCCTGCCCTGCGTCGCGCTGCCAGCGCACGCTCTGCCCTACCCGCGCGCCGCCCGCCGCAGCGCGCACTGCTTTGCCCGCGAGCCGCCTGCTGCAGCGCGCCCTGCTGACTCGCGCGCTGCCTACTGCAGCGCGCCCTGCCCTGCCCGCGCGTCGCGCCGCCGCGCACGCCTTGCCTGAGCGCCGCGCCGCCGCATCGCTATGCTCGCGCGCCGCCCGCGTCGCGCACGCCGCCCTGCCCGCGCATCGCGCCGCCGCAGCGCGCGCAGCCCTGCCCGCGCGCCGCCCGCGCCGAGCGCCTTGCCCTGCCCGCGCGCCACGCCGCCGCGCACCCTGCCCTGCCCGCGCGCCGCGCCGCCGCGTGCCCTGCCTTGCCCGCGATCCACGCCGCGCGCCCTGCCCTGCCCGCGCGCCGCACCGTCGCGAGCCCTGCCCTGCCCGCGCGCCGCACAGCCGCGCGCCTTGCCCTGCTTGCAAGCCGCGCCGCCGCGCGCCTTGCCCTGCCGCACGCCCTGCCCTGCCGCGCACCGCGCCCTGCCCTGCCGCGCACCCTGCTCTGCCGTGTGCCCTGCCCTGCCGCGCGCCCTGCCCTGCCGTGCCCTGCCCTGCCGTGCGCCGCTCGCTGCTGCACTGCTGCTAGCGAGCTCACCTGCCTAGCCCTGCCTGCGTGCTGCTCTACTGCTAGCGCGCCCGACGGCTCTGCCCGCTATGGCCACTCTGAACGTTCTCACCTTCGATTCTGAGGGCCGCCCGATAGAGTTCAATGCGTGGCTAGACGACTTACAGCTGTACCTGCTGACCGAATCTAAGGACGGTATTTCGATGTTTGACCTCACGTCTGGTGCCTCTCTCACCCCTGCCACCACAGCTGACAGTACGACTCGCTCACAATGGCTTACTCGTGACGCAGCTGCTCGCTTAGCCGTTCGCAACCACCTGTCGTTAGCCGAACGCGCTCACTTCGGACAGCATAAGACTGCGAAAGCACTGTACGACGCTGTAGTCGCTCGTTACTCCTCCCCGGCCACTGCTGCTCTAGGCCGCCTTCTCCTGCCGTACCTGTTCCTAGAGCTGTCCGACTTTGCCACAGTAGCCGACCTCGTCACTCACCTTCGTACTAGTGACACCCGCTACCGCGCTGCACTTCCCGCCGAGTTTCTCGCCAAGAACCCTCCTCCCATGTATATCACTCTCTACTTCATAGTCACCCGCCTCCCTGACTCTCTTAGCGCTGTCAGGGACCTCCTTCTCGCCCTTGACCCCACAGACCTCACTGTCGACCTGCTCGAGAAGCACCTCCTTGCAGCAGAGACTAGCATAGTCGCTGTAGGCGCTTCTCATGGCACTCCTCGCACTCCCTTCTTTGAGGGGTGTTCGCCCTCCCCCCTTCTCCCCTCAGTCGCCTCTGCTGCAGTTGTTGACTACCTTTGTGCCGAGGAGGTAGGAGCTGCGTCTGCCCCTAGTGGGAGGCGCCGCAGCCACAGGGGTCAGGGAGGCAGGAGCGGTGGGAGCGGCAGAGGTGGAGGCGGTGGTGGAGGCGGTGGAGGCGGTGGAGGGGGCGGTGGTGGCGGAGGGAGTGGTGGTGGGGGTGGAGGTGCAGGTGGCGGCGGTGGTGGCGGCAGTGGTGGTAGTGGCGGTAGTGGCGGCAGTGGCGGTAGTGGCGGCGGCAGTGGTGGCGGCAGTGGGAGTGGAGGCGGTGGCAGTGGTGGCGGCCGAGGTGGTACCAGTCAGAGGGGAGGCCTTGGTGATGGTCAGAGGCAGCAGCAGCAGCGTCAGCCTTCGCCCCAGGAGCTACGTGAGTGGTTTGCTCAGCGTAGGGCGGCTGGGGGTAGTGGTCCCTGCCCGTATGTCATTCGCACAGGTGACCGCACTGGTCAAACATGCGGGAGGCTCCACACCCAGTACCGCTGCTTCTCTCGTCTTACCGACGCCTTCCGCACAGAGTTTCCCGACGCGGCTGAGCTCCCCCGCTGGGCAGACCTGCTCAAGCAGGGTGTAGACATCTTTGCTCTTGATTATGATGCTATCCTTTCTGCCATGTATGCATTGACTGTTAGTGTTGAGGGTGACTGTTACCTGTGTATGCCGCTAGACCCAGGTATAGAGGCCGCTCCTCTAGGTGCTAGTGAGTCTGCTGCTCTAGGTGCTGGTGAGTCTGCTCTCTCTGGTACTGCGTCTGCTGCGGCCATGCACACCTTCACGCTTGACTCAGGTGCTTCCTACTGTTTCTTTCGCGACAGTACCACAGTCACACCGCTCTCTGCACCTGTTGCTGTCTCTCTGGCTGACCCCTCTGGGGGCCCAGTCCTTGCACGTTCCTCCACTGTTCTGCCTTGTCTGGCGGTTCCGTCTGGCAAGCTGTCAGGTCTCCACCTCCTTTCGTTCTCTACGAACTTGGTGAGCAAAGCCGTCCTTCAGGTTCAGTGGGTTGATACCTTCACCCCTGGAGGACAGCGTGTGGCGATCTGTACGTGCTCCCGGACTGGCAGGCACCTGGCCACGTTCACCCGTCGGCCTGGGTCGAGTCTGTACACACTGACTACTGTGCCTCCTCAGGTAGCTGCGTCTGCGTCTGCGTCAGGTCAGCTAGCGGCCCCCTGCTCATGTCGTGCCCTGTCGCACCAGACGCTCCTCTGGCACCACCGCCTTGGTCACCCCTCCGTGGCACGCCTCCGTGGCATGCACTCCCGTCTCCTTGTCTCTAGTCTTCCCAGGTCTCTGCCTCCCCTCCCACCCTCGCCTGCTCCTCCCTGCCTTCCCTGTGTCGAGGGGCGATAGCGCGCCGCTCCTCACTCCTCCTCGTTCCCCCCGACAACTTCTCCTCTGCAGACTCTCCACCTGGACGTGTGGGGCCCAGCCCGCGTCCGTGGACAGGGCCACGAGCGGTACTTTTTGCTGGTTGTCGACAACTACACGCGTTACACCACAGTCTTCCCCTTGCGCCGCAAGGGGGAGGTCCCTGATGTTTTGATCCCTGGGATCCGCGCTGTTCGTCTCCAGCTCCGCGAGCGGTTCAAGACGGACCTTCCCGTCCTTCGTCTGCACTCTGACAGAGGTGGTGAGTTTTCCTCCGACCTCTTGCGGAACTTTTGTCGTGGGGAGGGCATTCGCCAGACGTTCACGCTTCCGGCCTCTCCGCAGCAGAATGGGGTTGCTGAGCGCCGCATCGGCTTAGTCATGGAGGTCGCTCGTACCTCCATGATCCATGCGGCTGCCCCCCATTTTCTGTGGCCGTTTGCGGTCCGCTACGTCGCGCACCACCTCAACCTCTGGCCCCGTATCTCCTTGCCGGAGACCTCGCCGACACTGCGTTGGACGGGAGAGGTTGGCGATGCGTCGGTGTTCAAGGTCTGGGGATGTCGAGCCTTTGTCTGCGAAACGTCCGCGGACAAGCTCTCCTCTCGCGCCGTTCCCTGTGTCTTCCTTGGCTTTCCCCCTGACGCGCCTGGCTGGCAATTTTACCACCCCACCTCGCGCCGTGTCCTGCCCTCTCAGGACGTCCTGTTTGATGAGTCGGTTACCTTTTACCGTCTCTTCCCCTACCGCACTGCCCCTCTCCCTCCCCCGCTCTTCCTCGCACCAGGTCCTCCTCCAGTAGACCCCCTCCCCCCTCAGGGTCCTGCTCCCTCAGGTGTGTCCCAGGTAGACCCTGTCGAGCCTGTTGAGGTAGCGGTCGACTCTGGTGCTGCTAGAGGTGCTGCGTCTGGGGGTGCTGCGCCTGCGGGTGCGGAGCCTGGGGGTGCTGAGCCTGGGGTTGCTGAGTCTGAGGGTGCGGAGCCTGGGGGTGCTGAGCCTGAGCGTGCAGAGCCTGGGGGTGCTGAGCCTGAGCGTACTGAGCCTGGGGGTGCTGAGCCTGGGGGTGCTGAGTCTGAGCGTGCTGCGCCTGGAGGTACTTTGTCTTCTGGAGGTCCTCCGGGTATCTTGTCATGACGAGAGACACTCTCTCCACCGCAGCTGCGCGAGTGGTTTGCTCGGCGCTGGAGCATCCGGAGTGGTGCTGCTGGAGTTGGAGCTGCTGAAGGTGCTGGAGCCGCTGGTCCCGGAGGTGCTCATACTGGAGGTAATGGAGCTGCTGGAGCTGGAGGGGCTGCTGGAGCTGGAGCTGCTGGAGGTTCTGCTGGAGCTGGAGCTGCTGGAGGTGCTGGAGCCGTTCGTCCTGGAGGTGCTCGTACTGGAGGCACTGGAGCTGCTGGAGCTCGAGGTGCTGCTGGAGCTGGAGCTGCTGGAGGTGTTGGAGCCGCTGGTCCCGGAGGTGCTCGTACTGGAGGTACCGGAGCTGCTGGAGCTGGAGGTGCTGCTGGAGCTGGAGCTGCTTGAGGTGCTGCTGGAGCTATAGCTGCTGGAGGTTCTAGAGCTGCTGGAGCTGGTAGTGCTCCAGGTGTTGGTGCTGGAGACCCTGGAGCTGGAGGTGCTGGCCCTGGGGGTGCTGGTGCTGTCGGTGCTGGTTCTGGAGGCGCTGTGCGGCCGCGACCGTACTTCGTTCCTCTACTTCAGCAGGTTCTTGGTCTCCCGCCTTCTACTGACCTCACTCCTCCCTTAATGTGTCCACCGCCTGACCAGTCCCAGCCGCGGTTACAGACAGCCTCGCCACTGCCTGCTCCGTCTCCTTACACTGAGCAGCCCGGAGGTCTTACGAAGCGTCATAAGCCTGCGTCTTGTCCTGCGTTGCCTGTTCGCACTGTTCGCACTGGTCGTCGTGTTCCGCGTGAGCGTCCTCCTCCTGTCCCCGGCAAACACCAGATGGCACTTCGTCCTTCCTCTGTTCCACTGCGTGTCCCTCTGCCGTCTCCTCCTGCGTCCTCCCTTGCTGACGGTCCGGACCCGGAGTCTGACTCCCTTCGTGCTGCTAGTCCTACTGGCACGCGTCTATTGGCCACTGTTGTCAGTGACCCTTCCTTTGAGTCCACAGTTGCGTCTGCTCTTGTTGCTGAGCTTGTTGACATTGCTGCCGCCTGTCGCCTCGACTACGCCGCTAGTCTTGTTACTGAGTATGAGTCTGTCTGTCCTCCGTCCGTTGGGGGTGAGTGTGCTCTTGGCACGGACGTCCTTGAGGACAGGCAGGAGGACTTTGAGTGTTTTGCAGCTGCTGTACCTCATCTCGTGTCCATGCTGATTGCACCTGAGGGAGACCCGGATGCACCAGACATACCGACCCCGCGCTCTTACGCAGAGGCGATAGAGGTTCCCTACTCCTCTCAGTGGCAGACAGCCATGGACGCAGAGATGGCATCCTGGAAGTCCACAGGCACCTGCGTCGACGAGGTTCCCCCACCTGGGGCGAACATCGTTAATGGCATGTGGATTTTCATTGTGAAGCGGCCGCCGGGTTCTCCGCCTGTCTTCAAGGCGCGTTATGTTGCACGAGGCTTCAGTCAGCGACAGGGAGTTGACTTCTTTCAGACCTTCTCCCCTACCCCGAAGATGACCACTTTTCGGGTGCTGCTCCACGTCGCCGCTCAGCGTGACTACGAGCTTCACTCTCTTGACTTCAGCACTGCTTTTCTACAGTGCAGCCTACACAAGGAGATCTGGCTGCGCCGCCCACCTGGCTTCACTGGGTCGTTTCCTGCAGGTACCCAGTGGAGCCTCCGGCGGCCAGTCTACGGTCTCCGCCAGGCGCCTTGCGAGTGGCACGACACACTGAGGACGACTCTTGCGGCTCTTGGGTTTGCTCCTTCGACTGCTGACCCGTCGCTGTTTCTACGCACCGACACTTTCCTGCCGCCGTTCTACATCCTCGTGTACGTCGACGACTTGGTCTTTGCCACTGCTGACACTGCTGGACTGTCCCACGTAAAGTCGGAGCTGCAAAAGAGACACACGTGCACAGACCTGGGTGAGCTGCGCAACTATCTTGGCTTGCAGATCACCCGGGACAGAGCACGGCGCACCATTACCTTGAGTCAGTCACACATGGTGCAGCAGGTCCTTCAGCGCTTCGGCTTCGAGTACTCCTCGCCACAGTCCACTCCTCTGCCTACCGGTCACTCGCTCTCAGCTCTGCCTTCGGATGAGTCCGTAGAGCCGAGTGGCCCGTATCCAGAGCTTGTGGGCTTCCTCATGTACATAATGACCTGCACACGACCTGACCTTGCTTACCCTCTTAGCATCCTGGCTCGCTACGTTGCGCCCGGGAGACACCGACCAGAGCATTGAAAGGCCGCTAAGAGGGTGATGCGCTACTTGTGCAGTACGTCGGGCATGGGGCTCGTGCTTGGAGGACGGGCTCGAGTTGTCCTCACTGGTCACGCAGACGCTTCTTGGGTTGACGACTTGGCTACTCAGCAGTCGTCACAGGGTTACACCTTCAGCCTTGGCTCCGGCTCTGTTTCTTGGCGGTCTACCCGCTCGTCTTCTGTTCTCAGCTCCAGTTGTGAGGCTGAGATCTACGCTGGGGCCATGGCTGCACAGGAGTTACGCTGGCTCACCTACCTGCTGACCAACTTGGGAGAGCCGCCTCGTTGTCCTCCAGTTCTGTACGTAGACAACAAGGCCATCATTGCCTTGTGTAAGGAGCACAGACTGGAGCACGGAACGAAGCACATCGCTCTCCGCTACTTCCTTGCTCGAGAGTTGCAGCAGCGTGGTCAGCTTCATCTTGTTTACGTCGCCTCTCGGGCCAACACTGCTGATATCTTCACCAAGGCACTTCAGCCTTGTGATCATCAGCGTTTCTGTACTGTTCTAGGCCTTGTGCCTACTTGGCCTCACTTGCTCACTTTTTGACTTTGTTTGTACTGTGATCTATATGCTTATACCTGCATGCTTACACTTGCTAGGTTTTGATCAGTGTACTGCTTGTTCTGCTTTATATAACTCTGCATGTGAACTAGCCTTGTGGCCATTTGCTTGTGCTCAGACAGTGTGGTGACTTCGTGATCCACCCTGAGCTTGACTGGTCTTGTGACCTCTTGTTCTCCCCCACTTTGCCTATGGGGGTGTGTCAAACTTATTTGTTGTATCTTGTGTAGGCTATAGTGGGATGGTGTACAACCCAATTAGGGTTAGTACTTGTACCCATCCTGTTGCTAGTCAATTCATTCTCGTTCTTTCTCTTGACATCGCAAACTTCACCCACCTGAACGCAACCACCCGATACATGATCACGAGATCCTTGCAATCGTGCGCGCATTCAAAGTATGGCGATGCTACATGAGACAAGCAGACGTGACAGTTCTGACAGACCATCGCTCGCTACAGTACCTTCGCGCCCAACCGAATCTCAACCCACAACAGGTACGGTGGCTGGACTATCTGGGGTCCAACTTCCACTGCACCGTAACGTACAAAAAAAGGTGCATCGAATATCGCTGACGCCCTCATTCGCCCCACAGTCCAACTGCACGCCATACTACTCGCCCACAGATACCGTACCGGCCCATTTTTCACCACTGGTAATTCGCAGCGGCTAACATGGGCTAATGGAGTTGATTATGTAAAAACTGGAACTAACCGCTTCTGGGTACCGGCATACTCACTGCTACGGGAACTGCTACTGCAAGAGGCACACGACGGAATTACCTATGGTCACTTCGGAGTAGAAAAAAGCGACATCAACTGCAGCACCACGTGGGATCGTGCCCCACGTGTCAGGTTATAAAGAGCTCACGCAAAAAGAAAGCGGGTCAAGTGCAGCCGATCCTGCTGCCCGAGCGCGCCTGGGAGCAAGTAATAATGGATTTCGTCACGGGGACCTGCAAGCGACGGTGGTAACGACGCTGTCATGGTCGTCGTTGATCGACTGACGAAAATGGTTGACTTCGCTGCGTGCAGGAAACCGACTCAGCCGAAGAAACGGCTCGCCTGTTCATCGTAACCGTCGTTTGTCTGTACGGGATACCAGCCGCAATTGTCAGCGACTGCGACACGAAGTTTACCAGCAACTTCTGTAAAAAAAACGTGGAAGCAGTTCGGGACCCACCTACAGTTCAGCTCATCATACCATCCCAAGACTTACGGTCAAACGAACCGAACGAACCAGACCATGGAGCAACAGATTGGCGCCAGTGTGACAACCCAGCGACCTGGGAGCAACAGTTGCCGCTGATCGAGTACGCCTACAACAACGCCACATCGGCAACAACGCAGCGGTCGCCATTCTACCTCAACCACTGGCAAAACCCAACAGTATAAATGACCCGAACCCCGACAACCCGATCACCACTGCCGCCTTGTGATGTACCAGTCAAGAGAATACGTACTGTTTGACACTCAAACATGCCAAAAATTCTCCTGCGCTACTGTGGCCCATTCCAAATCAGCCAAATGATAACGCCCGTCACCGCCCATTTTCTACTACCCGCTGACTGGTACATCGGCCCGTCGTTCCACGTCAGCCTCCTACGCCCATAATTCCCAACCACGCGTTAACTGCCACGCCATCGCCCACCTTCGATGACGTGTCCTACATCGGAGCCGATCATTGACCTCGAGAAGATTTTGAGCCATCGGATTCGTCACCACACGGGAATCCGGAGGATTGAATCCCTCATTCGCTGGAAGGACCGCACCCCCACGGAAGATCGCTGGGTGCCCCTGGCCAACATCGAAAACCACACTATCCTCCAGGTGTATCTGCGAAGCCGGGGATTCCGCTATATACACGCACCCGCGTAGCGGAGGGGATTCTTGGGGAGGGGGGTAGTGTAAAAATGTTTTCAGCATTCCTTGCCACACACCTCAACATCACATACAGGACCAACTGTTTCTTTGCGCGTTACTGCTAAATGTGTTTCACTGCCTTCGCGCGTCACAATCCCCAAACCAGGCATCGCTGGACTGGCCCGAGTCGGCCCACACTTTGGGGCTAGCCCGAACCTCGATGCCAGCATCACACTAGCTAGCTCACACGCACCGCGTTTGCATGTTTCGCTATATATGTTCACTCATGCCTTCGTTCACATCTTGTACTCATTTGCCAAGTTAGTGCAATCCTTGCTACCTCGATTTATTGCACCCGTAACATTACGAGTGCATTTGAGTGATCGAACCAAGATTGCACTATCGAAGCAAAACAATACAATGAGCGAAGGCATGAGCGAACTGTTATATAGGCAAAGTGTTTCGGCAACGGCGACGCGCTTGCGAAGGGGTGCCCTGTCGGGCATGGAAACGAGGTTGGGACTTGTCGAAGCGTAGGGCCGGGTCGAAGGTTACCAGCCGAGCCGGGTGGTTTGGGCGCAATGGTCGTGTTGGCGGGAACAGTGACGAGGCTGGTGTCGCGAGGTGGTAATTGGCTACTGTTGGGTGTCAAGTGGCGAGAACAGTCGTGTACGCAGTATGAATTGTATCTTACAGTTGTACAAGAAGAGTGAGTTGAACCTTACATCAGTTTTTATTATCCTAGCTTGTCATGTAATCTGAGAGGTACATTCACTTATTTAACAGTATCACAGGAATCGGTACACTAGCACTTACTATTCCAATGCCTACCGCTTACCATTTCGCAGTGCGTAACCTCTGGTTTGGTTAGTCAACAGTTCGTACAGTTGACTCTTGGCTGTTGACTTTCCACCTCCCTAGTATCACGCACTCTATACAAGGCTAATGATGTATCTCGATGATGTGGGAGTGCGCATCCTCTATACGAGGCTAATGCGTTTTTGCCATACTTCTAGAATGCTTAAATTACCTTTCGGTTATTCCAAGACCCCCCTTCACTTTTTAAGGTATGGTACTCCCCTTTATTGTTTCGTGTACAACCCCAACCCAACCCGACATCGAAGTTGCCTCGCGTCGCTTTCGGTTTTCCCTTGTCTAACATGCGCACAGATTCGTGTTTTTGAGGTTCCCTCCTATCTAGGTTAGCTTGCTATGTTATCCTTAGCCATTCGTTGTATCGTCAGTCCATATTTTTGCAGCTTCGTTCTTTGTTATTCCGCGCAACTCTGTTGAACAACTCATGACACTTGGTATCATAGCTACTTTGCTAGTTCACCCCGATTATCGAGGGTAGTTTAGTGGCACGGGTGTGGTTTGCACAGTGGGGTGCAAAGCGGTGTAGCAAGGTTTATCAAATCAAACTTGCCCGACCCTAATAGCTATTGCGCTTGCACTATTTTGGATAGCAAAGGATGCGGAGAGTCACTACACAACTGGAGTGGACTACGGTAGAGGGCACGAGGTTGTGCGAGTGATCGTAGCTTTGCACTAGCGTTATTACTTCTTGCTTGTGTTCACAGAGAAGTTTGGCAAGAGTTTCCACTAAGGAATTGAAAAGAACAACTTGCATTGAAAAGTTGATAGTACAATTGAGGCATGCATAATGAAAAGACTAGAATGGCATGCAGAAACTAGCAAGGGCGAAATCTGCCAGCGCAGCAGAAGAGCGGCTTGCCAACGTTGCAGCATAGTGGTCTGCCAACGTTGCACTTCGCGCGGTCTGCCAGCACTGCAGTCGCAGGTGACTATCTGCAGTCGCAGGTTGTCTACCTGCGCAGATGTGCGCACCTAGCAAGTAGGTGCAGGTTGGCGGTTTCACCGTCAGGCACATTGCGCAGGTGCCAGGTAGAAAACGTGTCGTCGGTTTCGCCAGGTGCGCACCGTTGACCACGTGATGCCGTTCCGCAAGTAGAACTTCGCCAAAACCTCCTGGGCGAAAGTTCGCACGCCTCCGCAGAGTTTCGCACAACTCTGCAACTTCGGTCGATCAGCTCGACATCGCTCGGTCGAACATCGTTCGCCGAGCAGAGCTCCTCGACCCTAACTCTTCGACCAGAGTTCCTCGACCCGAACTCTTCAACCAGAGTTCCTCGACCAGGATCGTCTACCAGCGCTCTTCGACGGGAGTTCGTCGCGCAGAGATCGTCGACCAAATTCTGTCGAGCAGAGCCTGCTCGACCGCAACTTCCGTCGAACTGCAGAAGCTAACTTCTTCGACCAATCCGTCGAGAACTTCTCGTCGACGGCGAGATCGGCTGCGCCCGAGCGAGGGCGGGGCCTTTCTCTTCGACAAAGGTTACCCAGTTGCCTACTAGACGTAGCTTGCAACAGATGGATCAGGCAACACTTAGCCCGTTGATGCAGCAAGTGGTGGAAATATAGTCCGAAATGAAGTCGTTAACGATACGAATGAAGCGACTATGTGAAGAAAACCCCGAGCTAAACCAAGCGCGAGGTGAAGTGCGCCCGGAGTCGCCAGCGAAGAAGGCGAAGGAAACAAACTAGCGGCGAGCAGCGACCCATTTGAGGAGCTCACATGCGGCTTCGAAGAAAAGAATAGGCGGCGAACGGAGACGACATCAATTGCAGCTCACTTGCCCGACCCTGATAGCTATTGCGCTTGCACTATTTTGGATAGCCAAGGATACCCAGTTGCCTACTATACGTAGCTCGCAAAATAGTGTAGCATTATTCATACGAGGGGTTATTTAGACTGCCCGTGTGGACTTCGGACTACATCAAGTCTACATGTGGCAAAGCCATCACAATTATACGCCACGTCAATAGAGGTGCACATTTGTATGCCGTTCATCTGCGCAAGATGGTAACCGACACGGACGGAAGCAACATCGATAAGTTGATTGCAGTTGTACCAACCAAGCTAGCGCATCTGATTCGGCAATATCCTGATATTTTCCCCGACAACCTGCAACCTGGCCTACCTCCCGAACGATCCAAGGACCACAAAATCACCCTTGAGCACGGCGCGCAACTGAAGTTCATACACAGTGGCGGCTTACTTAGCCTGACCTCACGGAGCTTCGAAGCCAAAGTGAAACACTGTTGGAGAAGGGATTCATCAGGCCTACTTCATTATTTGCTACGCCGATCCTGTTCACTCCTAAAAAGGACGGCGACATTCGAATATGCATCGACTATCGCGCTCAACCAGGTTACCATCAAATATCGATATTCCATCCTACGCACCGACGATCTCCATGACCAACTGCCCGGCGCTCGTTATTTCTCGAAGATTGGCCTATGCGGCGGTTACCACCAGATCATAGTCTTCACTAATGACTGTCACATCACCGCCTTCCGAATCCGCTACGGACCGCACGACTTTACAGTGATGCCTTTCAGCCTTACGGACGCGCCTTCCACATTCCAAGTGACCATGAACTGGGTGTTTTCCGACCTACTCGACAAGTGTGCAATCGTCTGTTTGGACAATATCCTGACTTTTAGCAGGACACATGAGCAACACCCCCGCGACCTCGACGAAGTTTTCAAGCGCCTTCAAAACAATCGCCCCATGACCAAGGGTTCTACGGTAAGTGTGAGTTTTTTAAAAGCAAGAGTTGTTGGGGCACGTCATCTCTCGCGACGGCATCAAGATCGACCCAAGACCATCTAGGAGTGAAAGGTGTTGACTAATGTCATGGAATTTCCAGGGGTTCGTGTTATGTACGGCGGTTTATCCCAAATATGGCGGGGATAACCAGCCCGCTGACCGACCTGCTGCACAAGGATAAAAAAATTGTGTGGGGGGGGGAGGTTGAGCGGCTATTCATGAGCTGAAACAATTGCTCATGTCCCCTCCAGTCCTTCGCATTGCCGACCCATCCAGTCCATTTGAAGTCATCACCGACGCTGATTGTCGAGTAACTTGAAGGACCCACTCGTCGCGACCATCGCCTCTTGCAGAAGTTCTTGCATGTAGAGACATTTGCGAACAACTTGTCTGGCGACAATGAACTCTTCTTCGCCACTCATCGAGTTCGCATACAACAACTCCACGTCAACCACGACCCAACAGTCGCCTTTCTACATCAACTACGGATAGAACTCAACACTGCCCATGACACCGAGTCCCGACAACCCGGTCCCACGTGCGCAGCAGTTCGCCGAGATTTTACAAGCAGCCCGGACCCGAGCTGCCGAAGCCATAAAAATTTATCAAATGTAACCGCGAAGCGCAACGCCGATCGCCATCGCCACCCCGCCACTTACCAGCCCGACGATCTCGTACTGCTTGACACTCAAAACCTCCGCCTGCCCATCACCCCAAAATTACGCCCAAGATATTGCGGGCCATTTCGCATCAGCCACATGATAACACCTGTCACGGCCCACCTCCTCCTGCCCGCTGACTGGTACGTAAGCCCGTCATTCCACGCCATCCTCCTCTGCCCCTACGTCCCGTCCACAAGTCAACTGCCGCGCAGCCGCTTGTCAAGCATGACACGTCAGCCCACGGAGCCGACCATCAGCCCCGAGAAAATCATGAGCCATCGAGTCCGCGACCCACGTGGAGCCTGTCGCATCGAGTTCCTGATATGGTGGAAGGACCATACGCCCTTGGAAGACAATTGGGTACCCTTGGATAAAATTGAGAACCACCCCGTCCTCACCGAGTATCTGCGCAGCCGAAATTTCAGAGACGTACACGCACTCTCGTAAGGGAGCCTCCTTGGGGAGGGGGGTATTGCAAATTTTCCTTACTTCGCGCCCATGTTTATCGCGTACACGACTGTTCCCGCCAACAGTAAACCGTTACCACTCGCGACCCTCGCCTCGACCACTGTTCCCGCCACTGTTCACATCGCAAACCAACCTTACGGCTCGGTTGGTAACCCGCGCTCCGGTCCTCCGCCTCGACAATTCCCAACCTCGGCACCAGTCCCGTCGCGCACCCCACATTTCGCGCGTTACCGTTACCACGCTAGTTCGCAATATAACATTCGCTCATTCCTTCGCTCAATGTACTGTTTTGCTTCGATAGCGCAATCTTAGTTCGCTCACTCAATTGCACTCGTAACAACTTGTGACATTTTTCTGATGACAACTTTGATGCGCTGGAAATCATTATAAGGGTGCATTCCTACCTCGCGTCAGACACGAAGTGGAGGTTTGGATGGAGGTTCGGACGACCCAAAGTGGCCCACTTCGGGTCTTCCGAACATTGATTTGCCAGAGTTCCAGGTCACATCGGGTCTTCCTCAACTTCACTTCGTGTCTGACCTCATGTAAGACACGAGCCAAGAATGCACCCTAAGCATGCCTTGTAAGCAGGCTTACGGAATTTCTATGAAGCAGAGTGGATATGCATGTTCTCATTTTGTACGTTAGACATTATCGAGTTCATTTTTTTTGGTATGAATGAAGGCGGAGACTATGGCGTGTACTTTTGTTACAAGGTGAGGTTCAGGATTCCAAACTCTCAAATATCTGATTGCGCTCCGCAATCCCTGAGTTTGGGGTACCCCTAGATCTAGGTTTGGTCGTTTCGGTCGGGCACCGATGTTTCAAGGGTTGTGTACTGTGCAGCTTCCTCCCTTGTTTCCTGAGAGCAGCTAAAGCAGGATTTTGGAACTGTTAACCGTTTCATATAGATCCTTCTATATATCACATATCTTTTGCGGTGAAGATTTCCTTGAAATCGACGGCCTTCGTGAAGGTTTGGAATATCTTGCTCATCATAACAGTCCGCGCGTGAACTTCTAATGATGAATAGATCCTTCCACAAATCTTCATTGGTGGATTTGTTTTCATGCTGGATCGCGTCAGTTTATCGCTTTTCGTGGTGCGCAAAAACTCAGTACATAATCAAAATCACCCAGCAAAACAATGTTTTCAGTACTTTTTGAATACGGAGTCTGCTTGTTTTCAATTATCACTTTGTCAAATTACAGTTATTTTCATAGCGAAATGCAGCACATATCTACCGTGTTCAAAATGAACCCAGTCAAGAGTACAAATTCTTGGCCTAAACGTACGTGGTTTGTCCTTTATTATTTTCATTGACCATGTGACGTTCCATTGTTTCCAAACCCAACGCTTAAGAATCGACGGAATCCTGAACAGCAGGTGCAAAATACCGAATCTACGAGTGAGCGCACCTCACCGCCAGCCATCGCTTCTGGTGGTGTAACCAAGATTATGCTTTGCGGTTCACGCATCAACCTCGCCAGTGCAGCAGCGTCGGGTGGCGCAAGGACCAGAATCTAGGGCTAGCTCCATTGCCATCCATCGTGGAGAAATGACAGGCTGGGGACCTGGGGTGTTTGGGCTGCATGCCGGATTGTTGGGCAAAGTGAGGCTCTGATGAGCTCTCAAGTTCGAAGTTTCCAGCTGTAATTGTACACAAGAAATACCCCCTATGGGGTTAATATAAGAATTAACACACTAAGATCCAGAAAAACGTTTCTGTTACTTTCTACGGTTTTTCCTCCTGCGAGAACAATTACTATATAAAATATACATGTCAAAGTACGTTATGCTAAATATCTCGAGGAATTTAATTGCATATGCGTTTGACTATCAATAGCACAGATAAGTAGAAATTACTGGAGGTGAGTGGTGATGGCAGGTATTCCTCTGGGGAAGTTCGATTCTTTTTTTGGTGCTGAACTTCGCGATGCTGAAAATGAAAAAGGGGATGCGTAGGGTGCGAGTCACCAGCTGTCGGCGACTCAGGCAAGCGATCCCTCCAATTCCAAGAGGGCAACATTGCTTCACTTCATCATGTGCTCATCAGTGTACTGTGAACTTCAGTGAAACCCTTACCGTGCTGGATCCTAGTCTCTTTGTCACAGAGCAGTCACTAGACCAAACTCACGTGATGCCTTACCTCGCACAAACTTCGTCACAGGCAGCTCAACTGGGAAATCTAGATAGAAGTTCCTCAAAAATAGCTTTCTTTCCTTCCGAAATGCGCGATCAGTATGAAAATGCAAGGCAAGTTCCTCGTCCTCAGCCTCAACTAGAGCTTGAGCTCAGTCTCGCTCCCAGTCCATCCTTGGGCATCAGGGCCCATGCCGATCACTCAGAAATTCCGCCGCATGACCGTCATCATGGAGGCGATGATCAAGTGCGAGTGGGAAGAGAAATCGCCGAGTTTCCTTCACGACATTTGCCATCGATTCGTTGTCCTGAAGATCGCGCGCATGGCCCTGCAACCGGCGATCGCCGTCAGGAAACGCATGAGCCTCAGTATCGGCGCGAAGCAGGCGTCGGGTCCAGTCAACTTGAAGCAGATCTGCGGATTTCTGGATCCAATGTTGCTCCTTACGCTGCTCCGGGCACGTCTGTGGTTCCAACGATACACCTGCTTGAAAGAAACGCCATCGAGTCCAGAGATATTTGGTTTCGGTCACCCAACCAGCAAGATCTCAGCATCCCATCCACGACAGCTCTCTGGAGCCACCGTCCTGGCGTCTCGGCGACGGCAGGAGTCCGCCTGTCCCCGGAACATCCGCCTTTTCAGCATGAACCGTCGCTTTTCCGCCTTGGAGACTCCCAACCTGCTGCCAGTACTGGCCGTGCTACCGCGGGAAGAGAAACGCATGTGAGTTCAACCTTCCAGACGGCGGCAGCATGCGATCCAGCAGTGGTAGCTCGAGGCCTACCTGCGCTACACCGGGAGGCGGCAGGCGAGGAGGCACGCAGCAGAGAGTCCATGATCGCTGTCGTCATGGCTGCTGCTGCTGCCGCGGCAGCTGCATCGAGTGCCAGCGGCTCCAACGCCGCCGCAGCTGTTGCTGCCGGCGCTGCTGCCGGCTTTGCAGCAGCGAACGCAGTCGATGCAGGCTTCTCACAAGGAAGACGTCTACTGAGCGCACAGGAGTACGGCGCTGTGATGGGAAACGCCACAGTCATCCCGGCGTCGCTCTCGCGTGTTCCATCCACCCAGCTCAACCCTTCATTTGCCTCTGCTCCGGCTGCAGCATCCCCAGTACCTGCCGCTCCTGCATCAGCCTCTGCGTTGTCTGCGGCGCTCTCTGGGCAGGCGTTGATGGGAGTGCAGCGCGCCATGCTGCTGGCTGCTGCTGCTGCCGCCGTTTCTGGCCACCACAGCGCCGTGCCACATTGCACTGCCGACCCAGCAGCAGCGGCGGTGACAACGGCTGTTCAACCTTCAGCCTCCCAGCCTGCCTCCTCGCTCGCACTCTCCTCGGCCACCACCGCTGCTCCAAGCGCCAGTGCTGCTGCCAGAACAGTCACCGTTGGAAGTGGCGGCAGCAGGGCTGCTGTGTGCGACGAGGAGGGAGGCATGGCCCCTCGTGTGAGCAAGCTCCTCGCCAAGTGGTTGCGGTCGGACGACGAGGGCCCGCACGTGTGCCCTGTGTGCAAGCAGAGCTTCCCCACTGCTGGAGGCCTGAAGCAGCATCAGCACGACCGATGGCGCTGCTCCCTGGGCTCTCAGACCATGCAGGCCTCTGCACCCGCTGCTGCTGCCGCTGCTACTGCTGCTGCTGCTACTGCTGCTGCTGCTGCTGCTGCTGCTGCTGCTGCGGCTGGGCCAAGTCATGTGGCGTCAGGAGCGGCTGGAGCTTCTGCTGCTGCTGGTCGTAGTGGGCGCTCGGGTGTGAGTACGAATGCTGGGGATGGGAGCAGAAACACTGTAAGGCGGGAAAGTGAAAAGAAGGGTAGTGGAAAGGGTGGTGATGGAAAGGGTGGTGATGGAAAGGGCACCACTGCGACTGTGAGAGACAGCACAGGGATGCTCTGGCCTCGGCTGTCCGTGCTTGATTCAGCGGCGAGTGGCGGGGAGGCCATGAGGAAGGACGTGTCTCGGAAGGCCAAGAGTAGGGGAAAAGGAGCTTCTGAAGTTGGAGGGGTGAGGAGCCTGGAGAGAAAAGGACAAACGTCGGGAAGCAAGCGGCCGCAGAGTGAGATTGTCTCGGGCGGTTCATTTATGGAGCACCCAGCAAGGCAGTCAGACGGCCAGCAGAGTGAGAAGCAGCAGATGGAGAGAACTTCAGCGAGTGCAACCCCCTTCACACGACAGGCCAGCATCACCAACACATCACCCCCTCATCGAACCTCCCTCAGTGCCCCCTCCGCTGCCTCCCCTTCCCTCGCCTACTCCTTCTCACTGCCTTCCCATCGCTCGTCCGTGACAGCCGGATTGCAGGGTGCGGAAGGTGGGCAGCGAGGGTTGAGAGTGCACGAACAGCAGCACTTCACTGAAACAAATCCCGTGGCAGGTGAAAAGTTGCTGAGCCCTCCGAAGCGTTTTCGGTCAGGGAATGAGAGAGGAGAAGATACAGGGGAAAATGTTAACATGTCTGATGGAAACAGAATGCGAGGCGGTGGTATCGAGTTTCATCAATCGAGGGACTTTGACTTGGCGAAGCATGGTGTGCGGGTTGAGGACGGGGAGAAAGACGGTATGGCGTACGATGGCATGGCGGGCGACGAGTCGGTGCATGGTGGTGCAGCATCAGCAGACACGACGTCAGCAGGAGTGGCGGATGTGACTGCTATGGCTGGGTGGCTGAGAGCAGCGCACGTGCGCAGAGGAGAGCAGTGGGGACCTCCGCCATCCAACTTTTCTGCTGCTGGCGGACTTCACGGTGGGCTTGGGGTGCCGGCCAGGGCTGCAAGAGGGATGGAGGAGGATATGCGAGGAGGTGGAGGGGAGGAGAGGATGTGCAGGGGAGAGGAGGCGGCGGCGTATGCGGTGGACACACAGCGATGGCACAAGACACAGCGCTCCCGCGTGGAAATCCTTGATCGCAACCTGCCGCCCTGGCAGGCGTCTGACTTGCCTCTCTCCGGCTCTCTTCCAGGTCAGCCGGAGAGAGGGTTTGGTGTGACAGCAGCAGGCGAGCACGGGTCTCGTGCCAATGACTCGTCCACCAGAGCAACCTTCTCTCTGGCTGCCACTGCTGCTGCTGGTGGTGGTGGTGGGAGTCATGGTGCGAGTGAGAGGGCAGAGCCAGGGCTGTCCTTCGACCTCAACATGGCGCATGGGGGAGACGAGGATGACGAGAACGCGCATGGCCGTGACAAGCAACAGCCTCCAGCAGTTGGAAGAGCCACAGATGCGGTGCGTGCTCAAGACCCCAATTCGAACATCTGGAGCAGGGCGGGAGCATCAGGAGCTACTGGTGCAGGCGCAGGTGGTGCAGGCGTACCCACCATGAGCATTCCGGAATCGTGCTGCTCCTGGAACTGCGTGTTCTTCTCGCTTCCCTGCCGCAGAAAGACACGGGTGCAGATGACAGGCAGCCAGGCAGGGGAACGAGGTGAGTCGCAGCAAAAGGAATCTGAGTGAGCAGAGAGGAGTTAGCCAGTCCAGGAGTTAGTCAGCCTTCAGTATAGGTGGGCAAGTCATTGAGGGAACTAGTTGTTGAGAGATGAGCTGGTCCCACAAGACCATCATGTGCGCATGTCAACTGGCAATGAGTGTGTGGACAAAGCAGCATAGCGTCTGCCTATGTATATTCGTTGTATTTAAGCCCGCATTGTACACCCTAGGGTGTATTGATAAATACCCCCCTTCAGCAGGGTGTTTGATTTTGGGACGAGGGGGGAAAGGGGGGGTGGAAGTCACAGAAATCGAAAAAAAGCACAGATTTTGAATGAACTCAAGGAACACAATTGATCTGTGTGGTTTCTACCGCAAAAAGTCGTACAAATCAAGCTCCGTTGGCTCCTGAATTCAAGCACTGATAGTGAAATATGTAAAATTTTTAAATACAATTTTCAAAATTTAAAGATTATGACAAGACTTGTAAAGGATTATGCAGTAAGGAGTCATCTGCTCCTTATCTCGTGGCAGGTCCACAGACCTGCCACCTAGTCGAATCATTTCTAGATCTGAATCTAGAACCCACCCTCCCGCCCTTACGCTAGTTAGTAGCCTCGTTAGCCTCGTATCTATACCAGTGGTAGTTATTTTCGTCTCGTTATATCCTCATTATCTTTGTAATTTGCAATCTAGTGTGCTGTATGATTGAGATCTGAAATATGACGACTGCTCTGCAGACTCCTTGGAGAGTCTTGTCTTAATTGATCTCAAGTAGTGACCAATAGGCAGCCATGGAGTCCACATGCTGGCACGCCATCAGTGCAATCCCCACCACCACCCTCCACCTTGTCACATTGTACGAGGGGCCACGTGCTCCCTGCCAACTCTCCTGCCTGAACTTGGTTGACGAGGTCAATTCATCTTGCATTGTGCTCTTCCACCGCCGTTCTCTCGCTCGCTTCAGCGGACTGCATGTTTCACACCCTCAACATCACGAAACACTTCTCACCACGCCTGCTCTCGTCTTGCTCGAGCCTTGACAATGTGTCAAAGTGGTATGTCGTCCCAGTAGTCCGACGTGCGACATGAGACCTTGCTTCGGCGAGGTGCAATGCGTGCATATTGCATGATAGGCTGAAGATAGCAGGTACGCATATGGTTAAATATGCATGTGTGGAAGCTAATTAAGCTTTTCAGAGGCCGATATTCTAATCCCTAATAATCCCGATAATGCTCTACCCAATGTTCCAATGACAGTGTTCCCGTGCACCAGTACCTTGCCAGAAAACCTCGAATACAACAAGAACGAGGCTCATCCGGATCCAAGGGTCAACGTTAGGAGGCGGAAAATGCGGGCAATATCGGCCTCTGAAAAGCTTAATTAGATCCGCTTCCTTCTAGACAACAACTTGAGTGTAGCCCATGTGCATTTTCCAATGCCGCAAGGACCAATACTTCCGCGACCAGCAGGAAGCGTCTTGCTGGTGCTGGTCGCGCCCCAATATATCTGCAAATGGAGGAAACACTCTACTATCGCTTCCTCGGCAAGCGTAGCCAAGGCTTGCGTGTCCGTGTGTCCTTGTTGCGGGCCTGGAGTTGTGCGTACATGAAGCAGCACCATTGACTGAAGGCTTCCAGCCGATGGAGCTCTGAGTTTCATAACCGATGGGGCCTTACCATATATGTGTAAATGGAGACGGTCCTAAAACTAGCATCTGGTGAGCCATCTTTATTGAATCTGCCTTGTCACTATACTTCTCATTTGTCGGAAACAAAAAAACGATCCTCGTGTTCTCCCACCATGTCCCCTAACAGATTGCAAAGAGAAAGTCGAATATGTTTGGCACTTCGCACGTCAGATGATGGTCAAGTGGAGATTCCACTGAAGAACGTGGTGACTGTCGACCAGAAGTCACTCTTCATCGAACTGCCCTGTCAGCAGACACTAGAGAGGCGAGGGACGTGGATAGTGCATGTGCGCACGTCGGGATATGAAAAGTATAGGCTTACCGTCATGCTGCCGTGCACCGCTGCGGGGAGGAAGCTACCCGCCTACGTCATCTTTGAGAGCCTCACCTTGCCCAAGATACCGGTACCACGTGGTACATACCAATCTCTTTGCCTTTACAATTGCAGACGTCATTATCAGGATCCATCCAAAAGAGTGGATGGACGAGAACGAGACTGGACGACAAATGTCCTCGCCCCAAGCATACACGTTCAAGGATCGGCAACAACCATTCCAGTTCTAGTCATCGCCGACTCCTACCGCGGACATCTTACATCTTTAGTTAAGAGCACATTCAACCTCTTGCATGTCATCCAGTCGATCATCCTTGGTGACTGCAAACACCAGATGTCAGGATCAAGGCATTTGTTATGAACCATTACCAGACGTGGTTCGCTGACCAAGGTATCACAAAAAGAGGTGAGGTTCACATTTTGTCCTCCATGTGGCTGCCCACCCGACCTGTTAACCTCAACCCAATCCTCCTATATTGTCCATCGTGCATGCAACCTGCAGAAGCCTCTTGTCGAGAAGGTGCTCAGGTCACGAAGCCTCATGGGAGGACGTTCTTGTAGACTTTGTGTGTCATTCCTTGAAGGCATATAGCATCATCACTACTGTGGATGGAAGCGGGGGCCATCTTGCTCTCGCTCACCTGAGGACAGAAAAGAGGCTAACGTCTACAACGATGCGCCAGCCCCAGTGGTGATAGCAACCCCCTATTTGAATGCTTGGATGATAGGGTTGAACAAGAGCCAAAAGCAACCGGGGCGCAGAATCTGAGGAGGAAGAGGAGATGGTGATGGAACCGGGGGAGGAGGAGGAGGTGGAAAGCCTTTTGGGATGTATGAAAGTGATGTATGTATATGTTTTATAATATGTAGGTATCCTTTAGTGTTTACATGTTGCTAATGCAAAGGATCTCAATTGGAGCTGACCACGGCAAGGCTGACCTGACGCTGATCTGACGAAGTGAAGTTGGCGGACGGCGTCGGGCCTCGGTGGTCGACGAAGGTGATTGTCGGTGTGGCGTCATACGGCCGTCGAAGTCGGCGCCGACTTAGTGGCCTTCTTCTGGTCGACCAAGTAACTTGTCGACGAAGTTCTGCGGGAAGCGCAAACTTCGCTCCATGCGGTTTTGCGAACGTTGACCAACCTAGCACCTGTGCAATATGCATCACGTACACAATGTGAACGCAACCGTCTATTGAGCAGACCTGCACCTACTTTGTTAGGTGTGCACATGTGCGCGCACGTTCTCCTGCGACTCCAGCGCTTGCAGGCCACCTTGCTGCAGCGTTGGCAAGCCACCTTGGTGCGACGTTGGTAAGCCGCCTTTGTGCTTCGCTGGAGGCCGACTTGCTAGCTTGCTTGGTGTTATATTGTGTTCCTGCTATATTGAAGTTGCCATGCCATTGTGTGTTTTTTTCTTTTCAAATTTTGCGAGTGAAACTCTTGTCAATTTCACCTACAAGCATAACAAGTAGTGCGAACGTATGTAAAGCTTCTATCTCACCGTACAACCCATGTCTTCCAATGCATTCCACATCCCGTTGTAGAGTGACTCTCCGCAGACGTTCCGTTTGAACACACATGCGTTACTTTTCACCAAATGACTATACCGATTTAGGAAGGGTGTGTCGGTTCTAGAGCGTGATTTCATTCTAGAAAAATCATGGTTACCTACCTGTTACGTGCCTATATATAGTCCCGTAGTTGTACCCATGGTTCATAATTTACATAGAACACAATTCCATATCCTGGACCTGTGACACTGAAGGAATGTGGAACGGGCCAGAATAGCATCATTACGAGCCATACTACGGAAAACTTGGAGCTCCTCCACGGCTAACTGCCGCTGTCGTGTGTGGAAAAGTCGAACAGGTGGGGCCGCTGTTCGATGCTGCAAGCTAGGGTCGAACTCGCTCGAGGACCTGTCCCGCCACCCATTGGTTGAACAACTCCAGTAGATGGACAAGATAGGAGGGTTCGGTGAGGAAAGTGATTCGCATATGATCCGTGTCCCAACCCGAAGGACCCGCTACTGACGCACGAGCAGCTGTGATGGATGGCTCTGGCCAAAGTGTTGGCTTAGAGTATCGGCCGCTGACCATCGTCGGCAGTGTAATCGTGGGCCCAATCCGGTAGCTCCTCAACGCTTGCAGGGTGCTTCCCTCGCAATGATTCCACCATCGCCTCGGACGGTCGCGTCATCTCCCCTACAGTGAGGCAATCCAACCCTCGACTCCACTCCCCCACTTTACACCACGTCCGACAAAGTGCCAGGCGGATAGTGTATGGGTCCTGGTTCGCAGATGTGTAAGTGAGTGGGCGAACCGCCGGGCGTGCTACGGCCAAGGCGGACTCGTACAGCTGGTGCCACCTCCCCTCCCATAATGCCCTTGGATGCTCCATTATTGCTTCTCGATGGCCCATGCCTGGCTTGGATGGCACGCCTAAGTTGAGGCGTGGAAAGGCCAGGAGGACCAATGTGCCCGCTTCATCATTTGGCCGACCCTTCAACCGCTTCAATCCACAAAGAAGTGTGTCAAGGAAGCCCAGTCGAGCTCGCTGATGGATTCATCGCACAGTTCAAGGCCTCAAAATCACAGGAGCTGACCTCTGCCCATACCTCCTCATGGATCTCACGCGGCGCCGGACGCTCCGGTGTCTGGTTCTCGACCAATGATGGGATGGAACCGAGTGCATGCGCGTGCCTCTCTGCCTCTGCCGACCTACATGCCTTCATATGGCACACATCTGTCCCTCGTGTGGCAAATGTATGGAAACACGTATCGCATGTTCCCCATGGTTTGATTCCTTTTCATATGGGATATATTTTGTTTTGCCTCGGGCAGAATGCGTCGTGGCCGAACCAACTATACCGAAATCTGAACAGTGTGCATTTGAAGTACCGTGTTACCCCGGATATAAGCGCAGGCCTATGAAAAGCGTGTGCGCTTCTATCTGGAGCACCGCGCTTATGGTCGGTCCTTGATTAGAAGCGCACCCCCCAAGACACCTTGATTAACTATAAGTGCACCCCGCACTTTAGGGATCCTGGCATTACGTGCTACCTGGTCCTCCTAGCATTGAGGTGTGGAAAGGCCAGGAGGACCATTATATACTTGTTACAAGGCATTACGTGCTACCTGGTCTTCCCTCTAGGGATCCCTCTCTGTTAGAGCATTGATGCTGTCAGAGTTATATGACATAGCTACTGTAGGCTATAGTGGGGTAGCACATATGGGGTACAGTTGCCTAGGGTTTGCCTTTTGTACCCAACTTTCACTTAGTCATTTCATTCCTGTTTTTCTTGATTCACATGGTATCAGAGCGGTCTCGGGTTCGAATCCCGGTGTATGCACATGTAGGCCGTTGCCACTGTGCTCAGTCCTGGGCCTCCCAGTGTGGGGGGGTGTCAGTAGAGCTGCACTGTGAGATCCCCGATCGATCCTAGGGGGGGTTACAGGCGCGTTTGCCTGGGGGGTTATGGGCGCACTGACCCGCTACTGAAACAAGCCCTTTTATCCCAGTGGTCTAGTGGTTGGGATTCTGACAGATGCCTTCCTCCTTGAACCACTTCTCGTACAGCTGGCTCACGCTCGCCTTGAAGGAACGGTTGATGGAGACATCGAGAGGCTGCAACTCCGCCGTGCAGCCTCCAGGGATGAGCGCCGGCACTATCTTCAAGTCGACGAACTTATGCTTCACCTCCGCCTTCAGATGTCCTTGATACGAATCGAGGACAAGCATGGCGATCCGCACGCGCACTCCAAATTTTGGCTTGATGAAGGGCTTCACGCCCTCGTCGAGCTAGCGCACGACACCTTCAGCTTCCATCTAGCTGTTGAGCTGCACCGCCACAACCACATCTACGCATAAACAGGAAGGGTGGTTAGTTCAAGAAACACAAAGCAATACCAATACGATAAACGTCGAAGAAGAGGAAGATCACGTGCTGCTTACCAGGTGGGAACATTCTTTCAGACTCGCGCGCGCTTGAGAAACACCCATGGTTTCAGTTTCTCCCAGTCGCCATGCAAGCCACATGACCGTGACGCGTTCCTTCTGAAAGCCTCCGCTTCTGGTGGGCACTGAATTCGAGCCGACTTTTTCCATGGTGTGGTCTGCCAGCATCTCCAGCCACAGCAGAGTCTGGTCCGCGTTGATGATCCATTTGTTGTCGATGTCGTATTCACGACGCGCGTCGCGGAAGAACTGCCATAACTTCTTCACCCGTGCCTCACAATCTTCGCACAGGGATGGATGGGAGCACAAAAAACGGGAGAAAATAATATTTATCACATTCTAGCCAAATAACAATGTGTTCGAGCAACAACAAGGTACAACATAAACGAGGAAATTCTAGGCTGGAAGACATTTACGATTGAAGAGTTCCTGGCCAACCTTCGTCTAAACGCGCCCCCTCATATTCCACCATTTGTGGAACCCCTCCGACCACCGTTGCGATCCCTTGAACTTCACGTCAGGATACAGCTCATTCATCACTTCACGTCCGGGAAATAGTTTGGAGCCGACTGATACAGATGGCCAAACCTTTGCGATGCCATTCGAGGAGCTGGGCATAGACCTTCAACTCCATGGGGCGATAGCATGAAGATCCGATGCGCCCGTGTAGGCGCTTTCGTGCATCGTGTGCATCTTTAAGAAGCTTGGCGGCTTTCTTCCACTCCCCCAAGCACTTGCGGTGGATGCTCGACTCTAGCGCCACCTCTCTTACCGAAGCTGCTACCTCCAGGCGCACGAGCCACTGAAGCCTTTCTTGGGAGGTATAAGCATGACGCTTTCTCTGCGTCGGCTTGTGCCTGGGAGAGGTGGGGCAGGCATCACGATTCTTAGAAAAGGGGTGGGGACACATTCGGTTAGGCGACGGAAATGATGGAATCGGCGGCTTCTCAGGTAAGCCATCGCGCGACGAGCATTCAACGCAGTCATCGTCATCGGCGCCCACGAGTCTCTCGTCCCACGGGCCGTTTTCAGGCTCGCCCCAATGTGGCGCAGGAGCCGGCGCAGGTATGTAATCATCTGGTGCCTTGCCTGAGTCTGGTTTTGACAGGAACCCATTAAACGCGAGACGGGCGATAGTAACAGCATGAGGACGGATTGATTGCCCTTGCAGGATGGAGTCGGCGGAATGGGGGGAGCAGGAGGAGCGGGAGTCGTCGGAGGAGCAGGAGGGGCAGGGGGTGCAGGTGGCGCAGGTGGCAGTGGCGGCTCAGGTGGCACACGACTATACCAGCCGTCTTCGGTCACTCTAAGCGCGGGTCTAGGACGTCGATTGAAGAGAAAATGCGTGCCTGTGAAATCCGCCATGGCTACTGCAACCACGTGGGAGCGGGAAAGATTGATGAAAAAATAACAGAATTTGTGCACAAATGTGCAACGGGAGGGGACCCTGTTGCCCTGGCGGCTTGGGTTCCTCGTCAATAAATGAAGTGAAACCCCCACATGAGATTGCAGAGGACCATGCGTGGCACAGATTGTGCTGCGATGGTCGGGAATATTTGCCCTTATTGCACTATCAAAGCAAACAATACAATGAGCGAATGCATGCGCGAATTGTTTTATTAGCGAAGTGTTTCGGCAACGGTAACGCGATCGCGAAAAGGGGCCCTGTCGGGCCTGATGTCGAGGTTATGAAATGTCGAAGCGTAGGGCCGGGTCGCGGGTTACCAGCCGATCCGGGTGCGTTGGGCGTGATAGTCGTGTTGGCGGGAATAGTCGTGTACGCGGTATGCAGTGCGACGGGAAATAAGGAAAAGTTGTTTCCTTACAATAGACATGTGAATACTCGTGTAACACACTGGAAAGTGTTTTGTGAAAACAGTTTGATTTTTTTTTTTTTTTTGTGAGCATAAGTACACTACATGTATACATACACTCGCAGTCGTAACTGATTCTAGGAGGGCATGCAAGTGGCTACAGGTAACCAGGCCCCCCCTTCCACCTTACGGGGGCTGAAAGGCTACACCGCCATCTTCCCATATGGCCTTGAAACCTGCTCTCCACATCATCGAGGCTTCGGTCTCGTACAATCTGTTCAAAGCTTTTGCCTCGTCAGCATTCAGATGACTCCACTCCCCTGTCCTCTTCGAACCACTCTTGCCAGCCGACCGTTTCCGCACTCTGCTGTAAATCTTCACGTGTCTTGTAAAGCCAACCGCTATGTGCCTCAGTGCTCTCTTAGGCTGAAACCGGCTGCCACGGAACACCGCATTGCACCTCTCCAGCCACACTTGCTGTGCTGTAATTGAAATGATGGCTGCTTCCGGAAAACCTGACGACGTGCCACTCTTCTGGAACAACATGTCTCCGAGGGACTTCATTTCCCTGCCCGGATTCATGCACTGTACCGCACCCTTCATTACCCTGACCACTGGCTGGATCGCCGGGCAGCTGAATAAACAGTGATCCTGCGACTCCACCCCTCCGCAGTACACACATTTCGCCCTCTCCCCCAGGAAAGGGAGCCTCTCCCCCACTTGCAGGTTGTTGCTGTGCAGCCTCAGCACCACCTCCCTCGCTCTGCATGGGGTTGCCAAAGAGTCCCGGACCGTGATGGCCTTCCCCCAATCGATTTTCTTCCCTGCCACCTCCTCCCACCGCAACTGCTGCTTTGGCTGAGACAAAGAGGGTTTCATCGCCTTCCTCAGCTGCTTCAGCCCGGCTCGCTCCCCTTTTTCACAGATCGGAGTGTATAGCAGCCTTGTTCTCGGGGTTCCAAGCGGGCCGCGGACTCTCCCGTCAATGACCGCCATGGGCGTAGCTCGTAGGAAATTCACCGTCGTCACGTCAGCGTACCTCACCACCGATATGAAACCTTTTTTATCCACTTCCACCATCCTCCCGTACAACACGCCGTCTTCCACGTGTTCCAGCTGGTAGTAGAGGAACTTTCCCGGCCGGTAAGACGGTGAGCAAATAAGCGCCGTCTCCCTAAAAACCTCTTCCGCTGTCAATTGGTTGAGTAGCAAATCCCTCCACCTCTGGGGCGTTGCTTCCCATGCTTTGAGAGCCCACTTCCTCTGTTCCGCACCTCCCAGCTCCTGTTCCAGGACCACCTCACTTTTGAGACTTCTGCTGCCATATGCACCTGTGAAAACAGTTTGAAGACAGGAAAAGGGAAAATATGCCATGGGTAACCAACTTGGGACTCGATAACGTGAATGGTAAGAAAAAAACGCGTACGGCCACTGTATCGGGTTTCCTGACGGGTTTGGTAAGTGGGGTCACGGATTCAGTCACTAACAACATGTAAGAAATCACGCGAATGGTCACACATGTAACTCCCGCCAAATACACTTGAAACTCAACAAATTTCCCGCTCGCGCCCAACCAATCTGCTAACCTGTAAAAAATCTAAAACCCAATCGGAATCGGACGCGGTTGGGAACTGATCAACCCTAAACACTTGGCGAGTTACGTGTTTAGGGTTGATTCATTCGAAAATGCATCCAGGTTCTTTTTGGGTTTCATTTTGTTTTGGCGGGATTTTCATCTATGGCCATTCGCGTTTTTTTTTACCAGTTGATTGTGCAGTCAGTCATCATAGGTTGCCTGTCGTAGATTCTCGACCACGGAGGGGTAATCAGGATCGTAGAAACACGGCCAGGGAATCACAGGGTAGTTGCGATGGGCGCATGCGGAGATTTCTGTGCTCGCTCATGTGCCTCTCGCGCGACCCGTTGTTGATCGGTTAATCGTTTCGATTACAACCACGACTGCTTCTCAATTTAGCCCTTTCCAACACTAGGGTTTCATGGACTAGCAGGAATCCCCCGCTCATTGCGAGTCAGAACTGCGAATGGCGCGGGAGCGAGCGCCGCTGACGCGGCGGGCGGTGGGCGCGATGGTGCTGGCGACGGTGCTCATCGGGGCGGCAGTGGCGCTGTGGGGTCGCGACCGGCGCGACGGCGAGGGGCTGCAGCGCCTGCTGGCGGAGCAGCAGCGCTTCCAGCAGACCTTCCTCGCGCAGCTCGACGACCACGTCGCGTCGGTACGCCACGTGGCGCCGGTACGCCATGGGGGCGCGGCCTGTAGAATCATCCGCCTTCTCATGCTCGTTCTGCCATCCCGCCCCCTCCGCACCCATCCTTCTCACGCATTGGCCACTGTCCCTGTCCTTCTCCCCTCCGCTCTCGATCTCCCAATGCCCGCCACTCCTCGCCAACGCATCCCATCCCCCGCGCCCCATCTCCGCCGCTCAGGTGCATCCCGCGGTGGCGGCGCTCTCCAACAGCGTCGCTCCGCGCGCGGCGCACGCGGGCGCAGTAGCAGTGCGCGCGGGGCACCGCGGGGCAGCGCAGCTGTGCGCGTACAGCGAGGATCAGCTCGCGGAGGCGCTGCAGCGCGCGCACCACTGCGCCATGGGCGAGGCGCGGTACTATCTGGGCGGCGTGTGGATGGACTGGGGGCTGCTGGAGCGCGAGGTGTCGAGGGACAACGACCCCGCGCGCCTCTCCTGCGTGCTCGCCTGCTCCCTGCGCCGCGACCTCGGCTGCCTCCCCCACCTGCCCTGCCTGCACGCCCTCTGGCTCCGCCACCTCAAGGAAGGTGCGCAGGGTCCTGGCAGTACAGAAGGGGGGCCTGGCAGTACAGAAGGGGGGCCTGGCAGTACAGAAGGGGGGCCTGGCAGTACAGAGGGGGGGCCTGGCAGTACAGAGGGGGGGCCTGGCAGTACAGAGGGGGGGCCTGGCAGTACAGAGGGGGGGCCTGACAGTACAGAGGGGGGGCCTGGCAGTACAGAGGGGGGGGGCGGGAAGGGGTGTGGGAAAGGGAGGCACCTGATAGTTGTTAGATATGCAGAAGTGATGGTGAGGAGGAAGGGGATGCGAGAGGGGGGGCGAAGGAGTATGCAAGCTTCCCCTACCCGTCTTCTCGCTCTCCCACTGTGCTCGTGCTGCTCTGCCATCGCGTGCAAGTTCCGTTGGCACAACCCCTCGGCACCCGTGCCATCGCCACACCTGCCATCACCACCTGGCGTCCTTCACTCACTGCCCCGCTCCGCACCTCCCTGCATTCCGTCCTTCTCCCCTCCCCCCATTCTCCCACTTTCCTCTCCCCCGCTTTCCCCTACTTCCCCCCGCCCCCCACGTGGCCCCCTCCCCCCATGGCAGACGTGGCAGCGCTGCACCAGTTCTACGAGAAGGACGCAGCACTGCCAGTGCTGCGCGCCGACCCCGCTCTGCTCGCCATCCTCGACGCCGGCGCTGGCGTGGGCGTGCTCTCCCTGCTGCTCGCTGCCTTGTGAGTGCTGCTCTGGGTGCTGGCTTGGGAGGATGGGCATGGGTTGAGTTGAGAGGATGGGCATGGGTTGAGTGGATGGGCATGGGTTGAGTGGATGGGCATGGGTTGAGTGGATGGGCATGGGTTGAGTGCTCGCCATTCTCGATGCCGTAGCTGGTGTGGGCGTGCTTTCCCTGCTGCTCGCCGCCCTGTGAGTGCTGCTCGCCGCCCTGTGAGTGCTGCTCGCCGCCCTGTGAGTGAAGCAGGCTTGAGGTGAACGGCATGGGTTGAGCTTTTGGGCCGGGGTTAGAGTGTATAGAGGGTGCCTAAGGCGCGGTTTGGGGCACCGTGCTTATGGTCTCAGGGACTCAACCTTACCGCCTGTGCCACATGCCACACGCCACCTGCGTGCGTTGCTTCCCTGGCAGGAATCCACAAGCCACGGTGGTGGCGGTGGAGGCGGGGGAGAGCAGCTTCAGAGCGCTGCAGCGCAACACAGCAGCGCTGCCCAACGTGGTGGCTGTGCGGGGCGGGCTGTGGCCGTACGAGACCAGCCTGCATGTGGGGCAGGATGGCCGCCTCACGCCCGCCCAGTCCATAAACGCCCAGGTGTGCTGAATGTGAGGCCTGCTGTACTTGCCTCCATGTGCCACTTTCTCCGTGTTCCCTCTTCCCTGCTCCATTTCGTCCCTGCCCACTTAGTAGTATCACTCTTTCATCTTGCACATGCCACTGCTCCCTCATCCCATCCCATCCCCACACAGGGAGCGGAGTCCAGCTGGGCGCAGGCGGACGTGGTGCCGGGGCTGTCAGGCCCCTTCCTGCTGCGCTTCCTCGCCCTGCCGCGCTTTGACCTCGTGCGAATCAACACGCACGGCAACGAGGAGCCGCTCTTCCACGCCCCCTCCGCCCACCACGACTCAGCCTCACCCCATCACGACGCGCACTGGCTGCTCACCGGCCCGCGCACGGCCATCTTTGACTCACACCCGGGGCTCTTCCCTGCCTCCGCCGCCTCCTCGCCCACCCCCTCCACCAACGACCGCGCCAGCATCCCTGCTACATTCCTCTCGCAGCACGGGGGCTTCGAGCAGGTGCCTGAGACCAAGGGGTCCGGCTTCATTGTGCTGCGCCGTGGGGAGGGTCGGGGGAGTTCGGTGGTGGAGGGAGTGGGGTTTCCTATCTTCTCGAATGAGACCGCAGCAGGAGAAGGGTTGACGGGCGTGGGAGGTGCAGCAGTAGGAAGGAGTTGAAGGCAGCAAGGTTGCGCCTATTGAGTTGATCTTATAAGTGTGTTATCGTGTAATCAAGTAGGTAGGATCTATACTTGCGTGTAAATGTGTTATGTTGTGTATTTGTGGGTTTTGTCCGCAATAGTCAGCTTTCGCACTATGGCATTGACAATATTGCACTTCTGGACAGCATTGTGGTAGTCACACATTGTGAGTTTGAACGATTATAGCAAACGAAACAGATACTGCGTTTCTGTAGATTTTGCATTGCCCGGCATTGAGATGCATTCTGCATAAAACTGTACCGTAATTGAAACGTGATGGTTGCTAACTGTTACGAGTGCAATTGAGTGAGCGAGCGAGAATTGCACTATCGAAGCAAAAGTACAATGAGCGAAGGCATGAGCGAAGGATATATAGCGAAACTACAGTGGTAACGGTAATGCGTGCAAAATGGGGTGCGCGACGGGCCTGGCGCCGAGGTTGGGAATTGTCGAGGCGGAGGTCCGGAGCGCGGGTTACCAACCGAACCGTGAGGTTGGGTCGCGTCGTGAACAGTGGCGGGAACAGTGTCGAGGCGAGTGTCGCGAGTGGTAACGGATTACTGTTGGGTGCTGTTGGCGGGAATAGTACCGTAATGTACGCGCTGAGCAGGGATGCGAAGTAAGGAAAATGAATTTTCCTTACACTACCCCCCTCCCCAAGGAGGCCCCTCTTACGAGAGCGCGTGTACATCTCGGAAGTTTCGGCTTCGCAGGTACTCAGTGAGGACAGGGTGGTTCTCAATTCTATCCAGGGGGACCCAGTTGTCTTCGGTGGGCGTGCGGTCCTTCCAGCGGATTAGGAATTCGATTCGGCGGGCTCCCCGTGGGTCACGTACTCGATGGCTCAGTATTTTCTCAGGCGTGATGACTGGCTCAGTCGGTGGTCGTGTCATGCTGGCGGGGCGGTTGCGAGGCAGTTGGCTGGTGGATGGCACGTATGGGCGGAGCAGGCTGACGTGGAATGACGGGCTGACGTACCAGTCAGCAGGGAGGAGGAGGTGGGCGGTGACGGGTGTGATCATGTGGCTGATGCGAAATGGCCCGCAATATCGGGGGCGGAGTTTCGGGGTGATGGGCAGGCGGAGGTTTTGAGTGTCGAGTAAGACCAGGTCGTCGGGTTGGTAAGTGACGGGGCGGCGGTGTCGGTCGGCGTTGCGCTTAGCGATGATGTTTGATTTTTTATTGCTTCTGCTGCTCGGGTCCGTGCTGCTTGTAATATTTCTGCGAACTGTTGTGCGCGTGGGACTGGGTTGTCGGGATTCGGGGTCATGGGTACTGTGGGGTCTTGTCCGTAGTTTAGGTAAAACGGTGACTGTTGGGTCGTGGCAGATGGCGAGTTGTTGTATGCGAATTCGATGAGTGGCAGTTGCTGTTCCCATGTGTTGGGATCATCGCACGTGGCCCGGATGAGCTGTTCCATGGTCTGATTTGTCCGTTCTGTCCGTCCGTCGGTTTCGGGGTGGTATGATGAACTAAACTGTAGTCGCGTGCCGAACTGCTGCCACAGATTCCGCCAGAAGTTGCTGGTGAATTTCGTGTCTCTGTCGCTGATGATCGATGCTGGTATCCCGTGCAGTCGAACGACGGTAGAGATGAAGAGGCGGGCTGTTTCCTCGGCTGTGATTGACTTTTTGCAGGCTGCGAAGTGCGCCATTTTCGTTAGTCGATCGACGACGACCAGGATCGCGTCATTCCCACTCGCTCCGGCCGGTAACCCCGTGACGAAGTCCATCGTCACCTGCTGCCAAGCACGCTATGGGGGTGGTATCGGCTGCAACTGTCCTGCCGGCCGCTTCCGTGATGACTTCATGATCTGGCAGGTGGGACACGATGCCACGTGTCGTTGAACGTCGGTCAACATCTCGGCCCAGTAATAATACCGCTGCAGCTGCTGCCGTGTTTTTTCTACTCCGAAATGCCCCGAGGTAACTCCGTCGTGTGCCTCCTGTAACAGTAATTCCCGTAGCAGTGTGTACCCTGGTACCCAGATGCGGTCGGTCCCGGCTTTTACGTAATAGACTCCCTTGGCTGCTGCGAACTGCTGCGAGTTTCCTCCTGTGAAGAATGGGTCCGTTTGATATCCGTGGGTGAATAGTCCTGTCAGTAGTGGGCTGGTCTGGGCGAGTAGTATCGCGTAGATTTGGGCAGTGGGGCGGGTCAGTGCGTCAGCGATGTTGGATGCTCCTTTTTTGTAGGTGACCGTATAGTGGAAGTTTGACTCGAGGAAATCGAGTCAGCGAATTTGTCGTGGGTTAAGGTGGGGTTGTGCGCGGAGGTACTGTAGGGATCGGTGGTCTGTCCGTACTGTCACGTCTGCGCCGGTCAAGTAACGGCGCCATACTTTGAACGCGTGCACGATTGCAAGCATTTCGCGGTCGTGTATCGGGTAATTTTTCTCGGGCGGATGCAGTTTTCGTGACTTGTATGCGATGGGCTGTAGGCCGTTGCCGAAATCCTGTAGCAGTACGGCCCCGATGGCGATGTCACTTGCGTCGGTAACTACTTCGAATGGGCGGTGTGGGTCGGCGATGCGCAGGACGGGCGGTGAACAGAGAACATTTTTCAGGGCAGAGAAGGCAGCATGCTCATTCTCCCCCCACGTAAAAGCGACCCCCTTCCGCAGCAGATCCGTCAGTGGGGCTGTTAAGCGAGCCATGTCGGGGACGAACCGACGGACGTAATTAACAAACCCAAAAAAACTCTGCAGCTCCGTGATATTCGTCGGGGGGTGCCAGGCTTTGACAGTGTCCAGCTTCTTCGGGTCAATCTCAACCCCAGCCTCCGAAATAACGTGCCCCAAAAACTCGAGCCTGTCCTGAAAAAACTAGCACTTAGAACCTTTGGTTAGTAACCGATGCTTATCTAAAATCTGAAAAACTGCTTCGAGATCCGCTAAGTGCTGCTGCTTGTCACGACTGTAAACAAGGATGTCGTCGAGGTAAACTATCACGCATTTATCTAAAAGTGGCCTAAACGCCTCGTTCATGGTCATCTGAAATGTCGCTGGTGCGTTGGTCAGCCCGAAAGGCATCACTGTGTACTCGAATGACCCGTATCTAGTCCTGAAAGCTGTTTTGGCGCAGTCCGATGGTACGACCCTAATTTGATAGTAACCTCCCCGTAAATCTAATTTCGAAAACACCCGTGCTGTTCGCAGTTGGTCGATCAGTTCGTCGGCGCGGGGAATGGGGTACCGCGACTTGACTGTTACCCTGTTGAGCGCTCGGTAATCGATGCACATGCGAAACCCTCCGTCTTTTTTCGGTGTGAACATTATCGGTGCAGCGAATGGTGACGAACTTGGCCGGATAAACTACTTCTCTAACAAATAATCTAACTGCTTCCTCAGTTCGTCGAGCTCGGGCTGTGTCAGTCTGAACTGGCGCTGTACAGTTGGCTGCGCCCCCGGTTCTAACTCTATCCTATGGTCGTGCGCCCGCTGAGGTGGCAGCCCCTCCGGTAAGTCGTCGGGAAAAATCCCCGGGTACCGTTTCAACAGCTCCTGTAGTTCGGGTGGTACTGCGGCTAACAGTTTCTGAAAATCGTTCGGCTGCTCTGCTTCTCCTACTACTGCAATGTCCACTGCGTACACGTCAGCCCCAGCGGCGACTGCCCGTTTCATTGTGATGGCGTTGACGTGGACCGTTGAAGACTCAGGCGACTGCCAGCGAGGTAGCGCGACCCAGTTACCGCTACTTCGCACAGTGCAGCTACCCGTCGTCCAGTCGATTCGCGGGTTATACCGTCGCAGCCAATCACGTCCCAGTAAAATGTCGTGCCCATCCAGTGTCGTCGCGAGCATTTCCTGTGTAAACCCGAAGTTCCCCCCGCAGCGAACTTTTACTCTTTCCACCTTCTCCCGTATGGCCAGCGGCGTGCCGTCAACTAAGCGTGCGTCGATCTCTGGTAAGCACCGGCTAAGAGTCAGTTGCAGTTTCCTTGCGGTTGCGGTATTAACTAAACTGTGGCTTGCTCCTCCGTCGATAAATATCTTCACTGCTGCTCCCTGTATTTTCCCGTGGATCAGTACTGGGCAATCCGTCGCTGTACCCTCCTTATTCGTCCGAGCCCGATCGATGGCGTGAATCGGTACTGTGACTCGGTGAGGGTCGGTGTGGTTGGGCGAGCAGGCAGTCTCGTCAGTAGTTGGCCCGACTCCTACTGACTGCTGGCGTTTCCCTGCCTCTGAGACTCCCTCCCCTGCTCTGCTCCGCGGCGCCTCAACTCCTCTGGGCATTCGCTCTTGCGATGGCCCGGCCTGTTGCAAGCAAAGCAGCGCCCCTTAAACGGTGCGGCAGCTGCATTCGTCGCAACAGCGTTTACAGTGGCGTGCTCGATCGGTCCCCGAGGACGATGTCCGTAGTAGGACCCCGGTCTCGGACGGCGCAAAATGTCAATTTTCTCGGCGAGCGCGAGAATCTCGTTGAAGTTCGAGAGTCCGCGCAGCATGATTTCGTACGAGATATCCGGCTTCAGCCCTCCAACGTAACGGTCCACCCGCTCCGCTTCGTGCATGTAGCCGACCTGCTCGCAAAGTGTGAGAAAACCGCTCGTGTAATCTTGAACCGACCCGAGCTGCCGCCAAGTGCGCAATCTCTGACGCGCCGAAATAGAAGCCGCGATCGGCTCGAAGCGCGCCCGAAGCCCTGCGCACCACGCATCCCACGTGCTGTATTGGGCGGTTTCGCAGAATGAACTCCAGACAGCTGGACCCGTGGGCCCTTCCTCTTGCGACGGTGGCTCGTAGGCGCGTGGCGACGTCACGATGACTCGCCACCAGTCCATGGCGGGGCCCCTTAGCAGCGAAACGGCATACCGAATCTTCGCTGCGTCCGACTCGACGTAATTCGCGTCGAAGAAGACGTTCATCGTGAAGACCCACGATTGAACCGTCGGACCTCCACGCTGGCTCGGGTCGAAGCAGGGCGGGCGTTGTGGCTTGAGTGGCATTGGTGCCATGATGGCCTGTTCGCCACTTGTCGCCGCGAACTCCACGTGCCGACGGGCTTCACGAGGCTCCCGCGGGCTTGGCGCGACCCTGTTTCCTCCCATGCCAGGCATTGGTTGGGCGGCGCTATCACTGGCTGCTCCTGAGCGCTGTCCCACGCTGTCATGTTGTGTTGGTGTGCCGGACGAGATGACGATCGGCTCGTCCGATTGTGCAGGTGCATTTTGTGATGCTGGAGCGTTCGTCGTAGATTGCTGACGCGCGGAGTCACGTTCCGCCGTGAGCGTCGCAATTTCGAGCGCCGAATCTTCAACTTGGCGCACCAGACGGTCGAGCTGCTCCTGCGTCAATGTTGCGAGAGTGAATTCGGCCATGGCGGGGTTGTCGGGCGAGCTCAGCGAGAGCCTCTGTCGTGGTCGTGCGTGCTTACGAGAGAGCACTACGAGCGGCGGTGCTGTGTCGCTGAGAGACGTCTACCCCCCCCAAAAAATTGAGATAGTGGGGAAGCGAAGGTGTGGGTGCGGTCCGAGAAGAGATCGTAGGCTCTGAATACCAAGTGTTACGAGTGCAATTGAGTGAGCGAGCGAGAATTGCACTATCGAAGCAAAAGTACAATGAGCGAAGGCATGAGCGAAGGATATATAGCGAAACTACAGTGGTAACGGTAATGCGTGGAAAATGGGGTGCGCGACGGGCCTGGCGCCGAGGTTGGGAATTGTCGAGGCGGAGGTCCGGAGCGCAGGTTACCAACCGAACCGTGAGGTTGGGTCGCGTCGTGAACAGTGGCGGGAACAGTGTCGAGGCGAGTGTCGCGAGTGGTAACGGATTACTGTTGGGTGCTGTTGGCGGGAATAGTAATGTACGCGCTGAGCAGGGACGCGAAGTAAGGAAAATGATTTTTCCTTACACTAACCAAGGATTGTTTTTGCTTATTTGGTTATATTGTTATGGATTTGTATGTCCGCACCTATAAACGGGTACTGTCGTCGTCGCTGCCTCCCCACGAGGATGCACGTCCGCATGTCAACGCAAATGGAGGGCGCAAGCCCTTTGCAGAGGGACGGACGGAGGGAGTTTGCCGATGCTTGCAAACCTTCCATTCGTGGAATAATTTGGCGGGAACGGTTTGATATATTAAGCGATGCAGTACGGTTCCATTGACAAACCAGGAGTCACCTCACTCTCACAAGTCCTCTGGGCATGCTTCATGTGGGTTGTCTAGCCTAGCTTCTATTTCCTGACTAGTAGTCTACCTTGTTGGCGGTGTTAGCTTACAGAAAGGTGTTAGTCTTTTGTTAGTCCCTTGTTTCAAGATGGCAGTCGACTCGCCTATCCAACGGCTACCGGAGGAGCTGCTTTCCCAGATCCTGCGTTTTCTGGTTCGACCTGATGGTCAGCTGGAGCATGCAGGTGTGAGCAAGCAATGGCGTCGCCTCGCATACCGCTTGCAACATGAGATCCACTTGCCTTCGAACCTCTGCATGGATCCGCGTCGGCTCGTTCAACGTCTGGCGTTGTTCACCAACCTCAGAAAGCTCATTCTTCCAACTAACAGCCTCACCGCCCCCTCGGATTTCTTGTTCTCTCGCCTCGCGGACTTGTGTCCTCATCTGACCGCGCTTCGAGTAGAATCGATGGACCGTTCTATATACAGTCGCAAAGGCGTAAGCGAGCAGAGCCTGGAGTTTCTATTCGGCAAGTGTACTCAACTGGAAGATCTCCATCTGGAGTGTTCGGTGTATCCTGCTGCTGCTATTCCTCCATCAATCGGCCAACTCACCTTGCTCAGGAACCTGCATCTCGAGGCAAGCGTCACGAAACTTCCCGACACATTGACCTCGTTGCAGCTTCTCAGAAGCCTCGAGCTGCACGCTGGCAGACTCGAGGCGTTGCCGTCAGATCTCGGCAATCTGCTTCGCCTAACGTCGCTCAAGCTGGACAGTTGCCGCTCCCTGGCGTCGCTTCCGGAATCTTTCAGGCAACTTGCCAATCTGAACCTTCTATCCTTGGATTACTGCTCCATGCTGCAGCTGCCTGCGTCCCTCACCGAGCTGCCTTCTCTCGCCGTCCTGGAGATTCGATGCTGCCACTTTCTTCTCCCGTCTCCCGTCAGTTTTCCGCGACTGTGGAGGCTCGAATCCGTCTGTCTGGAAGGAGTGACGGGAATGCGCGGGCTAATTGATGCCCTAGAGCATCTGTGGCGGCCCAAGGTTCTAGTGATCAAACGCTGCAGCGATATCACGTCTCTGCCCGAGTCTCTCTTCCGCCTGCCGTCACTCACCAGTCTCACCCTTGAAATGCCACAGCTCTCAGCTTTTCCTGACCATGTTGGGCTGTTGTCAAAGCTGCGAACACTCAATCTGGAGATGAAGGAGCTCACAAGTCTTCCTCATTCCATCGCTCTGGTTACCACGCTTCAAGAACTTTCCTTGGATAATTTCTGGAACCTGCCGTCTCTGCCCGAGGAGTTCGGGCAGCTGAGTGCTTTGGAAACTCTGCACCTGAAAAACCTTTGCCAGCTCACACGCCTGCCTGATTCCCTCGGGCAGTTGACAGCTCTCCGGGAGCTGAAAATAGAGGAGTGCGGGCAGCTGCGGCAACTTCCGGACACCCTATCCCAGCTGTCGTCTCTCGAGCACCTGGAGATTAAGACGTGCACGGGCCTCACCGCGCTGCCAGATGAAATAGGGAACGGCCTGCACTGTTTGCGTTATCTGCATCTGAACCGCTGCTCATCCCTCACCCACCTCCCTCCAACCTTCTCCGGCCTGACTTCTCTCCAAACCCTCAAGATTATCAAAGCGAAAGGCTTTAGAGGCACCCTACTAGACGGCTTCTGCTGCCTGAAAAGCCTCAAGGAGTTGGTGCTTCAGCACATGCTCCGCCTATCCGCCCTTCCTGACCCCTTCTCCGGCGCTTCTTTACTCACCAGCCTGGATATTTTGAACTGCCCTAAAGTAACGGCTCTGCCAGAGGGAATCGGACGGCTGGAGGCGCTCGAGGTGGTGAAGATCGCACGGATGGACGGCTTGAAGCATCTCCCTGGGTCGCTGGTTAGGCTGCCCCGCCTGCGCGTGCTGGAGGTGCGGGCATGCTGTGGGGTTGGCGCGCTGCTAGGGGATGAAGTGGTGGCCGAACGCATTTCCAGTGGCTCTTTGGCACACTCTAACCGCACCCGCACCAGCAGCACCGGGAGCACCGGCACCGGCAGCACCGGCACGAGCAGCACCGGCACGAGCAGCACCGGCACGAGCAGCACCGGCACCGGCAGCAGCAGCAGGGCACTGCTTCCGTCCCTCACGAGTCTCAAGATGAAGTCGTTTTGTTGCCACACCATTGGTCCGTCCCTTGGCCAGCTTTCCTCTCTCACGAAGCTCAAGCTCCTGAACCTATGCTACCTTGTATCGCTCCCAGAGACCATCTCTCAACTCTCGCGCCTGAAAAAACTCCGAATTTATTCGGCCATCCAGTTGAAGGTTCTGCCTGACGCCTTCGGAGGGCTCTCAGGTCTGCGGGTTTTAAAGCTGGTTTACCCGACTGCATTACGGCAGCTGCCCGAGTCTTTTGGGCAGATGAAAATGCTTGAAACGCTGGAGATCGTTGACTGCTACAAGCTGAAGAAGCTTCCAAGTTCCTTCGCGGATCTGTCCAAGCTACAGTCCTGTATCCTCACCAAGCTTGGGATTGTGACAATTCCAGGTGATTTCTGGAAGCTGACTTCCCTCCAAACGCTGGTGCTCCTGGGGCTGAAGCATGTGCGCAGCTTGCCAGAGTCGTTGTCTAGGTTGCCTAAGCTGCAGGTGCTGCGGGTGATTGCGTGCCACAAGCTGGCACGGCTGCCGACTGCTCTCGGGAGAATGGCAACGTTGCGCGAGTATGATGTCAGGAAGTGTCCTCTTCTCCCTTGGCGAGACGGGAGGTGGGCTCCTGCAAGGGTGGAAGAGGGGGATGGGGAGGAGGGAGAAGGAGTGGCGGTTGGTGAAGGAAAGGAGGACGGAGGGGAGGAGGGAGAGGGTGAGGAGGGTGGAGATGCGGTAGGGGAAGGGGGAGGGGAGGAAGGAGGGGAGGAAATAGAGGGTGAGGAGAGTGGAGATGTAGCAGGGGAAGGGGACGAGGCGGACAGCGAGGCAGAGGAGGATGCAGAGAGTTTGTTTGAGAGATTGCAGATCCGGCATGACTATGGCAGGGACAGTGAGGATGACAGGTACGTCGACGAGGGGGGCTGGGGGTCGAGTGATGAGGACGAGGAGGAGGAAGGAGGGGAGGAGGCAGAGGGTGAGGAGGGAGGAGATGCAGCAGGGGAAGGGGACGAGGCGGACAGCGAGGCAGAGGAGGATGCAGAGAGTGGTGGTGAGGATTTGTGGATCATGCATCGTTATGGCAGGGACAGTGAGGATGACAGGTACATTGACGAGGGGGGTGATGAGGACGAGGAGGAGGAATAACACGGTGGAAGTGGAGGGGGAGGAGGATGTAATGGACTGGCGGAACGAGGGAAGCAGGTTGGGATGACAGGATGAATAGTTGTGATCTTAGACGGGGAAAGGGATTGGGATGTAGTGGGTTTTGTGTTTGTCTTGGCGTGGGTGAAATTTGTGTTTGCCTTTGCTTGCTTGTGGCCGTTCCTTGGGGAATGGAGGGAAGGGACTGGAGGGATCTGTTTTGGGCCGGAGGGACTTTCCCCAGAAAATACTAGGACCAGAGGTTGTGTACTAACATGCATTTTCTTTTTGTGGCAAACAGTTTGATATAAAAAGGGATTAATATGTACGGTACGAACGGTACGCGTACGGTGTTTTGTGAAAACTGTAGGCAACATGCATGTCATAGTGCAAACTGTACTATATTTTGCACATTCCTACACCGGACATACCGTACCGGTAAGTTTGTTCGCGCCACCGCCACGGCAGCCTTGATACCACAAATTCGTGTTTTACAAACTACCACCGTACATCCAATTCGACAGCTAAAACAGCAGCTGCTGCAGTGGTGGATGTTGGGCTGAGAAAATAGCCCTTAGGATCTTTACAAGGGTGAATTCTGGGTAGGGATAATGTAATAGCGGAAGCCTTTAATGAAGTGGTTGAACCACCTTGCGCTAGTATGTGAGGGCAAAGTAGATTGATTAAAACAAAGAGATACAAGATTATATAAGAGTACAAGGAATATGAAGGGGTACAGTTATAACTGTTTTACTGTTGCTGTTGCGGTTCGATACAGTGACGACTCGAGCAACTGCTCTGTAGCGAGTCAGTTGTGTGTCCTTGCTGTCGCGCTGTACTTTGTCAGGTCAAAGGTCGCTGACCTTTGACTTTCGCGTAACCTCCAACAGTTACTTTCAACCTCCGAGGGTTGACTCGCCGGTGCTTCGATATGCTTCGCTTCGTTTGTGCCTTAGTGTTTCGACACGACAGAGGCGCTTAAGATCGATTGTTTCCAACACTCCCCTTCGCTTCTGGAGTGTCGCTGCTGGTGACGTGGCTCTGTCCAGTCAGCAGCATGCAGTACTCGAACTTCTGCTTTCCGAGCTTCTTGGTCAAGTAGTCAGCTGCCATCTCGGACGTGGGGCAGTATGACAGCTCGAGCCTCCCTTTCTCGATCTCGTCCTTCACGAAGAAATATCGCAGAGCGATGTGTTTCGTCCTGTTCGCGAAGCCGTTCTTGTTGGCGATGCGAATTGCCGACTGGTTGTCGCAGAACAGAGTGAAGCTGGGTAGCTGAGCCAGCTTCGCTTCTTCCAGCAGTTCGCGAAGGTAAAGTCCTTCCTTGGTGGCTGAACAGAGTGCAATATATTCTGCTTCAGCTGACGAGAGGGCGATTAATTCCTGCTTGCTCGACTGCCAAGAGATAGGTCCGATAGGTTCGAGGCGGTAGATGTAACCGGTGCGGGAGCGCCTGTTGTCGGAATCGCCAGCGTGATCGGCGTCGACTTAGCCGATTAACTTAGGCGGTGTAGTTGCGTTCTTGTAGTAAGTTAGGCCGATCGTCGGGGTGCTGACGAGGTAGTGAAGAGCGCGGTCGAGCTCTGCTAGATGTTCCGCTTCAGGCTTCTTGAGGTAGGTGGCGAGCTGACTTGCAGAGTACGATAGGTCCGGGCGGCAGGTGACAGCTGCGAAAAGGAGGCATCCCAGTTTCCTCTGGTAGTCGCGTATGCCGACGGGCTTAAGTAGAGCGGAGCTTCCCTTGCTGTTTCCCGTCGTGTAGCGGTACGGTGTGGAGATGGCGTATTTCGCGGCACTGAGGTAGATTGCGTCTTCCTCTTCTCGGATGTTGAGACCGGGGTACTGTGTGACGGTAGATGAGACCGTGAGCGTGAGGTCCTTCTGCAGCTCCCCTTCGAACCAGGTTGTGATGCCGTCGGTCGAGCCGATGTAGAGTAGATCGTCTACGTAGACGATTAACAGGATGTAGTCGGTGCCCTTCGTGAGCCGGTACATGCCCTGATCGTGCGGTAGTTGTTTGAAGCCGATGCGAATGAGGCGAGCGTGCAGGTATTGTTGCCATAGCCGCGGAGCTTGCTTGATGCCGTAGAGCGACTTTAGCTGCTGACAGACTTGATTGGGCTCACCGTTGGAGCCGTGCGGCAATTCGACGAAGATTTCTGCGTCAACATGTGCGTAGAGGAATGCGTTCGCGACGTCGATTTGTCGCAGCTTCTTCTTCTTCATGGCGGCGATCGCGAGGAGGATTCGGAGTGAAGTGTGTCGACTGACCGGAACGAATGTTTCGGTGAAGTCGCGTCCGTGTTCTTGGTCGAAGCCGCGTATGACCCAGCGAGCTTTAAACTTGTCGATGGTGCCGTCAGCCTTTGTCACACGGAAGACCCACTTCCCGGTGAGTACTGTTTTGTTCCGTGCTACGCCGATAGGGACGACCTTCCAGGTGTTGCGTTCCTCCAGTGCCTTTAGCTCCCTGTCCATGGCTTCGCGCCATTTTTCTTTATGTTCCCCCCCCAGAGCCTATTGAACTGTCGCAGGCTCTTTAGGAATGGCTGCGCCGTGAACTGCGGTGACGAGGCCAAGGATTTGGAGTCCACTCTGTGTGTAGCGGGGGAGTGAAGTGTCCTCGGGATAAACTGCTTCATCTCCCGCTTCTGGATCAGGTGCGAAATTAGGTCCTACGCGTTCTGCTTCGTCGGTGTTGACTTGTGCAGGTGTAACGTAACCGTTGTCAGCGAAATGGTAATAGGCTTCGGCGTTGATGCTTTCGCGTAGGTTTTCGTCGTCCATTGGCACGTCGACGGAGCAGTAGGGGAGGGGTCCGGCTTCTTCCGAGGCTCCTTCCACGTTCTGCTCATCCCAGTCAGCTTCGTCGTCTGCCGAGGCGAAGGCTCGGGTGCCAATTAAACCATTGAAGCGATCGGGGTTTTCTTCTTGCAAGTTGGCAAGGTAATACCGGAGGGTGAGGTTTTCGTAGAAAATGACGTCAATTTTCCATGCGTTGTAATGCTTTTCGATGCCCAGGTGTAGTCCCCACTGTGCGCGTTGGGAGAATCGGCCGGCTCGTGCAGATGGGGGCCGGTACTGTACCATGCAGCCGAAGACTCTTAACATTTTTGTGCTGCCCTGCTTTCCTGTCCACAGCAGGTGCGGTGATGCGTTGTTCGGGAGCGATGATGACGAGAGCAAGTTGTGCAGCATGACGGCGTGGTCCATTGCTTCGGGCCACTGGTGGTTGGGCAGGTGCATGCCACGTAGCAGCTTGCGCATGGTGTTCTGGAGGGTCCTGTTCATCCTTTCTGCTACACCTTGCTGTTGATGGGCGTAGGGAAGGGAGATGAGCCGCTTGATTCCCCTTTCAGCCAAGTACTGCTTGAACCTCTGTGAGGTGTATTCTCCTCCCCCGTCTGACTGGAAGCTCTTCAGTTTGACGCCCGATTCTCGCTCTGCTACTGGGAGCCACGCGACGAAGGCTTCGAAGGCCATGTCTTTGCTCGGAAGGTTTAGATGCCAGACGTATCGTGTGGCGGCGTCGATGAAGGTGATGGTGTAGTTGTACGCGTTTTGTCCAGGCTCGCGGTTGTACAAGATGTCGCTGTACACCTTCTCGAGTGGCGCGTAAGCTGGTGCGCTTGGGTTGTGGTGAGACGCGAACGGTTGATGCGGAAAGTCAGCTTCGGGACAGGTGAAGCATGTACCTCGAGCTCGCTGAAGTTCTCTGCCGTCAGTTAGGAGTAGAGAGTCTTTATCGAGCACGCCTGCTCTTATCGTGTTGTTTAACACCGTGTTGCTTGGGTGTCCCATTCTTGCGTGCCAGGTTCCTTCGGTTGCACGATGTTCGGGTGAGCGCCGATACATATCGGAGTTGGAGTAGAAGCTGGCGGTGAAGTTGGCGCTTCGATGAACTTCTCGTGGTGCTGGGTGTAGTCGTTGCGCGGGTGTCGGTGGTGTGTCGTCGACGAGGGTGGTGCCGTTGAAGGACCAGCGACTGGTGTTGACGTTCCTGCTGCTGCCGTTGATGTCTCTGCTGCTGCCGATGTTGTTTCTGCTGCTGCCGATGTTGTCTCTGCTGCTTCCGATGTTGTCTCTGCTGCTTCCGATGTTGTCTCTGCTGCTGCCGAGTGTTGAATTGTTGCTAACGCCCTTGTTCTTTCTGCCTCAGGGATGGTGTGTGAATGCCAGAAGCCGCCGGGGCTGAAATCTGGATCAAGATCTGGAGGGTGGGTCCAGGAAGTGAAGGTGACGATGCCGTCGCTGTCTGCTGTGCCGAGTCTGGAACAAAATAAAAAACGAAGACGTTATTTTTTAGGATCGCCTTTCCGATGTAGAGGCCGCCCTTCCCGTGGTACAGCTTGAACTCCTGAGTGGTGTTGTCTGCTTCAAGGTGGATACCTTTAGCCATCAGTTGGCTAACGCTGAGTAAGTTGTAGCCGAGGCCTTCTGCGATTAAGACCTTGGACATTTGTAGTATGACGTTTGTCTCTCGTGACTGAAGTTGAACGACTCCTTGTCGTCGTGTGCGCAGGTTTTCGTTGTTGGCGACGGTGATGACTACTTCGCGTTGGAGTTGGTACTCTCGTTGCACGAAGCGTCCTGAAGAACACATGTGTTGTCCGCAGCAACTGTCCAAGAACCACATGTCCTTCCCGGATGGCTCGCTTTGGGCGATGGCTGCGTATGTCGGGTTCGGCTGAAGTGAATCGCGGTGAGGTGTGGTGTCGTCGAGTTGTTCTTCCGGTGAGTAGTACGATGGTGATTCCGTGATGCAGGAGTCGCTCAGTCTTGCCATGCAACTGACGATGTTCCTTGCTCCTTGTGCAGGTTGTTCTGTTGAGGTCGTTGAGGCTTGAATCTGGGTCGTGGGATTTGCTTGTGTTGCGCGGGTGCCCTGACGTCTTGCAGATGTGGCAGAACGGAGGTACGGGCTTCGGTTGTTGTTGTTTGTTGTTGTTGTAGCGTCGCTGAGTGTGGAATGCAAATTCCGGTGCTGATGTCTTCTTCTTGTGTCGTTCTTCTTGCAGGTCCATGTCTTGCTGCTCGGCGTGGATTTCGGCGCAGAGCGCTGCTTCGGAGATTCTTCCGTGGGCTCGGAGAATGGCCTTTGTGGCGCGCCATTGAGGACCGAGGCCGCCAATGATAACTGTCACGAAGGCGTCTTCAGATATCGACCCTCCGCATCGAAGAAGCTTGTCGCGCAACTCGCGACATTGGCTGATATACGCCATTCCTTTCTCGCCTGGTTTCATTTCGACCGTTGTCAGTTGCGCCATTAACCGACTTTGATTTTCGCTGTCTGTTGCTTGATACAGGCTCTTCAAGTGGTTGTATGCGAGCTCCGCGGAGGTGCCGTAACCCCGGTAAGACCGTATATTCTGCTGTTGAGTCGGGGTGATGTTTCTCAGTAGAATCGTGTACGCCATCATCGACTGATAGGTGTACTGCTGCTTCTCATACTGTGTGCCGTTCGTTGGGTATGGCAGGGACCCGTCGAAGAAGCCAAGTATCTACGCGCCTTCCATCATTAACTCGAATTCAAACGACCAGGTGAAGAAATCCTTTCCATCGAAAGGTCTTGACGTCTGCATCTTCAGAACGTGCGCGAACTGCGACTGAACTTGTAATGCGTCCGGTGGCTTTTCTTGTCCAGGTGAAGGCTGTGGGTGTGGCATAAAGCTGATGGACCCGCGCTCGTACGGAGCAAAGGTAGGCTGCTGCTGTTGATTTCCTCGTGTGTATGATGAGCCGTCGAGACTCATGGGAGTTGCTCCGTTGTTGTTGCTATTGTGTGACTGCGCAGGTGCCGATTGCTGGTGTTGCTCGTAGAAGGACATGAAGGAGAAGAATTTCTCCATCATGCTCTGGTCGAAGTCTGCAGGTTGATTCGCGGGAGTCTCGGTAGACGTTGCTCTAGGTCTAACTGCCGTTCCTTCCTCTGTCTGTAGGCCAGAGGCAGGAGGTGGAGTAGGAGTAGTGCCCTGGGAGCCGTTGGAGGAGCTCCTTTCCTTTTGTGTAGCCATGCCTGTTGATGTTGTCCGTATCTTGATAGAAGTTGAATTTCCCTTGACAGCTCTCATACCATGTTGGGCTGAGAAAATAGCCCTTAGGATCTGTACAAGGGTGAATTCTGGGTAGGGATAATGTAATAGCGGAAGCCTTTAATGAAGTGGTTGAACCACCTTGCGCTAGTATGTGAGGGCAAAGTAGATTGATTAAAACAAAGAGATACAAGATTATATAAGAGTACAAGGAATATGAAGGGGTACAGTTATAACTGTTTTACTGTTGCTGTTGCGGTTCGATACAGTGACGACTCGGGCAACTGCTCTGTAGCGAGTCAGTTGTGTGTCCTTGCTGTCGCGCTGTACTTTGTCAGGTCAAAGGTCGCTGACCTTTGACTTTCGCGTAACCTCCAACAGTTACTTTCAACCTCCGAGGGTTGACTCGCCGGTGCTTCGATATGCTTCGCTTCGTTTGTGCCTTAGTGTTTCGACACGACAGAGGCGCTTAAGATCGATTGTTTCTAATAGTGGAGACGTCAGGGACTGCCGATGCTGCCGTGGCAACCAACACTAAAGTCACATCGCAGCAAGCCACAGCACAAGTCAGCATGAAGCTCAATATCAACAACATGCCATTGTAGCTCTAGGACCAACACTGCCGCAGCTCCGCCATCCTACTGCTGTCCCCCTCGACTGCATGTCTGCCGCCCGCGGCCTGCTTGTCCACCATCATCAAATTGGTCGCAGCCGTACCATGCGGTTACCATCGCCACCACTACCACTGCCACTATCAGCAGCACCGCCTGCTCCTGCCTTGCCCAGCCATGATAGGCCTGCACCAGTGCGCTTGCGCCAGCTGTCCCCCGATGATTGGACGGAGGGAGAGACTGCAGAGACGAGGGAGAGAAGTCACGGAATGGCTATGCGATACTGCCAGCACCAGTACTCACTGTCCCCCCCTCTCCCCTGTCCCCCCCTCTCCCCTGTCCGCTCCTCTTCTCTCCCCTCTTCCCCCTTGCCACTGCAGAATTGCCCCTCACTGCTGCCCTCGCATTCTTCTGTACCTGTCGCCCCCAGCCATTCGCCATCCATTCATCGGCTGCTTCAGCTTCACCCCATCCATCCGCCATTCCTCTAAACCTGCTCCATCCATGCTCCACCCACCCTCCTGCTGCCTCTGTTACCACCCCTCCCTCTCATACCTCCACTACACGCTCACTCTCTCCTCATGTTCCTCTTTCTCCCTACTATCTATCTCACATCATCTTTCCTGCGCATGTGTGAGGATGGGTGTCAGTGAGTGATAAAATTGTAAAAATATGTTAGTGAGTGATAAATGTGTGAGAATGTGTGTCAGAGAGTGATAAATGTGTGTCAGTGAGTGAGAAACGTGTGAAATTGTGTCCAAGTGAGAGACAACTGTGTGAAGCTGTGTGTCAGCGAGTGATAAACGCGTGAGAATGCGTGTCAGAGGATGATAAATGTGTGTCAGTGAGTGAGAAACGTGTGAAATTGTGTCCCAGTGAGTAAACAGATGGGTGAAGTTGTGTGTCAGTGAGTAATAAACGTGTGAGAATGTATGTCAGAGAGTGACAAATGTGTATCAATGAGTGAGAAACGTGTGAAATTGTGTCCCAGTGAGAGACAACTGTGTGAAGCTTTGTGTCAGTGAGTAATAAATGCGTGAGAATGTGTGTCAGAGAGTGATAAATGTGTGTCAGTGAGTGAGAAACGTGTGAAATTGTGTCTCAGTGAGAGACAACCGTGTGAAGCTGTGTGTCAGCGAGTGATAAACGCGTGAGAATGCGTGTCAGAGGATGATAAATGTGTGTCAGTGAGTGAGAAACGTGTGAAATTGTGTCCCAGTGAGTAAACAGATGGGTGAAGTTGTGTGTCAGTGAGTAATAAACGTGTGAGAATGTATGTCAGAGAGTGACAAATGTGTATCAATGAGTGAGAAACGTGTGAAATTGTGTCCCAGTGAGAGACAACTATGTGAAGCTGTGTGTCAGCGAGTGATAAACGCATGAGAATGCGTGCCAGTGAGTGCACGCGCGCCTGAGATGAGATGGTTGCAGGCTAAATGACGGAATGGCACACAATGCACCAAGGAGCATGACATGGCACAGATGGCATGTAATAGGTGTGACTATACGTGGTAAAGTTTTGTGGATCAAAGTGAGTGGGTATGAAAAGGAGCGAGCAGGCTCGAATGGGTTTGGACCTTGAGTGTGCATCGCATTCGAAGGTACAATGGTGTGAGCAGTGCAATGGTGAAAAGAGAGGCGGAATATGTGAGAAGGGTGACAAGGGGGGATGTCAGCACGGGAAAGGGAGGGAGGTGGAGAGAAGGGGAGGGAAGGGGAAAGAAGTGGAGGTAAGGGGAGGGAAGAGGATGGAAGGGGATGGAAGAGAAGGGAAGGAGGGAGGAGGAGGGGAGGGGAAGGAACATGAGGGAGTGAGGGAAGGGAGGGAGGGAAGGGAGGGAGGGAAGGGAGGGCGGGAAGAAAGGAAAGCTTTCAACTGCTCCCCCACCCAACTAATCCCCACCCCCCCAACTCCCCATGCTCCCCCGAGCTGATCCCCAAAAACGTTTCCCCACACTTGCTCACCTTGTTTGGACAGTGGGTGCATGAGGGTGACGCTGTGGATGTGATGTGTGTGCGTGCAGGTGCGGTGGTTGGTGCGTGTCATGCCGTGAAGGGGCGCACCTTGAGTGGCGCTGCACAACACGTCAGTGCAGGTCAGCTTGCTGGGTGTTGAGGGGCGTGCAAACGGAAGGAGGAAAGGGTGAGGAGAGCGGGAAAGTGGGGAAGAAGGGTGGCTGATAAAGAATACAGAAGGGAGCAGGGGAAAGGATGGACGGCTGAATGGTTGAGTGGTGGGAGGAAGCAGAGCAGATGGCGTTGATGCTGGTGGGTGGGTACCTGCATGGGACATGGCATGCACGCATGTCATCGGGCTGTGTTGGGCAGGCAGTACAGCAGAAACGAAGGTAAGATGGGAGATGGAAAGAGAGAAAGGCGGCCACGTAACAAGAATGGGAAGTCAATGAGATGGAAGTGAGACGTGAGCAGATGGGTGGCAGCATGTGACAATGTGAGACAGATTGAGGCAATGCAACCAATGTGCGGTGCATGTGAGAACCGTGTGTGAGTGAGTGCAGGCGCCCACGTGGGTGCTCAGCACACTCGATTCTGGGTCACGCATTCAGCACCACAGCTCGCACATAAACCCACCTCGCACACTCCACTCACCATGCGATCGTATTATCCAGCACCAATTGATACGAATGTGATTCGCAACTGGAAGCCAGTATTCCGTCACGTCACGTCGTCGTGCGCGACGGGGTCAGACGTAATCCGACTGTAATCCGCGAATGGAACCCACACTATCCCTCAGATGGACACGGCTGCCAGCGCGACGGCCTGAGAGGATCACAGCTGGCACACGAGCTCACGTGGCGCACTCACCGCGCCACTCACGACTCACTGGCGGCGTGCAGCGCCCTGGCGACCACGACTCGTCGTGGACGACCCTCCGCGCCATGGCGACCGCTAGCTGCTCATCGCCGCCCACATCGTCCCCCCCATGCGCCGCTTCTTCAGCTCTGCCGCGTGCGCGCAACACACGGAGTGCGGGAAGGCATTTCGATCATCCCTTCAAACGCACTCATACCCGAGCGAGACCCACTGCGCGTGTCACTTGGCTGTGCTATGTCAAACATTATATATGTTATATGTCTGTAGGCTATAGTGGGCTTAGCCTTAGGGGGTACACAATTCTAGGGTTTGATACTTGTACTCTCATTCTTTCTAGTGCAACCACTCCTTCTCATTCTAACATGGCATCAGAAGCCTAGGTTAGGAACCTAGGACCACCTGGTACTAAGGGCCCGCCCTTCCGCTAGCGCCCTCGAGCGCCTTCTCGCTTTAGCGCCCTCGTGCGCCTCGCTGTTCGTGCGCCCCCGCGCGCCTCGTTTTCTCGCCGCGTAGCCCGCTAGAAGCCCGCGCGCGGCCTCGCGTTTTGCCCGTGCAGCTCGTTAGCCGCCCGCACGCGACCCCCTAGCCGCCCGCGCTGTCGACGCCGCCCACGCGTAGCCCGCCCTGGCCTCGCGCGACCCCTAGAGCAGCTCGCCAGCTGCCCGTCGACCCCCTAGCAGCGCGCGCCGCCATCTCGCTCGAGCAGGCCGCCGCCCGTAGGTAGGCCGCCGCCCACGCGTAGGCCACGGCCAGCCTGTAGGCCGCCACCTCGACCCGCGCACCGGCCCACCCTCTCTGCCGAGCCGCGCCGCGCAGTCCTGCCCAAGCCGCGCCGCCCGAGTCGCGCCGCCCTGACCGAGCCGCGCCGCCCCACCTGCAGCAACTGCTGTTCCTGTTCCTACTGATACAGCTGCTCCTGCTACTGCTCTTACTGCTACTGCTACTGCTGCCACTATGGCTACACCCACAGTCCTCTCTTTCGATGCTGAGGGCCGTCCGCTCCAGTTTGATGCCTGGCTCGACGATCTCCACCTCTTCCTCCAGATCACCGCTAAGGATGATGTCTCGCTGTATGACCACGCGTCCGGAACCGCTCTCGCACCTGCTGACACTGCTGACAGTACAGCTCGCTCTCAGTGGCAGACTCGTGACGCCCACACTCGCCTAGCCATTCGCAGCCACCTGCCGTTAGATGAGCGCGCACACTTCGGCTAGCACAAGACTGCTAAGGCCTTGTACGATGCAGTCGTCGCTCGCTACTCCTCGCCTGCCTCTGCTACGATAGGCCGTCTCTCGCTGCCCTATCTTTTCCCCGATCTCGCCGCCTTTCCCACAGTCGCTGACCTCATTACCCACCTCCGCACTAGTGACACTCGCTTCCGTGCCGCCCTTCCTGCTGAGTTCCTCGCCAAGAACCCCCCCCCCATGTACCTCGTTCTCTACCACCTAGTCACCCGCCTCCCTGACTCCCTTCGCGCAGTCAGGGACACCTTTCTCGCCCTCTGCCCCACCGAGCTCACCATTGACCTGCTCGAGAAGCATCTGCTTGCAGCTGAGTCTAGCATCAATGCTGTAGGTGCCTCTCGTGGCGACCCCCGCACGCCCTTCTTTGACGGGTGTTCCCCTCCCCCCCTTCTCCCCTCGGTTGCCTCTGCTGCCGCTGTCGACTTCCTTGGTGCTGAGGACGTCGGGGCTGCGTCTGCTCCTAGCTGGAGGCGCAAGGGCGGCAAGGGCAAGGGGGGCAAGGGTGGTGGTGGTGCCAGCGGGGGAGGTGGAGGTGGAGGTGGCGGCGGTGGGGGCGGTGGGGGTGGTGGCGGTGGTGGGGGTGGTGGCGGGGCTGGGGGGGTGGGTGGCAGCGGCGGGGGTGGTGGCGGCAGTGGTGGCGGAGGAGGCCAGGGTGGAGGTGGTGGTGGTGGCGGCAGTGGGCGTGGGGGCGGCGGCTCGGGTGGTGGTCGGGGTGGACCGGCGCAGCGTGGAGGTTCGGGTGGTGTCCAGCGCCAGCAGCAGCGTCTTGGAGAGTCCCCGTCGTCCCAGCAGCTTCGTGAGTGGTACTCTCAGCATGGGGGTTCTGTGGCCGTTTGCGGTCCGGTACGCCGCGCATCAGCTCAACCTCTGGCCCCGTGTCTCCGTTCCGGAGACCTCGCCGACGCTGCGTTGGACGGGAGAGGTTGGCGATGCGTCTGTGTTCCGGGTCTGGGGATCTCGTGCCTTTGTCCGCGATACGTCCGCGGACAAGCTCTCCGCCCGCGCTGCTCCCTGTGTCTTCCTTGGCTTTGTCCCTGACGCGCCTGGCTGGCAGTTTTACCACCCCACCTCGCACCGTGTCTTTGCCTCTCAGGACGTCACGTTTGACGAGTCGGTCCCCTTCTACCGTCTCTTCCCCTACCGCACTGCTCCGCTCCCCCCCCCGCCGCTCTTCCTCACGCCAGGTGCTGCCTTGGTAGACCCCCTACCTCCCCAGGGTCCTGCTCCCTCAGGTGTTTCCCAGGTAGACCCGGTCGAGCCTGTCGAGGTAGCTGTCGACTCTGGTCCTGCGCGAGGTGCTGAGCGTGCTGAGCCTGGTGGTGCTGGGTCTGGGGGTGCTGAGCCTGGGGGTGCTGAGACTGGGGGTGCTGAGTCTGGGGGTGTGGAGACTGGGGGTGCTGAGCCTGGGGGTGCGGAGACTGCTGGTGCTGCGCCTGGGGGTACTGAGCCTGGAGGTCCTGAGCCCGGGGGTGCTGCGCTTGGGGGCGCTCTCTCTCCCCAGCAGCTGCGTGAGTGGTACTCTCGCTACTGTCGCCGCCGCCGTGGTGCTGTGGGCACTGGAGGTGCTACTGGAGCTGGAGCTGAGGACGCTGGGCCTACTGGAGTTGGTGTCGCTGCTGACCCTGGTGTTGGCGCTGGAGGTGCTGGAGCCACTGGTCCTGGAGGTGCTCGTACTGGCGGTACTGGAGCTGCTGGGACTGGGGGTGCTGCTGGAGCTGCTGTAGGGGCTGGAGCTGGAGGTGCTGACACTCGTCCTCCTGCTGGTGCTGGAGCCGACGGTGCGGCTGGAGCTGGTGCTACTGGGGGTACTGAAGTTGGCGCTACTGGAGCTGCTGGTGGTGCTGTAGGAGTTGGAGCTGCTGCTCGAGGTTCTGGTGCTGTCTCTACTGGTTCTGGGGGCACTGCTCGGCCGCGGCCGTACTTCGTTCCCCTCCTTCAGCAGGTTCTTGGTCAGCTGCCTCCTCCTTGTCCTGCTCCCTCCTTAGAGTGTCCTCCGCCTGTCCATTCGCAGTCACAGTTACCGCCTGCCTTGCCACTCCCTGGTCCTTCTCCCTACGCTGGTCCGACAGGAGGTCTTACGGAGCGTCGTGAGCCTGAGTCTCGTCCTGTGTCGCCTGAGTCGCGTTCTGCGTCACCTGTTCGTGCTGCTCGCACTGGTCGTCGTGTCCCGCGTCAGCGTCCTCCTGCTGTCCCAGGCACTCACCAGATGGCGCTTCGTCCTTCCACTGCTCCACTGCGTGTCCCTCTGCCTTCTCCTCCTGCGTCCTCCCTTCCTGCCCTTGCTGACCCGGAGTCTGACACTCTTCGCGCTGCTAGTCCTACAGTCACGTGTCTCCTGGCCACTGTTGTCACCGACCCTTCCTTTGAGTCAGCTGCTGCGTCTGCCTTAGTTGCTGAGCTTGTCGACTTTGCTGCTCACTGTCGTCTAGACTACGCTGCCAGTCTTGCTGCTGAGTCTGAGTCTGTCTGTCCTCCGTCCGTCGGGGGTGAGTGTGCTCTTGGCACGGACGTCCTTGAGGACGGGCAGGAAGAGTTTGAGTGCTTTGCTGCTGCTGTACCTCATCTTGTGGCCATGCTGCTTGCCCCTGAGGGAGACCCGGATGCTCCAGACATCCCGACCCCGCGCTCTTACGCTGAGGCGATCGCGGGTGAGTACTCCTCTCAGTGGCAGACAGCCATGGACGCAGAGATGGCATCCTGGAAGTCCACTGGCACGTACGTCGACGAGGTTCCCCCTCCTAGGGCGAACATCGTCAGTGGCATGCGGATTTTCAGGGTGAAGCGGCCGCCAGGTTCTCCGCCTGTCTTCAAGGCTCGGTACGTTGCTCGAGGCTTCAGTCAGCGAGAGGGAGTAGACTTCTTCCAGACCTTCTCCCCCACCCCGAAGATGACCACTCTTCGGGTGCTGCTGCACGTTGCCGCTCAGCGTGACTACGAGCTTCACTCTCTTGACTTCAGCACAGCTTTCTTGCAGGGCAGCCTGCACGAGGAGATCTGGCTGCGCCGCCCTCCTGGCTTCACTGGGTCGTTCCCTCATGGTACCCAGTGGAGCCTCCGGCGGCCGGTCTACGGTCTCCGCCAGGCGCCACGTGAGTGGCACGACACACTGAGGACTACACTTGCGGCTCTTGGGTTCGCGCCTTCTACTGCAGACCCGTCGCTGTTTCTGCGCACCGACACGTCGCTGCCGCCGTTCTACATCCTCGTGTACGTCGACGACTTGGTCTTTGCCACTGCTGACACTGAGGCTCTCGCCCACGTGAAGTCGGAGCTGCAGAAGAGACACACGTGCACAGACCTGGGTGAACTGCGCAGCTACCTTGGCTTGCAGATCACCCGAGACAGAGCACGCCGCACCATCACACTGACTCAGTCACACATGGTGCAGCAGGTCCTTCAGCGCTTCGGCTTCACCTGGTCCTCGGCACACGCCACTCCTCTGGCTACTGGTCACTCGCTCTCAGCTCCACCTTTGGACGAGTCCGTAGAGCCGAGTGGTCCTTAACCAAAGCTAGTTGGCTGCCTCATGTACCTGATGACTTGCACTCGTCCTGACCTCGCGTACCCTCTTGGTCTACTGGCTCGCTACGTGGCTCCTGGTCGTCACCGACCTGAGCACATGGCTGCTGCTAAGAGGGTACTGCGATACTTGTGCAGCACATCAGGCATGGGGCTAGTGCTTGGAGGGAAGAGCCCAGTTGTCCTCACTGGGCACTCAGACGCTTCTTGGGTTGACGACCAGGCTACTCAGCGGTCGTCACAGGGTTACACCTTCAGCCTTGGCTCTGGTTCAGTTTCTTGGCGTTCTACACGCTCGTCTTCAGTTCTCAGCTCCAGTTGTGATGCTGAGATCTACGCCACAGCCATGGCTGCACAGGAGTTACGCTGGCTCACCTACCTGCTGACCGACTTGGGAGAGCGGCCTCGTTCCCCTCCAGTGCTGTACGTCGACAACAAGGCTACCATTGCCTTGTGTGAGGAGCACAGACTGGAGCACAGAACGAAGCACATCGCTCTGCGTTACTTCCTAGCTCGAGAGTTGCAGCAGCGTGGCCAGCTTCGTCTGCGTTACGTGGCCACTCGGGCCAACACTGCTGATATATTCACCAAGGCACTTCAGGCTGGTGATCATCAGCGTTTCTGCACTATGCTAGGGCTTGTGCCCACGTTTCCTCACTTGCTGTAGGCTTTGCTTGTATTGTGATCTATATATATATACCTGCATGTTTGCATTGCTAGGTAGAGATCACTGTGCTGTTTGTGTTGCATATATGCCTCTGCATGTGAACTGGCCTTGTGGCCCTTTGCTTGTGCTCAGTGTGTGTGGTGACTTTGTGATCCACCCTGAGCTTGCTTTGCCTTTCTTGACTGGTCTTGTGACCCCTTTGCTCTCCCCCACTTTGCCTATGGGGGTGTGTCAAACATTATATATGTTATATGTCTGTAGGCTATAGTGGGCTTAGCCTTAGGGGGTACACAATTCTAGGGTTTGATACTTGTACTCTCATTCTTTCTAGTGCAACCACTCCTTTTCATTCTAACATGCTACGTGGAACGAATACTTGATATTGGAGACGACTTCCATGGATTGATGCGCGGAAGCACGCGGCGACATCAATACACGAGGAGCGCGAGGCGAACGGAACTGCAACCCGAATAAGCGCGGGATTCCCGAGGAAGCTATTCTCGAGCTTGCGGGCTGGTCGGTTCCGTTGCTGGTGGCGGACCTGTGGGCATGAGATGGCTCGGACTGTGCGACATGCTAACGAAGAAGCTATCGCAACAGCAACGAAAAAAAAAAAAAAAAAAAGCAAGGCAGAAGAAAAACAAAACGAACGCATGCGAAGTTCGAGGCAGAATGACTCAAACTGCGCCGACGATCGCGCTATGCTAATCACCACGTAGCTAAAAACGTACGAAATGGCTGGTGAGTCGTGGGGTGAGGGCGTGTCCCACCAGTTCTTTTACAGTTCAAGTTCAGGGTTGTAACCCTGTTTTTCGTCTGTAACCCTTCCCTGCATGACATGCGTCTTCAATGACGCACCTGATGACACGCCTAAGACGTCAAGAGGTTCGTACTACCCCACGTACAAGGTACGTGAGATCACTTCGTACCGGGTCCTCCATTCCGTTACCCCAATCGGAGACTTCGCGCACATTCAGTCGCGCGAAAAAAAAAAACAAAAATTCGCAAGGGGCACAGTTGATTCGTGTCAAATGTTTATATATTCTATATATTGTTAGATAGGCTACAGTGAGTTGCCCTCTAAAGGGTACAACACTTTAGGTCGACATTTGTATCTCCTTGTCTCTCCTTACTCACAATCACTCTCGACACTTGTCTCCTAGCCTATTTTAAGATGGTATTAGAGTAGGTTTTTACTCCCTCCCACGCTTCCGCTCCCTCCCTTAGCCGGTCCCGAGGCGCCCGTCCCTTAGGCCCCGTTTCGTCGCGGGTAGGACGGCCCCCGCGGGCCTCGTTTTCGTCGCGTTTAAGGGCCCCCGCGGGCCTCGTTTTCGTCGCGTTTAAGGGCCCCCGCGGGCCTCGTTTTTCGTCGCGTTTAAAGGGCCCCGCTGGCCCCTCGTTTCGTCGCGCTCCAGAAGGGACTCTCCCCCCCCCCCCCCCCCCCCCCCGCGGGCCCGCGTAGTCGTTCTTAGCCCGCAGCAGCGCGCGCGTTAGCCAGCGGCAGCCGCGCACGCCACTGCAGCACGCGCATTGCAGCAGCAGCGCGTGCATTGCTGCAGCAGCACGGCTAGGCAGCAGCGCGTGCATTGCAGCAGCAGCACGGCTAGGCGGCAGCGCGTGCATTGCAGCAGCAGCACGGCTAGGCAGCAGCGTGTGCATTGCAGCAGCAGCACGGCTAGGCAGCAGCGCGTGCTCCTGCAGCAGCAGCACGGCTAGGCAGAAGCTAGCCGCCAGCAGCAGCTAGCCACCGGAACCTAGCCGCCAGCAGCTGGCGCCAGCTAGCCCCTCCCACCCGCCCACAGCCCCTTTCAATCGCTCACAGCCCCTTCCAACCGCTCACAGCCCCTTCCAACCGCTCACAGCCCCTTCCAACCGCTCACAGCCCCTTCCAACCGCTCACAGCCCCTTCCAACCGCTCAGAGCCCCTTCCAACCGCTCACATCCCCTTATCACGCGCGCACACCACCCAGGACCACCCGACCTCCGTTGGTTCGACACTCGCGTCACTCATACTCACAGTGTTTCGCACCGTCGCGGCTGGAGGCCGCTCCGCTTAGCTGTTTAGGCTAGTCCTGACGTTCGTTGTTAGCTAGGTCTCTCCTCGCTCCGCCAGCCCCTCGAACGACTCTCTGGCTCCTCGATCGGCTCGTCAGCCCTGCCTCCTCCAGCCGTGTGCTCCTAGCTCAGCTAACTCCCAGCTCCGTTCGTTACTAGACAGGCGTTCCTAGCTCAGTTTTCCTCCGTGCTCCAGCAGTACCTCGCCTAGTCCCACCTGGCGCTCCTCGCTCCTAGCTCCGTTTGCTCCGTGCTCCAGCTGTTCCTAGCCTAGCGTCCAATATGGACTCCTCCCGCCGCCTTCGTTTCGATAGAGTTCGGCACCTGGCTCCGCCAGACTCAGCGCTATCTCACCAGTCAGCGCCAGGACGGCGCCACCCTGTACGCCCACGCGTCCGGCGCCCTCCAGGCACCACCGCGTTCCGAGCCCCTCCCTGCCGTGCCCCCCCCGACTCCGGAGGCACAGGCGGACTACGCTCGTCTCGTCTTGGCGCGGGACGTTTGGGACTCCCGTGACGCTGCGGCTGCACTCGCGCTGACCGAGCTCCTTCCACCGACTGAGGCCGCTCACTTCGACCTGGTAGAGACTGCAAAGGAGGTGTATGATGCTATTTCTGCACGCTATTCCACCCCTTCCTCTGCCTTCCTCAGCCGAATCCTCATGCCGTTCGTGTTTCCCGACCTCGGCTCTTTTACGACTGTCTCTGACCTAGCCACACACTTGCGCTCCCTTGTCGCTAGCTACCGAGCAGCTTGCACTGAGGCTCAGCTTCTTGTTGCTCCTCCTCCTATTTGGCTCACAGTCCACTGGGTAGTCACTCGTCTCCCTGACCGCCTCTCCACTGCCCGTGACGCACTTCTCCAGCATCACCCCAGTGAGCTTACGATTGATCTTCTCGAGACCACTCTCGGGAAGATCGAGAGTAACCTCCTCTCTGTTGCCTCAGCCACTGACGCAGTTGCCCCTCGTTTGTTTGAGGGGTGTGCTGTCCCCCAGCTTCCTACCTTCACTGCTACACGTGCCTCTGCTGCTGTGTCGGTTTCTGAGGACACTGCAGCTGTTTCTGCCGCTGACAGGCAGAAACGGGGCAAGGGGGGCAAGAAAGGGGGGAAGGGGGGTGGCGGCGGTGGAGGAGGTGGCGGTGGTGGAGGCGGCCCTGGGGGCGGCAGTGGTGGCGGTGGTGCCCCAGGCGGAGGGAGCTCTGGAGGAGGTGCTGACCCACCTGCTGGAGGAGGTTCGACCAGCGGTGGTGCGGGGCCCCAGCAGCAGCAGCCACAGCAGCAGCAGCCACAGCAGAGACAGCAGCTGCACCAGGGACAGCAGCAGTGGCAGGCACCACAGCAGTTTCAGACGTGGGGACCCCCACTGCAGTGGGGTCCGCAGCAGCACTGGGGCCCTCCGCCACAGTGGGGACCTGGAGGACCCGGGAGCACTGGCCGCAGCAGCAGCACTACCAGCTGGGCCCCTCGCCCCCCGCGGCGCGACACCGGCCCCTGCGACCACTGGTGCGTCACCGGACCTGGCAGTCCCTGTGTCTGCGGCCGCGACGACCACTCTGCAGCGCGGTGCTTCCGCCGCCTCGACGACCTCTACCGTGCACGCTGGGGTCCTGAGGCGACCACCCCGCGCTGGGCTCGCCTGCTAGCCCGTAAGATTCCTGTATTTGAACTGTCTATGGACGATGCTCGTCAGTATGCTTTGTATGCTGATGTTGACTATAGTGCTGATGGATTTGTGTGCTCGCGTGTTCGTAGTCTAGGATGCTTGCCTCCTGTTAGTGTAGACCTGTGCCTCTCTAGTCTAGGTGCTTGTGTTTCTGCTCTAGGTGCTTGTGCAGCCTCCGGACCTGACACGTCTCTGTCGTTCACGCTGGACTCTGGCGCGTCGCAGTGTTTCTTCCGCGACCACACGACCCTCACACCACTTCTTGCTCCGGTTCCGGTAGCTTTGGCTGATCCTTCTTCAGGACCAGCCGTTGCGCGCAGCTCCACCACCCTCCCGTGCCCTGTGGTCCCCTCTGGTGTCTTGCGCGGCCTCCACATCCCCTCGTTCACTCGGAACTTGGTGGGTGTTGGATACCTCCAGGACAGGGGGATCACCGTTACCTTTGTGGGGGGGGGGCGGACTGCAGTCTGTACTGACGCTACCACAGGTGCTGTTCTGGCCACGTTCACCAGGGAGCCCCGCTCCGGTCTCTACGTTCTCCACACCGAGCGCTCCCCGGTCGCGTCCTCCCCTCAGGTTGTTGCGTCCCCTCCGGCCCAGGTCCCCAGTCCAGTTGCTGTGTCTAGCCAGGTAGTCGTGTCCAGTCCGGTCGCTGTGTCCAGTCCAGTCGCTGCGTCTTGCTCCTGTCGCTCTCTCGCCCACCGCACCGTCCTGTGGCACCACCGTCTTGGCCACCCGTCGATCCCTCGCCTTCGTGGCATGCTCAGTCAGGGACTAGTCACAGGTCTCCCACGCACCTTCCCGTCGCTCCCTCTCTCGCTTGCCCCTCCTTGCTCTCCGTGCGTCGCCGGTCGCTTACGCGCCACTCCCCACTCCTCCTCCCTTCGTCCGGCCACCGCTCCCTTCGAGACTCTCCACTTGGACGTCTGGGGCCCTGCCCCGACGCAGGGGTCTGGGAGGGAGCGTTACTTTCTGGTGGTCGTCGACGACTTCTCCAGGTACACCACAGTGTTCCCTCTTGCGAAGAAGTCCGAGGTGACCGCTACGCTGATCAGGTGGCTTCTAGCCACTGAGGGCACTCGTGGTCGTCGAGTCAGTTGTCTTCACTCCGACCGTGGGGGCGAGTTTCGCTCCGGCATTCTCGGCGGATTCTGCGGCGAACAGGGCATCACCCAGTCCTGGACGCTGCCAGAGTCCCCACAGCAGAATGGGGTTGCTGAGCGCCGCATAGGCTTGGTCATGGACATCGCCCGCACGTCCATGATTCATGCCCGTGCGCCCCATTTTCTGTGGCCCCACGCGGTTCGCTACGCCGCACACCAGCTGAACCTCCAGCCGCGTGTCTCGCGGCCCGAGGCTTCACCGACCAGTCTTTGGACTGGATCCCCTGGCGTTGGGTCGGCCTTTCGAGTCTGGGGCTGCCTTGCACTTGTTCGCGACACCTCCGCGGACAAGCTCTCGGCACGCGCCGTCCCCTGTGTCTTCCTTGGTTTCCCAGTGGACTCTGCTGACTGGTCCTTTTACTACCCTCCCCTCCACCAGTTCCTAGACTCCCGTGACGTCCGGTTTGACGAGTCCGTGTCCTACTACACCCGGTACCCCTGTCGAGGTCTCCCGGTACCCCCTCCCCCTCTCTTCCTCGCACCCTCTCCTCCTCCTGCTCCCGCTCCTCCGGTACCCCCGCCCCCCCCTGGTCCTGCCCCGTCTGGTGTGTCCCACGCTACCCCTCTACCCTCGGTCGCGCGTCAGGTAGCGTCTCCCTCCCCGCAGTCCTCCTCACAGTCCCCTCAGCAGCCTTCAGCACTTCCGCGACAGGTTACTGTGGACTCGGTTGGTGTTGGAGCTGGAGGTGCAGCCGCTGGCGGTGCTCGGTCTGGGGGTGCTCGGTCGCGGGGTACTGGAGCTGGAGGTGCTGGCGCAGGTGACGCTAGCTCTGGGGGTGCTGGAGCTGGAGGTGCTGGCGCAGGTGGCGCTAGCTCTGGGGGTGCTGGAGCAGGAGGTGCCGGCACTGGAGGTGCTGGTTCTGGGGGTGCTGGAGTTGGGGGTGCTGGCACTGGCGGTGCTAGTTCTGGGGGTGCTGGAGTTGGAGGTCCTGGCACTGGTGGTGCTGGTTTTGGGGGTGCTGAGTCTGAGGGGACTGACGCTGGAGACCCTGCTTCTGCGGAGTCCACTCCGCCTCCCCACCGCCACGACACGCGTCTCCAGGCTGCCCGTCGGCGTGAGCGTGAGGAGCAGGAGCGGTTGGAGAGGGAGCGGCAGGAGCTGCGGGTGCTGGACCTTCTGGAGCAGCAACGGCAGCAGCAGCAGCAGCAGCAGCAGCAGCAGCAGCAGCAGCAGCAGCCGCAGCCGCCGCCGCAGCCGCAGCAGCAGCAGCCGCAGCCGCAGCAGCAGCGGCCGCAGCCGCCACCGCAGCTTCCTCTGGAGCGGCGGTTGTTCCCACCTGTGAGTGGCCTGCGGGCCCTTGGCCTTTCCTCCTCTCCTCCTGTCCGCTCCCAGTCTCCTCCTGTGTTTGTTCCTCCGTTGCCTCCTCCTGACGACCGTCCGGCGGTCTGGTCTTCTCCTCCTCCCTCTGTCCGTCGCGACCTGATCACTCGTTGTCCTCCGCGTGCTCGTCACTCGTCCCCTGTTACTGACCTCCACACTGCCCTCCTTTGTTCGTCTCGTCGTCGTTCTCCTTCTCCTGTGTCCGTTCTCCCGTCTCCTCCTCCGTCCTCCCTACCAGCCCTCCCCACTCCTATCTCTGACTACTACCGCGTTGTTCGTCCTGTTGCCGCACGTGTCCTCGCCACTCTTGTCACCGACTCTCGTTTCCCTCCGTCGTCTGCCTCGGCTCTTACTGCCACTGTCGCTGAGTTTGCTGCCGCCAGCCGCCTTGACTACGCCACCCGTGTGGTGCCAGCTCCTCCCTACCGTCCTCTGTCTGTCGGGGGTGGGTTTGCCCTTGGCTGTGACGTCCTAGAGGACAGAGAGTCTGAGCTGGAGTACTGGGCAGCCGCTTCTCCCTCTGTGTGTGCCATGCTGCTCTCCCCTGAGGGAGACCCCGACGCCCTTGACATACCGACTCCTCGCACTTACCGCGAGGCAGTGTCAGGGGCGTGGGCCTCTCAGTGGAAAGCGGCTATGGACTCAGAGTTGGCGTCTTGGAGATCCACAGGCACCTACGTCGACGCAGTTCCCCCTCCCAGGGCGAACGTAGTCGATGGCATGTGGCTCTTCAAGGTGAAGCGGCCGCCTGGAGCACCGCCGGTGTTCAAGGCGCGCTACGTGGCTAGGGGCTTCAGTCAGCGTGAGGGAGTTGACTTCTTCCAGACCTTCGCCCCGACCCCGAAGATGACTACTCTTCGGGTGTTACTCCACATAGCAGCGCAGCGAGACTACGAGCTGCACTCCCTCAACTTCTCCACTGCGTTCCTCCAGGGCCGACTGCACGAGGAGATCTGGCTGCGCCGTCCTCCTGGCTTCACTGACACCTTCCCACCTGGGACCCAGTGGAGCCTGAGGCGACCAGTCTACGGTCTCCGCCAGTCGCCCTGTGAGTGGCACGACACTCTTCGCTCCACGCTTCGTGACCTTGGGTTCAGCCCGTCCTCCGCCGACCCGTCGCTGTTTGTTCGAGCGGGTTCTACTCCTTTCTTTATCCTTGTCTACGTCGACGACTTGGTGTTTGCTACAGCAGACAGGGCAGCCCTGGCTCAGGTGAAGTCCGAACTGCAGAAGAGACACAAATGCACTGACCTGGGTGAGCTGCAGCGCTACCTTGGCCTGCAGATCACCCGGGACAGAGCCGCTCGCACCATCACACTGACGCAGTCACACATAGTGCAGCAGGTCCTTCGGCGGTTCGACTTCCAGTTCTCCACCACACAGCCCACTCCTCTTGCTGTTGACCACAGACTCACGGGCCCCTTTCCTGACGAGCCCTTTGAGTCCAGTGGACCCTACGCAGAGCTGGTGGGCTGCCTCATGTACCTGATGACTTGTACTCGACCGGACCTCGCCTTTCCACTCAGCATCCTTTCTCGCTTTGTTGCGACTGGGAGACACCGCCCTGTCCACTGGACAGCTGCTGTGAGGGTGGCGAAGTACCTGGTGACTACATCAGGCATGGGGCTTGTGCTTGGAGGGACTCAGCCAGTGGCGTTGACTGGTCACTGCGACTCTTCCTACGCTGACGACGTGGAGACTCAGCGTTCGACTCAGGGTTACTGCTTCAGTCTGGGAGCTGGTGCTGTGTCGTGGAGGTCTACACGGTCGTCGTCTGTGGCTACTTCCAGTGCAGAGGCAGAGATCTACGCTGGTGCCATGGCGGCACAGGAGCTTCGCTGGTTGACCTTCTTGCTCGCCGACCTTGGTGAGCGGCCTCGCTCTGCACCGACCTTGTACGCTGACAACAAGGCCATGATCCTCCTGTGTCGAGAGCCTCGACTGGAGAGCAGAGTGAAGCATATTGACGTGAGGTACTTCCTCCTGCGAGAGTTGCAGCGACGCGGCCAGGCACGCTTGGACTTTGTGGCCTCACAGGCCAACACTGCCGACGTCTTCACCAAGGCCTTGGCGCCTGGTGACCACCACAGGTTCTGTGTGCAGTTGGGGCTTGTTGAGGTAGGCCCTCGGTTGCTGTAGACTTGCTGTTTGCTCTACTTGTTGTGCCTCTATATATACTAGTAAACTCTTGAACTGGCCTTGTGGCCACTTGATTGTGCTCGGAGTGTGTGGTGACTCTGAGCGCCACCCTGAGCTTTGTTTTTTATGCTTGTTCTTGACTGGTCTTGTGACCCTTTGTTTCCGTTGGTTGTTTTGATGCCCCTCACTTAGCCTATGGGGGTGTGTCAAATGTTTATATATTCTATATATTGTTAGATAGGCTACAGTGAGTTGCCCTCTAAAGGGTACAACACTTTAGGTCGACATTTGTATCTCCTTGTCTCTCCTTACTCACAATCACTCTCGACACTTGTCTCCTAGCCTATTTTAAGAATTCGCACTGTGGCGAGTTACCGCTCGGCGGCCCAAGTTCGGATGACGATTTTTGTATGGGTGGGGCTATGAGGCCGCGTGGGTCAATTTCATTTGGCGCTGTGCTGACGCGCCTCGTGTTTTTCACGGCAGAGTGTACACTCTTTTGCTTTTTTCGAAGTTACGTAAAAATTATGATTTTCTCCCCAAATGAACTCATAGGACACGCCCTGAGGATGAGGAAGGTAAAGGATGACGAAAAGTGTGACCTGAGTCAGGGAGGAATATCGGGAGTCATCGATCTCAGGAGCTAGGCCCGAGAAATGTCAGTGCTGTCAGTTTTACCCTCAAAATAGGGTCCTCTTGAGGTTAGCAAGAAGACGACAACGTTCGAATTTACTAAGTGAAGTTTACAGCGGAATCTCCAATTCTTTAAATAACGAAAAAACTTACGTGAGTTCAGGGTTCGTTGGGGGCTGTTCGGACTGAACGGAGGGTGTTTACATGAAGCACAATTCCAATCCAACACCCTAATGAAAGCGCAAGGATACAAGTTTTGCTGAGATGATTTGCACCACGACATGGAAACGGTATACATTGACTTCGTAAATAGAAGTCACGAGAACCTCTCTAACGAGTACAGGTTCTAAATCTTGGAACACCAACACTAAGTCCCCTTGATAATCTCTTGGGCAGCACCGCTGAATTCACGGAGCGTTTGCTTGGCTGCTCGTTTTGCCGCTACCATACCACGACCCTAGACAGCTCCTCGGGCATTGAAATGCCGCGTGTGTTTCCCGATCTAGCAAGTCTGCTAGGCGTTGCCAAACCTAGAGTAGGTTTCTGCCAGATTTTCATTCACTCGGAGAAAACGAAGCTCGGGGTGTGCGCTGCGTTCACCTCGCCACGAGCCGCCGGATCTCTCGCAAGGAGGCTCGGTTTTCTTCTGAGGCAGAAATCCCGAGCTCAAAGAGGGCAGCGGAACGCAAAAATTTCTCGCCGCTCTTGTCCGAATCCCCCGTGAGAGTCGATTAGCCAACCAATTTGTTTCAAAGAATGCCCTAGTTGATTATTTTGACCCGGGCAGCATGCCAGCACAGAGCTCAGGAATTCCCGGACCCTGCCGGTTCGGCAGCACTTCCAGGAGGCTCTCGTTCCTCCCATTTCGTCCCCTCGGCTGCTCCTCCCCACAACCCTCCCTCTGCTCTGCCTCATGCCTCTTCTTCAAATTCGCATTATTCGCATCCTCTTCTTCAACCCTCTAGCCATTCTCAGAGCATACTTCTCAGATTACCAGCACCGTTAGCCTACCCTCGTTATTGTTACCAAAATTCTCTACCGTTAATCTCCGCTTTCAAGGGCTGTAGCTTCTCGTTTACCGTTCCAACTTCGATTCAACTATGGCTGATTATTCTGCTGGTTATCCTACCTTCTATGAAGCGTTAGCCCTCTTTAGGAACAGGATTGCACTCACGCAATCAGTGCTTCAAGTTCCGACCTCCACACCTCTGTATCTGGCTGCTGAGGAAGAGGACACGTGGAACGACGCCGCGTGGGACTCCTCTTCTGCTGCGGAGGAGTCTTCCGAGGCTCCAGAAGGCTCCTCTGTGACGGCAGAGACGTCTTATGAGGCTGCAAGGTACTCTTCTGAAGCCTCACAAGATCTTTCTGCTGGTGCTGAGGACATTTCGGAAGAGACGTCTTATGAACCTGTAACGTACGCTCCTGAAGCCTCACAAGGTGTTGCTGGTGCTGCTGAGGGCCTGACGGAGACTACAGAGGTTCCTCTTGAGGCTGCAGAGGAGTCCAGCAGCAGCTGCAGCGACGGTGGCGTGGCCAAGAAGGCGAGCATCTCTAAAATCGGAATTTGCAGCGGTGACAATCACAGCAGCAGTTTCAGTTTCACCATGGCTTGGGCTCAAGTCACCAGGGAGGTGCTGAGTGGTGTTTTCAGCACCTTGAAAAATGTCAGCAACGGAGGGTTCAAAGAAATGGCTGAGACTGCAGCAGCGGTGTCTACAGCAGGGACTGCAGAGGTGATTGTTGCCGTGGGTCCCACTGCAAGCACAGCTCGGTCTGTTGCAGGCAAGGGTTCAGTTTCGAGAATGGCAACAGACAGGTTGAGAGAGCTGCCTTCCCGCATCCCCAAGCCAAGTAAGGGCAGTGCAGGAGGTGCTGTGAAGCGTGGGACGAGGCCGGCAGCAGCAAGTGCATGCCTGCCGCCGTCCCTCATTCCCAAGCCACGGTCAGCCAAGACTGCACCTGCTGCGGTGAAAACTCTGGGGACGGCCGATGCTGTGGTAACCCGTCCTGTAGTCACATTAAGCAGCAGCACAAGGCAGCAGCAGGAGAGAAGGAATGGCGGTGCGGAATGCAGGGGAAGGCGGCCTATCAGGGCAAATAAGGCAACAGCAGCAGCAGCAGCAAGGCCTCCTTGGAGGCCGTGAGAGGTGCAGTATGAGGTGGAGAGTGAGAGGGTGGGGTTGATTTGAGCGAGCAGAGAGCAGCCAAGGTACAGCTGGGGAAGGCACGGGGTGGTGGACAGTGGGGAGGAAGGCGGCAACATTTTTTGCACCCTGCTGGTCAGGGTGTTGTAGCAACTGGTTGGTGGATTGGAGCATGGAGGCTGGATTGTGGGAGGATCTCTTACACGACTGAAGCTGCTCTCGTGCTCTCCAATGGGTCAGAGAGGCTGGGCCATGTGATGACCGAGGCGGGATGATGCTGCTGGTAGTGTGCTGCTTAGTTGGTTAGTTTAGGTTCCTCAAGTGTAGTTATGGTAGTTATTAATGTACCTGCATGCATGCTATTTATAAACACTTTTGGTTAAAACCTTGGCAGAACAGGAACACATGGTATTATTAGAAAACTGAAAAAGAACGGGATGGTACCAGTTCTACGTGTACAATCATGGGTTATACTATTCATATTTATATTTGAGACATGACATGAGCTAAATATGGGAAAACAATTCCACAAAAAAGTGGCACAATGATTTCTGGGGGGCTCGAGGTGATGATAGCGGTGGTAACGATGACTAGGGTTTGAATTTGATGGAGCCTGGCCATGATAGTGACACGAGGCCAGTGTGTGGTTCGCGTTGCGGCCAGCCAAGTGGGTGGAGTGTGAGGAGCAAGGAGAGAGCCCGCACAGCTGCAGGGTAAGAGAGAGCTGCCCACACGGCTTGGCTCGACCAGTGATGTGCAGAGAGGAGGAGAGGTACAACAGCGCGGCAGACAAGGGCCAGTGACGAGGGCTGTGCAGCACACAGGCGCAGGCTGGTGGTGGCCAGAGAGCACTCAGGGTAAAAACGGTGCGCCGTGGCAGCGGCGCCAACCGTAGACCGTCAGGTGCTTCGTGCACGGCACTGCTCTCCCGCATGGCTGGCTGGCACCATGCCGCTGCTGCATGTGGCCCTTTGGAGCGAGATGGTTCTTAGTGAAGGGGTGTGTGAGAGAGGGAACGAGGCAGTTAGTGATTTTGGCGTGCGCGAGGCAGGTGGCAACAAAGGAGCGACACCGGAGCAGCAGCAGATGAGACGCAGCAGGCTCAAGCGGCTTCAGAGGGCGCGGAAGACAATACAGCGCCGACTCTGATGATGGGCACGAGGCATACAGCACACAGAGAGGCACAGGGCACACAGAGAGGCACAGGGCACACAGAGAGGCACAGGGCACACAGAGAGGCACAGGGCAGACACCATAGAGACACATGTGCAGCACAAACACAGGCACACACAGACACACAGGACCGTGCATGCATGGACAGAGATGGTGACAGACAGTGGCACACACACACACACGGGCGAGTCGAGGTGAGTCAAGCAGCTTGAAAGTACGAGTGCGAGGATACAAGATGATACAACAACAATCAATCTCCGTGGTACTGACGTGCAGAGCAGGCAGTGCGTGCAGTGCAGGGGCAGTGGGACGATGAAGACAAGAAAACACGATGCTCAAGGGCTTGACAGCATGGGTCGCGAGAAGAGTAATGGGTTACGGGCGGAGGAGGCAGTGTGGGAGGCAATGGAGGGGGCAGGGCAGTGGTGGGGGGGGCGCAATGATGGGGGACTGTAGGGGCCAGCAGAGGGCACTGACCTCAGGGAACTCCGCATTGCCATCGCCACGGACCAATCGCGTCATGCCACGCGGGCCACTGCCGACCTTGACCATCATCTGACCGAACTCGAGTGTGAAGCACGCCCCACTGTATTGCTGCCGGCGCCAAGCACAGGCAGGAGACACACGGCCATGCAGGCAAGGGCGACTGGAGAGAGTTAGGCCAGGCAACGCTGTTTGACTTGACTGCATTGAGTGGCATGATGAGTGGCATGGCTGGCACGGCTGGCATGGCTGGCATGGCTGGCATGGCTGGCATGGCTGGCATGGCTGGCATGACTCACAGCGAGTTGCAGGAGAGAGAGGGCCTTGCCAGCGATGCGCACGCCAGTGCTGGAAGCAGATGGGGAGACGAAGGAGAAGGACGGACACGACGGCAGGCGCAGCTGCAGTCATGAACCGTGGTCATGGTGCCATGCAGGGGAGGGCAGGCAGAGAGAGGGTAGCAGGCAGCGGGTGAGCGGGGGGGCCGTGGAGTGGAAGTGAGGAGTGTGGCCAGGGAGTAGTGGAAGTGAGTGTAGCCAGGGAGTAGTGGAAGTGAGTGTAGCCAGGGAGTAGTGGAAGTGAGTGTGGCCAGGGAGTAGTGGAAGTGAGGGTGGCCAGGGAGTAGTGGAAGTGAGGGTGGCCAGGGAGTAGTGGAAGTGAGGGTGGCCAGGGAGTAGTGGAAGTGAGTGTGGCCAGGGAGTAGTGGAAGTGAGTGTGGCCAGGGAGTAGTGGACGTGAGTGTGGCCAGGGAGTAGTGGAAGTGAGTGTGGCCAGGGAGTAGTGGAAGTGAGGGTGGAGAGTACGAGGGTGGTGGAGCAGGGGTGAGGAGAGGAGTGCGGAAATCGAGATGTGGGAAACAGGTGTGTGGGGAAGAGGTGTGGGGAAGAGGGAGCATAGGGAGGAATGCGCAATGTGAGTATGTGATGGGGGAAGCACGGCGATGTGGGGATGGTGGTGCGATGTGGGGATGGTGGTGCGATGTGGCGAGGGAAAGGCAGGGAGGCGAGGGCGACTGACAGCAAGGGTGTTGAGGGCGCGGCAGGTCTGCAGAGACGCCGACACCACGGGGCGACTGCCCGCCCTGCCATGCCCATTCCATGCCCATGGTGCGCATGTGGTGGGGGGCACGGGGAGGAGAACACGGCGAGTGTGCGAGTGAGTGAGAGGGCCAGTGAGTGTGTATGCGTGAGGGTGAGTGCTTGTGAGTGTGAGAGGGAGTGGTGACAAAAACCGAGAGTGTGTGCATGAGGATGTGTGTAAGAGAGAGTAATGCGTGCATGCGTGCGTGCGCGCGTGCGAGGGAGGGGAGGAGAGGAGGGGTGCGGGAAGGAGAGGCAGGGATGAGGCGCGCGGGGTGGCGGAGAGGCGGGGCGGGGGGGCGGACTTGTGGAGGATGGCGGAGGAGATGGGCTGGTCGGGGCGCATGGCGACGAGCGGCAGGATGGGCGCCAGCGACGCCGACCGGTTGAACACGAAGTCGCACGCCTGCGGTCACGCAGGGGCGCACGGGGGGCACGAGGGGGCACGAGGGGGCACGAGGGGGCAGGGGGGTCGACATACGGAAGGTGAGGTATGGAGAGGCGAGGACTTGACACGTCAAGTAACAGCATGAACCGGGGTCCCCACGGGCATGTGAGAGCGCGCGTGGCAGTGAACATGTGCGCGTATGGGGGCATGGCGTCTGTGAGCGTCGCGCGACAATAAGCGATAAGGCCATGCGATAAGGGCTATCAAGGCATGCGACATGTGCATGCGCGTGCGACAGTTGCATGCGTGAAGATGGACGTGCGACAACGCGCGGGGAAGCACACGGGCTCAATTGGACCCTCTCGCATGCCCAATCCCCGCTCTCACGCCCTCCCATGCACCGCTCGCATGCCCTTGGTCCAGACACGCACGAATGTATCGTGCTGGCGAAAAACTTGGTGGCGAAGTACCTTGGTGGCGAAGTAACACGACAAGGGTTGAAGCCCGATGCCCTTCACAGGGCCCCCTTTATCCCCCCCACCCTTTCCGCCCCCCTTGTTTCCCCCGCCGTTGTTTCCCCCGCCGTTGTTCCCCCCCCCGTTCCCCCCGCCGTTGTTCCCCCCGCCCTTGTTCCCCCCGCCCTTGTTTCCCCCACCCTTGTTTCCGCCCCCTTTCTTCTCTTCGCCAATCGGCGGTTGATGCACTTTAAAGCCGAGCGGTCGTCGCGCGGCGCACGGGCGGGGCGATGCAAGCGCGAGCAACGCGAGGAGAGCGACGACAACGCTGGCTGCTCGCAGGCTGAATCGCTGCGACGGGCTGAAGCTCGCGACGCCGTGCGACAAGTTTGACCGCGAGCGCGCGACTAACGAGTGGCCTCTAGGCGGTGGAGGGGAGCGCGGCATGCTGGCGGAGTGGCTCTCGCGACGATCATGGCTGCGAAGGCGTTGAGCGATCGCCCACCGTTGTGCGACGAGCATCAGCGAGGGCAGTGCGACGATGGAGGAGTCGGCATGGGCGCGCGCGGATCGGCGTGGGGAGGGCAGCGACGGGCGCGCATGGACTAGGCAGGGCGAGCAGAGCACACAGCGAGGGCGCGACGCTAAGGCAGTACTCGGACGGACTGCTGGTGCACGCGATGTTTGGGGTGAGGTGGGACGCTAAGGCACTACTACTCTCGTCAAGAAGCTCTTGGATTCCATTTAGCTTCAACGCTGGTCGACTGACGTACAATGCGAGGACGCGTTGCTTCGAGGGTAAAATCAGGCATGCGTGCGAGAGTGGTGGGAGTCAACTTATTGGGCTGCATGCACCGTCTATTACGGCTAGCAAAGCTCCAAAATATCTCGCTCCGTTAATCAATACACTGGAGGGAAGGTTACCAGATTGGGAGGAATGGGGAGTGTCGGTCAGGAAGTGAAGGCATCGCGTCTCTGCCTGGGAGGTCGTGTGTCGGCCTTCCCCGTGACAGACAACCCCTTCGGAATATCTCAGCCAAAACGGGTCGTCAAGCCTGACGACCTGTTGACGACTTGACGACATGCTGCCCCGGGCAGAAAAAAACTAAAACCCCATCGGATGGCATGCCATCCGAGGGAGCCTCAACCCTAAACACCATGCCTCCAGGTGTTTAGGGTTGATGCCTCCCTGACCGGATGCATGCCCTTCTGGGGTTTATTTTTTTTGCCCGCGGGCAGCGAGCTCCCCCGGGCGGACTCGCTTGTCGGCTGAGATATATTCTGCGTTTCGCCACTCTCACGAGGCAGAGGTCATCATCATCACTCCGTTGCCTTTTACCTGAAGGCTGCCAAGGTAGGGCAGATGGGCGGAAACGAATGCAGCCAACAGAAAATGGAAGCACGCCAAGCAGGGAGGCGAAAGCGGCGGCGACGTTGCGACAGCTCGTATATCTGGAGTGGTGTTTTTGGTGCATTCTGGCGAGAAGGACGGCTCAGCTGTAACCGAATGTACGAGTACGACTGGCTTCGCCCTGTCGCACAAAAACGCCAACCGCACTCATAAAACGACTTTGTGGTACAACACTTCCCCATCCCTCCCAACCCCCTTCCCTCCCCCCCCGTCTCCACCACATGGTCGGCTGGACGACGGAGAGAGCCAAGGGGAAAGCACGGATGCGCCGAAGGGTCGGCTGCAGGGCTGCCGCCGACCTCATTTCGCCCCCCTGCCCGACTGTCCCCCCCTCCCCTTCCCCCTCGCCTTCACCGTTTCTTTCCTCTCCCCACGTTCCTCTTTGCCTGGACCAAAGTTCGTCAGTTTCGTCAGGTGTGTGCATATATGGCGCGACTCGGACGTTGAGACGCATTGTACCGGGGATGTCTATCGTTCAGTTTCACTACGTTTGGTGCGTCCCGTTTTACACATGCAGTACAAGAGAATAATGTGAGAAAATAATTACAGAACTAGCAAACACAGCAACAGCCATGATGACCTAATCAGCCCAACCAACATGATACAAAAAAACGAAAGAAGCGCTACATCAAGCCTTGGAGTACTCTTTAAACTTTCCAACAAGCAAACAAGAACGCATATTTTTCTCAGATTCGGTTGAAATAAGGTTGAGAAACATCTTTTTAAAGTAATGATTCATAAAAAAGTAAAAACTCAGAGCATGTATGATGCAGGCGGGTAAAAAACCTAGAAAGAGCTCTGGTAACACCTGTTCCATGAGCCCCCTGAAACTTCACAAATGCAACCTACACTACACCCCTCATTCCTACTGCACATGGACAATGCTGCCTACGGTAATGCAAACGCAAGTGAGTGTATGGCATAGTCTCAGGTGATGTGCATGACGGGGCATATACTGTTGTCATAAGCCAGCATGAGAGCAGCAGGCAGGGTCAGAAGATGCTGGCGAACTCACTGCCCTCCCAGCCCAGGCGCAGCATCTGATCCACCATCTTCACACTCAGCTGCACGGGGACGAGGGGGGAGAGTGGGGCAGGCCAAGGGTGCAATTGGAGGGAAAGAGAATGGGAGTGAGGTGGGGAGGAGATGGGGGTTAGTGGAAACGGGAGTAAGGGGTGAACAACCACAACTGTTGAGCTAGTACTGGTACCAGGGAAGAAGCTGTTGCCAGTGTTGATGTGTAAGAGGCCAGTGCAGAGCAGCTGCTCCAGGCGTACCAGGGGGTTGCTGCAGCTGCTAGAGGCGTACCAGGGGGTTGCTGTAGAGGATGAGTTGGCCGGGGGCGAGGTGAGCGGAGGTGGAGCAGAGCAGGTTGGTGTTGTCCGCTGACAGTGCCAGCGCCGTCACATCCGTGCCCTCCGGCAGCTTGAAGCGACACAGCGCCTGCCAGCATGGCGCATGGCACACGCACGAGAGGGATTGGGGGAATGGGGGCTGGTGTTACGAAAAGATGCTTGTAAGGGGATGGGGCATACAGTATAGAGTAGAGGTTTAAGAAGGCTTGTTAGGGGGATGGGAGAGAGTAGAGGCAGGCATGGGCGAGAGGCATTGGAATGCAGCTGGTACAGGTGCAGCTTAAGGAGGAGGTGAGACGCACCTTGAGGGAGAAGAGGTCAAGAAGTGAGACCGCTGATCCGCGCTCCTTCCGTGACCCCCCTTCGTCCGTGTTCCGCCAGTCCGGCAGTGCACCACCCTCCCCTGCTGCCGCCCCTCCACCCTCTCCCTCAACCTCCCCACCCTCCCTCCTCTCGCCCTCTCCCTCCCTCCTCTCCTCGCCTGAATTCCCCCCCTCGCCTACCTCCCCTCCTCTTTCCCCCTGCCCACGGCCCGCCTCCCCTTTCTCCCCTTCCAACTCCCCTCCCTCGCCCTTCTCACCCCCATCATCCCTCCGGCGCCCCGCATCCTCTTTGAAGCTCCCAGCCTTCCCCAGCCCCACCTTCTCCCCGGCAATCACAGCAGCACGCTCCCTCTCCTTCTGCCGTTCCTTCTCCCGCACATGCCGCCAGCGGCTGCAGTCCGTGCCCACGGCCACAAACAGCCCGTTGCTCGACACCTGCACGCTGCTCACATCGCCATCCTCCTCCGATATCCTCACTCCCGCCACCGCCGCTCCGTTGATCGTGAACGCCCGCAGCGCCCGCTGCCGCCGCTCCCACACCACCACCACCCCTTCCGGAGAGATGGCGAGCAGGTCCGCCGGCCCCACCCCCGGCAGGTGGCGCAGGAAGCGGCCCTTCATGAGGGAATGGAGGAGCACACCGCGGGAGCGGGAGGAGGAGGCAACGAGGTCGAGGTCCGAAGACACGGCGCAGCACAGGATCGTGTCCAAGTGGCCCCGCAGCACCTGCACGGGGCCTTCCATGCGCCGCCACTTCCTCGGCGCCTCCAGCCCCCCCGCCCCGCCCATGCCCCCGGCTGCGCTCAGCAGCAGTGCCGCCTCCGACATGCCACCCCCGCCTCCCCGCTCGGGGTAATCCGCTCCTCCCACTGCCATGCTGCCTGCTCGCTCCTCGCTAGCCGACACCGCTGCAGCGGCAGCAGCCAGAGCAGGGTCGTGCGGGCCCGTGGGTGCTGCAGTGCTGCGCCTGGCCACACGCCCCCCCGCCCCCGCGCCAGCAGCCACGAGGCCAGCCGTGACCCCGGCGGCAGGGGAGGAAGGGAAGGGCGCGGTGGCGTGGTTGACTCGCCACAGCAGCACCACCCCGTCCGTGGCGCCGGTGGCGAGAGTGGCGCCATCAGGGGAGAGGGCGAGGCAGGTCACGGGGCCGCCATGCACAGCAGCGGTCTCCAGCACGCGAGTCGAGTCCACTGACACCAGCTTCACAGAGAAATCCGCATGCCCGCCCGTGAACAGAAACTTGCCGTCCGGGGAAATCGCTATGATCTCCTTTCCCCCACCAGATCCCCCTTCCCCTCCCCCTCCCACCGCGCCTGCTGCTGTTGACGTGTGCTTTATCCCCGGAGCAGGGAGGGCGACGAGGCGCGGATAGAGGGATGTCTCGCTGTTGCTGCCCTTGCCGCCCAGCGCAGCCCCCGTCAGCATCCGCAGAATGGCACTACCTGTCAGGGAAGACCGCCCGGGTTGGAACAAAAACGGCCAGCCGTGGCCGTCCGGGGTGTTGGGCTGCCACTGGTGCACCGCCACGTGGCAAGCAGGAGCATTGAGATCAACGGTGACGATGGCATCTGAGGTGGCGACGATGCGGCTGGCGGGGACATTGAGGGTGTCGGGGTGTGGCAGCACGTACGGCAGGATCTCATCGGGCTTGCGGAACACAGTGTGCAGGTGCAGCGCGTACTCCAGCGGTATGCGTGGTGGGTGCGGCGTGGTGAGCAGCTGTGAGGGCGTCTGGCCGAAGTAGGAAATCTGATCCTGCATGCCCCTCCTCACGATCTGGAGGGGGGGTGGTGGGAGCAAGGAGATGAAGGGAGGTCAGGGAGGCTGGGAAAAAAACGTGCATGGTTGAGCAAGAGAGTGCCTGCGAAGGGCAGAGGAGAACGAAAAGCTGCCAGGTGGTAGCATGCTTGCATGGCAAGGTGCTGAGTGGGCGAGTGCACGACAGTTCGTCAATGGCTCGTGGGGACGTGATGGCTCAGACGTAAGGTGATGGTGGGTGGGCAGAGGGGGAGAGAGCGTGAGCGAGGAGAGGAGAGGAGAGGAGGCTGACGGGGTTGGTGATGGAGTCGATGTCAACAGCGCCCTCATAGGTGACGTAGAAGAACACGTTGTGCGCCGCCAGGGCCTCCTTGCCCTTCTGCTTGTACCTGCCACGTGGGTGAGCACACGCAGGAGGGGCAACCCACAGGGCAACAGGATGTGAGCAGGGAAGAAAGGAGTAACCCGCATGAGAGGCATGACCCGCTGAACATGAAAGACAGGGGAGAGTTCAAGAGGTGGATCGAACGGAGCACGTACCCGAAGATGAGGTCGATCCAATGGTGCAGGTTGCTGCTGACATACTCGCTCTCCAGTGCCGCCCGCTGCTTGCGCACAAAGTCCGCTGCACTGGCAGCCCATGGCGGCAGCTTCACGTCCCCTGGTGCCGTGCCGTGCAGTGCGGCACAATGATGGCCGGGGGGTGAGGAGGTGGGTGGGGGAGGGGGACAGGGGAGGTGAAGGAAGGTTGGGGTGCGAGGGGAGGGGAGAGTGAGGTGGTGTGGAAACAACAGAAGAAACCAACCACCATCGCAAAAAAAAAAAAAAAAATGGAGATGAGCAGGTGGGTGGATGGGATGGGATGGGATGGGATGGGAGCTGACCGATGACGTGGCCCTTTTGGGTGGAGCCGAGGTGCAGCCCGTTGATGTTGGTGAACATCTCCGGCAGACAGAACCACTCCGGGATCTGCCCTCACCGCACCACGGCGCACAGAGGGGAGGGAGTCAGTGGGGGCTGGGATGAGGTGAGGCGATGCTTGCTGGCATCACACATCGCAGCGATAGAACAGATAGAGGATCGAGAGCACCCCCCCCCACACAAACGCAAGATGACTAGGATGCCCTGCTACAGGCAGCCGTGGTACATGCCCCTTTCTTACCCACCAGCTGCCCTCACCAGCTCCTCGACATGGCTCACCAGCTCCTTGACATGGCTCACCAGCTCCTTGACATGGCTCACCAGCTCCTTGACATGGCTCACCAGCTCCTTGACATGGCTCACCAGCTCCTTGACATGGCTCACCAGCTCCTTGACATGGCTCACCAGCTCCTTGACATGGCTCACCAGCTCCTTGACATGGCTCACCAGCTCCTTGACATGGCTCACCAGCTCCTCGACATGGCTCACCAGCTCCTTGACATGGCTCACCAGCTCCTTGACATGGCTCACCAGCTCCTCGACATGGCTCACCAGCTCCTTGACATGGCTCACCAGCTCCTTGACATGGCTCACCAGCTCCTCGACATGGCTCACCAGCTCCTTGACATGGCTCACCAGCTCCTTGACATGGCTCACCAGCTCCTTGACATGGCTCACCAGCTCCTTGACATGGCTCACCAGCTCCTTGACATGGCTCACCAGCTCCTTGACATGGCTCACCAGCTCCTTGACATGGCTCACCAGCTCCTTGACATGGCTCACCAGCTCCTGACATGGCTCACCAGCTCCTTGACATGGCTCACCAGCTCCTCGACATGGCTCACCAGCTCCTTGACATGGCTCACCAGCTCCTTGACATGGCTCACCAGCTCCTCGACATGGCTCACCAGCTCCTTGACATGGCTCACCAGCTCCTTGACATGGCTCACCAGCTCCTCGACATGGCTCACCAGCTCCTTGACATGGCTCACCAGCTCCTTGACATGGCTCACCAGCTCCTTGACATGGCTCACCAGCTCCTTGACATGGCTCACCAGCTCCTTGACATGGCTCACCAGCTCCTTGACATGGCTCACCAGCTCCTTGACATGGCTCACCAGCTCCTTGACATGGTTCACCAGCTCCTTGACATGGCTCACCAGCTCCTTGACATGGCTCACCAGCTCCTCGACATGGCTCACCAGCACCTTGACATGGCTCACCAGCTCCTTGACATGGCTCACCAGCTCCTTGACATGGCTCACCAGCTCCTTGACATGGCTCACCAGCTCCTTGACATGGCTCACCAGCTCCTTGACATGGCTCACCAGCTCCTTGACATGGCTCACCAGCTCCTTGACATGGCTCACCAGCTCCTTGACATGGCTCACCAGCTCCTTGACATGGCTCACCAGCTCCTCGACATGGCTCACCAGCACCTTGACATGGCTCACCAGCTCCTTGACATGGCTCACCAGCTCCTTGACATGGCTCACCAGCTCCTTGACATGGCTCACCAGCTCCTTGACATGGCTCACCAGCTCCTTGACATGGCTCACCAGCTCCTCGACATGGCTCACCAGCTCCTTGACATGGCTCACCAGCTCCTTGACATGGCTCACCAGCTCCTTGACATGGCTCACCAGCTCCTTGACATGGCTCACCAGCTCCTTGACATGGCTCACCAGCTCCTTGACATGGCTCACCAGCTCCTTGACATGGCTCACCAGCTCCTTGACATGGCTCACCAGCTCCTCGACATGGCTCACCAGCTCCTTGACATGGCTCACCAGCTCCTTGACATGGCTCACCAGCTCCTTGACATGGCTCACCAGCTCCTTGACATGGCTCACCAGCTCCTTGACATGGCTCACCAGCTCCTTGACATGGCTCACCAGCTCCTTGACATGGCTCACCAGCTCCTTCACATGGCTCACCAGCTCCTTGACATGGCTCACCAGCTCCTTGACATGGCTCACCAGCTCCTTGACATGGTTCACCAGCTCCTTGACATGGCTCACCAGCTCCTTGACATGGCTCACCAGCTCCTTCACATGGCTCACCAGCTCCTTCACATGGCTCACCAGCTCCTTCACATGGCTCACCAGCTCCTTGACATGGCTCACCAGCTCCTTGACATGGCTCACCAGCTCCTTGACATGGCTCACCAGCTCCTTCACATGGCTCACCAGCTCCTTCACATGGCTCACCAGCTCCTTGACATGGCTCACCAGCTCCTTGACATGGCTCACCAGCTCCTTGACATGGCTCACCAGCTCCTCGACATGGCTCACCAGCTCCTTGACATGGCTCACCAGCTCCTCGACATGGCTCACCAGCTCCTTGACATGGCTCACCAGCTCCTTGACATGGCTCACCAGCTCGTTGACATGGCTCACCAGCTCCTCGACATGGCTCACCAGCTCCTCGACATGGCTCACCAGCTCCTCGACATGGCTCACCAGCTCCTTGACATGGCTCACCAGCTCCTTGACATGGCTCACCAGCTCCTTGACATGGCTCACCAGCTCCTTGACATGGCTCACCAGCTCCTTGACATGGCTCACCAGCTCCTTGACATGGCTCACCAGCTCCTTGACATGGCTCACCAGCTCCTTGACATGGCTCACCAGCTCCTCGACATGGCTCACCAGCTCCTTGACATGGCTCACCAGCTCCTCGACATGGCTCACCAGCTCCTTGACATGGCTCACCAGCTCCTTGACATGGCTCACCAGCTCCTCGACATGGCTCACCAGCTCCTTGACATGGCTCACCAGCTCCTTGACATGGCTCACCAGCTCCTCGACATGGCTCACCAGCTCCTTGACATGGCTCACCAGCTCCTTGACATGGCTCACCAGCTCCTTGACATGGCTCACCAGCTCCTTGACATGGCTCACCAGCTCCTTGACATGGCTCACCAGCTCCTTGACATGGCTCACCAGCTCCTTGACATGGCTCACCAGCTCCTCGACATGGCTCACCAGCTCCTTGACATGGCTCACCAGCTCCTTGACATGGCTCACCAGCTCCTCGACATGGCTCACCAGCTCCTTGACATGGCTCACCAGCTCCTTGACATGGCTCACCAGCTCCTTGACATGGCTCACCAGCTCCTTGACATGGCTCACCAGCTCCTTGACATGGCTCACCAGCTCCTTGACATGGCTCACCAGCTCCTTGACATGGCTCACCAGTTCCTTGACATGGCTCACCAGCTCCTTGACATGGCTCACCAGCTCCTTGACATGGCTCACCAGCTCCTTGACATGGCTCACCAGCTCCTTGACATGGCTCACCAGCTCCTTGACATGGCTCACCAGCTCCTTGACATGGCTCACCAGCTCCTCGACATGGCTCACCAGCTCCTTGACATGGCTCACCAGCTCCTTGACATGGCTCACCAGCTCCTTGACATGGCTCACCAGCTCCTTGACATGGCTCACCAGCTCCTTGACATGGCTCACCAGCTCCTTGACATGGCTCACCAGCTCCTTGACATGGCTCACCAGCTCCTTGACATGGCTCACCAGCTCCTTGACATGGCTCACCAGCTCCTTGACATGGCTCACCAGCTCCTTCACATGGCTCACCAGCTCCTTCACATGGCTCACCAGCTCCTTGACATGGCTCACCAGCTCCTTGACATGGCTCACCAGCTCCTTGACATGGCTCACCAGCTCCTTGACATGGCTCACCAGCTCCTTCACATGGCTCACCAGCTCCTTCACATGGCTCACCAGCTCCTTCACATGGCTCACCAGCTCCTTGACATGGCTCACCAGCTCCTTGACATCGCTCACCAGCTCCTTGACATGGCTCACCAGCTCCTTGACATGGCTCACCAGCTCCTTCACATGGCTCACCAGCTCCTTCACATGGCTCACCAGCTCCTTCACATGGCTCACCAGCTCCTTCACATGGCTCACCAGCTCCTTGACATGGCTCACCAGCTCCTTGACATCGCTCACCAGCTCCTTGACATGGCTCACCAGCTCCTTGACATGGCTCACCAGCTCCTTGACATGGCTCACCAGCTCCTTGACATGGCTCACCAGCTCCTTGACATGGCTCACCAGCTCCTTGACATGGCTCATAAGCTCCTTGACATCGCCTCACCAGCTCCTTGACATGGCTCACCAGCTCCTTGACATCGCCTCACCAGCTCCTTGACATCGCCTCACCAGCTCCTTGACATCGCTCATGTCGGAGGTGACTCCCCGCCACGTGGCAGCCACGTCCAGGAAGAGGCGGTCGGGGTGGTCAAACTGCCCGCCCTGCAGGGCCAGGGCAAGCGACGTGTACGGCTCCACTCGCAGCAGATAGTGCGCCACCTGGGGGGGAGAAGGCGGGGGTCGTGGAGGGGAAAGGGGGTGGGGAAGCGCGAGCGTTACTATAGTTGAGGGACGATGAAGTGCAGCATGGCGGTGTGAGCGGGCATGAGCAGTGGTTAAGGGAAGGGAGACTGACAATGCCGGCGCTGGAGTAGTGCGAGCCGTAGTGGAACTTGGGGATGACGGGGTCCGCAAAGCTGTGGTACCGCTCCACAAACTTCTCCAACCGCCCCGCATCCAGCGCCCCCACCGGCTGCACGCGGGTGGGAGGGGAGAGGAGAGAGGTGTGTAGGGGATGCGTGGAAACTTGGATGAAAAGGCAAGGTGAAAGAACATGAGGAGGGATTTGAGAGCTAGAAGAAGAGTATGAATACTGAAGGCATTTAGATATGCATGTGAAGTAAAAAAGAAGGTATTTGGAGGAGAAAGGACGAGGCACCTTGGAGAGGTCTCTGAAGGTGGCTGGGTTGGTGAGGTCGAGCTCCTTTGAGGTATAGTCCTGAATTACCCAGGGGAAGACGGGGTACTGGCAGGACGAGAGACGATGGGTGTGGTGAGAAGGGGAGGAAGGGAGGGGAGGAGAGGGTGGGAGGAAAGAGCATGATATGAGGAGATGTTAACGGAAAGGAACACAAGGACTGGAACGTGCTGGAAACCACAGCAAGGTTGGGAATGTGAAGCAATCCAGCCAAATGGCACATTGAGGTGAACGACGTGCTTGGATTGGGCTTACCTGGGCGACATCGTTACCTGGGTGACATCGTTACCTGGGTGACATCGTTACCTGGGTGACATCGTTACCTGGGTGACATCGTTACCTGGGTGACATCGTTGAAGGTGCGGCCCGCCAGGGTGTTGAGCTGCATGAGGTAGTCGAAGTTGGTGATCTGCCGCACGCAGGGACCCGAGCACACGCGGGCAGGGAAGCCACATGGCGACAAGAAAACAATGGGGATAAAGGATCAGCTGGTAAGAGCATTGAGGTGAATGAAATAGTCAAAGCTGGTGATATGACGAGAAGCGATGAGGGGATAGAAGCAAGGTTGGGAGACAAAAAGAAGGCGGGAGCAACACAGGGCAGTCCCATGGCTCTGCTGTCCGTACAACCACCATTCGTCCCCCCTGGCAGCTCACCTCCCTGCGGAGCCATCTCTCAGTGAGCTGTAGCCGCTCTAGCATCTTCTCGGGGCGCTGGTGAGGGGGCGCATTGGGGTACCAAGGCACAGAGGCATGGGAAAAAAGCGGTCATTCTTGCACCAGTATACGCAGGCAAGAGCATGTCCGTAGCATGTCATGTGGGGCAGTAAGAGTGTTAAGGGTACGATGTGTGGCGAGGGTATGACGTCCAAAGGGCGTGCACAGGTGCAGGTGGGCGGAAGGAGAGGAGGGCGCACCAGAGTGGGGGAGAAGTGGTGCTGCAGGTGCGGTGGGTTGGCATGCTCGATGGCTCGGTGCACTCGTAGCCGCTCCTCCGGGCCCTGTCATGTCAAGGGGGGTGGCACACGAGGCAGAGGCAGCCACAAGCATGAGGCCAAAGGTCTTTTCACCCATGCGTGAGCATGAGGATTGGTCCAGCATATGGAAGAGGATTCGTGGGAGGGAGATGTGCTGCCATGACATGCCAGGACATCATGTGGTTGTGCTCTCTCCTCTACACAAACCCCCAGCTCGTGTAAACATCCTTGGCGAACCCATGTCCCGTGTGTGCCCCCCCCCTCGTTCCCCTTGCGCGCACGTACCTCAAAGTTGAAGAAGAAGTTGGAGCGGTCGATCATGAACACCTCCAGCGCCGAGCGCCGCAGCAAATAGCTGATGTGATGTGATGCCGGGGGGCAGGGGACACGGGACGGCAGAGGGCGGACGCAGCAAGGCATGGCCAGCAAACATGAGACGAATTCCTGAACAGAAAGTGGAGTCGAATGGGAAAAACGGAAAGCAGAAGCAGAGAAACACACACACGCACGCTCTCGCGCACGCACGCACGCACGCGTGCATGCACGCGCGCGCGCACACACACACAGAGATTAGTACAAAACAGTGGGAGCAGTGGGATGGTCAAGTCCCAGCATTCACTCACCGCCTGCTGAGCACCTCCCTCACGGATGTCAGCCGCCACACTCTGTCCCGCGCCTTCTTACCCCCCACTCCCTCCCCGCCCTCTCCCCTTCCCCCTCCACCCCCTTCCCTCCCGTGGTCGCCCGCCGCGCTCTCCTTGAAGTGCACGGAGGGGTCAACGAGGAAGAGCAAGCGAGAGGCAGTGACGAGGAGGCGGCCGTGGAGGACCTGAAGGGGCAGCACCATCATGGCCGGCACCTCCACCACCACTCGCTCCCTCTCCCCCACCGCCACCTCTGCCGCCACCTCGCTGCTGCTCACCACTGCTGACAGCCCCGCCTGCTCGCCTGCTGCCAACGCCACTGCTGCCACTGCCGACGCTGCCAGGGCTTCCTGGGGTGCTGCTGCTGCTGCTGCTGCTGTGGCAGTAGAGGAGGTGGTGGTGGCAGTAGAGGCAGGAGCAGCAGCAGTGGAGGGACCAGCAGTGCCACTGCTGGCACTAGTGCTGCTGCCGGTGGTGCTGGCGGTGGTGCTGGCGGTGGTGGTGGCGGTGGTGGAGGGAGGCTCAGGCGAGGAGGCTGAAGCTGCGTGGCTTGTTGGTTCAGAAGCCACCTCGCCTCCCTCTGCCTGCTTGCTGCCTCCTCCATCCCCACCCTCCTCCCCTGCTGCACTCGCCCCCTCCTCGACTGCCGACACTCTTGCTTCTGATGAGTCGCCACCCTTTGCGTCTGACTCAGCAGCAAATTCCGTTTTTCCTGGCTCAGCATCGTTCGCCCCCAGAGTATCATCGGCACCTGGCGTGTGCTTCACACCACCTTCCAACACCGCATGCTCCACAGCACCACCCCCAACTTCACCACCCCCCTCTGCTGCTGTCACGCCTTCACCACCCCCCTCTGCTGCTGTCACGCCTTCACCACCCCCCTCTGCTGCATCTCGTGCCCCCTCCGTCTCCTCACCTTCTCCACCCTCCCCCTCCGCTCTGTCCGTCTCGGCCTCCCCTTCCGGACCCTCCTCATCCGCGCTCATCGGCACGGGAGCATCGAAGTCTTTCACAGGGGCGGGCAGGCAGCCGCCCAGCAGCCCCGATGCATCTTCCACTATTGCCCCTCCCACCCCCTCCACATCCCCTGCGCCATTCCCCTCCAGCACCCCTTCCTTCGCCTCATCCTTCCCCTCCCCATCTACACCCACACCCTCACTACCCGCCCCTCCTCCCACTGCAACCCCCTCTCCCTCCCCATCCTCCTCGCGTGCCTTTCCTTCAACCCCCACACCCCCCCCCTCCTGCAGGCCCACCGTCCCTGCCCCCACCCCCTTCTCTACCCCATCTACCCCATCCGCGTCCCCCTGGGAGCGTGCGCGCTTGGCAGCGGGCGGGGGGTCGTGAGGGGGGGGGCGGAAGTCAGCAGCGAGGCCGTGGCAGTCGGAGCCGCGGTAGTTGCGCACCATGCGCCGCCTCATGCGCGCGCTGCTCTCCACCCGGTCCAGCTTCCAAAACACCTGCGCGCATGGATGGGGGCCACGCATGTTCCACAGCACAGTGATGTGTTGGGGTTTGGTGGAGAGGGAGAGAGAGGGAGGAGAGAGGCGACGGGGGCGGGGCACATGGTTAGAGGGATGCAGGCGCCGAGTTTGGATGGGAAGAGGAGGAGAAGGAGGTTCATAGCAGGCGGCACCATGTGCTGATGCCCCTGGAGGCTGGAGGCTTCCAAAAGCATCTAGTTTCTTCAAGGAAGTGGGTTTGGTGTTGAAGCACGTGGCGTCCACGCCATGCCACTGTGGTACGTGTTTGACACTGCCCCACCCCTCTCCCCCCGTGTTTGACACTGCCCCACCCGTCGCCCCTGTCTCACCCGGCGCTGCTTCAACTCGTGGTAACTTCCAGGGAGGCCCACGAGCAGCCCTGACTCGAGGAGCTGGCGAATGAGGGAGCGCCACATGCGCATGCCAGCTGTGTGCGCGCGCGCCATCTGCGTCTCTATCTTCACCCTCCGCAGCCTCTGCACGCATGGGAGGGGGGAGATGCGACAAGGGAAGAGACCAAGGGGTGTGTGCTCCTGTGTGTGCAGTGCTCCTGTGTGTGCAGTGCTCCTGTGTGTGCAGTGCTCCTGTGTGTGCAGTGCTCCTGTGTGTGCAGTGCTCCTGTGTGTGCACGTGCTCCTGTGTGTGCAGTGCTCCTGTGTGTGCAGTGCTCCTGTGTGTGCAGTGCTCCTGTGTGTGCAGTGCTCCTGTGTGTGCAGTGCTCCTGTGTGTGCAGTGCTCCTGTGTGTGCACGTGCTCCTGTGTGTGCAGTGCTCCTGTGTGTGCAGTGCTCCTGTGTGTGCAGTGCTCCTGTGTGTGCAGTGCTCCTGTGTGTGCAGTGCTCCTGTGTGTGCACGTGCTCCTGTTTGGTGTGCAGTGCTCCTGTGTGTGCAGTGCTCCTGTGTGTGCAGTGCTCCTGTGTGTGCAGTGCTCCTGTGTGTGCACGTGCTCCTGTGTGTGCAGTGCTCCTGTGTGTGCAGTGCTCCTGTGTGTGCAGTGCTCCTGTGTGTGCACGTGCTCCTGTGTGTGCAGTGCTCCTGTGTGTGCAGTGCTCCTGTGTGTGCAGTGCTCCTGTGTGTGCAGTGCTCCTGTGTGTGCACGTGCTCCTGTGTGTGCAGTGCTCCTGTGTGTGCAGTGCTCCTGTGTGTGCAGTGCTCCTGTGTGTGCAGTGCTCCTGTGTGTGCAGTGCTCCTGTGTGTGCACGTGCTCCTGTGTGTGCAGTGCTCCTGTGTGTGCAGTGCTCCTGTGTGTGCAGTGCTCCTGTGTGTGCAGTGCTCCTGTGTGTGCACGTGCTCCTGTGTGTGCAGTGCTCCTGTGTGTGCAGTGCTCCTGTGTGTGCAGTGCTCCTGTGTGTGCAGTGCTCCTGTGTGTGCAGTGCTCCTGTGTGTGCACGTGCTCCTGTGTGTGCAGTGCTCCTGTGTGTGCAGTGCTCCTGTGTGTGCAGTGCTCCTGTGTGTGCACGTGCTCCTGTGTGTGCAGTGCTCCTGTGTGTGCAGTGCTCCTGTGTGTGCAGTGCTCCTGTGTGTGCAGTGCTCCTGTGTGTGCAGTGCTCCTGTGTGTGCAGTGCTCCTGTGTGTGCAGTGCTCCTGTGTGTGCAGTGCTCCTGTGTGTGCAGTGCTCCTGTGTGTGCAGTGCTCCTGTGTGTGCAGTGCTCCTGTGTGTGCAGTGCTCCTGTGTGTGCAGTGCTCCTGTGTGTGCAGTGCTCCTGTGTGTGCAGTGCTCCTGTGTGTGCAGTGCTCCTGTGTGTGCAGTGCTCCTGTGTGTGCAGTGCTCCTGTGTGTGCAGTGCTCCTGTGTGTGCAGTGCTCCTGTGTGTGCAGTGCTCCTGTGTGTGCAGTGCTCCTGTGTGTGCAGTGCTCCTGTGTGTGCAGTGCTCCTGTGTGTGCAGTGCTCCTGTGTGTGCAGTGCTCCTGTGTGTGCAGTGCTCCTGTGTGTGCAGTGCTCCTGTGTGTGCAGTGCTCCTGTGTGTGCAGTGCTCCTGTGTGTGCAGTGCTCCTGTGTGTGCAGTGCTCCTGTGTGTGCAGTGCTCCTGTGTGTGCAGTGCTCCTGTGTGTGCAGTGCTCCTGTGTGTGCAGTGCTCCTGTGTGTGCAGTGCTCCTGTGTGTGCAGTGCTCCTGTGTGTGCAGTGCTCCTGTGTGTGCAGTGCTCCTGTGTGTGCACGTGCTCCTGTGTGTCCTTGCGTCTCCCACGTCACCCTGTATGACCAGTGCACAAGGGAGAGGTGAAGGGAAGAGGTGCAGGGAGGAAATCGCGAATACAGCACACACATTCATCATCTCTCCACATGAGCCTTCCCTCTCCTTTTGTCCTTGTGCATACAGACTTTGAGATGCGGGTGAGAAAGTGTTTACTGCATCACTTGTACGAGGGTAGGGACGAGCACCTGAGGGTAGGGAGGAGCACCTGAGGGTAGGGAGGAGCACCTGAGGGTAGGGACGAGCACCTGAGGGTAGGGAGGAGCACCTGAGGGTAGGGAGGAGCACCTGAGGGTAGGGACTCGCACCTGAGCGCGAATGAGGCCGCGCATGCCATCGAGGTGCTGCTGCAGCCCGCCCAGCGTGGGACCCAGCGCCGTACCATTCCCCCCTTCCTCTGCCCCCGCCGCCCCTGCCCCTCCCTCCCTCCCTTCCACCCCCCCAACACCAGCAGCACCGGCAGCAGCAGCAGTGGTGCGAGTGGCAGCAGAGACAGGGATGCCGCGACTGCAGTCCCACGCCTTCTCCACGGCCTCCCCCAGGCTCCACCTCTGCGCGCGGTCCTTGTCCCCGTTCATGCGCCGCTGGGACGATGTTGCCCCCTCCCGCTCCCCCTCCTGCCTCCCTCCCCCCGTTTTAGTCATGCCGCTGCGTTGAGACATGCGCCGGCTGACTGTTGAGCTGGCGCCAGGCTGGCCGGGCGGCACGTGATGACTGCTAGTGCGGGTGACAGCAGCAGAAGTGCTACTGCCAGTCCCAGGTGCGTGACTGGCAGAGGCAGCAAGGATGGTGCTGCCTGTGGCTGGGGAGGCGCTAGGGTAGGTAGACGTGCGTGTGACAGGAGCAGAGGAGAGGGTGGAGAGGGAGGAGGCGGAGGAGGAGGAGGTGAGGGTGGTGCGGGGGGGAACAGAGCCGGGGCCAGCAGCAGCAGCCATGGCTGCGAGGGCCGTGGAGGCAGGGGGGGACGCCAAGGCGGCCACCCAGATGACTTGCAGCAGCGCCAGTGATGCCTGGGGGCGTGGAGGACGTGCAAGGGAGAGACTTGTGTTGGGACTTGGATGGGAAAGGGGATAGGCAAAGGTTAGGAAAGCAGGAAAGAGCTTGTTTTGACATTTGCAGTGCTCAGCTGGCAGTGCTCAGCTGGCAGTGCTCAGCTGGCAGTGCTCAGCTGGCAGTGCTCAGCTGGCAGTGCGCAATCCTGGGAAGGCCCGAGGCACTCGCCTCGTCTGCTGCGGCGTCGGTTTAAAACGTCAAGAACCTGAGAAGGTGAGAATGACGACCCACCTCATGGGGTGCAGCATCAGTGGCAAGAGCGCGGTCATCATCCCTGAGGAAGGGGTTGTGGCCCTCGAAGTCGGTGAGGTGCGGGATGAAGGCGAAGGCCGAGCGCCACTTGCGCAGCAGCGCTGCCAGGGGCGGCTGCACCACTGTGATGAGGGCCGGGCGCAGGATGGCGCGCGATGGCGCTATGGCATGGATGGCCTGATGGGCGCACGGCAGGTAGAGACGAGTGGGCGAGAGGAGGGAGAAGGAGAAGAAGGAGAAGGAGAAGGAGGGGGATCTGAAGGTTTGCATTGCCCAGGTGGGCTGGGATGTGGAGGCAGCGGGATGGTTGCAGCAAGAGTAGAGACAAGTGGGGTGCGAGGAGGGCAAGAGTAGAGCAGGGCCTCTGTTTGCGACTGACCTCTGTGTGCAGGACGGCCGATGCTGCGAGTGCGCACTGCTTGCGAGCGTCAAGTGACGCTGTTGTGAGCAGCGGCAGCACAGCCCTGCAGCACGGAGACAGGGGGGCGAGATGAGCAGAGGAGGGAAGTGTGAGAGTGCAGATTGGTGGGAGGGAGGGACGGGAGACAGCATGGTGAGGTGGGAGTGCACGGCACATAGCAACATGGTGAGGTGGGAGTGCACAGCACATAGCAACGGTCAAGAGATGAGCATGCGCATGCCATGGCTGCCCTGCACGGCACGTACCGCCAGAGCAGCGAGCTGAGAACGCCAGGCGAGATGCCCTCCATCTCACCTCGCTCCCACGCCACCACTGCCCCGCCCGCCCCATCCACTCCCCCCTCCTGTCCATGTGGTGCTGCCCCGTCCCCCCCCTGGTCCTGCTCCACATCCACCACGTCACTGAGCTCCCTGGCAGCCACGGCCACGAGGCGGATGACAGTCAGCAGCGTCTGGTCGTCCTCCAGGAGCAACTGACTCGCGCGGTTCAACACGCCCCCCGCACTCCCCCCGCCCAGCATGTTCGCTATCCCCCCCACCACCGCCAACACCCCTTCCGCCGCCCCTGCACCTCCCTTTCCCCCCTGCTTCTCGCCCCCCTGCTTCTCGCCCCCCTGCTTCTCGCCCCCCTGCTTCTCGCCCCCCTGCCCCACCTCCCCTTCGTCCAGCAGCATGGATCGCAGCATGCCAACAGCCTTCACCACGAGAGGCAGGTCCTGCCACCGCCCCGTCACCGGGTCAATCTCCACTGCTGCCGCCCACGCCGCCCACCCGCCGCCCCACCCCGGTCCCCCCTTCCCCTCGGGCGGCACTGCCACGCCATACCACAGCTTGCTCCGGTGCCCCCAACTGAGTGGCAACTCCTGGGAAATAGACCCGTAAGTAGGCAGGGCGCAGCGCACGCCCTCAAAGGGCTCGGCACTGGTGGAGGCAGTTATGCGCTCCAGCATGGGGGCAGTGAGCTGCCCCGCATTATCCGCCATGAGCGTGAGCATCTCGAGAGTGAGCAGATCCGTGGGGCTGCGGCGCCGCGAGGACGACCCTGCGGAGAGCAACGGGTTGGACAGCTGCGCCGCCAGCGGCATCAACCCTGCTGCTGCCGCCGCTGCTGCTGTGGCCGTCGTGCCTGGCAGCACAGACCCCACTCCCGCAGCGGAGGCTCCTGTGGGGGAGTCAGGGGCGTCGTGCCAGGCGGCAGGGCGGGAGCCAGGGAGGGTGTCATCGGCGTCGAAGGCGACGGTGGGCAGGGCGAGGGGCGAGCGGGCAGCAGCGTGGAAGCGCAGGAAGTCCTCGAGCAGCATCAGCAGCGCCACCGCGTTCTCCAGCAGGCACGCCGACGTGGGGCACGTCAGCAGCGGGTCGGGGGCGCGTGTGTGCGGGGAGGTGGGCGTGGGCGAGATGGGGATGTCTATGGGGAGAGGCGATGCCAGGGCTGCTGCCTCTGCTGCTGCCGCTGCTGCCGCTGCTGCTGTGGCCTCCACTTGAGCCTGCTTGGCCGTGGTGTGTGGGTGGGCAGGATAAGGGGTGGGCGATGGGGCAGGGGCTAGGTGAGAGGGAGAAGAGAACGAGGGATTACAGCGGTGGGAAAGGAAGGAAAGGAAGAAGAGAGCGGGAAGAATAGAGTGAAATCTGACCTGCAGGCGCAGGTGGGCGGCAGTGAAGTCCATGACGCCATGCAGCAGGCGCCGCTTCACCGTTGCCATACCCTCCTCTCGCCTGACCACGCACACTCACACACACACACACACACGCACACACACACACACACACACACACACGCACACACACGCACGCACGCACGCACGCGCACACGCACGCTCACGCGCACACGCGCGCGCGCGCACACACACACACACACATTCACCCGCCGGCAGAGTGGGGGGAAATTGATGTGAGAAGAATTATATGTTGAGGCGCCTCAGCAATGGCCTCGTGCCTGTCAAAAAAGTGAAGCAGTGCAGTTGAGCAGGTGAAGCACCTACTGGGTGGCGGGAGTTGCTTAAACGATAGCTTCCTTTCACTCTCTCGGTCCCATGAGTTGCTCACTTGATGAGCAGGGCTACGGAGTTGAGTAGGTGAAGACCAGTGGATTGACTCGCTGACTTGACTCACTTGACTCGCTAATTTGACTCACTTGACTCGCTGATTTGACTCACTTGACTCGCTAATTTGACTCACTTGACTCGTTCAGGGCCGATGCTGGATCCACCAATGAGAGCCATCCACTCAAGGCAATGGAATGTGGCCTCTAGCTCCTGCACATGCCATGATGGCATGATGGCATGATGGCATGGTGGCATGATGGCATGATGGCATGATGGCATGATGGCATGGTGGCATGATGGCATGATGGCATGATGGCATGATGGCATGATGGCATGATGGCATGATGGCATGATGGCATGATGGCATGATGGCATGGTGGCATGATGGCATGGTGGCATGATGGCATGGTGGCATGGTGGCATGATGGCATGGTGGCATGGTGGCATGGTGGCATGATGGCATGATGGCATGGTGGCATGATGGGATGATGGCATGATGGCATGGTGGCATGATGGCATGATGGCATGATGGCATGGTGGCATGGTGGCATGATGGCATGATGGCATGGTGGCATGATGGCATGATGGCATGGTGGCATGATGGGATGATGGCATGATGGCATGGTGGCATGGTGGCATGATGGCATGGTGGCATGGTGGCATGATGGCATGATGGCATGGTGGCATGATGGCATGATGGCATGATGGCATGATGGAAAAACGGGAATGCGGAGAGAGAGGTTAGAATATGGGTCTGTGGCGATGAGGACGAGGGGGAGCGTGACGGAGAGAGTGAGAAGGTAAAGGCGAGCAGAATGGCATGGAGAGTGACGTGCAGGTGGCAGGGGAGGCAGCAGCTGGGCAGCAGTTTCTTCTCTTCACACACTGCAGTGCACAGGCGGTTCACCTTCCAGCCATGTGTGAAGGTCATGCAGTGTTCCAGCACGGTGCCCAGGAAGGAGAAGATCATCTCGTTCACATCCACGCGCTCCCGCTGCTCCTCTCTCAACCCCCCTCCTCTGCTATCACCACTGCCGTCCACCGCCCCGCCACTGCCGTCACCATCGCCACCTGCACCTGCCTCCTCCACACGCCCCTCTCCGCCCTCTCCTCCCCCTGTCTTGCCACTTGCAGCGGCCGTGGGTGTCTCGTTGCCTTGCCCTGCCGCGTGTTGCTTTCCATGCGCACCAGCGTCAGTGCTGCTGATGGAGCAGGCGCCAGCCGGCAGTCGCTGCAGCGCAGAAGAAAAGCGGAGGTCAGAAGGTGCGGTGAGAACGACAAGTAGATGAGGGAAAAGGGAAGATGGGAGACAAGTAGATGAGGGAACAGGGAAGATGGGAGACGGGCAAGAAGGGAATGCAAGGGAAGGACGGTGCAGCTGTGCAGGAGTGGCATATCCACATGTGAGCTCACGTGGACGTGACCCGCTCACCTCGAGGTTGTCTAGCAGGATCTCACCTCGAGGTTGTCTAGCAGGATCTCACCTCGAGGTTGTCTAGCAGGATCTCACCTCGAGGTTGTCTAGCAGGATCTCACCTCGAGGTTGTCTAGCAGGATCTCACCTCCAGGTTGTCTAGCAGGATCTCACCTCGAGGTTGTCTAGCAGGATCTCACCTCGAGGTTGTCTAGCAGGATCTCACCTCGAGGTTGTCTAGCAGGATCTCACCTCGAGGTTGTCTAGCAGGATCTCACCTCGAGGTTGTCTAGCAGGATCTCACCTCGAGGTTGTCTAGCAGGATCTCACCTCGAGGTTGTCTAGCAGGATCTCACCTCGAGGTTGTCTAGCAGGATCTCACCTCCAGGTTGTCTAGCAGGATCTCACCTCGAGGTTGTCTAGCAGGATCTCACCTCGAGGTTGTCTAGCAGGATCTCACCTCGAGGTTGTCTAGCAGGATCTCACCTCGAGGTTGTCTAGCAGGATCTCACCTCGAGGTTGTCTAGCAGGATCTCACCTCGAGGTTGTCTAGCAGCATCTCACCTCGAGGTTGTCTAGCAGGATCTCACCTCGAGGTTGTCTAGCAGGATCTCACCTCGAGGTTGTCTAGCAGGATCTCACCTCGAGGTTGTCTAGCAGGATCTCACCTCGAGGTTGTCTAGCAGGATCTCACCTCGAGGTTGTCCAGCAGGATCTCACCTCGAGGTTGTCTAGCAGGATCTCACCTCGAGGTTGTCTAGCAGGATCTCACCTCGAGGTTGTCTAGCAGGATCTCTCCTCGAGGTTGTCTAGCAGGATCTCACCTCGAGGTTGTCTAGCAGGATCTCACCTCGAGGTTGTCTAGCAGGATCTCACCTCGAGGTTGTCTAGCAGGATCTCACCTCGAGGTTGTCTAGCAGGATCTCACCTCGAGGTTGTCTAGCAGGATCTCACCTCGAGGTTGTCTAGCAGGATCTCACCTCGAGGTTGTCTAGCAGGATCTCACCTCGAGGTTGTCTAGCAGGATCTCACCTCGAGGTTGTCTAGCAGGATTTCACCTCGAGGTTGTCTAGCAGGATCTCACCTCGAGGTTGTCTAGCAGGATCTCACCTCGAGGTTGTCTAGCAGGATCTCACCTCGAGGTTGTCTAGCAGGATCTCACCTCGAGGTTGTCTAGCAGGATCTCACCTCGAGGTTGTCTAGCAGGATCTCACCTCGAGGTTGTCTAGCAGGATCTCACCTCGAGGTTGTCTAGCAGGATCTCACCTCGAGGTTGTCTAGCAGGACCTCACCTCGAGGTTGTCTAGCAGGATCTCACCTCGAGGTTGTCTAGCAGGATCTCACCTCGAGGTTGTCTAGCAGGATCTCACCTCCAGGTTGTCTAGCAGGATCTCACCTCGAGGTTGTCTAGCAGGATCTCACCGCGAGGTTGTCTAGCAGGATCTCACCTCGAGGTTGTCTAGCAGGATCTCACCTCGAGGTTGTCTAGCAGGATCTCACCTCGAGGTTGTCTAGCAGGATCTCACCTCGAGGTTGTCTAGCAGGATCTCACCTCGAGGTTGTCTAGCAGGATCTCACCTCGAGGTTGTCCAGCAGGATCTCACCTCGAGGTTGTCTAGCAGGATCTCACCTCGAGGTTGTCTAGCAGGATCTCACCTCGAGGTTGTCTAGCAGGATCTCACCTCGAGGTTGTCTAGCAGGATCTCACCTCGAGGTTGTCTAGCAAGATCTCACCTCGAGGTTGTCTAGCAGGATCTCAACTCGAGGTTGTCTAGCAGGATCTCACCTCGAGGTTGTCTAGCAGGATCTCACCTCGAGGTTGTCTAGCAGGATCTCACCTCGAGGTTGTCTAGCAGGATCTCACCTCGAGGTTGTCTAGCGGGATCTCACCTCGAGGTTGTCTAGCGGGATCTCACCTCGAGGTTGTCTAGCAGGATCTCACCTCGAGGTTGTCTAGCAGGATCTCACCTCGAGGTTGTCTAGCAGGATCTCACCTCGAGGTTGTCCAGCAGGATCTCACCTCGAGGTTGTCTAGCAGGATCTCACCTCGAGGTTGTCTAGCAGGATCTCACCTCGAGGTTGTCTAGCAGGATCTCACCTCGAGGTTGTCTAGCAGGATCTCACCTCGAGGTTGTCTAGCGGGATCTCACCTCGAGGTTGTCTAGCGGGATCTCACCTCGAGGTTGTCTAGCAGGATCTCACCTCGAGGTTGTCTAGCAGGATCTCACCTCGAGGTTGTCTAGCAGGATCTCACCTCGAGGTTGTCTAGCAGGATCTCACCTCGAGGTTGTCTAGCAGGATCTCACCTCGAGGTTGTCTAGCAGGATCTCACCTCGAGGTTGTCTAGCAGGATCTCACCTCCAGGTTGTCTAGCAGGATCTCACCTCGAGGTTGTCTAGCAGGATCTCACCTCGAGGTTGTCTAGCAGGATCTCACCTCGAGGTTGTCTAGCAGGATCTCACCTCGAGGTTGTCTAGCAGGATCTCACCTCGAGGTTGTCTAGCAGGATCTCACCTCGAGGTTGTCTAGCAGGATCTCACCTCGAGGTTGTCTAGCAGGATCTCACCTCGAGGTTGTCTAGCAGGATCTCACCTCGAGGTTGTCTAGCAGGATCTCACCTCGAGGTTGTCTAGCAGGATCTCGAGCAGCCACTCAGGCCACTCTGGCAGGCACGACAGCTGGCGACGGTTGCTGCCACTCAGCGACACCAGCAGCAGCACGTCCTGTGGGTGGGTGGGGTGCGGTGAGCATGGTTGGAGGGGAGGAACTATTGAGGCGATTCAAAAGCAGAGGCATAGCAGCAACATGTGATATGGGGAGTGGTATGGGCAGGCAGAGGGAGCAAATGACATTGGAGTAAGGAATAGAAAGAGCATGTGGAGTGCATGGAAAGAGCATGGGAGGGCAAGGGGAGAGCATGGGAGGGCAAGGGGAGAGCACGGGAGGGCAAGGGGAGAGCATGGGAGGGCAAGGGGAGAGCATGGGAGGGCAAGGGGAGAGGATGGGAGGGCAAGGGGAGAGCATGGGAGGGGAAGGGGAGAGCACGGGAGGGCAAGGGGAGAGCATGGGAGGGCAAGGGGAGAGGATGGGAGGGCAAGGGGAGAGCATGGGAGGGGAAGGGGAGAGCACGGGAGGGCAAGGGGAGAGCACGGGAGGGCAAGGGGAGAGCACGGGAGGGCAAGGGGAGAGCATGGGAGGGCAAGGGGAGAGCATGGGAGGGCAAGGGGAGAGCATGGGAGGGCAAGGGGAGAGCATGGGAGGGCAAGGGGAGAGCATGGGAGGGCAAGGGGAGAGCATGGGAGGGCAAGGGGAGAGCATGGGAGGGCAAGGGGAGAGCATGGGAGGGCAAGGGGAGAGCATGGGAGGGCAAGGGGAGAGCATGGGAGGAGCATGGGAGGGCAAGGGGAGAGCATGGGAGGGCAAGGGGAGAGCATGGGAGGGCAAGGGGAGAGCATGGGAGGGCAAGGGGAGAATGCTTGCCTGCAGAATGGCGAGTTGGGTGCGAGGAGCAGCGGAGGGCAGCGCTCTGAGCAGCGCCAGCAGCAGCTGCAGCTGCGACTCTGCCAAGACCGTGTCCGGTGGGAGCACCCTCCGCCCCGCTGCTGCTGCCTGTGTGGCAGCCTCACCCGCACTGGCGTTGGTGGAGCTGGCAGCAGTGACATTGGCGCCAGTGCTGGCAGGTTCTTGCACTGATGTGGATGACTGCAGGGAAAGAGGCAGGGGCGAATGCATGCGGTGAGTGGGACATGCGCGGGAGGATGGGGGGTGGAACACAAGAGGGAAGAGAACAAATGGGGGGGGAGATAGAATGATAGCAAACGAATGAGACAGAGATTGAGGACAAACACATTCTTCCCTTGCTCTCGTTCCATTCTTCCCTTGCTCTCGTTCCATTCTTCCCTTGCTCTCGTTCCATTCTTCCCTTGCTCTCGTTCCATTCTTCCCTTGCTCTCGTTCCATTCTTCCCTTGCTCTCGTTCCATTCTTCCCTTGCTCTCGTTCCATTCTTCCCTTGCTCTCGTTCCATTCTTCCCTTGCTCTCGTTCCATTCTTCCCTTGCTCTCGTTCCATTCTTCCCTTGCTCTCGTTCCATTCTTCCCTTGCTCTCGTTCCATTCTTCCCTTGCTCTCGTTCCATTCTTCCCTTGCTCTCGTTCCATTCTTCCCTTGCTCTCGTTCCATTCTTCCCTTGCTCTCGTTCCATTCTTCCCTTGCTCTCGTTCCATTCTTCCCTTGCTCTCGTTCCATTCTTCCCTTGCTCTCGTTCCATTCTTCCCTTGCTCTCGTTCCATTCTTCCCTTGCTCTCGTTCCATTCTTCCCTTGCTCTCGTTCCATTCTTCCCTTGCTCTCGTTCCATTCTTCCCTTGCTCTCGTTCCATTCTTCCCTTGCTCTCGTTCCATTCTTCCCTTGCTCTCGTTCCATTCTTCCCTTGCTCTCGTTCCATTCTTCCCTTGCTCTCGTTCCATTCTTCCCTTGCTCTCGTTCCATTCTTCCCTTGCTCTCGTTCCATTCTTCCCTTGCTCTCGTTCCATTCTTCCCTTGCTCTCGTTCCATTCTTCCCTTGCTCTCGTTCCATTCTTCCCTTGCTCTCGTTCCATTCTTCTGGTCCATTCTTCGCTCTCGTTCCATTCTTCCCTTGCTCTCGTTCCATTCTTCCCTTGCTCTCGTTCCATTCTTCCCTTGCTCTCGTTCCATTCTTCCCTTGCTCTCGTTCCATTCTTCCCTTGCTCTCGTTCCATTCTTCCCTTGCTCTCGTTCCATTCTTCCCTTGCTCTCGTTCCATTCTTCCCTTGCTCTCGTTCCATTCTTCCCTTGCTCTCGTTCCATTCTTCCCTTGCTCTCGTTCCATTCTTCCCTTGCTCTCGTTCCATTCTTCCCTTGCTCTCGTTCCATTCTTCCCTTGCTCTCGTTCCATTCTTCCCTTGCTCTCGTTCCATTCTTCCCTTGCTCTCGTTCCATTCTTCCCTTGCTCTCGTTCCATTCTTCCCTTGCTCTCGTTCCATTCTTCCCTTGCTCTCGTTCCATTCTTCCCTTGCTCTCGTTCCATTCTTCCCTTGCTCTCGTTCCATTCTTCCCTTGCTCTCGTTCCATTCTTCCCTTGCTCTCGTTCCATTCTTCCCTTGCTCTCGTTCCATTCTTCCCTTGCTCTCGTTCCATTCTTCCCTTGCTCTCGTTCCATTCTTCCCTTGCTCTCGTTCCATTCTTCCCTTGCTCTCGTTCCATTCTTCCCTTGCTCTCGTTCCATTCTTCCCTTGCTCTCGTTCCATTCTTCCCTTGCTCTCGTTCCATTCTTCCCTTGCTCTCGTTCCATTCTTCCCTTGCTCTCGTTCCATTCTTCCCTTGCTCTCGTTCCATTCTTCCCTTGCTCTCGTTCCATTCTTCCCTTGCTCTCGTTCCATTCTTCCCTTGCTCTCGTTCCATTCTTCCCTTGCTCTCGTTCCATTCTTCCCTTGCTCTCGTTCCATTCTTCCCTTGCTCTCGTTCCATTCTTCCCTTGCTCTCGTTCCATTCTTCCCTTGCTCTCGTTCCATTCTTCCCTTGCTCTCGTTCCATTCTTCCCTTGCTCTCGTTCCATTCTTCCCTTGCTCTCGTTCCATTCTTCCCTTGCTCTCGTTCCATTCTTCCCTTGCTCTCGTTCCATTCTTCCCTTGCTCTCGTTCCATTCTTCCCTTGCTCTCGTTCCATTCTTCCCTTGCTCTCGTTCCATTCTTCCCTTGCTCTCGTTCCATTCTTCCCTTGCTCTCGTTCCATTCTTCCCTTGCTCTCGTTCCATTCTTCCCTTGCTCTCGTTCCATTCTTCCCTTGCTCTCGTTCCATTCTTCCCTTGCTCTCGTTCCATTCTTCCCTTGCTCTCGTTCCATTCTTCCCTTGCTCTCGTTCCATTCTTCCCTTGCTCTCGTTCCATTCTTCCCTTGCTCTCGTTCCATTCTTCCCTTGCTCTCGTTCCATTCTTCCCTTGCTCTCGTTCCATTCTTCCCTTGCTCTCGTTCCATTCTTCCCTTGCTCTCGTTCCATTCTTCCCTTGCTCTCGTTCCATTCTTCCCTTGCTCTCGTTCCATTCTTCCCTTGCTCTCGTTCCATTCTTCCCTTGCTCTCGTTCCATTCTTCCCTTGCTCTCGTTCCATTCTTCCCTTGCTCTCGTTCCATTCTTCCCTTGCTCTCGTTCCATTCTTCCCTTGCTCTCGTTCCATTCTTCCCTTGCTCTCGTTCCATTCTTCCCTTGCTCTCGTTCCATTCTTCCCTTGCTCTCGTTCCATTCTTCCCTTGCTCTCGTTCCATTCTTCCCTTGCTCTCGTTCCATTCTTCCCTTGCTCTCGTTCCATTCTTCCCTTGCTCTCGTTCCATTCTTCCCTTGCTCTCGTTCCATTCTTCCCTTGCTCTCGTTCCATTCTTCCCTTGCTCTCGTTCCATTCTTCCCTTGCTCTCGTTCCATTCTTCCCTTGCTCTCGTTCCATTCTTCCCTTGCTCTCGTTCCATTCTTCCCTTGCTCTCGTTCCATTCTTCCCTTGCTCTCGTTCCATTCTTCCCTTGCTCTCGTTCCATTCTTCCCTTGCTCTCGTTCCATTCTTCCCTTGCTCTCGTTCCATTCTTCCCTTGCTCTCGTTCCATTCTTCCCTTGCTCTCGTTCCATTCTTCCCTTGCTCTCGTTCCATTCTTCCCTTGCTCTCGTTCCATTCTTCCCTTGCTCTCGTTCCATTCTTCCCTTGCTCTCGTTCCATTCTTCCCTTGCTCTCGTTCCATTCTTCCCTTGCTCTCGTTCCATTCTTCCCTTGCTCTCGTTCCATTCTTCCCTTGCTCTCGTTCCATTCTTCCCTTGCTCTCGTTCCATTCTTCCCTTGCTCTCGTTCCATTCTTCCCTTGCTCTCGTTCCATTCTTCCCTTGCTCTCGTTCCATTCTTCCCTTGCTCTCGTTCCATTCTTCCCTTGCTCTCGTTCCATTCTTCCCTTGCTCTCGTTCCATTCTTCCCTTGCTCTCGTTCCATTCTTCCCTTGCTCTCGTTCCATTCTTCCCTTGCTCTCGTTCCATTCTTCCCTTGCTCTCGTTCCATTCTTCCCTTGCTCTCGTTCCATTCTTCCCTTGCTCTCGTTCCATTCTTCCCTTGCTCTCGTTCCATTCTTCCCTTGCTCTCGTTCCATTCTTCCCTTGCTCTCGTTCCATTCTTCCCTTGCTCTCGTTCCATTCTTCCCTTGCTCTCGTTCCATTCTTCCCTTGCTCTCGTTCCATTCTTCCCTTGCTCTCGTTCCATTCTTCCCTTGCTCTCGTTCCATTCTTCCCTTGCTCTCGTTCCATTCTTCCCTTGCTCTCGTTCCATTCTTCCCTTGCTCTCGTTCCATTCTTCCCTTGCTCTCGTTCCATTCTTCCCTTGCTCTCGTTCCATTCTTCCCTTGCTCTCGTTCCATTCTTCCCTTGCTCTCGTTCCATTCTTCCCTTGCTCTCGTTCCATTCTTCCCTTGCTCTCGTTCCATTCTTCCCTTGCTCTCGTTCCATTCTTCCCTTGCTCTCGTTCCATTCCATTCTTCCCTTGCTCTCGTTCCATTCTTCCCTTGCTCTCGTTCCATTCTTCCCTTGCTCTCGTTCCATTCTTCCCTTGCTCTCGTTCCATTCTTCCCTTGCTCTCGTTCCATTCTTCCCTTGCTCTCGTTCCATTCTTCCCTTGCTCTCGTTCCATTCTTCCCTTGCTCTCGTTCCATTCTTCCCTTGCTCTCGTTCCATTCTTCCCTTGCTCTCGTTCCATTCTTCCCTTGCTCTCGTTCCATTCTTCCCTTGCTCTCGTTCCATTCTTCCCTTGCTCTCGTTCCATTCTTCCCTTGCTCTCGTTCCATTCTTCCCTTGCTCTCGTTCCATTCTTCCCTTGCTCTCGTTCCATTCTTCCCTTGCTCTCGTTCCATTCTTCCCTTGCTCTCGTTCCATTCTTCCCTTGCTCTCGTTTCCATTCATTCTTCCCTTGCTCTCGTTCCATTCTTCCCTTGCTCTCGTTCCATTCTTCCCTTGCTCTCGTTCCATTCTTCCCTTGCTCTCGTTCGCATTCATTTCCCTTGCTCTCGTTCCATTCTTCCCTTGCTCTCGTTCCATTCTTCCCTTGCTCTCGTTCCATTCTTCCCTTGCTCTCGTTCCATTCTTCCCTTGCTCTCGTTCCATTCTTCCCTTGCTCTCGTTCATTCTTCCCTTGCTCTCGTTCCATTCTTCCCTTGCTCTCGTTCCATTCTTCCTTGCTCTCGTTCATTCTTCCCTTGCTCTCGTTCCATTCTTCCCTTGCTCTCGTTCCATTCTTCCTTGCTCTCGTTCCATTCTTCCCTTGCTCTCGTTCCATTCTTCCCTTGCTCTCGTTCCATTCTTCCCTTGCTCTCGTTCCATTCTTCCCTTGCTCTTCGTTCCATTCTTCCCTTGCTCTCGTTCCATTCTTTCCCTTGCTCTCGTTCCATTCTTCCTTGCTCTCGTTCCATTCTTCCCTTGCTCTCGTTCCATTCTTCCCTTGCTCTCGTTCCATTCTTCCCTTGCTCTCGTTCCATTCTTCCCTTGCTCTCGTTCCATTCTTCCCTTGCTCTCGTTCCATTCTTCCCTTGCTCTCGTTCCATTCTTCCCTTGCTCTCGTTCCATTCTTCCCTTGCTCTCGTTCCATTCTTCCCTTGCTCTCGTTCCATTCTTCCCTTGCTCTCGTTCCATTCTTCCCTTGCTCTCGTTCCATTCTTCCCTTGCTCTCGTTCCATTCTTCCCTTGCTCTCGTTCCATTCTTCCCTTGCTCTCGTTCCATTCTTCCCTTGCTCTCGTTCCATTCTTCCCTTGCTCTCGTTCCATTCTTCCCTTGCTCTCGTTCCATTCTTCCCTTGCTCTCGTTCCATTCTTCCCTTGCTCTCGTTCCATTCTTCCCTTGCTCTCGTTCCATTCTTCCCTTGCTCTCGTTCCATTCTTCCCTTGCTCTCGTTCCATTCTTCCCTTGCTCTCGTTCCATTCTTCCCTTGCTCTCGTTCCATTCTTCCCTTGCTCTCGTTCCATTCTTCCCTTGCTCTCGTTCCATTCTTCCCTTGCTCTCGTTCCATTCTTCCCTTGCTCTCGTTCCATTCTTCCCTTGCTCTCGTTCCATTCTTCCCTTGCTCTCGTTCCATTCTTCCCTTGCTCTCGTTCCATTCTTCCCTTGCTCTCGTTCCATTCTTCCCTTGCTCTCGTTCCATTCTTCCCTTGCTCTCGTTCCATTCTTCCCTTGCTCTCGTTCCATTCTTCCCTTGCTCTCGTTCCATTCTTCCCTTGCTCTCGTTCCATTCTTCCCTTGCTCTCGTTCCATTCTTCCCTTGCTCTCGTTCCATTCTTCCCTTGCTCTCGTTCCATTCTTCCCTTGCTCTCGTTCCATTCTTCCCTTGCTCTCGTTCCATTCTTCCCTTGCTCTCGTTCCATTCTTCCCTTGCTCTCGTTCCATTCTTCCCTTGCTCTCGTTCCATTCTTCCCTTGCTCTCGTTCCATTCTTCCCTTGCTCTCGTTCCATTCTTCCCTTGCTCTCGTTCCATTCTTCCCTTGCTCTCGTTCCATTCTTCCCTTGCTCTCGTTCCATTCTTCCCTTGCTCTCGTTCCATTCTTCCCTTGCTCTCGTTCCATTCTTCCCTTGCTCTCGTTCCATTCTTCCCTTGCTCTCGTTCCATTCTTCCCTTGCTCTCGTTCCATTCTTCCCTTGCTCTCGTTCCATTCTTCCCTTGCTCTCGTTCCATTCTTCCCTTGCTCTCGTTCCATTCTTCCCTTGCTCTCGTTCCATTCTTCCCTTGCTCTCGTTCCATTCTTCCCTTGCTCTCGTTCCATTCTTCCCTTGCTCTCGTTCCATTCTTCCCTTGCTCTCGTTCCATTCTTCCCTTGCTCTCGTTCCATTCTTCCCTTGCTCTCGTTCCATTCTTCCCTTGCTCTCGTTCCATTCTTCCCTTGCTCTCGTTCCATTCTTCCCTTGCTCTCGTTCCATTCTTCCCTTGCTCTCGTTCCATTCTTCCCTTGCTCTCGTTCCATTCTTCCCTTGCTCTCGTTCCATTCTTCCCTTGCGTCTCGTCTCGTGACATCCCTCAGCTCGCCTCACCAGTCAGTCACCACACCACGCATCCTCACCTCTCATCGCAGCACAGCAGTCAAAGAGCACATGGTGCACAGCAGGTGTCAGCAGCCTCTTGGAGGAACAGTTGCCAGCCACCCAGCTGGCACGTGACATGCGTCTCACCTGGGAGCGCAGCACGGCGGTCATGATGGCATGGTACACAGCAGGCGTGAGCAGCCTGTGAGGCGCCAGCTGCAGCGCCCTCTGCACGCCGTACACCGCCCACGCCCCCACGTTATTGCTATTGCGCTCCCCCACCCCTCTATCCGCCACCACCGACCCCAGCCCTGCTCTCGCCCCCCCCGGCACCAGCCCCAGCACAGCCGGGCTGCTCAGCCGAATATACCCTCCCTCCGCTAACAGCCCTAGGATCGACACCACTGCGATGAAGATCTCATCTGGGCCGTCCGTGAGGGGGAAGTCATGTGACTTGGGTGCGAGCAAGGACTGCTCGCCGTAAGCGGAGGAGGCGAGGCGGCGCCCACTGCCGCTGCGCGTGCCACTGCCAGAGAGGGAGAGCGCTGCTGCTGCCACCATCACATCCCCTGACAGCCCGTGAGAGCCCTTGGCGCGTGCTGCTCTGCTGCTGCCCAAGGGCTGCCGGATGCGCACAGAGGGGGCCACTGTGACGCTGTTCCCGGCGGGTCCCGGGGCGAGAATGCTCATGGGAGACGCTTGGAACAGCCCTCGCTGCTGAAGCCGCCTCAGGATCTCACCAGCCACGTCCAGCCCCGTTCGAGGCTCAGGGATCTGCTCCTCCCTCTCCTCCTTCGCCTCCCCTGCTGCCTCCCCGTCCGTCCCCCCTGCTCGTGTCTCCTTCGCCCCCTCCTCGCCGCTGCTGCCAGCAGCTGCTGTCTGCCAATCCGCTGCTTTCGCTTCTGCCTCTGGGCGGTCGGCCCGGGTGCCAAAGGGGTCGAAGAAGGCTTGCCAGGAGGATGGGGTGGAGGCGGCGGGGGTGGCGGGGTTCGGGGTGGGTGCTTTGGGGGAGAGCGCCTGGGAAGTGGTGCTGTTGCTGCTGCCTTGTGGCACTTGCACCTTGAGCTCTGCACTCGGCCCTTTTCCCCCACACCCACTTGCATCTGCTGCTTCTGCATCAGTTGTTGCGCTTGCTGCCATGCCTGCTGCTTCTGAGGCGGATCGAGCACCTTCCTTGTCTGTGGAATCTCCACCCTCCACGCCAGCGCTATCAGCACCTTCGCCCCCAGTCCCTGCACTGCCCTCCACACTGCTGGCCCCGTCCTCCGCCACACCTCCATCCTTGCCCTTCTCTCCTCCAACCGTCACCCCACCATCGCCCTTCTCCTCCCCCACCACCTCCTTCACACGGCCCGCCTGGGCCGTACAAGGCACGGGGGGGAAGAGCAGGGGGCACGTCTCGCCCCACTGGCTCTCCCTTAGCAGCAGCGCCAGCAGCATGTGGGCGCCGCCCGCTGCCAGGAACTGCACGGAGAAGCCGGCTGCTCTGGCGGCGTTGGGGTGGGATAAGAGGCGGTACACCAGCAGCAGCACTCGCACCACCTGCCAGAGCGCATCAGGGGGAGAGGAAGCAGGGGCACACACGCTTGAGAAGAAAGAGGAAGAGGACACAAGGCAGTAAGTGAGTGAGGCATCATGGCTCACAAACGGAGTGGACAGGAGGGCATTGTGACAGCACAGGGACACAGGGCATGGCATGGCAAGAGTAGGCTTCCGGTTTGAGGTTTGAGGTTTGAGGGTTGAGGGTTGAGAGTTGAGGTTTGAGGGTTGAGGGTTGAGAGTTGAGGGTTGAGAGTTGAGGTTTGAGAGTTGAGGTTTGAGAGTTGAGGTTTGAGAGTTGAGGTTTGAGAGTTGAGGTTTGAGAGTTGAGGTTTGAGAGTTGAGGTTTGAGAGTTGAGGTTTGAGAGTTGAGGTTTGAGAGTTGAGGTTTGAGAGTTGAGGTTTGAGAGTTGAGGTTTGAGAGTTGAGGTTTGAGAGTTGAGGTTTGAGAGTTGAGGTTTGAGAGTTGAGGTTTGAGAGTTGAGGTTTGAGAGTTGAGGTTTGAGAGTTGAGGTTTGAGAGTTGAGGTTTGACCTGGTTGGGGTGTGGGCAGTCGAGCAGGAAGGCAACGAGTGTGCGCATGTCCGCCCCCATGGCGGTGCCAGAGCTGGTGGCGAGCAGCACCTCCAGCACGCCCATCACTGCATCCACCAGCGCGTTCACCTCGCCCATCCGCGCATGCTGCCCTGCCACCCACTCCCCCTCCTCCTGCTCTCTCGCCTCCCCCCCAACCTCTGCTCCTCCACCACCCTCTTCTGCCCCCGGGCTCTTCATTGACGGCGGAGTGGCGGAGCGAGAGGAGGCGGGGCCGAGGGGCAGCGAGATGGCTTCCAGCTGCACCCAGTAGCAACGCCGGCACCCATCCAGCAGCACGGGCAGCGCGCCTGCTGCTCTCAGAGTGTGCTGCTCGCGCACTGCCACGGCGCCCAGCGACGACAGCACCTGCTGCTGCACGGGCAGGGGGCAGGAGGCCCACAGAGGCAGGTGCAGCAGCAGGTGCAGGAAGAGGTGCGGCTTTAACGGGTCGCCGAAGCGGGGTGCCATGGTGAGTGCTGCAGCTGCCGCCGCCAGCTGGCTGTCGTACGGCGCCTCATCCCCATCCATGCCACGCACCGCCACCGCTGCACCCTGCTGCTCACTCACCTCCTTGTCCGCACTGTCACCACCCCCCGCCCCAGCACCACCCGCCACCCCCCCTTGGGCGCACGTACTGAGCCCATATGCCAGCATGAGCGCCAGCATGGCGGGAGCCCCTCCCTTCATCTCCTCCCTGTTCATGCCGTGCCGCATGGCCCGCCCCACCAGCCCCAGCACACGCGGCAGCAGCCTCGCTGCAGCCACTGCAGCAGGTGGATCCGCAGAGAGAGCCAGTGGCAACGGAAGGAACGAGTCCGGGTGCACGGCGTGAATGGCGAGAGTGAGCAGCGCCAGCGGCCCCCCCTGCCCCGCCTGCCAGATGGCCTGCGGCACACGGTGCCTGGCCGCCACATGCACATGCCCCAGCACTTCAGCCGGCCGCCTGTGCACCCCGGCAGCACTGGCAGGGGAGGCGTCCGGACAGAATCGGCCGAGCAGGAGGCGCGGGTGGTAGAGCAGGTGCAGGCGGGGGGCGAGGTCGGAGTCGAGGCTGTACGCATCATCGGCTGCCAGCATCAGCTGCTCGCTGCTCTCCAGCGCTGGCACGCCCGCCCCCGCGCCAAAGCACGGCAGGTGGTCCCCGCCGCGCGCGGCCAGGCGCATCATGCGCTCGGCGCCGATGGGCTCCTTGAAGATGTAGACGGGCCCCACCTCTGCAAACAGCGGGCACTGCTTGCGGCGCCGCTGCAGCCCCGCCATGGCGGCGGGCGGGTTGGTGCCGATGCAGAGGAAGCCGAGCGGGCGGGAGATGCGCGGGAGGTCGAGCGGGAGGGACTCTGTGAGGCGGCCGTCCACGTACAGCCGCATGTGGCACTCCGCCTTGCCGAGCAGCGACGGCTTGAACACGTGCTCCAGCCCTATGAAGTACCAGCGCTGCGCCTCAAACGCGTGCGAGAAGTGGAATGTGCTCTTGGAGCCGCGGTGCGTGGAGGACTCGACAACGAGGTACTCGCGGTGGAAGTACGCCTCCACGCCCTCACTCTCCGCCGTCAGGAAGCTGTACAGCCACGGCATGTGCATCAGCCCCTCCCCTGCCAGCGCGCTCGCAGCTGCAGCAGCGGAAACCGCGGAGGTGCGGCCGACCTTGGCGGTGGCGGCGGCAGCGATGGCGGCGGCCATGGCAGCGGCGCCCACAGCGGAGCTCTCGGTGTCGTAAAAGGACTCCACGTAGATCCACGTCGCAAACGCATACCCGTTGCCAAACGGCCACTTGCTGTCGCCGGGCCCCAGCAGCCCTGAGCTCTCGCCGTCCAGCTCGAAGGTGTATGCGGGCGCCCTCACCTCCTCCCCCTCCATCGCCCCCTGCAGCGCATCCAGCAGCGCACCCGCCCTCTCTTGCCGAACCCACTCCCCTCCCCCTGCTCCGCCTCTTACCCCCTTCTCTCCGCCTCTTCCTCCCCCTGCCATCCCGGCTGCCCCTGTTCCTGTTGATGCAATGGAGGCAGGTGGGGTGTTGGCAGCGGGGGCAGAGGTGGTGAGAGCAACAACGGACCCCATCCACTGGCGCAGCTCGCCCACGGACACGGAGTGAGACGCCAGAGACTGCAGCGCCGCCAGCACAGGCCGAGCATCCCACGCAGCCTCAGCTGCACCATACAGCGCAGCACCACCCTCACCCGCACCCTCCCCTGCGCTGCTCCCAATCGGCTCCACCGGCAACGGTGCTTCATCCAGCAGGGCAGCACCAGGTGGCAGCGACCCATTGGCCCGCACGCCACCCAGGAGGATGATGCGCAGGGAGGCGAGGAGGGAGGAGGTGAGGCGGGCAGCAGCGCACATGGCACGGTTGCGCGTGCAGGAGGAGAGCGCCGTGGCCAGCACCCGTGCCAGGCGTGTGCGAGGGGACCTTGCCACCACTGCCCCTGCCGCCCACCTTGCACCTGTTCCCGATCCAGCTGCCCCTGCCGCTGCGCCTGCCTCTGTCTTGGCACTCTCCTCGCCATCTCCACTCTCTGCTGCTTCCCTCGCTGCGGCATCACTCACTGGTCCACTGGCGGCGACCCCAGGCGGGCAGCAGTCATGGCATGGCAGCCACGGCAGCAGCGCGGCGGCCAGCACAGCGGCCTCGGCACACATCATGATGACAGGCCCAGGCACCTTGCCATTCCTCCGCCGCTCCGCGCCCCTGCTGCAGCCACTGCCCTCCTCCGCCTGCACGTCGTCCCCCTCGTGCGTGCACCCCATGATGGCCAGAATGGTTTCCACCACCACCGCAGCAGCTGCGTCTCGTTCCTCCGGCCCCACTGCACCTGCATCACTCCCTCCCTCCGCTCCCTTCCCCACTCCCTCACTCTCGTTTGTCTCCGCCTCGTCGTTTCCGCCTGCACTCTGCGCCTCTGCGTCTCCCCCTCCCACCGCGCGAATCCCCTCCAATCGGCACATCCCGGCCACCAGTCGCTGCAGCTGCAACACCCCTTTTCCCACCCTCTGCCTCTCCGTCCCTCCGTCCCTCCCTTCTCCTCCCTTCGCACCTCTCGCCACCTCCTGCAGAGCCTTTTCAATCACCGCGATCAGCGCGGGAGGCACGTCGGGCGGCGCCATGGCGGAGAGCGAAGGCGCCGCGGAAGGCGGGATCCGCGGAGGAGCAGCGGCAGCAGTGGCGGGAGCGCGGATGACCGCGCTTGTAGCGGCAGCTGCGGCGCCTGCTGCGGCGGTTCTCACGGCGCCCCATGCGCGGATTACCTCTTCCATAACGGACGGCGCCTGAGGCGGGAAGCGTGGGGGGAGCGGCTGGTTGGAAAGAGCGGTTGGGACCGTGCCTATAGCTCGCTGCTTCCCCTCCGCCGCTGCTGCTGAACCCGCAGATGAGCCTTCCTGAGTTAGACCCACCCATCCTGCTGCTGTTTCGCTGCCTTCGATAACATCACTCGAATCTGTTGCCGCAGTCTGCGTTCCTTCTCCCGCATCGGAAAAAGGTGAAATGTTGGAATCCAGTCCGGGGTGAAGCTCCAGCCCGGAGAGGCCCGTTTCCATGGTCATGAATGTGGATGAATGGCGTGGGTTCGGCGGTCGGACATGAGTGAGTGTTGGTGGCTGCAAGTCGCCGTGGAAGTAGCCGTGGATGCGTACTAGGGGGTCTATACGATTGGGTCTGTGTTGGGGCTTTTGTCGCTACTGCTCCCCGAACCTTTTGTGACGGGATGTTGCCATCTAGGGCTGGGCTCGGTTCTCGCGCGGCTGGTGTTGATGCGTAGGCAATCGCGGCTGTGAGCGTTGGTCGTGACCTCTCGCTGATCTATTGAAAATCGCCAAACCAGAATGTGGTTGACACGGGCCCGTTTACATTCTAATATGCGCCGTCTCGTGTCCAGGTTCCGTAGTTGTACACTGATAAACAAGTACGCATTTCGGAATGTTAAGAACTGGCTACCTCGTAACAAGCGATCGCGTTGCGACGGTTCACGTCTGTGGACGATTCCTTAACCGCCACCTAATGTGCGTTATCCCCTGCCAAACTTGGTCGCAATTCACCTGTTACGAGGTCCGAAATGCGATCTAATATACTGCGTAATCCCTGCTTCTATGCTCGGGTCAGCATCTTGCTCGCGGAGGTACTATGCGGAGGTGCTAAGAACCACGGCTGAGGGTTTCCCTCAGCATTTCCTGGTAAAGGTGGGCGAATTGGTTGTCATTTCGGTTGGTCGCTATAAGGATTTTTTTTAGGCATTCCTTAGTGCGCAGCTATAAGGAAAAATCCTTTTCCTTACTTCGCGCCCCTTCTTACCGCGTACATGACTGTTCCCGCCAACAGCACCCAACATTGAAACGTTACCCGCTCGCGACACTAGCCACGGCCACTATTCCCGCCACTGTTCATGACGCGACCCAACCCCACGGTTCGGTTGGTAACCTGCGCTCCGGACCTCCGCCTCGACATTTTCCAACCTCGGCGCTAGGCCCGTAGCGCACCCCATTTTCTCGCGTTACAGTTACCATGCTAGCTTCGCTATATATTGTTCGCTCATTGTATTGTTTTGCTTTGATAGTGCAATTCTCGCTCTCTCGCTAAATTGCACTCGTAACACTTGGTTGTGGGTCTACGATCTCTTCTCGAACCGCGCCCACACTTTCGCTTCCCCACTACCGTGATCTCCCGGTTAGAAGACCCGGGGGTCTTCTCCTAAATGTGCTCAAAATGGGTTGTGGGGTCTTATGTAATTGTCAGAATGTATTTGCTGTCTAGCCTGCAGTGGGGTACTCTGTAGTGAGTACAACCCAACTTAGGGTTTGCTATTTGTATCCCAACTCTTGCTAGTGCAACCCCCTTCTTCCATTTTCTCTTTCGTGTACCCTAAACCCTAGCTATGGCTACTAAGTTCTAGCTAGGATTCTGACATGCTATCAGAGCGAGTACGCTCTTGGCCTGTGGGCCCACCTGCTTCCGCTGCTATCCTGTCTGTCGCGTGCCCCGTGGCGCGCGGCGTTTTTTCTTCCCGCCACGCGTGGGGCGCATGGCGGTTTTCTGCCCGCCGTGCGCCCCCAGGGCGCGCGGCGGTTTACTGCCTCACACGGAGCCCCGGGGGCCCGCGCGCTGCCCTGCCCGTCGCCCGTCGCGGTGCCCTGGGGGCCAGCGCGTTGCCCCCCCCCCCCCCCCCCCCCCCCCCCCCCCTCCTCCCGTCGCCCGTCGCGGCGTTATGGGGGGCCGCGCGTCGCCCCTCCCGTCGCCCGTCGCGGCGCCCTTGGGGGCCGCGCGTCACCCCTCCCGTCGCCCGTCGCGGCGCCCTGGGGGCCCGCGCGTCGCCCCCTCCCGTCGCTCGTCGAGGCGCCTTGGGGGCCCGCGCGCCGCCCCGCTTCCGCTCACACGCCGCCCCAGCTCCTGCCCGCGTTTCTGCCCTGCGTTGGGGGTATGGGGGTGGCGGGTATGGGGGTGGCGGGTGTGTGAATCGTCCCCTGCTCCTCCTCCTCCTCCGTCTCCCACTGCTGCAGCTGCCGCTGAGGGGGATGGGTGTGTGGGAGCCAAGGGAGTGGTGCTAGGGGGGTGACGTGGGAGTGGAGCTAGGGGTGCAGCAAGGGGTGTGTGAAAGGGGGGTGGGTCAGTTGGGGGAGGTTGAGCGGAGGCTGCCGTCTTGTCGTCCGCAGCACCTGTAGTCCGGGGCTCTGCCGCTGGTAGCCCAGAGAGCCTGCTGCGCCTGTCGCCCGTGGGTCCGTTGCTCCTGCCGCTCAGAGTTAGCCGCAGAGCCAGTTACTCCTGTAGTTCGGGGCCCTTGCTCCGGTAGCCACTGTGCGCGCCGCTCCTGTTGCCCGTGTGTCTGCAGCTTCAGCCGTCGCCTCCTATCTCCTCTCCTCTCACAGTCCAGCCTCCTCCTCCTCACTTGCCCTTTGTGAATGCCTCTAGCTTTGCTTGTACTGGTTATACCCCACTTTATGACTATGACTGCTTGCTGTGCTGATTATACCCCACTTTGACTATGGGGGTGTGTCAGAATGTATTTGCTGTCTAGCCTGCAGTGGGGTACTCTGTAGTGAGTACAACCCAACTTGGGGTTTGCTATTTGTATCCCAACTCTTGCTAGTGCAACCCCCTTCTTCCATTTTCTCTTTTGTGTACCCTAAACCCTAGCTATGGCTACTAAGTTCTAGCTAGGATTCTGACAGTAATGACATATAGTGCATAAGACCGCTGGACATCTAATAATTACAGAAATATGGAATGTAAGGGAGAGTGTTGAGTAAATTCATTTTTTGCGCTCAGCGAATTCGAGTTTGCCTGTAAGCGAGGAACCATATCGCAACTTTTGCGCACCTCGCCCCATGCCACACGTCACACATTGAAGCATGACGGCCGCAACACTAGACGGTGCTGGCGCAGCGCCCATGCTCCTGATTGGAGGATTCACCACTCACCCTGCACCCCATCAGATTCATTGCATCTGATGGGGTGATGGGTTCGAGAACGTTCCACCGTGCATAGCAGGGATGCATGCGCCACGGGGAACGTGAATTCCCCCCTGTGTTGGGTTCGGGAACGTTCCACCGTGCACAGCTGGATTGCATGCGACACGGGGAACGTGAACCCCTCCAGCTCACATCCCTGTCCTCCCCGGCTTCAGAGGGGGGTAGTCCGGGTCGATGAGGCTCATTCTTTTTTTTTTTTGGTGAGATGAAAGCCTCCCCTCGACTCCCCTAGCCACCATGTTCTCTCCCGCTAGTTTAGGCCGCACTCCCCTAGAGACGCCGTCATGTCGGCGCTGGACATGCTGATGAAGATGCGGGTCGTCAGTGCAGCCCGCGGCCTTGCAGCCATGGCGAACTCACCCCCGGCTCCACCAGCCCCGCTGGCTCCTCCGGCCCCGCCTTCTCCGCCTGCTCCACCCTCTCCTCCCGCACCTCCCTCTCCTCCGGCGCCACCCCTGCCCCCTTTCCCTTACCACTTCGAACCTGTGAACGACGGCGAAGAGTTTCTTCGTCCGACGGAGCCTGACGCGTCTTCTACGGATGACGAGGGGAGCGACGATGTCGCAGCGACTGGTGAAAACCTTCCTTTCCCTCTGCCCCGATTCCCCACAGATGTGCTGCGCGATGTGAACCCTGCCGCGGTCGCACGAGATGCAGTAACCCCCGATTCCCTCAACAGGATTAACCAGCACAAGCGGCACGCTCGCACCATGGCTGAGAAGACGGGTTGGCTTAGGCGGATGAAGGATGACATCCTGACGGTGCGCGAAACTGCACGGCTGGTCGGCGTTCAACCTGTCAGCATCCGCCGCTGGAGGAAGGCGGCTGAAGAGATGGCAGCGTGGCAGTCGTTTGCGGCTTGCGGGTGGCGGACGGCATGCCCGCTACCCTGACATGGAACGCTCCGTTTATAAGCAGTTCCTGAGCCACGGGGCACGGGGCCTGGCGGTCCCGATTAAGCTGCGCAGACGTGGAGCCGGATTTCGATGAAGAACCGGCACCCTGAGGTCGACTGGCGCGCATCTCCTCGATGGACGGTCAGGTTTCGGCGGCGCTGGGGACTTACCGTGCGGGTGAAGACGAAGATCGGGCAGCGGCTTACTAAAGGTGCGTAAAAGTAATAAGCGGATATTTTTATTGCTCTACAATAACTCACTCAACCGTGGGTGACTGTCTTTTATGTTTACGTGCAGATTGCAACACGAAGTGTGAAAGCTTCTGGAAGTTCTGCAGGAGGCAAGTGGTCCGCGGCGGCATCGACCCCTGGAACGTGATCAACGCCGACCAGACCCCGGTGTTCCTCGAGATGCCGCACGAGAGGACGTTGGCGCATCGTGGCGAGCGCGCGGTTCACATTCGGAGTGCCGGCTACGAGAAATCATGGATGACCGTGAGGCGGTCACGGGGACGGGTGTGAAGCTACCGCCGATGGTGATCTTCAAGCGGAAGACCATCCCCAACATCCGTGTCCCGCCAGGTCAGTTGTTGCGTGCGTCCCTGTTCGCCACATGGTTTGTCTTGTGCATGCTTGCCCCCCTCTGACAGTATGCGCTTTCTTTGTGCAGGCATGCTCGTTCGAGCGCAAGAACGAGGCTGGATGGATTCCAGCCTCGTCCAGGACTGGGTGCAGAATGTGCTGGTACCTCACACGCACCCCCCCCCAAGCAAACAGCGCAGCCGGGCGCTACTCGTACTGGACTCATACCGTGGGCATCTGACGGACTCGGTACGGGGGACGCTACGCTGGCATCGCATCACGCCAGCGATCATCCCTGGCGGCTGCACGCCTCTTCTGCAGCCGCTGGACGTGAGCATCAATCGGTCATTCAAGGCGGGCGTTCGGCAGATGTACAACGACTGGTTTGCTGACTTCGGCATCAACACCTTGACCCCCGCCGGTAAGAAATTTCTTACCGTCTTTGCGCCCTTGTACCGCCAGCTACAGTTTCCGCATGCTAACGCATCTGTGCCTGTTCACCACTGCAGGCAATCTCAGGAAGCCGCCAGCGGAGTTGGTGCTCCTGTGGATCGCCACGGCCTGGGCCGCTGTCCCTAAGGACCTCATTGTCCGCTCGTTCAAGACATGCGGCATCACCAACAACCCCGATGGGCGCGAGGATCACTTGATCCTTGCGCACATGCGCGATGGAGCTCAAGTGGAGGTGCACGACGACGTGCACGCGGCGGGGGATGTGGAGGAGTGGGTGAACCCCATGTACGCCACTGCCCAGGAGGAGGAGGAGGAGGAGGAGGAGGAGGAGGAGGAGGAGGAGGAGGAGGAGGAGGAGGAGGAGGAGGAGGAGGAGCGGGACGAGGAGGCACCAGAGGAGGACGACGATATGGAGGAGTTGGACGGCGAGGAGGAGGAGGAGGAGTAGCATGCTGTAGCAGTAGGTAGGTTAGCGGTGGTTAGTGCCTGCGGGTGGTAGCTTGCTGGTATTGTAGCATCTAACATTGTGTCGTTGTTTAGTAATGTAACTTAACTGTAGTCTCGAGATGTGGAAGTAAAATAATTGAAATAGTGCTTAAAACCCAGAGTTTTGGGAAGAGGGGGGGTCTTATAATAAATTGGGTCAAAAGGCGGGTCCTCTCCAGGACTGAGGCTCTCGCTGAGCTCGCCCGACACCCCCGCCATGGCAGAATTTAACCTCGCGACATTGACGCAAGGCGCCTCGACCAACTTGTGCGCCAGCTCGAGGAATCGACGCTCAAAATCGCGACGCTCATGGCGAAACGCGAGTCGCTTGATAGCAATCAACGGTGAACGCACCAGCACCAGCACCCGCCAATGCACCTGCACAATCGGAGGAGCCGATTATTATCACATACGGCACACCATCGCAGCACGACAGCGTGGGATAGCGCTCAGGCGCAGCCAGCGATGGCGCCGCCCAATCTATGCCGGGCATGGAGAGAGCCAGGACTACACCGGATGTAAATGCACCTCGCGAGGCTCGTCGTCACGTCGGATTTACAACATGAGCCGGCAGCGACGTTATTGGTGAGCCGATGCCACTCAAGCCGCAGCGCCCGCCCTGCTTCGATCCAAGCCAGCATGGAGGTCCGACGGTTCAATCGTGGGAGTTCACGATGAACGTGTTTTTTTACGCGAACTACGTCACGTCGGATGCAGCGAAGTTTCGGTACGCCGTATCGTTGCTGCGGGGCCCTGCCATGGACTGGCGGCGAGTCATCGTGACGTCGCCACGCGCCTACGAGCTACTGTCTCAAGAGGAAGGGCCCGCGGGCCCAGCCGTCACCTGGATTTCATTCTGCGAGACAGCCCAATATAGCACGTGAGACGCGTGGTGCGTAGGGCTTCGAACGCGCTTCGAGCCAATCCCGGCCTCGATTTCAGCAAGCTACGCACTTGGCGACAGCTTGGGTCGGTTCAAGACCACACCAACGGTTTTCTCGCGCTGTGCGAGCAAGTCGGCTACATGCACGAAGCGGAGCGAGTGGGTCGCTACGTCGACGGCCTGAAGCCGGAAATCTCGAAAAAAATCCTTCTCTGCGGGATCTCGAACTACGAAATCTTGGCGCTAGCGGAGAAACCGACATCCTACTCTGCCCGAGATCGGGGTCCTACTATGGACATCGCCCTCGAGGACTGACCGAGCACGCTACTGTACACACCGCTGCGACGAATGCAGCTGCCGCGCCGTTTAAAGGGCGTTGCTTTGCGTACAACAGGCCGGGCCATCGCAAGAGCGAATGCCCAGAGGAGCTAAGACGATGTGGAGCAGAGCAGGGGAGGGAGTCTGGGAGGCAAAATGCCAACAGTCAGTAGAGTACGGGCCCACTACTGACGAGACTTATTGCTCGCCGGACCTCACTGACCCTCACCGAGTCACAGTACCAATTCACGCAATCGATCGGGCTTGGCTGAATAAGGGGTACAGCAACAGATTGCCCAATACTGATTCATGGGAAAATACAGGGCAGTGAAGATTTTTATCGACGGGGGAGCAAGTCATAATTTAGTTAATACCGCGACGGCACTAATGCTGTAGTTGACACTTAACCGCTGCTTACCGGAGATCGATGCATGCTTAATTGACGGCATGCCACTGGGTATACAGGAGAAAGTGGAGAGAGTGAAGGTTTGCTTCGGGGGAAATTTCGGGTTTACACAGGAAATGCTCGTGACGACAATGAATGGGCACGGCATTTTACTGGGACGTGATTGGCTGCGACGATAGAACCCAAGAATTGACTGGACAACAGGTAGCTGCACTGTGCAAAGCGGTGGTAACTGGGCCGAACTACCTCGCTGGCTGTCGCCTGAGTCTTCAACGGTCCACGTCAACGCCATCATGTTGAAACGGGTTGTCGCCGCTGGAGCTGACGTGTACACAGTGGACATCACGGTAGTAGGAGAAGCGGAGCGGCCAAGTGATTTTCAGAAACTGCTGAGAGCCGTAATGCTCGAACTACAGGAACTACTAGAACGGTGCCCGGAGATTTTTCGAGACGATCTACCGGAGGGACTGCCACCTCAGCGAGCATACGACTATCGTATAGAGTTAGAACAGGGGGCACAGCCAACCGTGCAGCGACAGTTTCGACTGACTCATCCCGAACTTGACGAACTGAGGAAGTAGCTAGATTGCGTACTGGAGAAAAAGTTCATTCGACCGAGTTCGTCCCCGTTCGTTGCACCGATACTGTTCACACAGAAAAAAGACGGAGGGTTTCGCATGTGTATTGACTACCGTGCACTGAACTGATAGATCAACCGCGAACAGCACGGGTTTTCTCGAAAATCGGCCTGCGGGGAGGTTGCCACCAGATTTTAGGACTAGATATGTGTCATTCAAGTACACTGTGATGCCATTCGGGCTGACCAACGCACCGTCGACTTTTTAGATGACCATAAACGAAGCATTTAGGCCACTTTTAGATCAATGCATGATAGTTTACCTCAACGACACCCTGGTCTACAGTCGCGACAAGCAGCAGCACTTAGCAGATCTGGAAGCAGTGTTTAAAGTTTTAAACAAGCATCACCTACTGACCAAGGGTTCCAAGTGCGAGTTTTTTCAGGACAGGTTAGAATTTATGGGGCTCGTCATTTCGGAGGCTGGAGTGGAGACCGACCCAAAGAAGTTGGACACGGTAAAAGCGTGGCACCCCCCCGACAAATATCACGGAGCTGCAGAGTTTCTTAGGGTTCGTTAATTATGTGCGACGGTTTGTCCCCGACATGGCATGGTTAACTGCCCCACTGGCGGATCTACTGCGGAAGGGGGTCGCTTTTACGTGGGGGGGGAAAGAGCATGCCTTCTTTGCCCTATAAACTATTCTCTGTTCCCCACCCGTACTGCGCATTGCCGACCCACACCGCCCATTCGAAGTGGTTACGGACGCAATAGACATCGCCATTGGAGCAGTAATTCTACAGGACTTCGGCAACAGCCTACAGCCCATCGCATACGAATCACAAAAACTGCATCCGCCCGAGAAAAAACCCGATACACGACCTCGAAATGCTCGCGATCATGCATGCGTTCAAGATTTGGCGATGTTACTTGATCGGCGCAGACGTGACAATACGGACGGACCACAAATCACTACAGTACCTCCGCGCACAACCCCACCTCAACCCAGGACAGGTCCGCTGGCCCGACTTCCCCGAGTCCAACTTCCATTACACGGTCACCTACAAAAAAGGAGCCTCGAACATCGCCGACACACTGACCCGCCCCACTGCCCAAATACACGCCATACTACTCGCCCAGACCTGCCCAATATTTACAGGACTATTTACCCACGGCTACCAGAGAGATCCATTCTTCACCGGAGGAAATTCACAGCAGTTCGCACCAGCAAAAGCGATTTATTACGTAAAAGCCGGTACGGACCGCATCTGGGTACCGGGCTACAAACTACTGCGGGAGTTACTACTATAGGAGGCACACGACGGAGTTACCTCATGACATTTTAGAGTAGAGTAAACATGGCAGCAATTGCAGTGATGTTACTACTAGCCCGAGATGCTGACTTACTTGCAGCGACAAGTGGCATCTGTTATTGTAACAATAGGCTCAAATGTGCCTAAAACAAATGATAGAGTGCATAGTTGAATTTCTGCTTAGCTGCTTCAAACATTCATAGCGTTCAGGTCACAGCTCTAAATGACCTGCTTTAAATTTGATCTAAAGCTTTTTGATGTCAGCTACAATAGGCAATTTACATCGCATGATTTCATCAAGTACTATGACCGCAACATCAGTTTGAACGAACCGCACTATGACCGCCACTATATTCTTAGAACACAAATTAGGAAGGGTTACGAGTTGGGAATGACTCCCAGCATCTACAAACCCCAACAGCCAAGGTACAGTGATGTGGAGCAGTGCCACACTGTCCCAACCATGAAAGGGCTCGAAACTACCCTCCACAAGGGCCTACACCAAAAGGAACGTTACACTAGACATTGTAATGTACCTATTCTTACTATCTTGAATTTTACCCTTTTGACGAGCTTCGAAATCACTTGGATCTTGAAACCAAGTCTCTGGTTTTTCACCATGAACTCATCCTTGAGTTCTTGAATGTCTGCTGCTCACAATTGCGACACGCCGAACGTTCGACACTGGACAAAATAGAAAGCGCGCACGACACACAAACGACGACGTGACACGCGAATAGCAATAACTCGCTATTGACTTGACACAGACATTCGACATCATGACTCATAATTCACACACTATTATAAGCATGTAATATATATTATCTCATGCCCTCATATCATTCCATGCATACACGCATGCACGCACACGGACAACAAGCTGAGTGCAAACCATGGGGTTGCACCAACCGCCGAGTATTGCAGCCCAACCGTCGCTGTTTGGCCAAGATACTTGGCCACCCTCATTCCAGCTGCTACCTGCTCCTCAGTAGGGCATTGAACAACCCTAGCCAGCTGCCCGGTAGCAAAAGCGACGTCTGGTCGGGTGTTTACCGCCGCGTACACGAGGCTGCTCACCAACGAGTGAAAACGGTGCCTCTCCTCTTCGCCAACGCTCTCCTCATCTGATCCCTTCACACACTTGAACCCAGAGGGAAAGGGAGTAGCTACATGGCCTTCACTCTGCCCAAGATCAGCAGCTAAGGCATCCAGGTACTTCTGTTGGTGCACACGCATCTGTCAACGGGAGTTGTTTGTTGGCCCCATCCTCGCTTGGGCGCAGCCGACTTCGTTGTCGGGTGTGCGTAGAGCGCAGCCGGCTTGCTGCAGTGGACGGTGTCCTGGGCGCCTAGACGGCGTCCTGGGCGCCTGAACGATGACCTGGGCGTTTGCACTGCGTCATGGGCGCCTAGACGCCGACCTGGGCATCTAGACAGCGTCCTGGGCGCCTAGACGGCGTCCTAGGCAACGGGACGCCGACCTGGGCATCTGCACGGCGTCCTGGGCGCCTGGCCGCCAACCTGGGTATCTGGACGGCGCCTTGGGCGCCTGGACGGCGTCTTGGGCGCCTGGACACTGACCTGGGCGTCTTCATAGCGTCCTGGGCGCCTGGACGCCGACCTGGGCGTCTGGACGCCGACCTGGTTGCCCGGTCGACTCAGTTACCCGGGCGACAGGCACTGCGGAGTGTGCGAGAGTCGCTTAGGAGGATCGTGCGAAGCTGACTTTGGTGCGGTATCCCGAGGTCGACGTGGAGGATCAGGTGCAGCCGTGGGCACATGGTCAGCTTGGCGTTTGCGCTGTGAACGTGACGGGGCACAGCACGCCAACCAGCTGCGAACACCTACGAAGCAGGTGCGCTGCTGTCCTGCGGGTGCAACGCTGTACAGCTGCCTTGCTGCAGCGTTGTCACGCCGTCGACTTGCAGCGTTGGCAGACCGCAACCTTCGCTGCTGGAGCGCGGTCGACCATGCAGTGCTGAAACGCGGTCGACCGTGCTACGCTGGAAGTCAACCTGCATGCTTGCTAGCATCTGATGTAGTCCTTTGTTGCTTTGCATTGCGTACTATTGTTGTCAACCTTTGCTAGTGAAACTCTTGCCAACTTTCCCTGTGAATGCACGCGTAGAGTGAGGAAAAGTGAACGACTAAGGAACGAACACTACGACCTTTCCTACCTCGTGCCTACCCCATAGACTAGCTCCCGTTGTACGAGTTATCTCCGCCGCATCCACCGCTTATCCATGTCTCGTTCGATGTGAAGCACGAGGTAAAAATTCATGTCACCAAGGGCCTTGCATTCAAACTTCTCTTGAAGCTTCAACATCACCTCCTTCACAAGGTTAGAGGAGGGTGAGAAAATGAGGATATCATCCACATAAACCACCATGAAACTCCTCTGCTCCCCCTCGCCAAGCATGAACAAGGAATGATCGGTCGTCGAGGGAGAGAAACCGATCTCCTCCAAGACTTCACGCAGCTTCACGTAGGGGCCTAGGGGCTTGCTTGAGAACATAGAGGGCCTTCTTCAGCTTCCACACTCTGCCACTACCATCATCAAACCCCTCTGGCTGCGCCATAAAAATATCTTCTTCGAGGACGCCGTTGAGGAATGCCGTTGTCACGTCCATTTGCTTCACCACCCATCCTTTGATGGTAGCCCCCGCGAGTAGAGTTCGCAGCGCCGTCGGCTTCATCACTGGAGCAAACAACTCCTTGGAGTCCACCTTTTCCTTCTGCTGGTACCCCTTGGCCACAAGCCTAGACTTGTAGCGCTCAATTTTGCCGTCGGCGTCGGACTTGATCTTGAAAAGCCACGTTATCGCCTTACGCCCCTCCGGTAGCTCCACCGATTCCCACGTGCTGTTCTCCTCAATGCTCTTCAGCTCACTCTCTATGGCTTTCCTTGGAAACTGCTAGTTCTCCCGGCATCTCCACTGGAGAGAAGAACGCGAAGGCACACTCCTCATAGTCACTCTCCTTGTCATCTCCAACCATAAGTGCCACTCTAGCCAAGGCTGACTTGACTGGCTTTCCCGGTGCATCATAGGTCAGCCTATTAGAGGCTTTAATTCTCCTTTGGCCCCTTCCTTCCTCCTAAGCTGCAGGGACATGGAGGCTCTCATGGCGTTGCTGCGGGGTGACTTGAATCCATGAAGCGCTCGTAGTGCGAGGTGGAAGCGTCAGTGCACGCTCGCTTACTTGCTGCACCTCCTCCCCCTCTTCCTCTCCATTCTTGGCCTCCTCTCCCCCATTCACAAGAGGAGATTGCCTTGTGATGGTGCTGCCGCTACTCAGCTCCAAAGGTAGCTCCACATGTTCCAAGCCGGAACTCTACACCTCCCCAAACCGCATGCATATCTTCGCCTCATTTCCCACTTTCCAATCCTTGTACATCAGGACTTGCACTTGCAGTCCCTGCTCACCAAGATTTTCTTGGTGAATGGGTCCCAAAGAAGCCATCCCTTGCTGCTTTGAGCCATGCCCAAGTGCACAGCCCATATCGCATTGGTACCAAGCTTGTTGTGCCGAAGATGCTTAGGCACGAGGGCCATGCACATACACATGCACTTGAACACCCGAAGCATATCCACTTTTGGCTTCCTTCCTATCGACTCCACATAGGGCACCCATTTGTCTGCTCCCACATGAGTCAAAGCTCTGTTCTTGGCGCACACGCACTCCGCACCGCATCTGTCCAGAAATAGTCAGGTAGCCCGGCTTCAATGATCAACCCGCGTCCCGTCTCTGTGATTGTCCGGTTCGCTCCCTCGGCGATGCCGTTCATTGCAGGGGAGTATGGCATGGTAAGGGAGTGCCTTATGCCTTTCTTCTTCAGGCACAATGAGAACTCCTTGCTCAGGAACTCTCCCCCTCGATCAGTGCGGATTGATTTCACAAGACGGACTTGTTGCCGCTCCACCATCGGCAACCAATCGGTCTTCACCGTTTCAGCCATGTCGCTCTTCTTGGACATCACGTACACCCAGGTCATGCAGGTGTAGATGTCAACTATGGTGAGGAAATACTCTGCTCCAGCAGCTCCAAGCTTTAAGGGGCCCACCACGTCCACCACCACCTCATCAAGTGGTCTCTTAGCCGTTGCCTCCGAGCTGGAGAACGGGAATCGGGTGAACTTGGCTTGCATGCATTTCGGGCAGCCAAGCACCTCATGGGCCTCCCCCTTCACACGTATGTCAGCAACCATCTCATTATTCACTAGCTGCTGCAAGATGGGCAATTCCACATGCCCTATGCGCCGATGCAAAGTCAACCAAACACACTCCCCCGTAGCCGAAGTCGGATTGGAGAATGCCGCACTTGCAATAGTGCCCCATACGCTCTCTCCATACTCCTCCTCCGCTGCTGCATTGGGGTTCTCCTCACCCTTTTGCTGCTCTTTGGCTGCTGCACCACTCTCCTTATGCTCACACCGCTTGCTGGTCCCTGCAAGTTTGCACTTCTTTGACTCTTTCGCCTTGGCGCCATCGTCCGCGCCATAGCCGCTACCAACCGCTTCACCCTTGGTGCTGATGCTTGCTGCCACTTGCCTCTCCTTAGGCATTGGGACCACAGGGATCTGTCACATCTCATTGTAGACATCCTTGTCTTCGTGAAGGTCCCAAAAAATCCGCTTGCCAAGCCTTGCGGTGTATGGCTCATTTCGAGCTCGTGTCCATGCTGGCCTTTTTCAACCGCCGCACGGAAATCAGGTTCGCAGCAAGGTTGGGAACCCAAAGCACATTCTTGAGGCCCACCATCTTCCCATCAGCACCCTTGAACATGACCTTGACCATGCCTTTCACCTCTGCTCGCTGCCCCAAAGCCGATGTGACATGCTTCAACGGTGACGGTTTGAGTTCGGTGAGCAAGCCAGCACGATGTGTCATGCTATAGGTAGCGCCGCTAATGACCACCCAATAGTCCAGGGAATGTAGGGTGGCATTTACCACAGCAACAGGCTCCTCAAAGCCTTCCATCTTCTCTGGACTAGCCGATGCTTGTGTTGACACAAAGAAGAATTGACCCGGGAAGCAATCGTCGCGCGAGTCCTTGTCGTTATCTTCACTGCGTCCTCCATTGAAGTTGCTGCTGCCAAATCTACCTCCCCCTCGTCCTCTGCCCCTTCCACGGCCGTATCCACAGCCGATGCTTGCTGCCCTGGCGCCATCCGAACCCGCCAACTCACCACGGCAGATTTTTTCTTGAAGAATTTCTCGCTTCACGTGTTCGAGCGAGAGGCGGGGCAGATCACAATTTAGGTTGATGATAAGCGAGAAGCATGATTTAGGAAGCAAGGCCAGTAGCTTGGTTTTCTTCTGGAGCTCACTATAGTTGAAGTCAGCTCGTTCAAGCCGCGTCAACAAGTCGAAGAATTTCTGCACCAATTCTTCAACCGCTTCATCCTCTTCAATTCGTAGTGCCGCCATTTGCCGCTCCAACACCTCCGCTACCGCCGCTGTTGCAGGATCATGTACACCCTTGAGAGCAGCCCATGCCTTTGGTCCCTTCTCTGGTTCACGCTGGAATGGCTTGATGTGACGGATTTGGCTGCTCCCCAACACTTGCCAAGTATGGGGTAGCCTTGTGCGCTCTTCCGCACCCACGGGCTCTTCTCCGGGTCATTCTTGGGATGCTTCAGCGTTCCTTCCATCACCTCCAGCGGGTCATAATGGTCATATATATTCTCCATCTTGAAAGACCACTCAACGAAGTTGTCACCGTTGAACTTGTCAAGGCCAAACACTCTAGGCTCATCCCTAGATGGGCCAAGACTTGGTTGCACGGGCGCCATGGCTGAATCACGGGGTTGGCCTTGAGCTTGGGCTTCTCCACTACCACCAGCACCTCTGCCACCCCTTTCCTAAGGTCTAGCCATTGTCGAAACTGCTCCAAGGGGCACAATAGGCTCAAATGTGTTTAAAACGAAAGATAAAGTGCACAGTTGGATTTATGTACAGCAGATTAAACGTTCATAGCGTTCAGGTCACAACTTTGAATGATATGCTTTAAATAGGATCTGTAGCGTCTTGATTTCGGCTACAATAGGCAGTTTACATCTCACGATTTCATCAAGTATTGACGATGCAACGTCAGTTTGAACGAGCCGCACTATGGCAGCCACTATAGTCTTTGAACACAAATTCGGAAGAGTTACGAGTTGGGAATGACTCCCAGCCTCTACAAACCCCAAGAGCCGAGGTACAGCGATGTGGAAGAGTGTCACACTGTCCCCAACCACGAAGGGGCTCGAAACTACCCTCGACAAGGGCCTACACCAAAAGGAATGTTACACTACGCATTGTAATGTAACTATTTTTACTATCTTGAAGTTCACCCTTTTGGCGAGCTTCGAAATCACGTGGATCTTGAAACCAAGGCTCTGGTCCTTCACTATAAACTCATCCTTGAGTTCTTGAATGTCTGCTCACACCTGCGACACGCCGAACGTTCGACACACGACAATATAGAAAACGCACACGACACACAAACAACGACGTGACACGCGAATAGCGATAACTCGTTATTGACTTGACACACGCATTCGACATCATGACTCATAATTCACACACTATTATAAGCATGAAATATATATTATCTCATGCCCTCAAACCATTCCATGCACACACGTATGTACGCACACGGAGAACAAGCCGAGTGCAAACCATGGGGTTGCACCAACGGCATCGTGTCCCACCTGCCAGTTCATGAAGTCGTCACGACAGCGACCGGCAGGACAGTTGCAGCCAATACCACCCCCAGAGCGTGCTTGGTAGCAGGTGACGATGGACTTCGTCACGGGGTTACCGGCCAGAGCAAGTGGGCACATTTCGCAGCCTGCTAAAAATCAATCACAGCCGAAGAAACAACTCGACTTTTCATCTCCACCATCGTTCGACTACACGGGATACCAGCAGCAATCATCAGCGAACGTGACACGAAATTCACTAGCAACTCCTGGAGGAACATGTGGCAGTGTTCTGCACGCGACTGCAGTTCAGCTCATCATACCACCCCGAAACCGACGGACAGACAGAACGGACAAACCAAATCATGGAGCACCTAATCCGGGCCACGTGCGACGACCCGGCAACATGGGAACAACAACTGCCACTCATCGAGTTCGCCTACAACAATTCCACGTCAGCCACGACGCAGCAGTCACCATTTTCCCTTAACTACGGATAGAACCCAGCAGTACCCATGACCCCAAATCCAGCCAACCCAGTACCTTGCGCACAACAGTTGCAGAAATTTTACAGGCCGCACGGACCCGAGCAGCAGACTCTATTTAAAAATCCAACATCATTGCTAAGCGCAACGCTGACCGCCACCGTCGCCCCGTCACTTACCAGCCCAACGACCTTGTGTTACTCGACACCTAAAACCTCCGCCTGCCCATTACTCCAAAACTCCACCCTCGATATTGTGGGCCATTCCGCATCAACCACATGATCACGCCCGTCACCGCCCACCCCCTCCTCCCTGGTGACTAGTACATCAGCCCATAATTTCATGTCAGCTTACTCCGGCCATACGTCCCTTCCACCAGCCAACTACCTCGCAACCGCCCCGCCCGCATGACACGACCGCCAACAGAGCTAGTCATCACACCCGAGAAAATATAGAGCCACCAAGTTCGTGACCCATGTGGAGCTCGCAGGATCGAGTTCCTGATTCGCTGGAAAGACTGCACGCCCGCTGAGGACAATTGGGTGCCCCTAGATATAATTGAAAATCACCCCGTCCTCACCGAGTATCTACGCAGCCGCAACTTCCGGGACGTACATGCACTCTCGTAAGGGGGGCCTCCTTGGGGAGGGTGGTAGTGTAAGGAAAAATCATTTTCCTTACTTCGCACCCCTGCTTACCGCGTACATGACATTTCCCGCAAACAGCACCCAACACTGAAACGTTACCCGCTCGCGACACTCACCTCGACCACTATTCCCGCCACTGTTCACGACGCGACCCAACCCCACGGTTCGGTTGGTAACCCGCGCTCCGGACCTCCGCCTCGACATTTCCCAACCTCGGCGCTAGGCCCGTAGCGCACCCCATTTTCTCGCGTTACCATTACCATGCTAGCTTCGCTATATATTGTTCGCTCATTCCTTCGCTCATTGTACTGTTTTGCTTCGATAGTGCAATTCTCGCTCGCTCGCTCAATTGCACTCGTAGCAGCAGCTCAACACCGCGTACAAGACCGGCGCCCGTTATAGCTAACGGAGCCTTTGCCGATTCCGCGCGCTGCATTTGCCAAGCCATGCATCGCTGGCCTGGCCCAAGTCGGCCTACGCTTCGGGGCTGGCCCGAAACTCGCTGCCAACATCGCACTAGCTAGCTTGCACGCACCGCGTTACCGTTTGCATGTTTCTGTTATAAGTATTTGCTCATGCCTTCACTCATACTTTGCTTTCATTTGCCAACTTAGTGCAATCCTCGCTACCTTGATACATTGCACCCGTAACACTTGGCTATCAAGGCCACTTTCCTTTCGGATCGCGCATTTCCGCAATCAGCAGAAGCTAACTTTTGATTTTTCATTCGAGACGACGTTTAGCGTACTAGGAGCCGCTGTCCTCGCGCACTCTCAGCGTGTGCAGCCACGACTGTGCCTAGCACCTAGACCGGCCGCCGTCCTTCAACATGGCAGAACATATCGACCTTGCAAGCCTTATGCAAGAGCGCCTGAATGAGCTGACGCGCCAACTGCATGAAAGCACTAAGGAAATCGCGGCGCTAACGACAGAATGCACATCGCTGCAATACGACATTGCACGGGCACAACAAGCACAGACACAAACGCAAGGAACGCAAGCACAAGGAGCACCATCCACCACCTGAGAGTGTGGGACAACACTCGAGCGCTGCTAGTGATGGTGTCGCGCGCAACAATGTTCGCGACGACCACGGGACGACACACCCCGGAGCGACGAATGCGGCGGGAGTCAACATCGACGAGTCGGCACTACCTTCACCAATGCCGCTCAAGCCGCAGCGTCCGCCATGTTTCGACCCGAGTCAACGGGGTGGTCCGACGGTTCAGGCATGGATCTTCACGATGAATGTATTCTTCGATGCGAACTATGTCTCGTCGGATGCGGCGGAAATTCGCTACGCCGTGTGGTTGCTGCAAGGACCCGCCATGGATTGGTGGCGTGTCATCATCACGAAGCCAAGCGACTACGAGGCTCTACCGCCAGGGGAAGGGCCAACTAGACCATGGGCACCGTCGTATTTCGTGGAGGTAGCCCATTATCGCACGTGGGACGTGTGGTGCGTAGGTCAATTTCCGCGCGTCAGAAGCTCCGCACTTGGCGCCAGCTCAGTACAGTTCAAGACTACACCAGCTGATTCCTGGCGTTATGCGAGCAAGTGGGATACATGCATGAAGCCGAGCGCATCGATCGCTATGTCGGCGGTCAAAAACACGAAATCACGAAAGAAAACTTGCTTCGCAGCGTCACAGAATTCAACAACATTCTTGTTATGGCCGAGAAACTCGGTTTTCCCCGTCGACCCAAAACGGGGTCCTACAACAGCACCAGCAGCGCAGTCTAATAAATACTGCCACTGCACGGAGACTTAAACTGACACAGGACCAGTGCTTACCTTAGATCGATGCGAGACTGGTCGACGGCACGCCACTGGCGATACGGGAACGCGTGGACCGATTTTGGATTCGCTGTGGGGGTAACCTTACTTTCACTCAGGAAATGCTGGCGACGACCCTGGATGGGACCGATATTTTACTCGGCAGTGATTGGCTGCGAGGACATAACCCGCGGATATACTGGACGGCGGGCGACTGCACCGTGCGAGTCAACGGTAACAAAATCGCCTTACCTCGCTGGAGCTCTCCTGTGTCTTCATCGGTTCGAGTCAACGCCATGACGATGAAACGCGCTGTAGCGGCAGAAGCTGAAGTGTATGCGGCTGACGTCCGGGAAGGCGAGGCAGCAGACAAACCTAGCGATTTGCAGTAACTGCTCGCCGATGTACCTGATGATTTAGCAGCGCTACTGAAGCAATACAGTGGGATTTTTCCAGTCGACCTACCGGAGGGACTGCCACCTCAGCAACCGCACGATCACAGTATAGAGTTAGAGCCGTGGGCACAACCGACTGTACAGCAACAATTCCGACTGAACCAACCCAAACTGGACGAACTACGGAAACAATTGGATTGTATGCTTGAGAAGAAATTCATTCGCCCGAGTTCGTCACCCTTCGCAGCATCGATACAGTTCACACCAAAAAAAGATGGGGGATTTCGCATGTGCAACGACTACCGCGCACTGAACCGGGTTACAATCAAGTTCCGTTACCCCATCCCACGAGCCGACAAACTCATTGACCAACTTCGCACATCCCGCATTTTCTCAAAAATCGACCTTCGCGAGGGTTACCATTAGATTCGCGTCAACCCACCCGACTGCCCAAAAACCGCCTTCCGCACCCTCTACCACTCTTTCAAATACACCGTGATGCCTTTCGGACTGACCAACGCCCCCGCCACTTTTCAAATGACCATGAACAAAGCCTTGCGCTCGCTTTTAGATAAGTGCGTTATCGTCTACTAAGACGAATACTGATCTACAACCCAGACAGAGCACAACACCTACAGGACGTCGAAGCAGTTTTTTAAATATTGAGTGAAAACCGCCTATTGACCGCCTTTAGTGTGAGTTTTTAAACGACGGACTGGATTTTTTGGGCCACGTTAATTTTAGCCAACGGCGTGGAAATAGACCCGAAGAAGATCGCGACGATTCAGGCATGGCACGCGCCGACAAATCTGACCGACTTGCAGAGGTTTATGGGGTTCGCCAACTATGTGCGACGGTTCATCCCCGACTGCCCTGTTGACCGATCTGCTGAGGAAGGGGGTTGAATACACATGGGGGGAGAAAGGGCAAGGTGTCTTTTCGGCTCTCCAAAATATTTTGTGCTCGCCGCCCGTGCTTCACATCGTCGATCCTCACCGGCCATTCGAATTGGTCACTCACGCAAGGGACATCGCTCTGGGAGCAGTGGCCTCAAGCCAATCGCATACAAGTCTCGCAGACTTCTCCCGCCCAAGCGCAACTACCTGATACACGACCGCGAGATGCTGGCGGTCGTGCACACGTTCAAAGTCTGGCGGTGCTACCTCACAAGAGCCGACGTGACAGTATGGACAGACCACAAATCACTACAGTACCTCAGTGCCCAGCCGAATCTCAATCCGCGACAGATACGGTGGTTGGACTATTTGAAGTCCAATTTCCACTACACCGTCACGTACAAAAAAATGAGCATCAAACACCACCGACGTTCTCACCCGCCCCATTGCCCAACTTCACGCCATCCTACTCACCCAAACCAACCTATTGCCAATTGGCCTATTTGTCATGAACAAGAAGTGTTGGACTAGAAACAAAATGAGGGTACAAATATGAAACCCTAGAGTTGTGTACCCCCTAAAGGCTAACCCACTGTAGCCTACAATAATGTAACCCATATAACATTTGACACACCCCCATAGGCAAAGTGGGGGAGAGCAAAGGGGTCACAAGATCAGTCAAGAAAGGCAAAGCAAGCTCAGGGTGGATCACAACGTCACCACACACTCTGAGCACAAGCAAAGGGCCACAGGGCCAGTTCACATGCAGAGGCATATATGCAGCACAAACAGCAAGGTGATCTCAACCTAGCAAAGTAAACAGGCAGGTATACATATATAGAGATCACAGTACAGACAAAGCCTACAGCAAGTGAGGAAAAGTGGGCACAAGCCCCAGCATAGTGCAGAAGCGCTGATGATCGCCAGGCTGAAGTACCTTGGTGAATATATCAGCAGTGTTGGCCTGAGTGGCCACGTAACGCAGACGAAGCTGACCGCGCTGCTGCAGCTCTCGAGCCAGGAAGTAACGGAGAGCAATGTGCTTCGTTCTGTGCTCCAGTCTGTGCTCCTCACACAAGGCAATGGCAGCCTTGTTGTCGACGTACAGCACTGGAGGAGAACTAGGCCGCTCTCCCAAGTCGGTCAGCAGGTAGGTCAGCCAGCGTAGCTCCTGTGCAGCCATGGCTGTGGCGTAGATCTCAGCCTCACAACTGGAGCTGAGAACTGAAGACGAGCGAGTAGAACGCCAAGAAACTGAACCAGAGCCAAGGCTGAAGGTGTAACCCTGTGACGACCGCTGAGTAGCCTGGTCGTCAACCCAAGAAGCGTCTGAGTGCCCAGTGAGAACAATTGAGCGCCTCCCACCAAGCACGATCCCCATGCCTGACGTACTGCACAAGTAACGCAGTACCCTCTTAGAAGCATCCATGTGCACCTTTTGGTGACGACCAGGAGCCACGTAGCGAGCCAGAAGGCCAAGAGGGTACGCGAGGTCAGGACGAGTGCAAGTCATCAGGTACATGAGGCAACCAACTAGCTCTGGGTAAGGACCACTCGGCTCTATGGACTCGTCCGAAGGTGGAGCTGAGAGCGAGTGACCTGTAGCCAGAGGAGTGGCCTGTGCCGAGGACCAGGTGAAACCGAAGCGCTGAAGGACCTGCTGCACCATGTGTGACTGAGTCAGTGTGATGGTGCGGCGTGCTCTGTCCCGGGTGATCCGCAAGCCAAGATAGCTTGTCAGCTCACCCAGGTCTGTGCACGTGTGTCTCTTCTGCAGCTCCGACTTCACGTGGGCGAGAGCCTCAGTGTCAGCAGTGGCAAAGACCAAGTCGTCGACGTACACGAGGATGTAGAACGGCGGCAGTGAAGTGTCGGTGCACTGAAACAGCGACGGGTCGGCAGTAGAAGGCGAGAACCCAAGAGCCGCAAGTGTAGTCATCAGTTTGTCGTGCCACTCACGTGGCGCCTGGCGGAGACCGTAGACCGGCCGCCGGAGGCTCCACTGGGTACCAGGAGGAAACGACCCAGTGAATCCAGGAGGGCGGCGCAGCCAGATCTCCTCGTGCAGGCTGCCCTGCAAGAAAGCTGTGCTGAAGTCAAGAGAGTGAAGCTCGTAGTCACGCTGAGCGGCAACGTGCAGCAACACCCGAAGAGTGGTCATCTTCGGGGTGGGGGAGAAGGTCTGGAAGAAGTCTACTCCCTCTCGCCGACTGAAGCCTCGAGCAACGTACCGAGCCTTGAAGACAGGCGGAGAACCTGGCGGCCGCTTCACCCTGAAAATCCACATGCCACTGACGATGTTCGCCCCAGGAGGGGGAACCTCGTCGACGTAAGTTCCAGTGGACTTCCAGGATGCCATCTCTGCATCCATGGCTGTCTGCCACTGAGAGGAGTACTCACCCGCGATCGCCTCAGCGTAAGAGCGCGGGGTCGGGATGTCTAGAGCATCCGGGTCTCCCTCAGGTGCAATCAGCATGGACACGAGATGAGGTACAGCGGCGGCAAAGCACTCAAACTCCTCCTGCCTGTCCTCAAGGACGTCCGTGCCAAGAGCACACTCACCCCCGACGGACGGAGGACAGACAGACTCAGACTCAGCAACAAGACTCGCAGCGTAGTCTAGACGACAGTGAGCAGCAAAGTCGACCAGCTCAGCAACTAAGGCAGACGCAGCAGCTGACTCAAAGGAAGGGTCAGTGACAACTGTGGCCAGGAGACGCGTGACAGTGGGACTAGCAGCACGAAGAGAGTCAGACTCCGGGTTAGCAAGGGCAGGAAGGGAGGACGCAGGAGGAGAAGGCAGAGGGACACGCTGTGGAGCAGTGGAAAGACGAAGCGACATCTGGTGAGTGCCGGGGACAGCACGAGGACGCTGACGCGGGACACGACGACCAGAGCGAGCAGCACGAACAGGTGACGCAGAACGAGACTCAGGCGACACAGGACGAGACTCAGGCTCACGACGCTCCGTAAGACCTCCTGTCGGACCAGTGTAGGGAGAGGGACCAGGAAGTGGCGAGGCAGGCTGTAATTGTGACTGCGACTGGACAGGTGGAGGACACTCTAAGGAGGGAGCAGGACAAGGAGGAGGCGGCTGACCAAGAACCTGCTGAAGGAGGGGAACGAAGTACTGCCGCGGCCGAGCAGTGCCCCCAGAACCAGCAGAGACAGCACCAGAACCTCCAGCAGCAGCTCCATCTCCTGCAGCACCACCAGCAGCTCCAGTAGCACCAACTCCAGGACCCCCAATAGCACCAGCTCCAGCCGCACCGTCTGCTCCAGCACCAGGATTAGGACGAGTGTCAGCACCTCCAGCTCCAGCCCCTGCAGCACCACCAGCCTCAGTACCAGTAGCCCCTCCAGCAGCTCCAGTACCTCCAGCAGCACCAGCAGCACCTCCAGCAGGACCAGTACTAGCAGCACCTCAAGTAGCTCCAGAACCTCCAGCAGCACCAGTAGCACCTCCAGCAGCAGCAGGGCCTCCAGCAGGCTGCACCTCAAAACTAGGAGCTCCACTCCGGAGGCTGCAGCGCCGAGCGTACCACTCACGTAGTCGCTGAGGGGAGGGAGGCTCCGGCCGCGACACAGTACCCGCAGCTCCAGTAGCCCCACGCTGGAGGCCGCAACGCTGAGAGTACCACTCACGCAGCTGCTGTGAAGAGGGAGCGCCACCAGGCTCAGCACCCCCTGGCTCAGCACCCCCAGTCTCAGCACCCCCAGGCTCAGCACCCCCAGGCTCAGCACCCCTAGTCTCAGCACCCACAGTCTCAGCACCCCCAGTCTCAGCACCCGCAGTCTCAGCACCCCCAGGCTCCGCACCCTCAGTCTCAGCAACCCCAGGCTCAGCACCCTCAGTCTCAGCAACCCCAGGCTCAGCACCCGCAGTCTCAGCACCAGAGTCAACAGCTACCTCGACAGGCTCGACTGCGTCTACCTGGGAAACACCTAAGGGAGCAGGACCCTGGGGAGGGAGGGGGTCTACCGAAGGGGCACCGGGGGTGAGGAAGAGAGGCGGGGGGGGGAGCGGAGCAGTGCGGTAGGGGAACAGATGGTAAAAGGGTACCGACTCGTCAAAGGTGACGTCCTGAGAGGGGAAGACACGTCGCGAGGTGGGGTGGTAAAACCGCCAACCAGGCGCGTCAGGGACAAAGCCAAGGAAGACACAGGGCACAGCGCGGGCGGAGAGCTTGTCCGCAGTGGTATCGCGGACAAAGGCACGAGCACCCCAGACGCGGAAACGCGACGCATCTCCAACCTGCCCCGTCCACAGCAGTGTGGGAGAGGTCTCTGGAGCAGAGACACGGGGCCAGAGGTTGAGCTGATGCGCGGCGTACTGCACTGCAAACGGCCACAGGAAATGGGGGGCAGCCGCATGGATCATGGAGGTACGAGCGACCTCCATGACTAGCCCAATGCGGCGCTCAGCAACCCCATTCTGCTGCGGAGAGGCCGGAAGAGTGAACGTTTGTCGGATGCCGCGCTCCGCACAGTAGGCTGCCAAGAGGTCGGAGGAAAACTCTCCACCTCTGTCAGAGTGCAGACGCAGGACGGGAAAGTCCGACTGGAACCGCTCGCGGAGCTGGAGACGAGCAGCGCGGATCCAAGGGATCAAAACATCAGGGACCTCACCCTTGGTGCGCAAGGGGAAGACCGTGGTGTAGCGCGTGTAGTCGTCGACGACCAGCAGGAAGTACCGCTCGTGGCCCTGTCCCCGGACGCGGGCTGGGCCCCACACGTCCAGGTGGAGAGTCTGCAGGGGAGCCTCTGTGGGAGGGAACGAGGAGGAGTGAGGAGCGGCGCGCTGCCGCCCCTCGACACAGGGAAGACAGGGAGGAGCAGGCGAGGGTGGGAGGGGAGGGAGAACCCTGGGAAGACCAGAGACAAGGTACCTGGAGTGCATGCCGCGAAGGCGTTGCACTGACGGGTGACCAAGGCGGTGGTGCCAGAGGACAGTCCGGTGCGACAAGGAGCGACACGAACAGGGGGCAGACAGCTGACCTGACGCAGACGCAGACGCAGCTACCTGAGGGGACTCAGTGGTCAGTGTGTACAAGTCCGACCCCGGCTGCCGTGTGAAGGTAGCCAGGTGACGACCCATCTGGGCACACGTGCAGTGCGTCACACGCTCGTAGGCAGGGGTGAACTGGTGAACACCCGCGTCCTGAAGCGCGGAACCCGCCACCAAGTTCGTAGAGAACGAGGGGAGGTAAAGGCCAGACAGTGTGCCAGACGGGACAGCAGGACAGGGGAGGGCTGTGGTGGAGGTCGCAAGGACCGGACCCCCGGAGGGGTCAGCCAGGGAGACAGCAACCGGTCTAGGAAGCTGCTCTAGAGCAGTGCGGTCGCGAAAGAAGCAGCGGGAAGCACCTGAGTCCAGTGTGAAGGTATGGAGTGCCTCAGTAGACGCGGTACCAGCAGACGCAGACGCACTAGCACCTAGAGCAGCAGCCTCACCAGGACCTAGAGCAGCAGACGCACTAGCACCTAGAGCTGCAGCCTCACTGGTCCCAATACCCGGGTCGGGCGGTACACACAGGTAACAGTCACCCTCAACACTAATGGTCAATGCATACATAGCAGAAAGGATAGCATCATAATCAAGAGCAAAGATATCAATTCCCTTCTTAAGCAGATCAGCCCAGCGGGGCAGCTCAGAGGCGTAAGGAAACTGCTCGCGCCAGGCGTCGTCGAGGCGAAAGAAGCAGCGCTGCGCTGTGTGAAACCTCCCACAGGTCTGGCCAGTGCGGTCATTTGTGTGGATGACGTACGGGCAGGTACCTCCACCCCCAGACCCCCCACGTTGAGAGTACCACTCACGGAGCTGCTGGGGCGAGGGAGTCTCGCCGGGACGCTGCTGCTGCTGCCTCTGGCCACCGCCGAACCCCCCACGCTGCACCGCTCCACCGCGCCCGCCACCCGCTCCACCGCCGCCACCACTGCCACCACCGCCCCCACCACCCCCACCACCGCCGCCGCCACCACCCCCTGTGCCGCCACTGACCCCCCCACCACCCGCGCCACTCCCACCTCCGCCACCACCCCCGCCCCCCCCACCCCCTCCACCGTCGCCGCCCCCGCCTCCACCTCCACCACCCCTGCCCCCCTTGCCCCTGCCGCCCTTGCGCCTCCCACTAGGAGCAGACGCAGCCCCGACCCCCTCAGCTCCGAGGTAGTCGACAGCAGCAGCAGATGCAATGGAGGGGAGGAGGGGGGAGGGGGAGCACCCCTCAAAGAAGGGGAGCGGGGGTCACCACGAGAGGCACCTACAGCTACAATGCTCTTCTCAGCTGCTAGGAGTTCCTTCTCGAGGAGATCGACAGTGAGGTCAGTGGGGGAGAGGGCGAGAAAATGGTCCCTGACAGTGCGAAGGGAGTCAGGGAGGCGGGTGACAAGGTGGTACAGTGTGAGGTACATCGGGGGGGGGTTCTTGGCGAGGAAATCGGGGGGGAGCGCGGCACGGTAGCGGAGGTCACTGGTACGGAGGTGGGTGATGAGGTCAGCTACAGTGGCAAAGGCGGACAGGTCGGGAAAGAGGTAGGGCAGTGAGAGACGGCCTATAGTAGCAGTGGCAGGGGAGGAGTAGCGCGCGACTACTGCGTCGTACAGCTCCTTAGCGGTCTTATGCTGGCCGAAGTGCTCGCGCTCATCTAACGGCAGGTGGCTGCGAACGGCTAGGCGAGCGTGAGCATAACGGGTCTGCCACTGGGAGCGAGCAGTACTGTCAGCAGTAGTGGCAGGTGCGGGAGCGGCGCCTGACGTGTGGTCATAAGGGAGACATCGTCCTTGGCAGTGATCTGGAGGAACAGGTGGAGGTCATCTAACCAAACCTCAAACTTAATCGGGCGGCCCTCAGCGTCAAAGGTGAGAACAGAAGGAGTGGCCATAGTGGCAGTAGCAGCAGTAGGAACAGTAGCAGTAGTAGCAGTAGCAGTAACAGTAGCAGCTGAAGCAGTAGTACGACAGGAACAGGAACAGCAGTAGGCACAGTAGGGCGGCGCGGCTCGGCCAGGGCGGCGCGGCTCGGTTCGGGCGGCGCGGCTCGGTTCGGGCGGCGCGGCTCGGCTCGGACTGGGCTACGCGACGGTGCGCGACGGGGGGGGGCGTGTGCGTGGGCGGCTGTAGCGGGCGGGCCGTGGCTGTGCATGGGCCTGACTAGCGCGCGGGTGGCGGCCTAGAGGGGCGTCGCGGCGGTCTACGGGCGGGGCTGCGACGTTCTGGGCGGCGATCGACGGGCGGCTAGGGGGCTGCTCGTGGGCGGCGCCGGTCGCGCGGGCAGCTAGGGGTCGGCACGCGCTCAGGAAACGGCCGCGCGTGGGCTGCTAGCGGGCTACGCGCGCTAAAAAAAAAAAGGCCGCGCGCGGCACTAGCGAGCTGCGCGCGGGCAGCAGGAGGACGAGAGGCGCACGAGGGCGCACTAAGAGAGAGGCGCTCGAGGGCGCTAAGTAGATACGGCGCTCGAGGGCGCTTCTAGTGGTGGGCCCTTAGGTAAGCGGTCCTAGGACTAGGACCTAAGCTCTTAATACCATGTCATGAACAAGAAGTGTTGGACTAGAAACAAAATGAGGGTACAAATATGAAACCCTAGAGTTGTGTACCCCCTAAAGGCTAACCCACTGTAGCCTACAATAATGTAACCCATATAACATTTGACACTATTCACCCACGATATCACACCAACCTGTTTTTCACTACTGGTAGTTTGCACCAGCTGGCAGAAGCTAAGGGAACATATTACGTAAAAACCGGAACCAACCGCATCTGTGTACTGTCATATTCACTGCTAAGGGAACTGCTGCTGCAGGAGGCACATGACGGAGTTACCTCGGGTCACTTCGGGGTTGAAATGATGTGACATCAACTGCAGCGGTATTACTACTGGACAGAGTTGTTAACCGACGTACATCACCACGTGGGATCATGCCTCACGTGTTAGGTGATTAAGAGCTCGCGCAAGAAAAAGGCGGGTCAACTGCAGCCGATTCCGACGCCCGAGTGCGCCTAGCAGCAAGTTAAAATGGATTTCGTCACGGGGTTACCTTCGAGCCCTGGTGGTAACGACTCAGTCATGGTTGTCATTGACCGACTAACGAATATGGCTCACTTCGCTGCGTGCAGGAAATCAATCCCAACCGAAGAAACCGCTCGCCTGTTCATCGCGACCGTCGTTCGTTTTCGCGGAATACCAGCCGGCCGTCGTTCAACTTTTGGAAGAATTTGTGGGAGCAGTTCGGGACCCGGCTGTCAAACATTATATGTATACATTGTGTAGGCTATAGTGGGTTTAGCCTTAGGGGGTTCAACATTCTAGGGTTTCCTACTTGTACTCCCAATCTTGTTAGTTCAAACACACTTGTTCATTCTAACATGGTATCACGAGCCTAGGTTGCTACCTAGGACCGCTTTCTACTACGGGCCCACTATTCCGCTAGAAGCGCCCTCGTGCGCCCTACCTTACGTGCGCCCTCGTGCGCCTTTCTCTACTCGTGCGCCCTCGTGCGCCCTCGTGCGCCCTCGTGCGCCCTCGTGCGCCTTTCTCTGCTCGTGCGCCCTCGCGCGCCCCGCCCTTTAGTCTGCCCGAGTGCCGTCCTGTAGCCCTCGCGCTGCCTCCTGCAAGCTAGTACGGCCCTCGAGCCGCCCCTGCAGGTCCGTCAGGCCCCCGAGCCGCCTCTGCAGACCCGTCAGGCCCCCGAGCCGCCTCTGCAGGCCCGTCAGGACCGAGAGCCGCCCCTGCAGACCCGTCAGGCCCGCGCGCAGCCTCTGCCCGACCGCGCGCCGCCCCTGCAGGCACTCGCCGCCCGCCACGTCGCCCTGCCCGCGGCGTCGCCGCCTGCCCGCGGCGTCGCCACCTGTCCGCGACGTCGCCACCTGCCCGCGGCGTCGCCGCCTGCCCGCGGCGTCGCCACCTGTCCGCGGCGTCGCCACCTGCCCGCGGCGTCGCCACCTGCCCGCCGCGTCGCCCTGCCCGCGGCGTCGTCACCTGCCCGCGGCGTCGCCCCTGCCCGCGGCGTCGCCGCCTGCCCGCGGCGTCGCCACCTATCCGCGGCGTCGCCACCTGCCCGCGGCGTCACCACCTGCCCGCCGCGTCGCCCTGCCCGCGGCGTCGTCACCTGCCCGCGGCGTCGCCCCTGCCCGCGGCGTCGCCGCCTACCCGCGGCGTCGCCACCTATCCGCGGCGTCGCCGCCTGCCCGCGGCGTCGCCACCTGCCCGCCGCGTCGCCCTGCCCGCGGCGTCGTCACCTGACCGCGGCGTCGCCCTTGCTCGCCGCGTCGCCCCGCCCGCCGCGTCGCCACCTGCCCGCCGCGTCGCCCTGCCCGCCGCGTCGCCCCTGCCCGCCGCGTCGCCCTGCCCGCCGCGTCGCCCTGCCCGCCGCGTCGCCCCTGCCCGCGCGTCGCCCCTGCCCGCTGAGTCGCCCTGACCTAACCCGCGCCTGGCCTCTGGAGCAGCCGCCCCTGCAGCAGCCGCCCCTGGCTCCTGGAGCAGCCGCCCCTGCAGCAGCCGCCCCTGGCCACTGGAGCAGCCGCCACTGCAGGAGCCGCCCCTCGCCCCTGGAGCAGCCGCCCCTGCAGCAGCCGCCCCTGGCCACTGGAGCAGCCGCCCCTGGAGCAGCTGCCACTGCAGGAGCCGCCTCTGGCCCCTGGAGCAGCCGCCCCTGCAGCGGCCGCTGTGGCGGCCCCGCAGTCGCCCCGCTCGTACGCCTGCCCTTCCCACCACTGGTGAGCACTGCCCTGCCCGTGCTGCTACTGCTGTTATTGCTGCTGCTACTGCTTCTACTGCTGCTCCTGGCGTGGCCAGATGCAGCTCCAGGGCCGTCCGCGTGTGTCCCTCACGCCCCAGCAGCTTCGTGAGTGGTACGCCAGTTGGGGTTGTCGGGGTGGCAGTAGTGGGAGTCGTCCTGGAGTGGGTAGTTCGGGAGTTTCTTGTAGTGGCCCGGTGCAGCAGCCGCGTCGTCTACGCGAGGCTCTTTCGCCCCAGCAGCTTTGTGAGTGGTACGCTCAGAGTAGAGGGTCACTGAGTACTGCTCGCTGCCCGTACGTCATTCGCACAGGTGTCCGGACTGGTCAGCCTTGCGGGACACGGGGTCACATAGAGTCCCACTGCTTCGCCCGTCTGGGCGACGTTTGGCGTACAGAGCTTGGCAACGACGCTGAGCTCCCCGACTGGGTGGAGCTGCTTAGGCAGAGGGTAGATATCTTTGCTCTTGACTATGATGCTATCCTCACTGCCATGTATGCATTGTCTACTAGTGCTGAGAGTGCCTGTCACCTGTGTGTGCCGCCTGACCCCGGTATCCAGTCTGCTGCTCTAGGTACTGGTGAGGCTGCCGCTCTAGGTGCTAGAGTGTCTGTTGCCCCAGGTGCTGGTGAGGCTGCTGCTCTAGGTACTCGTGAGTCTGCCCCCCCTGGTACTGAGTCTACTGAGGCACTGCACACCTTCACACTGGACTCAGGTGCTTCTTGCTGTTTCTTTCGTGACCGCACTGCCCTTGAGCAGCTTGCTCGGCCAGTTGCTGTCTCCCTTGCTGACCACTCTGGGGGTCCGGTCATTGCGACCTCCTCCACTGTCCTTCCTTGTCCTGCGGTTCCGTCGGGCACACTGTCAGGTCTCCACCTCCCCTCGTTCTCTACGAACTTGGTGGCGGGTTGTGCGCTCCAGGACGGGGGTGTCCACCAGTTCACCCCTGCCTACGACGCGTGACACACTGCACGTGTGCTCGGACGGGCCGTCACCTGGCTACCTTCACTCGGCAGCCGGGGTCGGACCTGTACACACTGACCACTGAGTCCCCTCAGGTAGCTGCGTCTGCGTCTGCTTCAGGTCAGCTGTCTGCCCCCTGCTCGTGTCGCTCTCTAGCACACGAGACCGTCCTCTGGCACCACCGCCTTGGCCACCCGTCAGTGCAGCGCCTTCGTGCCATGCACAAACGGTACCTTGTCTCTGGTCTTCCCCGGGTACTCCCTCCCCTCCCACCCTCGCCTGCTCCTCCCTGTCTTCCCTGTGTCGAGGGGCGGCAGCGCGCCGCTCCTCACTCCTCCTCGTTTCCCCCGACGACTGCTCCCTTGCAGACGCTCCACATGGACGTGTGGGGCCCAGCCCGCGTCCGTGGACAGGGTCAGGAGAGGTACTTCCTGATCGTTGTTGACGACTACTCGCGCTACACCACGGTCTTCCCCTTGCGCACCAAGGGTGAGGTCCCTGATGTTTTGATCCCTTGGATCCGCGCTTCTCGTCTCCAGCTCAGCGAGCGGTTCCACTCAGACTTTCCTGTCTTGCGTCTGCACTCTGACAGAGGTGGTGAGTTCTCCTCCGACCTCTTGGCAGCCTACTGTGCGGAGCACGGCATCCGCCAGTCGTTCACGCTTCCGGCCTCTCCACAGCAGAATGGGGTTGTTGAGCGCCGCATTGGCTTGGTCATGGAGGTCGCTCGTACCTCCTTGATCCATGCGGCTGCCCCCCACTTTCTGTGGCCGTTTGCGGTCCGGTATGCTGCGCATCAGCTCAACCTCTGGCCCCGTGTCTCCTTGCCGGAGACCTCGCCCACACTGCTGTGGACGGGGGAGGTTGGCGATGCGTCGTGTTTCCGGGTCTGGGGATCTCGAGCTTTTGTCCGCGATACGTCCGCGGACAAGCTCTCCTCCCGCGCTGTTCCTTGTGTCTTCCTTGGCTTTGTCCCGGACGCGTCTGATTGGCAGTTTTACCACGCCACCTCGCGCCGTGTCCTGCCCTCTCAGGACGTCACTTTTGACGAGTCGGTGCCCTACTACCGCCTCTTCCCCTACCGCACTGCCCCGCTCCCCCCCCCGCCTCTCTTCCTCGCGCCAGGTGCTGCTGTGGTAGACCCCCTCCCCCCTCAGGGTGCCGCTCCCTCAGGTGTGTCCCAGGTAGACCCGGTTGAGCCTGTCGAGGTAGCTGTCGACTCTCGTCCTGCTAGGGGTGCTGAGCCTGAGCGTGCGGAGCCTGGGGGTGCGGAGCCTGGGGGTGCGGAGCCTGGGGTTGCGGAGTCTGGGGGTGCTGAGCCTGGGGGTGCGGAGCCTGCGGGTGCTGAGTCTGGGGGTGCTGAGTCTGGAGGTGCTGAGCCTGGGAGTGCTACACCTGGAGGAGCTCTCTCCTCACAGCAGCTGCGTGAGTGGTACTTACAGTACTGCAGCCTCAGGAGAGGTGCTTCAGGAGCTAGGAGTGCTGCTGGAGCTAGTGCTAGTGCTTCCCCTCCTAGGCGGGAGCTGCCCTCTCATCAGCGGCTCCGAGAGTGGTACGCTCGGCGCTGCAGTCTCCGGAGTGGCGCTCCTAGTGTTGCGGACCCTGGTGCTGGAGCTGCTGGAGGTGCTGCTGCTGGCGGTGCTGGTGGCGCTGCTGGAGGTACTGCTGGTGCTGGAGCTGCTGGAGCTGCTGGAGCTGCTGGAGGTGCTGCTGGTGCTGGTGCTGCTGGAGGTGCTGCTACTACTGGAGGTGCTGCTGGTGCTGCTGACGCTGCTGGAGGTGCTGCTGGTGCTGGTGGTGCTGCTGGTGCTGCTGGAGCTGCTGGAGGTGCTGCTGGTGCTGGTGCTGCTGGAGCTGCTGGAGGTGCTGCTACTACTGGAGGTGCTGCTGGTGCTGCTGGAGCTGCTGGAGGTGCTGCTGCTGCTGGCGGTGCTGCTGGCGCTGCTGGAGGTGCTGCTGGTGCTGGTGCAGCTGGAGCTGCTGGAGCCACTGGTCCTGGAGGTGCTCGTACTGGAGGTACTGGAGCTGCTGGGACTGGGCCTGCTGAGGGGGTTGTCGCTGGAGGTGCTGAGCGGCCGCGGCCGTACTACGTTCCGCTCCTTCAGCAGGTTCTTGGTCTCCCGCCCTCTACTGGTCCTTCTCCTCCCCTACTGAGTCCACCGTCTGTCCAGTCGCAGTCACAGTTACAGTCTGCCTCTCCGCTGCCTGCCCCTTCTCCTTACACTGCGCTGACGGGTAGTCTTACGGAGCGTCGTGAGCCTGAGTCTCGTCCTCCGTCGCCTGAGTCTAGTCCTGCGTCTCCTGAGCCTCGTCCAGAGTCGCTTGTCCGCGCTACCCGCACTCGTCGTCGTGTTCCGCGTGAGCGTCCTCCTCCTGTCCTTGGCACTCACTATATGACCCTGCGTCCTTCCACTGCTCCACAGCGTGTCCCTCTGCCGTCTCCTCCTGCGTCCTCTCTTCCTGACGTTGCTGACCCGCCGTCAGACCTTACTCGTGCTGCCAGTCCTACTGTCGCGCGTCTCCTTGCCACTGTTGTCACTGACCCTACCTTTGAGTCCTCTGCTGCGTCTGCTCTAGTCGCTGAGCTTGTGGACTTTGCTGCCGCCTGTCGTCTAGACTACGCCGCTAGCCTTGTTGCTGAGTCTGAGTCTGTCTGTCCTCCGTCCGTCGGGGGTGAGTGTGCTCTTGGCACGGACGTCCTTGAGGACAGACAGGAGGAGTTTGAGTGCATCGCTGCTGCTTTACCTCATCTCGTGTCCATGCTGATTGCCCCTGAGGGAGACCCGGACGCACCAGACATCCCGACCCCACGCTCCTACGCAGAGGCGATGGAGGGTCTCTACTCCTCTCAGTGGCAGACAGCCATGGACGCAGAGATGGCTTCCTGGAAGTCCACAGGCACCTACGTTGACGAGGTTCCCCCACCTGGGGCGAACATCGTCAGTGGCATGTGGATTTTCAGGGTGAAGCGGCCGCCGGGTTCTCCGCCTGTCTTCAAGGCACGTTACGTTGCTCGAGGCTTCAGTCAGCGAGAGGGAGTTGACTTCTTCCAGACCTTCTCCCTGACCCCGAAGATGACCACTCTTCGGGTTCTGCTGCACGTCGCAGCTCAGCGTGACTACGAGCTCCACTCTCTTGACTTCAGCACTGCGTTCCTACAGGGCAGCCTACACGAGGAGATCTGGCTGCGCCGCCCACCTGGCTTCACTGGGTCGTTCCCTCCTGGTACCCATTGGAGCCTCCGGCGGCCAGTCTACGGTCTCCGCCAGGCACCCCGTGAGTGGCACGACACACTGAGGACTACGCTTGCGGCTCTTGGGTTTGCTCCTTCTACTGCTGACCCGTCGCTGTTTCTACGCACCGACACCACTCTGCCGCCGTTCTACGTTCTCGTGTACGTCGACGACTTGGTCTTTGCTACTGCTGACACTGAGGCACTCGCCCACGTGAAGTCGGAGCTGCAGAAGAGACACACGTGCACAGACCTGGGTGAGCTGACAAGCTATCTTGGCTTGCGGATCACCCGGGACAGAGCATAGCGCACCATCACCTTGACTCAGTCACACATGGTGCAGCAGGTCCTTCAGCGCTTCCGCTTCACGTACTCCTCGCCTCAGCCCACTCCTCTGCCTACTGGTCACTCGCTCTCAGCTCTGCCTTCGAATGAGTCCGTAGAGCCGAGTGGCCCGTATCCAGAGCTTGCGGGCTGCCTCATGTACCTGATGACCTGCACTCGACCTGACCTTGCATACCCTCTTAGCATCCTAGCACGCTATGTCGCTCTTGGCCGTCACCGGAAGGAGCACATGGATGCCGCTAAGAGGGTGTTGCGCTACTTGTGCAGTACGTCGGGCATGGGGCTTGTGCTTGGAGGACGGCGCGACGTTGTCCTCACTGGACACTCAGACGCTTCTTGGGCTGACGACCAGGCTACGCAGCGGTCGTCTCAGGGTTACACCTTCAGCCTTGGCTCTAGCTCTGTTTCCTGGCGTTCTACACGCTCTTCCTCTGTTCTCAGCTCCAGTTGTGAGGCTGAGATCTACACCACAGCCATGGCTGCCCAGGAGCTACGCTGTCTCACCTACTTGCTGACCGACCTCGGAGAGCGGCCTCGTTCTCCTCCAGTGCTGTACGTCGACAACAAGGCAGCCATTGCCTTGTGTCAGGAGCACAGACTGGAGCACAGAACGAAGCACATCGCTCTGCGCTACTTCCTTGCTCGAGAGCTGCAGCAGCGTGGTCAGCTTCGTCTTTCGTACGTGGCCACTCGGGCCAACACTGCTGATGTGTTCACCAAGGCGCTTCAGCCTTGTGATCATCAGCGTTTCTGTACTGTTCTAGGCCTTGTGCCTACTGTCCCTCACTTGCTCACTTCTTGACTCTGTTTGTACTGTGATCTCTATATATATACCTGCATGCTTACACTTGCTAGGTTGTGATCACTGTACCTCTTGTTATATTATCAAACTGCATGTGAACTGGTCTTGTGACCACTTGCTTGTGCTCGGAATTTGTGTGGCATCCTTGAGATCCACCCTGAGCTTGTTGTGCCTTGCTTTGACTGGTCTTGTGACCCCTTGCTCTCCCCCACTTAGCCTATGGGGGTGTGTCAAACATTATATGTTTACATTGTGTAGGCTATAGTGGGTTTAGCCTTAGGGGGTACAACATTCTAGGGTTTCCTACTTGTACTCCCAATCTTGTTAGTTCAAACACACTTGTTCATTCTAACACCGGCTACTGTTCAGCTTGTCGTACCACCCCGAGACCGACGGTCAGACGGAGCGGATGAACCAAACTATGGAGCAGCTGATTCGTGCCACGTGCGACAACCCGACAAACTGGGAGCAGCCATTGCCGCTAATCGACTTCGCCTACAACAATGCCACGTCAACGATGACACAGCAGTCACCACTTAACCTGAACCACGGGGAGAACCCCACTATGCCCATGGCGCTATTCCGGACAACCCAATACCACGCGCGCAGGAGACGCAATTAAAAAGGCAAACATCATGGCTAAAAGGAACGCCGACCGCCACCGCCACTCTGTGGCGTACCAGTCAGGAGACTACGTGCTGCTCGACACGCAGAATTCACGCCTGCCCGTCGTACCAAAACTTCGCTAGCGCTACTGTGGCCTGTTTCGTATAAGCCACATGATAACACCTGTCACCGCCCATCTCCTGCTACCCGCTGACTGGTACATTAGCCCGTCGTTCCATGTCAGCCTCATTCGCCCATACATCCCAACCGCGAGCCAACTGCCACGCCATCGCCCGCCATCGATGACGCGTCCTGCATCGGAGCCGATCGTCGAGCCCGAGAAAATTATGAGCCATCGGATTCACCACACTACGAGAGTTTGAAGGATTGAATTCCTCGTTTGCTGGAAGGACCGCACCACCACAGAGGACAGCTGGGTGCCCCTGGCCAACATAATAAATCACCCTGCCCTGCAAGTGTACTTGCGAAGCCGGGGATTCCGCGACATACCTTCACTCGCGTAGCGGAGGGGCTTCTTGAAGATGGGAGGGGGGGGGGGGGGGGGTGTGGGGGGGGGGGGGGGGGGGGGGGGGGGGGGGGGGGTAGTGTAAGGTTTTATTCGGTATTCCTTACTGCGCAACTCAACACTCGTACAAGACCGACCATTCTTTGCCCGTTACAGTTAACGGGGCCTTCGCCAATTTCACGCGCTACATTGTCAAACCATGCATCGCTGGCCTGGCCCGAGTCGGCCTACGCTTCGTGACTGGCCCAAACCTCGCTGCCAGCATCGCACTAGCTAGCTCGCACGCACCGAGTTACCGTTTGCATGTTTTGCTTATAAGTATTCGCTCATGCCTTCGCTCATACTTTGTACTCATTTGCCAACTTAGTGCAAGCCTGAGGGGGTCATTTGGCTTTTGCTTAGACGAACTGATTGTAACACCCACATTCCACATTTCATTACAATTTCATTCTGAATTGGAATGAAAGTGGAACGCGGGTTTTTAGTTTTCGTAACCAGGTCAGCATTTCTGATGACGTTTGCGATTACGTATGCAACGGGCAACCCTTGTTGTTTATGAAATGTAGATGTTGGTTTCCGCAACTAGGTGACTGTACCCTGAACTTAACGCAATGATCGATTGAGTCACTCATGGGAAAAAATGTTCCGACTGACTGATTTTATGATTGTGCTGACCTTTGGACACAGGATATGGTGACCGACGACTGTACCGTAGAAAGTATGAGACCCGGGTTTTAATGATGCGTTTCGATTTATATTGTTGTATGGCGTTATAATTGATCTCGTGAACTGGACCATGTGTTGATAAGCTCAATAGTTGACAGTATAAGAACGAACTAACATTGGTTTTTGCCTAAAAGGAATCGTATTCAGCCTTTAAATTGTGGTGTTTTCTTAATATTGTTAAAATGTGTAAATGTATTATTTGGGTACTTTTGTCAGCATTACTTTCCTTTAATAAGGAGTCCACGTATTTCTAAATGGTTTGACATCAGTTTTTCTATCCATGTTACAACTCCATGCTTGCTCGTTGCACACGTGGTGTCTGGTTTTTTCTTCTTCTTCTTCTTCTTCTTCTTCTTCTTCTTCTTCTTCTTCTTCTTCTTCTTCTTCTTCTTCTTCTTCTTCTTCTTCTTCTTCTTCTTCTTCTTCTTCTTCTTCTTCTTCTTCTTCTTCTTCTTCTTCTTCTTCTTTCTTTCTTTCTTTCTTTCTCGCGCTGAATAGCGCGGATTCCTGGAATTAATATGGGAGGTGGGCAGGAATTCGAGGTCTGTAGAACGTCTCCATGTTTATTTTAATTTTATGCGATTCGAAATCCCAACGCCTTTCGCAAATTTTCCTCCTCGGAGAGTGTGCTAACCATCTTACGGAAGAATTCCGTTGGATTGGATCTGTCTACCTCCCAGCAATACTGCACCGTTTCCAGCTGCATCACGTTGTTTTTAAGTGTCGGCCCCATGCCAGAGATCCCGGTGAAGCATTCCGCAACTTCCACTTTTGGCAGGCTGGCTCAGTTCCAAACCCTGCGCGCGGGGCTTCCTAGGTCTCGCATTCGTCCTTCACGCTCGGCTTCTCCGCTAATCACCAGCTCCGATGGCGCCTCCGTCAGCCTGGATGCTCATTTTGCTCGGCGCGCTTAGTCAGCACCGCCTGAGTGCTGGCACTTATTGTCTTGCTGTGTCTGGCTTCCCTTGCTGGGTGTCACGCAGGATTGACACAACTAAATCCCATCATAATATGAAAACAAACAAGCTGCATGTTCCAGCACACACTCCTTCCTAAGTACTACTTTTAGATCCGTTGCTACCAATGGCTTGGCCTGGTTTACTCCCGCCTAAGCGCATTGCCTCGGTTTCCCCCTTGCCCAGCTTTCTGACGCGGCTAGCCTCTGACCCTTGCGGTCCTTTCGACGTGCCTTTCTCTCTACAGCATGGCTCTGTTCTATTCTAGCTATTGTTCGCACATTTATGTATAGTTTGTTACTACCGCTATTTATGCTAACAAGGGCCTTGGTGAAGTTGTTTGCAGTGTTGGCCGCTGAAGCCACGAAGTCCAAGCATGCCTGGCCGAGTCGCTAGAGCTCTCGCAAAAGAAAGTACCTCACATCGATGTGCTTCATTCCGCTCTCCAGTCAAGGGTCTCGACACAGGAGGATCATGGCATTGTTGTCAGCGAAAAAGGTTGGTGCAGAGCTCGGCCGCTCATTAAGGTCGGTGAGCAAGAAGGTCAGCCAGCGAAGCTCCTGCGCAGCCATGGCACCGGCGTAGATATCTGCCTCTGCGCTAGACTGCACCACAGATGACGACCGTGTAGACCTCCACGACAAAACTACAGTGCCCATGCTGAATTAGTGCCCCCGAATAGACCGCTGAGTCTGCACGTCGACTGCATAGGAAGAATCGTAGTGGCTGGTCAGCACAACCGGCTGTGTCCCTCCAAGCACAAGCCCCATGCCATATGTAGTCGTCAGGTACTTCGCCACCCTCACAGTAGTCGTCTAGTGAACCATACGGTGTCTCCCAGTCGCAACAAAGCGAGAAAGGATGTTGGAGGGAAAGGCGATCCGGGAGGGTACAAGTCATCAGGTACATGAGGCAGCCCACAAGCTCTGCATAGGGACCACTGGATTAAAAAGGCTCGTCGGGAAAAGGGCTGGTGAGTCTGTGATCAACGGCAAGAGGAGTGGGATGTGTGGTGGAGTGCCGAAGCCCGGACCGCCGAAGGACCTGCTGCACCATGTGTGACTGACTCACTGTGATGGTGCGAGCGGCTATGTCCTTGGTGATCTGCGAGCCAAGCCAGCAGCGCACTTCACCCGGGTGAGTGCACGTGTGTTTCTTATGCAGTTCGGACTTCACCTCAGCCAAAGCAACCGTGTCTGCTGTAGCGAAGACCAAGTCGTTGACGTAGACAAGAATGAAGAACGAAGTGGAACCATTGCGAACAAACAGTGACGGGTCAGCAGACGAAAGACGAAACCTGAGGCTAGCAAGAGTAGTGCGTAGCGTGTCGTGCCACTCACGGGGCTCTTGGCGGAGACCGTAGACTGGTCGCCTCAGGCTCCACTGGGTCCCAAGCAGGAAAGTGTTAGTGAAGCGAGGAGGACGGCGCAGCCAGATCTCCTCGTACAAAGGGCCTCGGAGAAAGGCAGTGGAGAAGTCGAGGGAGTGCAGCTCGGAGTCTTGCTGTGGTGCAACATGAAGAAACATCCAAAGATTAGTCAGCTTCGGGGTCGGGGCGAAGGTTTGGAAGAAGTCAACTCCCTCACGCTAACTGAAGCCCCTAGCGATGTAGCGTGTCTTGATTACAGGCGGTGATCCAGGCGGTCGCTTCACCTTGAAGATCCACATGCCATCGACTACGTTCCCCCCAGGCGGGGGAACTCCGTCGACGTAAGTGCATGTGGATCTCCAAGACGCCATCTTTGAGTCCATGGCTGCTATCCACTGAGAGGCCCACCGCCCTGACACTGCCTCACGGTACGTGCGGGTATTCGGTATGTCAAGGGCGTCGGGGTCTTCCTCAGGGGCTAGCAGCATGGCACAGAGATGGGGAGAAGTGGCTACCAAGAACTCCAGCTCAACTGCCTGTCTTCTAGGACGTCACAGCAAAGGGCAGACTCACCCCCGGCAGGCAGAGGACGGGCAACCACTATGCAAGTGGCATAGTCAAGGCGGCGAGTGGTGGCGAAGTCACCAACAACGGCAACAAGAGCCGAGACAGACGACGGAGAGGCACGAGGGTCCGTGACAAGAGAGGTGAGAACACGTATGACAACAGGACGAGCAGCACGGTAGTAGTCTGTGATGGGGGTAGAGGAGACATGAGGAGATGACTCAAGAGAAGAAGGGAGAACAGACACAGGCGGAGAATGACGATGACTAGAACAGAGGAGGACATTGCGAAGTTTGTCAACATGAGAAGAGGAATGCGCACGCAGGAGACAGGGGCGGACGTGAGAATACGGGACAGCAGGAGGAGCGGGCCGGGAACGAGAAGGAGATACAACAGCCGGGGACGAGTCCGGAGGAGAAAGACCATGAATAACAAGAGGAGCTCAGTCGGCATACTACCAGTAAAGTTCATCAGTTAGGAGCCGCGGGAAGCCTACAGGGCAGAGAGAACGGACCTAACTGGAGAGCTGGATGACTGGTCCTGGGAGCAGTACGCAGAAGAGTACGAGCGCAGGACGGAGCGGAGAAGGAAAGGGGAGGACCCACCCACATTACGGGAGCGGATCACGAGGGTGTGGGCAATGGAGAGCTCACTGTGTATAATGGAGCTATATGGGGGAATCGGCACAGGCTTGGCAGCGGCCCTCAAAGCGAGATGTCAGGTGCGGAAGTGGATACACGTAGAGATGGACCCCGTGGTAAGGAGAATGGCCAGACATCATGCATTAAAACTGCTAGAGGAATACCCCCAGCAGCTACTCAGCACCGCAATACCCGCAGAAGATGACGCCACGGTACATGATGTGCGGGATATCACAGAGGAACAGCTGGAGAAGTGGGGGCAGGTGGATCTAGTGGTCGCAGGATGGGAATGCCAAGGCTACTCGAGGGCTGGAGAGGGAAGGGGCATGGACGATAGCAGGGGAGCCTCATCAGGGACCTAAGGAGGGTGCTGGAGATGCTGCAAAAGAAGCAAGGGAAGTGGTCTAGAGAGCGCCAGTCAAGAGAGCGTTTGCGGAGATAGAGGAAGCGGTAGGGCGGGGAGTAGCGGCAGACGCAGCCCAGTTGGGATCCAGAGCGCACCGCCCCAGGAGGTACTGGCAGAACGGAGTGTCAGACACCTGCTTGAGGCATTCCCTGGCTCAGATGCAGAGGCCAGAGCCTAGGTTGGTGAGTGACATACTGGGACCAGGACGCCTGGCAGCACCAGTGACCAGCCCAGACCACCCGTCACAGTACCAGTGCAACGTGCCAGGGAAGCCAAGACAGGCCCTGCCGATACCCGTCTCGTACGTAGAGGCGCGGGGGTTCGTGATGGAAGGAGACCAGCCAGAACCGGGCATGGTATACGACGTGAGGAGCCAGATATGGGAGGAGCCAGAAATGGGAGGAGCCATCGGCAGAGGAAAGAGAGCTGGCGATGGGCCACATGTGGGGAGCCACTGCACACCCGCAAGTGACGGAGAAGCAGCGAAGGGCAGCAATGGGACGGGCAATGGACCTAAATGTGATGGGTTGGCTGATCGAAACCATACGCATGCACCTGAAGCGCAAGGAAATAGAGTGGGCAATTGAGATAGGGGAGAGATACCAGGAGGGGGAAGAAGTGCTGATGAGAAGGCGCCAGCTGGAGGAGATAGAAGAGCAACAAGAAGGGCGGATAAGAGAAGGCTGGGCATACATGGCGCTGGCGTGCGGAGAAACGGCAACAGGCGCAGAGGAGCTGACAAGGGAAAAAGGCAAGGAGGCACGGAAAAAAACAGAGAAAGGGGAGAGATCTGAGGAGGAGGACTGGCCAATAGGCGAAGGAATGGGGGCAGCGGCGGCAAGGGAGCTGCAAGCAGTGCTGAAACAGCACAGAGGGACATTCGCCTACTCGTTGCTAGAACTGGGAAAGTGCAACACGCATCAGATGCAGATCAAGCTCATGAGTGAGGTGCTGATATACCAGAGGAAGAGAGGGATGAGCCCAGGAGACATCGACTCTGCCTAGAGAAATGTGCAGAGCCGCTGGAAGCGGGCCTAATCTAAAGGTCTGAGAGTGATTACGACGCGGCAACGGTGGTAGCTGCCAAGAAGGACCTGACTGTAGAAGTGTCGGCCAGGAGGATGTGCGGAGATTACAGAGGCTTGAACAAGGTCACCCTGGCTGACAGGTACCCCATACGATCCATAGAAGAGATACTTGACAAGCTGCAGGGCGCCACAGTGTTCACCACTCTATACCTCAGACAAGGATTTATCCAGATCCCCATCTGCCCAGAGGACTGCAAGAAGACCGCCTTCCATGGGCCAGACGGACTGTATCGAGTGGAAGTTCATGCCATTCGGCTTAAAGAACGCGTCAACACTATTTCATTGAGTGATGGATTAAGCGCTCAGAGACGTGCCAGCTGCCGCATGCTACATAGACGATGTGGTGGTCTTCAGCACCAATGGCAGCAGCACGTGAAAGATGTGAAAGCCACGTTGGAAGCAATCAGCAAGGCCGGGCTGACCTGTCACCCTAGGAAATGCAGCTTCGGAAGTAGCTCGGTAAAATGCCAAGGCTTCGAGGTGCGAGACCAGAAGATGGGGATCCAGTAAGCGAAAGTGGAGGTGCTGAACAGGGTGCCACCCCCCAAGGACAGGAGCACACTCAGGGCAGTGCTCGACCTTTTGAACTACTACTGAAAGTTCGTGCCCAACTTCGGTCGCACGCAGCAGTGCTCGATCGGCTGCTAAGAGAAGAGCAGGCATGTCAGTGGGGGGAGGCAGAGCAGGGGGCAATGGATGCACTGCTGAAGGTAGTGAAGACAGCGACGGTGTTAAGCCTGCCCGACAAAGAGGACCCATTCGTGCTCTACACCGACTGGAGCAGCTCAGGCATGGGAGCCATCTTGTGCCAGGAGAGAGAGGGGCAGGAGATGGTGGTAGCCTTCGCCAGCCGGAGCTGCAACCCCGCAGAGGCAAACTACAGTTTGTACGAAGGAGAAGGACTAGCAGCGGTGTGGGCGATAAGTCACTTCAGATTGTATCTGCAAGGGAGGCCATTTGTGCTAGTGACGGACCATCAACCGCTCACATGGCCAATGATGAACCAGGCGCTGACAGGGAGAAATGCAAGATGGGCTATGCGTCTGCAAGAGAACGAGTTCAGCATCAGGCGCCGGCCTGGTAAATCCTGCATCATGTGGATGGGCTATCCCGGAACCCACCACCCGCGAGCCCTACGGCATGTCTGGTGGCGCTGGCCAAGGAGATAGATGGAGAAGGGGCCAAGAGGAAGCAAGAGAAAGGAGCCGAGGACATCTGGGAAGACTAAGAGGTCTTGGGATGGGTTCAGGGCAAAACCAGCGAAGGAGAAACAACGAGTGAGAGAGACCGGGCAAGAGGAGCACACTACCGCTGGTATCAAGAGCAGCTCCAGAAGAACACCCAGGACGGATAGAAGCTAGTACCCAAGAAAGGAGGAAAGAGAAGGGATCGTAGCGAAAGTGCACAGGCAGATGGGTCAATACGGCAGCCTCAGGACCAGTCAGCTAGTAGAGACGGGCTGGTGGTGGGCAGGAATGAGAAGAGACATCAAGGAGTGGGTGGTGGGATGTGAGCTATGCAGCAGGAACAAAGCTGAGTTGGAGAGGGGAAGGGAGGAGCTGCAGTCGCTGCCAATCAGAGGCATAGGGTTCAGGTGGTCACCGGATCTAGCAGGAGAGATGTCGCTGAGTAGAAGGGGGAAGCGCTACATACTCATCATGATTGAGCATGGAAGCAAATGGGTGGAAGTAAAAGTCCTACCGAGTAAGAACTCGGCCAGGATAGCGGAAGCGTTCGAAGAGCAAGTGCTGATGAGATTTGGAGCATGCAAAGAAGTCCTTACTGACCAAGGGACTGAATTCTCGGGGGAGTTCGAGAAGTTGCTGAAGCAAAGCGGAATCACCCACAGGAGAACCTCTCGCTACAATCCCCAGAGTGACGGACTCACGGAAAGGTTCGTACAGACAGTGAAGAGATAATTAAGGGCGTACGGAGAGAAGTTCAAGAGGGATTGGGATACAAGGTTGCCATGGGTGGCAGCTGGATACCGCTTCAGCAAACAAGCGGCACTGAAAGACTATTCCCCCTACTTCCTGCTCCTAAGCCGAGTGCCAGTGCTGTCCGTGGACGCGCCAAAACTATTGACAGGAGTGGTGACGACAGGATCCGAGGAGCAGTGGGTGGGGGTAGCCGAAGCCAGAGCCCGGTACATGCGAGAGCTACTACCAGCCGCCCTAGAGAATCTGCATGTGGCGCAGCTGATAGATGCACAAAGGTACAAGAAGAGGAGAGAGGGGAACCTGGGAAAGAAGGAGAAAGGGCTGAGCGTGGGGGAAGAGGTGTACTTAAAGCAGGCAAACCATGACATGATGGACATAGGGCTGGGAACAGAACGCTGGAGGGTCAAGGAGGTGAAGGAATCAGTAGTGGTGGTGCTGGTGAGTGAGAAGGGACAGGAGAAAAGGGACCACAGGACCAACATGGCCAGAGCCTTCCCAAGGAGGAGAGAGGGAAAAGAGGGGCCAGGGAAAGAACAAAGGACAGAGAGCAGGCTGAGGAGGAGGAGGTCCATCGGCAGACACGAGAAGTGGAGAAGCCGAGGAGGGGGGAAGTGGGTAAGCCTGCAGAGAAGACCAAGGGGCTACACAGAGAACTGAGAGCACTAAGGGAGTAAGGCAGGCAAGGAACCAAGGCAAGAGGAGCCCCACAGAGAACCAAGACAGGGAGGAAGTTAGCAGAGGAGCCAGATTTCCGACAGATAGCCCACTCGCGAAGCTGCTGCAGCGAGAGAGACTCCTGCACACTCGGCTGCCGCTGACGTAGGACAGTGGTAGTGGCCATGGCAGTCAGTGGCAGCCGC